>CM029920.1:1992500-2592500 GCA_017639245.1 Myiopsitta monachus | reverse complement strand
GTGTTGTCCTGGCTGGCTTCTGGGTGATGGTCTGTGCCCTGGGGGCAATGCTGGGGAGGCTGTGGGAATGGAAGTATGGGATTCACAGTGTTGGTACGAGGATAAGTGCCGAGGCTGTAGGACGCAAGGGCTGGCCTGGGTGTACAGGGTGGGGAGGTGTTAACCTCACTGTGTGTGTCTGGGGTGCATGTAAGGAGAGAAGAGATGGAGCTGCAGTGCATGGGGTCTGAGAGGTGTGCTTGGGGAAGGGGAGTCACCTGCATGGGGAGAGATGTGGCTGGAAATGCTGTTGCTGGAGTCCTCTGGGTTGGGTATATATACACACATATGTGTAAGGGGGGTGGTTTGTGAGGCTCGAGCTACCTGTGTGTAAGGGGAGGTGTGGGGCTTCAGTGCTGGGGTGGAGATGCACATGTACTGTGCTCTGTGGGGTCAGGGATGTATGTGCAGAGGGATGATGTGGGGCTGTAGTGCCTGGTGTCAGGTATACATGTATATGTGGTGAGCAGAGGGCTGTGGTCAGGTATTGATGTGTACCAGCTCATTATGGGATATATGTGAGGCTGGGGATTGTGTGTACAGGGGGAAGTGCTAGTACTGTGTGGCTGAGAACATAGAATCATAGAATAGTTAGGGCTGGAAAGGACCTTAAGATCATAAACATGCATAAAGGGGATGTGGGGCTGCAGCGTGTGAAGGCAGGGATGCTCTAGAATGTATTTTGGAGGAGGTAGAGCTGTAATTCACAGGATGTGGGAGGATGATGGGGCTGCATGTGGGAGGTGTGGAGTATGTGAATGCTGAATGAGAGGAAGGGGGATCATTTTAATGGACATGGCATGAGGTGTAAGTGTCCTTTTGTGGATGCAGTGGAAGAGGTTTGGCTGGATATGCTGTGCAGAAGGAGCTGGGAGCGATGCTGGGGACCTCACTGGATTTGGGATGAGGCTGAGCTGGGGTGGGAGCATGGAAGGGGAATGAGTTTACTTGAAGGGGGAGAAGAGAGGTCTGGGAGTCAGTGTGAAGATGGCTGGCTAGGTCACATAGGAGTATGGAGTGTGTATGTGTGTGGGGATGGCAGAGGGGCAGCACGTGTCACTGCTGGGCCTGGCAGTATGACAGAGGATGAAGTTGTGTGTCCCTCGGGGTTGCCTGCATCCCTGCAGTGGAGGTGCTGAGGAGCGTGGATGACCTGCTGGTACCTGCAGATATGGAGTGCAGGAGGATGGGGTGTCCAGTTGCTGGCTGGTGGGGGAATAGGGTGGTGGTAGGGGTCTGCTGCGTGTGGGGATGTCAGGAAGGGGGTGCTGCTGTCCTTTGGGGTCAGGGAATGTGTGGGCAAGTGGCAGTATGGGGGGAGAGGGAGGCTGTCAGGTTCATTGCTAGGTCTGGATACAGTGAGATGTGGGAGCAAGGCTCAGGCTATCGGTGTGGCTGGGGGGGGTCGTGGGTCTGTGTGTGGAGGCCTTTGCTGCCCTGCATATAGGAGAGGGAGTGTGTAACGTGGGGAGGACATCAGCGATGTGTGTGCAGTTCTGGTGTCCTCAACATAAGAAGGACATGGAGCTGTTGGAGCAAGTCCAGAGGAGACCATGAGGATGATCAGGGGCTGGAGCACCTCCCGTGTGAAGACAGGCTGAGAAAGCTGGGGATGTTCAGCCTGGAGAAGAGAAGCTGAGAAGAGTCTATGGGGGCTGTGAAGGGAATCTACAAGGGTGCTGGGGAGGGACTCTTCATCAGGGGCTGTAATGATAGGACAAGGGGTAATGGGTTCAAACTGAAAGAGGGGAAGTTCATATTAGATATAAGGAGGAAGCTCTACCCTGCAAGGGTGCTGAGGTGCTGGCACAGGGTGCCCAGAGAAGCTGTTGGCTGCGCCATCCCTGGCAGTGTTCAAGACCAAGTTGGACAGGGCTTGGTCAACATGGTCTAGTGTGAGGTGTCCCTGACCTTGGCAGGTGGTTGGAACTCCATGATCGTAAGGTCCTTTCCAACCTGAACCATTCTGTGATTCTGCAGGCCTGCCAGTGCTGCTGCTGGATCTGTATTTGGGGGGAGGTTAAGGAAGGTGGATGCACATAGTGGGGAGGCTGTGAGGAGTGGGGGTGTAGGTTGCAGTGTGCACAGAGAAACATGGCTGGTTGTGCCTCCTGTGTCAAGAAGGACCCATTCCCCCTTCCTTTGGGGAGCTGTGGGGTTGTGGACTGCCGCTATTTCCTGTGTCTGAGTGTACCTGTGGAGGAGGAGGTCCTGGAGAGCCCCTAGGTCAGGCTGTGGCTGGGTCTGGCAGCAGGGAAGGTGTTCAGAGGAAGCAGGCGTTGGAGTGAAGAATGTGATTGCTTGCCTGAAGTGGTGGGTGAGGAAGAGGTGAGACACTGGTGGTGGACTGGGGGCTACTGTAGATGTTCAGAGAATGCACTGGGGACTGCAGGAGGTGATGGGAGAGGTGCCAGGGCTGTCAATGGAGAAGTCTGGCAGCGATTCTGCTCATGCTGAGGTAGCTGTGCACATGAAAGTGTCTATCATGGATGAGTACCAGAGGAATGCTGCTGTCAACCAGTGGTGGATACAGCCTCAAGGCCAGAGAGACTGTTAAGGCCGGAGCTGTCGGCTTCCTCTGCAGGAGTGAGTTTGGAGTGTGTGAAGCAAAGATCGGCACAGGAGTACCTGAAGATGCTGCTGCTTGTGGTCATATCCCTTCTCTGAAGCAGGAGTTCTCACTGCTGTGGTGATCCCTGATAAAGCCAAGTGATGACCTGGACATACCCGATACCTGGACCTGCCTCTGCTTCAGCATTTCAGGAAGAACTGAGATGGAGTCTGGCACTTCCTAAGATCAGTGGAACTGATCTTGGGAAGGATTGGGTAATATTGCTGCAAACTCCTTGGATTTCAATTCCAGGGTGAACAGGTTTCCTTGTCCGAGCTTTTCCAAATTTGAGGGCTAGTTGGATGTAAAGCTGCGTGTAAGTAGTCTGGAAATGACACTGTGCAATATTAACCTTTATCACCCAGCAGCACCTCTGAAGTCTGAATCTCAATCCAGACAGGAATGATATGCAAAATATTTAAAGGGAAGAACAGAGAGTTTGGGATAACTGTGTTGTGGGGTGGAAAAGGAGCTAACCTAGGCTTGGTCAGAGTTGATACAACCTTTGGTATGGTCAGTAACAATACTGGGGAAGATGCTTCTGTAACTGGGTCACTGCTTGTGCGGGAGATGAGTTGTGGAGCAGCGTTGTCCCCCGAGCTGAGCCGCCTCTACCACAGGGGCTCAGAGCCACAGTGTTTGTAGCACTGGGAGGAAAAGATACAGAGATGGTGATAATTCAGTGCTTAAGGAATTGAAAGTGTATGGAACTAAGGCATTGCTCTCTGACTTTGGGTGTGCTTACTGAAAGTGGGGTGAGGAGTTTTCTCCCTCTGTGAATGGATAAGGAGATACCACAGGCTGAGAGAGCTGGGCTGGGGCAGCCTGGAGAAGAGAAGGCTCCTTAAGGGCAGACCTTAGAGCAGTTCCAGTGCTGAAAGGGGCTCTAGGAAAGCTGGAGAGGGGCTTTGACAAGGGCCTGTAGGGACAGGCCAAGGGGAATGGCTTTAAGCTGCCAGAGAGGAGACTGAGATGAGCTCTTAGGCAGAAGCTGTTCCCTGTGAGGTTGCTGAGGCGCTGGCACAGAGTGCCCAGAGAAGCTGTGGCTGCCCCATTAGTGGCAGTGTTGAAGGCCAGGTTGGCCACAGGGGCTTGGAGCAAGCTGCTCTAGTGGAAGGTGTCCCTGTCCGTGGCAGGGTTTGGAACTGTATGAGCTTTAAGGTCTCTTCCAACCCAAACCAGTCTGGGATCACAGTCTTTTTTTTTTTTTTTCCCTTTTTCATGGAAAAGTGGAATGTGCTGTTTCCATGCCAGCGACATGGTATTTATTATGTTACCTCTCTTAAAATGATTCCTGTATTTCTTTCTTTAAAATGCTTGTAAAAAGACATCTTAATACTCAGCTGCTGTCTCCCTGCCTCATGAGAATTGTTTCTTTTTGCTCCTCAAATAAGTTCCTGTCCAAATCCAGCTCTGGATGAATGAGCTGAATTTTGCCATGGTTTTGCATAAGTAGAATTAATTAAATTCCAATTGTAGCATCGTTATTGTGAGTGTGCTGTCTCGGAGTCAAACCAGTGGGGTTTGACTTAGCAGAGTTGTCAGCTGGAGGGACATAATCTTTGTATTCAAAACTGAATGGATTTACTCTTGATGTAACTGAGCCCTAGTGGTATTGCTCTGAAAAGCATGTCATTTCCATTCCCATATCTCCTCAGCTGCAAAGGGGAGAGGATGCCTTTCCCAGCTGTGTTAGATCTTTGTTCCATCTGTTACATCCCATTAGGAGAGCTACAGTCAAGATTTTCATTACTTTTCTGCTCTTGTTTCTTTGCATTTGCAGGAGCTGTAGTTGATGGGAGCTTCAGTGTCTGCAAAGGGAAGGCAAAAGGATTTGCAAAGCGGGTTTGAGATGTGTTTGATGCCATGAAATGCTTCTGAATACTGGAGGGGGTAGAGGAGAGGGTGAATTTACAAGGGAGAAAATAAGGAGATTCCTGTTCAAGTACACCATTTTATGCTGCAGAGCTTTTAAGAAGCAGCCTATTCAATGTGTACACTTCGCACATGGTTTTAGCCTAAGATTTAAACAGAATATATGAAAACCAGTCTTGCTGTATGTCATTAAGGTATTGAACTACAAAACAAACTGAGGTTGTGTGGCTTCTGAGAGCAGGGTTCCACGTTTCTGTTGTTGTTTGTTTTAAGCAAGAGAGGAAAAGGGGAAAGTTCTGTTATGTACTGCTTGGGTTTGCACTCACATTTCACGTGGTTTGATAGAGGTGGTGGCACAGATGCTGCTTTGGATTAAATGCTCTGGATTTTCTTGTCTGTGTTGGGGTTTTTCACACTGGGGAAGTGTCCTGTGAAGAAAACCCAGTCTCTGCTTCACTTGCTATGGATTTAGTGACCGCAGCTTGGGATTGGTTATAGACATGCCGAATATGTCGTGTTTTGCTTCTTAAACTTGGCACATCCAGGGAGAGAGTTCAGTTTCCAGGATATTTAGGTGAGTGCTGCAGTTCATGGGAGGGATGAGGAGGGAAGTCATGGTTTGCAGCCCCTAAAAACCTGATGTTTCTATTACATTGTTTTAAAAAACAACCAGGTAGCAGCTACTTCACTGTAATCACTGAGGGCACCTGGCATAGTTTAGCATGGAATTCAGGACAAATTCAGCAGGACAAATTTAGATTATCTGATGCTAAAACTAGAAGTGTAATCATAGAATTGTAGGCTAGTTTGGGTTGGAAAGGACCTTAAGATCATCCAGTTCCAACTGCCTGCCAAGGGCAGGGATGCCTCACACTAAACCATGTCACCCAAGGCTCTGTCCAGCCTGGCCTTGAACACTGCCAGGGATGGAGCAGTCACCACTTCTCTGGGCAGCCTGTGCCAGTGCCTCACCACCCTCACAGTAAAGAATTTCTTCCTTATATCTAACCTGAACTTCCCCTGTTCCAGTTTGAACCCATCACCCCTTGTCCCATTGCTACAGTTCCTGATGAAGAGTCCCTCTCCAGTATCCTTGTAGCCCCCTTCAGACACTGGAAGCTGCTATGAGGTGTCCACGCAGCCTTCTCTTCTCCAGGCTGAACAGCCCCAACTTTCTCATCCTATCTTCGTACGGGAGGTGCTCTAGTCCCTTGGTTATCCTCGTGGCCTCCTCTGGACGTGTTCGAACAGTTCCATGTTCTTCTTATGCTGGGACACCAGAACTGCACACAATACTCCAAGTGGGGTCTCAGGAGAGCAGAGCAGAGGGGCAGGATCACCTTCTTCGACCTGCTGGTCATGCTCCTTTGGATGCAGCCCAGGATATGGTTGGTTTCTGGGCTCAAGCGCACACTGGAGCTGGCTCATGCTTAGTTTCTCACTGGCCACCACCTCCAAGTCCTCTGCAGGGCTGCTCTGATAGTAAACAAGATAATTACTTTTGAAGGGGTGTTGGATTTAGAAGTGGGGTTTTCAATACCCTTTCCTTGAATTTTCAGTGTTGAGCATATGCTTGGATATGCTGAGATTTTAATTAAGTTTATTTGTATGTCAATGTGGAATCATAGAGTATCTTAAGTTGGAAGGGACTCATAAGGATCATTGGGTCCAGCTCCTTGCTCCTTGCAGGACTACTTAAAAGTAATATATATATATATAAATAAAATGTATAAGATATACACCATATGATGTTAAATATAGACAATATTAAATAATACATTAATATTAATAATGCAGCTGCATTTCTGTTGAAAAGGCAGTTTATAGTCTGGCAATCACAACATTGTATCTGGAAGTGAAAATGACTAGATAGAGCTGGCTCCAAACCTGCTCCCGTATCGCATTGCCATCTCTGGTAAAGGAAAACTTCATTCTAGCAAATACCTGTTTGGAGAATGCAAATAGCAACCAGGATTTTGGTTGGGAATTACCACAGTGGAGAGACTTGACCTGTTCAAGCAAATAGTTTCAGAGTATTAGACTTTGATCAGTTTAAATGCTGCTGGTGCCTGATCCTGATGCTGCATGACTTGTAACAAATATCTATGTGGGGCCCGTAACATTTTTTATAAGAAATGTATCTCTGTATGTCCCAGTAACCTTATATTTTGGTGGATTTAAGCTAATTTACTGTATACTGGCTACCGGTAAAGAAGGACAGCTTGGTTTCTTGCTTGATATTTATGAGGCTACTGCAGAAGCAGTCTTGAGCAGCAATAGCAGGAAGGTGCTTTTGCCTGACTGGCAACTCCGTTAACAGGATCCTTTTTCCCCACCTAAGTGTAAGACGTATATCATAGAATCATAGCATGATTTTTGTTGGAAGGGGCCTTAAAGCTCCTCCAGTGCCAACCCCCTGCCATGGGCAGGGACACCTTCCACTAGAGCAGGTTGCTCCAAGCCCCTGTGTCCAACCTGGCCTTGAGCACTGCCGGGGACGGGGCAGCCACAGCTTCTCTGGGCACCCTGTGACAATGCCTCAGCACCCTCACAGGGAACAGCTTCTGCCTAAGAGCTCATCTCAGTCTCCCCTCTGGCAGCTTAAAGCCATTCCCCTTGGCCTGTCCCTACAGACCCTTGTCTAAAGCCCCTCTCCAGGTTTCTTGTAGCCCCTTTAGGTACTGGAAGACTTACTAAATAGTCTACTGTGCAGCTTCTGACTGTTCTTGTGATTGCTGGATGGAAGCTATGTGTTAGCTGCTTGAAAGATTTATCCTGGAATAACTACTCTGTGTAGATACACAGGTGTTTACTGTGTAGCAGGGTTATGTGATGTGCCAGAGCACCAGGAATCTGATAGGAGCCTGTAGTAAAAATGTTGAAGAGCTACACCTATTAATTTTCTGATTAAAATGAAGTTTAAAACCCCCTCTTTTATAGCAGACATGAGGGTGATGCTGAGCTATTTATAGTAGACGTTACATGTTGCATGGGTAGTAACTCATTAACTTTACTCAATGTATTTATTATAGTTGCTCCCTTTATAAACCCCAGCATGAAGGGAGAAGCTCTTCTGTTCTGCATTGACTTGTTACATGCTCACTGATTCAAGCAGACTTTGGGCCAGGAAGGAGGAGATGATGGGGTGAGTTTGACAAAAGTAAATCGGCTGTTCCTGAGGCTGATTTGGGGAAAGTAAGATCCATTTATCCATAACTCCCACCTCAGCAGTTCCTGTGGATGATGTGAGCACTGGGCAGTTTCTTTGCTGGAGGAATTCTTGGGGTTCTTGCAAAAATAACTGGGTTTTAGCAGCCTCTAAGTATTCCTTTTGCCCACAGACCAAAAGCAAGTTTCTATTGCAAGAGAGGGCTCTGTTTTCCCTTCTGGACACTAGACGTATGTGGAGGTGATGCTGAGCACCAGGGTTGGAGGGCTGGATAACTTTCCACCCAAGTCCTCAGCTCTGTGTGGGTTCTCTGTTTTGTTTAGTAATGATAAATGCTGCAACACACTTCTTCCTACAAGTGCTTCATAAGAACATAAGAGAAGCAACCATTAAGTGTAACTGAGGCGTGGAAATGTTTAAGCAACCACATAAAAAAGCAGCTATGTTAGAAAGCAGGTTCAAAATGTGACCAGAAAAACCCCTGAAGACTCAATTCTGTTTCTGGTTTGGGGATCCATTTCTGTGTGGAGATTCTTCCTCATCCAGAGTTCATTCTCATGCATAGGCAAGCTGAGAGTTTTGTAACTGCATGGTCATTCCCCCAGGGTCCTGGTGAGCTGTTTTGAGACAGAATGGTCCTAATTTAGCTCCACTGTTTGCAGCTCTGTCAGTTTCAGAGCACAATTCCCATTCAGGGAGCAAGAACAGCTTAAAAGCTTGTGAGGAAGATATTTCCTTAGTTTGCTGTTTGCAGGGTAGGGAGGAGCGTCATAACTTGGTGGATGAACTATTCCCACCTCCTTCCATCGCTTCCCAACCCCGGAAAACAGGTATTATTTGAAGTGTTGTGCCCCAGGGGACCACAGGAGGCTGGAAACTACAAGCTCCATGTGACACTGGGAATGTCACTGGGAGGATTCGGCATCTGAACCTTTAAACTGAGGATAGCACAGAGACCTGAAGAATATTGAGACAAGTTCAGGATGCACAAATTCAGCCTGTTTTTCTTTCTTATGGCATGGTTTCCCTACAGAACAAAGCTCAAGACTAACTGAAAGACCAGGAGAGTGTGTTAGGTGTTTGTCAGCATTCTCTTTCATGTGTCTGGCTTCTGCTGTGTTAGTTGAATATATTAGCTGCTATATATTCGATTGAATTTAATTCAGCCACTGAGAGAAGAGGAATGCTGAACTAATCAAATAGAAGTATAAAGCCTTTATTTGATGAATCACCTGAAATTACATTTAATGCATTTTTGTGCTGTGTATGTTTCCAATTGATAACTTTTGATTTAAATATAGATATGAATACAGACCTGAAACTTTTTTGGTACACTCTTACTGTTGAGGACACTGTAACCCATCAGTCTTTCATCCCTCTGACAGTTGCAGGGTTAAGAATTATTTAGCTTTGAACCAACCTTATGACTTGTCATTGTCTCTTTGCAGGCAAATGTCAAAGATAGAGGAAAATTGAATCTTCAGAAGGTTTTTGGTCACCTTTTGCTTTCTAACAAACATAGTTGGTTTCTGTACATAGTTGCTTAAATATTTCCATGCTTTAGTTACACTTAGTAGTTGCTTGTCTGCCATGTGTTCTTATGAAGCTGTTGTAGGAAGGAGTTTGTTGTAGCATTTATCACTTACTACTCGCATCGATACACATTCTAAAAGATGATAAGCAGGTCTGGGATAAGACCTTTCCTATTGCAGCGATAAACTGGACTAACCTTTTCATGCTGAATATATGATGGTGCTGGTGTCAAGAAGTGCGGACTGAGCAAGGTACTTGAAACGTCTTCACTGAGCCTCATTCATCGGGTAGATGGTGTGGTGCGTCTTGCAGTCCTGTGGCCCTGGTTGCCTGCAGCATTTCCCAAGGAAATTTCTGATTTTGTCAAGGAAAATTAGACAGAAGCAGGGAATGTCAGTGCCTGTTGATATGCTTTCTATGTCCAGGCAGTGCTCACCTGGGAATGAGTGCTGTGGAGCTGTTGGAGCAGCTCCCCTCTGGAGCCAGGCTGAGAGAGCTGGGCTGGGGCAGCCTGGAGAAGAGAAGGCTCCTGAAGGGGAGACCTTAGAGCAGCTCCAGTGCATTAAAGGGGCTCCAGGAAAGCTGGAGAGGGGCTTTAGACAAGGGCCTGTAGGGACAGGCCAAGGGGAATGGCTTTAAGCTGCCAGAGTGGAGACTGAGATGAGCTCTTAGGCAGAAGCTGTTCCCTGTGAGGGTGCTGAGGTGCTGGCACAGGGTGCCCAGAGAAGCTGTGGCTGCCCCATTAGTGGCAGTGTTGAAGGCCAGGTTGGCCACAGGGGCTTGGAGCATCCTGGTCTAGTGGAAGGTGTCCCTGCCCATGGCAGGGGTTGGAACTGTATGAACTTTAAGGTCCCTTCCAGCCCAGACCATTCTATGATTCTATGAATCCCTCTGTGCCCCGCAAGCAGTACAGCCGGTGATTTCAGGAGTGTTCAGGGAATAAATATGCTCTAATTCTGGGCTTGTTGAAAAGTTTTCCCCAAGTTTTGTTTTTAACTGACTGCCGAAGTAGTGTCTGTTAAGTCTTGACACCTTCAGGTTCAGTAAGTTCAAAGGTATATTTGTAGTCTGAAGAGCAAATAAAAGTGACAACACAAAATTCCTTAACTGCGTCAATCCTCTAACTTTTTTTAGGGATGAAACAGTCTGTTGTCTGTCTAATCACAGAATGGTTTGGGTTGAAAAGGACCTTAAGATCACCTAGGACCAGCCCCCTGCCACTGGCAGGGACGCCTCACACTAGGCCACGTTGCCCAAGGCTCTGTCCAGCCTGGCCTTGAACACTGCCAGGGATGGAGCATTTACCACTCCCTTGGGCACCCTGTGCCAGCGTCTCACCACCCTCACAGTAAAGGACTTCCTCCTTATATCCAAGCTGAACTTCCCCTGTTTAACTTTAATAACTATAATGTTAATATGTTATATATATTAAATTTAATAACTATAATGTTCTCATAACTTCTCCAAAGTTGTTATATCTCCTTTTGGTTATGTTAATTCAAGTCTCCACACTTCTCTGCCCCTGAAGTCTGCAGGGGAAACTGGCATTACACTTGTGCTAGATATTATAGACACGCAAAAAATGTTCTTGTTTCAGTTCACAGTCTAAATACAGATGGGCAAAAGGGGCGATAACTTGGTCTGATCTCCCTTTTAGCTGTGGAGAGAATTAAACACAAGTGACTTGCCCAGAGTCACACAAGGGGCCAGTGTTACAGAGCTGAGAATCAAAGCCATAATCTGAGCATTACCCTTATCTTCACTGCAAGACTAAGAAGAGAAATTCTAGAACAGAATTCTTATTCTCTAAGTATACCTGAAGGCATAAGTTGGCTCAGGGCTTGAATTCATCCAGTGATGTGAGACCCAGCCAGCTCGACTGCAAGATAAACCAAGAAGAGATTAGGTTAAAGGACAAACAAAGGAGCATTTCCCCTGTCCTTCGAAGCTGGAGCTTCACAATAGCGATTGTGTTCCTTCAATAAGCAAGGGCTGGGTTTCCATAATGGCTTTTTAAAGGAAATCATGGCTTATTATCATGTATGGCTGTAATATCTTCATAAGCCAACTATAGAGAGTTTTAATAATTCACTATAATGTTACTGAATTAAACAAAAATCGTGTTTTGCGGTTTAAAGCATCCTTTTTTGGTGGCGTTTTTGTTACAAAGAGTTAAGATGAGACTCAAAGTGGTGCCTTGGCACCAGAGCCAGGTGTCTGGTTCTCCCTCTGGAGGCCTTTAGAGGGATATCCCTCTGTCAAGCCAGGGAAACTGAGGCACTTAGAGGACTTGTGCACTGTGTAGTTTAAATCTTCGAGCCAAATTCCATGTGTAGAACAAACTACATCCTTTCATGGAGGTGTGATGAAATGAAGATGCTGACAGCTTGGCCAGTGAGGTTTCACTGTGCTCTTTGTAAAGAAGGTTTTTGCTGTAGAGTCAAACTTCAGTTGCAGCCCAGGAAATCAGCGCTTGAACTTTAGCCTAAAATATTCTCTCCTCATCAGGCCACTACTTAATATTCCTCTGTTTCAACCGGGAGGTATATCTAACCGGGAGGTAAAGTGACTCATAGTAGATTCCATCTGGTGGAAAGATAGGATGTGAAGTATTTGTGTTATCAGGAGATACACCAGGTTTCTTCGTGTTTTTTTGCTACCCATAAACTACATTTGATTCAACAAAATTAAGATGTTTCTAGGTTGAAAAATAACCTTTTTGTCTATTACATGCTGGTAAAGGGGCACTTTCTGCATGGTAAGGGCTTGTTTCATTCATTTGAATTTATTTTATGAAGTAGGAGCCTATTTTAAGAGGTGTTGCACCGTGTTACTTGGCTGTTGCCAGGTAAAGCTGGTTGCTGCTCCCTCTGCTCTTGCTTGATTTGCTTCGTGAGGTGCAGTTCTTAATGATATGAATTGAACCAAAGTGATACGGATCAAAACAAAACAAGTATAAATGTGCTCTTAGCCTGGAATGTTGGAGAGCCCAGCAAACAGGGAACCTGGTGGGACTCTGATCTCTGTTGCTGGCAGTGAGCTGTAACCTCTGAGCATAGATCCGCAGGTCAAACGGTTTGAAACTGGATTTTTAATAGACGTTGTTCTGTTGTTGCTGTTTTTGTTGCAGATGGCCGCACTGATCCAATTTTGGATGATGTAAGTGATGCCTTCAAGCTTATGGGGGTTAACCTGTATGAGCTGGAAGATTACATCCACAATATCGAGCCTGTCACTTTTGCACATCAAATCCCTTCGTTCCCCGTCAGCAAGAACAATGTCCTGCAGTTTCCCCAGCCGGGAAGTAAGGATGCAGAAGAAAGGAAGGAGTACATCCCCGATTACCTGCCACCCATTGTCTCCTCTCAAGAAGGTGTGAAATCAGTCCTTTGCTTTAAGCTTTGGGCCCTGTGTATTTGCATGTTTGGTTTCATCCTCAAGCAGTTGGAGCTGTGCTGCCCCAGAGCAGTGGCTCAGGAAGGACCCGCTGGGTGTTACACAAGTGTGGTGTTTCACAACAGGGAGCAGTGCTGTGGCGAGGTTGTTTTCCAGTCTTTCACTTTCCTCCAAGAGTAACATGGTGTTTGTTAAAATACACCATCTTAATACACTTTTCTATAATGCATTTGAAACTTAAGTTTTTGGACGACAATAGAATTGAATGCTTTTCACTGTTAGGTATTTATTAGCCCACCTCTTATGGATACTGCAAGAGCTTCAGTAATTTGGTAAAGGTGGAAGAGGGAATGCCAGTGAGACTGGCACAGCATTCCCAGCTCCTGACACATATTTCTTCTTCCTTCAAACAAATGTCACACACAAAATTCCAATTAAAATGAATTCAGATCTAAAATAAGGAAGAGTCATTTAGAGGCACAGTGCTTTGCTTTCAGTCCTTGCTAATGTTGAGTAGGGTTTCGTCATTACTGGTTCAGCTGCTCTCCTTGTCCCACAGAGGCTGAGGATCACTGTAATAGTGAAGCCAACTTACACAAGTGCTATGAGCTGCAGTTACCCTGAGAGTTTTAACAGTGGCACTGGAGAAAGCTAAATGTGTTCTGGTTTTCAGCTGTATGACGCTTGACTGCTAATAAGATAAACCTTTAAGAAATGTGTCCTACTCTAACTTTCCCTTTGAATAGTGAACATCACACAGTTGTACTTTGAGGGGAAATTAACACATGTGGGCTTGTGGACCGGGAACAAAATTCCAGAGAGAAGAACTTCATTTTTCAAAAGGGTGTAATGAATGGGAGGAATCCTCACAACATACTTATTTAATGAAGAAGAGAAGGCTGCATGGAGACCCATAGCAGCCTTCCAGTGTCTGAAGGGGGCCTATAGGGATGCTGGGGAGGGACTGTTCATTAGGACTCTAGTGATAGGACAAGGGGTAACGGGTTCAAACTTAAACGGGAAGTTTAGATTGGATCTGAGGAAGAGGTTCTTTACTGTAAGGGTGGTGAGGCACTGGAATGTTTTGCCCAGGGAAGTTGTGAATGCTCCATTGCTGGCGGTGTTCAAGGCCAGGTTGGACAAAGCCATGGGTGACATGGTTTAGTGTGGGGTGTCCCTGCCCATGGCAGGGGGTTGGACCTGGATGATCTTAAGGTCCTTTCCAACCCTAACTATTGTGTGATTCTATAATGGATATCGTGCTCTGTTATTCCTATTGTTCTGTTTTAAGAACTAAGGTCTCATTGTCTGCAGATGGAAATACATATAAAAGTTTTGCCCAGTGTAAAGATGAACATGAACAGCATCACCTTATTGGGTAGGCGAAATCCATGGCTGTGCGGCTACAAATGTCACACAGGGCAGTATTTCAATGATATAGTAAACTGAAATAAGTGTATCTTCAGCCTTTTATACATCATGTTCAGCTAGACAGGTGCAGTTACTATGTGCTCCAGTTAGACTAAGTGAGATTATAGTCAGGGACTCTTATCTGAGGTGTAAATGTCTGTCAGACATGATGGTTTGGGTGTGTTCAGAACAAATACACTATTTCCAGTCACAAGGTGAGGACTAATACTGGTGAGTATTTCGGAAGCTCTGTAGACCTGACTTTTCTCTTCAATTGCATAAAATACGTAGTTATTTCATAGATCAATAGCATTTTAATCTCTTTTGCCTTAATATAACCCAGGAAACGAAACTGCTGTTCAAAGCAGAAGTCCTGTCTCTGATTGATAAGGAGATTCTGAAATCTCCCTTTGTGAAGTTTGTTAAAAGGCTTGCTTTTCAATTCTGGCAGTGAACTCTCGTCAACCAGGAAGAGACAAGCAAAATGTAAATATCTTACATGTAGACAACAGTTGTAAGGAAAAATATGGAGGAGGAAGACACTGAGAAGTGAAAAGGGATTTTAGCTACCCCATTCTGGCTACTTGTAATGCTTTAGCCTCATCTTTTTCAGGAGTCAAACGCCATTGTGTCAGAGAAATCCAGCATCTTTGAAGTGTAACAAGGTACCTTCAGTTTTGTGCCTGTTTATTTATTAACTTGGAAAATCGTACTTTAAAAATACACAAGAAAGAGCAAATCCAAGAAGGCTCAAAGTGGCTGTAAAGGAATATCTGAACATGGGGAGTGAGAGTGCTGCAGGCTCAGTCTGCCGATACGTGACATACAAAGAGAGGCTAAAAATTGAAATGGGGACAGTTGTGCTGCTTTTTTTTCCTCGTATGTAACTTTTTATACTCTTTCTCTTGCAAGTTAGATCCAGGAGTTAGATTTTAGCAGTCCTTATAAATAATGTATGAATCCTTTTAACACCCGAAGTAAGAAGATATTATTGCCAAAGTTGGATGAGAACCAGGAAAACTTCTGATGCCTCAGGCTAGTGTATCAGAGAACCTATAGGCACAACTTCAGAAACATGAATACAGTATGTTTTTAATGGAAACTGAAGCATTAAATACAACTGCTGAATGCAGGTTGCTTAGATTTGGTTTAAGATACTTAAGAGTTGAGGGCATTTTAATTTTGAATTGAATAGTTTCTGAAAATGCTGTTTGTAATTTTAAGCCCTGTATTGTTTTTTTGGAAGGGATGAAGTGGATAAAGAGACTCTGTTGCATGTGTTTGGTTGTATTTAACTTGAAATGAGACAGAAAAACTTACTTTTGCAGATGAAGGGAGGTGCATGGTAAAACTACTGAGGAAGTGCACAAGCTGTTTGAATAGTTCACAGATCTTTACAGAGTCCAAAACCGATGTGCTGCTGCTAAGATTGTGCAGTCCATAAGATCTGAGTTGCTTTGAGTAGGCAATAAAGATAATTAGGCAGTAATGAAGGAATGCTTCTTCATGCGCCTTATGATGTATAATGTAAATCCTTCAGTCACTTAAAGAGTTGTCAGGACGACTCGTTCTGTCCCATTTGCTGTCGAACCCTAAAGCTCAGCTTGTGTTATGAGTATTTATTTACTGATAGGGTTCAGAAATGACTGGTGCTGATCTCTTTTAGCAGTGGTGTAGCCATGAATGGTCTGAGGGTGTGAGCAGAACAAGGTTTACTGGGAGAGGTGATGTATTTCATATAATACTGTTTAATAATACTATTTTGAAGTATTATCTCTGGTGGCAAACTGACTTCGTAGGTAATGTTATGTAGGTGCTTTAGTAAGAAAAAGCTGGGTTTAATTGTTAACTTAAAAACCAAACCAGTGTTCAGTATGCACCATGACCAGTAGGTGTTGCTAACTTCCTTCTCAAAAGCCCTTTGGTTCTGTGCCTGTAACTAACTTCTTTCCACTCACTCTAGAACTGGTGGTGTGTTCGGAGTATACCCCGCAGCTTGTGCGATGTCTGAGTTACCGCTGCTCAATAAGAGCAAAAAGCCCTGTCCAGCCCGAGAGGAGCCATTCCCTTCATATATACTCAATAGTAAGAAATACTGAAACAGCTCTAAATTGATTATTGAAGTTGGGGGGAAAGGGAGGAAGGCAAATAGGTTTTCCACATGTGTAATTAGTGTTGGTTGGAAGCTCAGTTGGGTGATACTTGTTGTGTTCCAACACAGCAGAAACTGTTTTCTTGCTTTAAACAGAGATTGCCGTTTTCCAGTAACATGCACCAACCAAACGCTTGCTCTGCGGGGATCTACATGTATAATTCTATATTTTATAAAACAATCTGACTCACTATTGCCATGGCAAATGGTGGCTTTTTAGCAGGGTTTTTACAAAGGACACTGAAGAAATGATTTTATGCCAATGTATCATGATGTTCAGTGCCTGCCTATTTTTAATTAGCCTCCTTTTTGTTGTTTTGAGTTATTTTAGCGCTGTTGTCACTAAAATGTCATGGTCAACATGTAAGACAGATTAAAAAAGGAGGAAAAAATAAATTAGTTGCCAAACATGATGGTCATGCTTTATTTCTTGGGCTTTAATGCAAAAGAACATGCATTTTGCAATAATCCAGCAGCTTCATAGAATTTGTTGATTGCATTTGAAACAAAACAGGGCTGCGCTGAAACTAGACCAGAGGGAAAGCCCAGATACTTGTCTACAGCTCATAATAATAGTAGTAGTAGTAATAAGAATAATAGTCATCTTAATAATCACTATTACATTTTGTGATAATGTTGAGCTCCGAGTCCTCATGCTTTAAGAACACGTATCATTCTTCGTAGATAAAACAAGGTGTGAATCCCTGTGCCATAGTAACCTTTTTTTTAAGCTTCCTAGGATGAATTTCTACCTGTGCCTATTGCCTTTTGTTATTACCTCATCCATAATAATAGCAGTTTATAAAAGTAAGCACTTTTTGTCAACTGCTTTAGTTTCCTGTCTTTCTGAAGTCCCAGGTAGTTGATCCCTGTTTCTCTGACCAGAAGACTGAAGAAAACAGGTTGCTGTTGTGCATGGAATGCTGTTCATAGTCTATTATATTTTACATTACATTTCTCTCTTACACCATAGTTGTGCTAAGGTGCATAAGAAGGATAAGAGGAAGAAGACATGAGAGTCTCTTCCCAGTAGGTGAGATTTATTTGTGGGGAGGGGGGTAGCTTGCAGGGAGTCAAACTTCTTCCTGACTTCTTGCTTCATTTTTTTCTGTCTTCTGCTTCATTCCGCTGTACCCCTGCTTCATAAAGGTGCATCTCCTTTCCCTTAATGATGATCCGGAAACAAATGTAATTTTTACTGACATTAAGTTTTGTGGTTTTTCATTCCTGATAACACGTGTTCAAGCGCTGTCAGTGTATTTCTGATCAGTGAGTCAGGACCAGGTCTTGGCACAGTGTACAAATTTGAATTTATTTGTAGCCTTTTCTGTCAGAACATTTTATTTCCTTGGCAGATGAAAGCATAAAATTGTTGATTTCTTACAGTCCTGCCTTTTCCCCTCTTTGCTGTTGATGTTAGGTTTTGGTGGGTAGCAGGTCTTCCAGCCGCCTGGAAGTGTGGAAACCCAGCTGTCAAACCATCTCAGAACATATGTTGTTTGCTTCAGTGTTAGTTGCTCAAATTCACATTTGGATTGATGAGAAGGAGGGACATGTGTATGAAGCAAGGTACTGTGACGTTATTTTTGCATCTGATACCTGGGCTCTACCAGTGCTGTAGAATTGTAACTGTATAAAGCATGAAGCACCATGGTGGTACAAAGCATTAGTGTCTACCTGCAGTGGGTTAGATTTATCAGGTTTTTAAATCCACTGGCCTTTCGGTCTAGCATTCCCTTCTTTGGGTCTTGAGCTGAATGCAGTGGGTCTTGAATTTCAGACCAGTGTCAGTTCAGTCTCTGGTTTCCTCAAGGGTTAAACAAAGCCAATAATTCTTTCTAAAATAGCACGTGATGGGCTTTAAAATGCACACTGGAATATCGGCTTTGTCGTTTTGATAACACAGGTCTTGCTGTTGTCATTTTTAAGCCTTTCTGTGTTTTCCCAAGATCTGTTTTAACTGCACAGACCACCTCTTCTTCATATTTACACCCATGATTTAAAAGCAGCAACGATCTTTCCAGCAGAGCTTTTCCCAGTATACTCAGTTAGGAAGCCACCACCCATCACCAAACAGGTACTGTGCAATGAACCGGCTTGAAGAGTTAAACCCCTGCCTGCCTGTGAACGCTTTGCTCCTGGCTGCTACCCATGCCTGGCTGTTGAGCATTCGCAAGCATCCTTTAGCTGTCCGTGCAGGATGTGGAGTGTTAGGCGCTGATTGCTTTTGTGCAGATGAGCCTTCGCGTCTGCATCACCTCGGCAAGGAGGAAGCAACAGGAGAGACAGACGAAATGAGAAAGGCAGCCAAGCTTGAGATGCAGACAGAAGAAAGGCATTGGGAAAGAGCCAATAGGAGAGGCAGGTTTCAAAGAGAAAGGAAAATGTGAGACAGGAACAGAAAAAAAAGTGTACAGAAAGTGTGCCTGCTTTAAATCTTGCCATTAGACAGAAAAATAACTTGTATAAAAGGCGTGCTGATAAAGCTGTAATTGGGAAGACAAGTGTATCTTTACCTTTTCTTAAGAAGCTGGATCGTAATGGAAAGCATAATTCCAAGTGCAATACTTCAGGAAAGGATTTAATGAGGAAGAGTTTATTTTTTGTTTAAAAAAAAAAAAAGCTGAAAGTATGAAGTTAAATAGACTTTCACCAAGAGCTTCATTTAATTTGCAGCACTTGGGGGAAAAAGAAATCAATGTAATACATGCCATAGTAAAACTTTATCCATGGCAGAAACCAAATCGCATAGCTGGGATCCATAGACTATGGAGACGGAGGCATACAGTGCAGAGGCATAGTGTTTTATATTCTATAGGAGACTAGTACCTCACTTTTCCTTATCATTCATGTCTGGGTTAAAAACCCAACCTTTTACTATTTTTTATAAGAAGCATAGTAGCAGCTGGAAGGAAATGGATTAAAAACTGGTTTTAAGAGAGAGCCTGTGATGGATTTTCTTGTTGTTCAAGGTCTTTTGTGTTGTATCCTTTGAAATAAACCAGCTTGAATCTGGCTGCATCTGAATAAGCAAATCAGCAAATGCAGTTTGTAAAGTTCTGACTCCATTCTTTCTTAAGTAATAATGAGGAGTTAGTAACACTAACTATAACAATTCAACATCGTGTAAATGTATTTCCTCAGCTTCCTCAGCTGTCTACTTTTATTCGCTGCGTATTGTAAATGGAACAAAGTTAACGTGACTTTACTTCAAGACGATCTCATCCTTTGAAAACCTTCCCACAAAGATGTGTCTGGTTTTCAGACCTGTGGAGATAACTTACGAGTTGTCAGTGATTCTGATTCATAATAAAAACTGCAAAATGCAGAAGTGGACTCATAAAAGGCAGCTTTTTGCAGTCAATTATTTACACTGCGTTATAATGAAAGTCGTGGGCTTCTTTCACTGCATTGTGATGTGCAAATAGCAATTTTGGCTATAATAAAAATGGGACTTTATGATAAAGGATTCTGTTGTCTTATGCATTTTAAACAGAAATGCTGTCATGATTTTAATTTCCTACTGATCCTTCCTCAGCAAAACTTTTGTCTCTTGTCTCCACTCGTCACCTCAGAGCAGTTTTCCCCCTATTCTGACAATGTATGACTTTGTTTAGCGCCTGCATTGCTTCCTGCACTGTCTGCTGCTGCTGTGCTCGGAGGATTTTATTTCATCTGGATCATCAGACACCTTTGTGCCTTTGAAAGCAGAAGTTTCAATTTAGGTCATCGTCCGATAGCCATGTATGACTGTTCTCAAGCATTTCAAGCTTTCTCTTACTGCACTGAGTATTCTGGGGGCTCTAGGGGAGGAGGTGGGCAAGGGAAGTCTAGCCACTGCTTAAAGCAGGGTAAAAGGCAAGCATAGAAGAATAATAGTTCTTGACCAAAACTGGCGTATTTTATGGGCTGACCTTGCAACTTTGGTATTTTTCAGTGCCTGTCCTATTTTTCTTCTCATCA
This sequence comes from Myiopsitta monachus, assembly GCA_017639245.1. NCBI lineage: Eukaryota > Metazoa > Chordata > Aves > Psittaciformes > Psittacidae > Myiopsitta > Myiopsitta monachus. Next base: position 2,572,352 of record CM029920.1, on the reverse strand, counting down.
CATGCTTTTATAGGTTTTTCCTCTTTCACTTTTGCCACCGGAGTTGCTTGAACTTAATAAAAATGTTAGTGATGGCTAACGATTCCTGGCATTTAAAAAGCAGATGTTAATTATTGTAGCTACTGGGAGCAGAACCACAATGCTGATTGTTAGCCCCTTGCACAGGAATTTGTGCAAACGTTATAAGAAGTGGCTCATAAGCCAAGCAAGCCTTAGTTGTGTACTGCATTTGAGAGGGTTGTTTGGGAAGGATGTGGAAGTAGAATGTGTTGGTTGAGATCTCAATACCTCTATCTTATTTTGAGACCAGTGGCTCTGAGTTTCTCCTGTAATGCCAGCATCATTCTGCTGCTGATTAACAGCTGTGGCATTTACATGGGCATGGCGAAGGGTCTGTGCTTGGAGTTCAGGAGCTGGTACTTGAGCTAGTTGTTCTGAATAACCCTAGTGTCCAGAGGAACATAGAATCATAGAGTGGTTTGGGTTGGAAGGGACCTTCAAGCTCAGCAAGTTTCAACCTTTAAACACTTCCAAAGTGTCTGAAATATTTCTCCTGTGAAAAATACCCATGCTTGGAGCTATTCAGGAATAGATGTTACACGATGTTTACACTCACAATTTCATGTGTAGCTGAGCCTGAGCTTGATCTTCTCATCAGAACAACCATTGTCTAGACAAAGATCACTAGTGAATTACGGGACCCGTATCTCTCTTGCCTTTATCATGAGAATGACTCATTACAAAGCTTCTGCAGACAAGTGTGTGGTAGGGTCCAGGGTAAGAACTCTGCCTTCTAATATTAAATATTATTACTAAGAGACCTCATTTGAATTACTTGTCCTTTGCCAGACACAGATAAGCACTAGAACTTTACCATGCAGCTCTTAACTTCAGTGTCTTCTTCCAGTCTTCACCTTTGGTCCACGTTCCTGTTTTCTCCAAGTCTCAACTAAAGGGAGTATTAGTGAGTGGGTAAGTCATTAGGAAGGGATAACTCATTTTGGTGTGTGGGCAATTCCACTTCATTCTGCAAGAGCCTAAGAAATGTAAGGTTGGATCAAGAACAGAGTTCAAATTAGAAGGCTTTTGGAGGCATGACCCTAATTCTTGTAGCGAGATGCTTGGATAATTGAAGTTCAGCTTTAACTGAGCAGTTTTGTTGGAATCTTTCATTTTTGTAATTGCAGTCATTAGAAACATTATTGGTTCTTTGATGATGGTGCTTTTGTCTATTTCTTTAGTTTGGATTTTGTTGCTCTGAACAGCTGTGTATTGCGTGACTAGATCAAATATAGCTCTGTTTGCCTCTTGTGTGTAAATGCATATTGTTTGGATCGGTTAAGCAAAACCTGCAGTAGCATACCTGCGTGTTTGAGAAGCAATGTCAAACTCGAGCAGGGCTGGATCTGGCTTGTATTTAGCCCAAGGCTGAAAAACATAGGGTCTTCAGGTGGTAACACAGCAAGTCACACTTTTCCCTGACTTGGTTTGAGATTAATGTTTCAATCCTGGTTATAAGTGATGACGCCACACTGCCAGAGGTGGTATTTTATATGGAGAGATAAATTGAAGTTCAACTCTGTGTGTATGTTTAGATCAGTCCAATAACAACATAAATGGCCTTTATTCTGGCCACTTTACAATCTGCAGCATTCTGCCTAATTCATTTTCTTTGGTGAACTTGTTTGCCCTCTGCATTCGCACTGTGTCTGCTGCTTTCCCATTCCAAAGAGTTGTGCTAAAGGAAGACTCTGTGTTTCATGTGTATTCCTACGGTTGGGTTGAAGCATACTTTTCTTCAAACGTTATGAGCTCTTTTCCCTGAGGGGAGGAGGATGGTACTGATTCTGTGTGTCTGAGAGGTAGGGCTTAACAGATTGGCCAAATAATCCATCCTGAATTGGAGAGTCAAGTAATAATTTTAATACCCCTTATCTTGCGTAGATTTTTGTGGATATTCATCTCAGCAAATGAACTTTGCATTTCTAAATGTGAGGAGCAGCATGTTCGTTCAGGTACAGCATACTTGAATCTTAATATTCTCCAGGTTTCTGTGCATGTGGGACTTGTGCTCCAGGCGTAGTTAAAGAAATGTGTTGCGCCTGTGTGTGGACAACACTAATCATAGTCTGACAGTCACAATTGGGAATAGCATGGAGGAAATAATAGTTCTTGACCAGTCGCTATAACACAGGAAGTCTTGGTGCCATAGGAAGGGAGAGAAACTCACTTTTAGTTTCCTTTTGAGTCCAGTGCGGCCAGATTAACCTGAGAGGGAGCTGAGGTGCAGCTCTGAGTATTTAGCCTTTAGTTGCGGGTTTACCTACACATGGAGCCTGTCTCAGCAAGCAGCTAGTCACCATCAGAAGAGCTCTCGTAGCTTAACTGCTGGGTATCCCGTTGCAAATTAAATATGGAACAAGGATGCGTCTGGTTTTGCATGAGAAACTTTTAACACATTCATTAAAGAGGCTTCCTTTCTGCTCTGAGTGTTTTAAGTGACAGTATTGCAGGAGGTGATGTGTCATCTGTAATCCCTTAGAGATAACTGGTTTCCTTTGCTGTTTTGAAGAGGATCGATTGATTTTTACCATTCTTATGTGCAACAGTTGTAATTTTCTGTGTTACAGGTTTTACATGTTCACCTTAGCCAGGTTTACTGTAATCCAGTTACCTTTTGGGGGGGTGCAGTGTATAAAATATACAAACACTTGCAATGTGATCAAAACACACGCATATATTTATTAAGATAAAAGTCAATGGTTAAAATCACATATCCTTGCCCAGGCAACTTGAGTTGAGATGGGTTTTTTTTTAAGAAGCATTAGAATTACAAGTGAAAATCTATTTAGATTTAGCTGAGATTTAGCCATCTATGTATCCTCCTTTAGCATCATACCATAAGTTGTTTTTCAGAGTCCCTTAATAACATGATCTACAGTCACAGTGGTTGTGATGAGCTGAAAAATCAGGGTGGAATTTTATTGTATAGTTCAGTTGCACTCACAAAGCTGCAGCGTGTGAAGGGTTTATCGCAATATTGCGTATATTGATACAACTCAATGTGACTTTTAGGACTCGGGAAAGTAAACTTTGTGAGTTAATACATTGTAAGTATCTTAATGCTTACGTTGCAGGTAACAATGTTCTCGTAGATGCACCGGTTTTCACAGAGTAGAGCTTATGCATAATGCCTGTTTAAAACTGGAGGTGATTCAGGCTCAGACACCGAATTTTGTCAGAGTAAACCTCAGTTTTGTTAAGTGGTCCGTTTACTGAAGGAGTTTTTCCTTCACACAGATGCTGCTCGTGTGAGCTCACTAAGCTGAGCTCCTTACGTGTATTTTTGGTCTGTGTCTGGGGCAGAGGCAGAGAAGGTGATGGCTCATGTGTAATCTGAGACAAGTTTCTTTTGCTATTTTGAAGGGAATCGATGGATTTTTACCATTCTTGTGTGCAACAGCTTTAGTTTTCTGTGCAACAGGCTTTCCATGTTCAGATCCCAAGGTTTATAGTAATTCAGATAACTTTTTTTGGGGTGTGTGTACATCAAATACACAGGGTGAAGCAACGCAGCACATCTTCTAGACTCCCCTGGTGTAATCCCGTACAGATGGGGTGCCAGTGTAAAGCTGTGGCCTTAAATGAAGATTGTTATGTGGAATTTGAACTTGAATTTTGCAGTATTATTGGTCCATACAGGAACATCTTCCTGTGCCCAGGCTGATTTTCTTAGGTCATAGACTAAGCCAAGCAGGGTTGCTGCAGTACTTGTCCTAACAGCAGGCATCCAAGGCAATGCAATGAAGCAGCATTGATTAGGAGATGGCATTTTATAAGCAGTTTGGTGCGCTCTCGAGACCAGCGTATTTCAGATGGGATGAAAAATTAAGTCCTTGCCACTCGTGGTGATTAGAGCCTCTGTGGCTCACTTTTCAAGAGCAGCATGTTAACCCTGCGGGCATGGTGCCAGTCGGGTTATAGAGTTCTGCCAGCCTGGATGCCCCGAGCAGTTTCAAGTTCGTGGAGGAGAAGCGGCTCAGCACTGTTACTGTGCTTCAGCCGCAGTGATGCTGAGACCAGGGCCTATCTGAATGCAACAGCATAGTTTCTCTTGTTTTAAGGGTAAATCCAGCGGTGCGCATGTGTGTTCTAGGTTAATGTTAGACCTTCATGTGTGAGTGATGATAGAGAAATAAATGCAAGGTCATTAATGCTCTTTCAGGGCAGGGAGATGAGCCCATCCTGGTGCCCAATCTGTGTTTGCAGAGGAGAGGACCCTGTGTGATTCGCAGGTGCTATAATGTACTGAAGAAATTCGGGCAAATAAACAGAAATGCTGATTCCTTTTATCTAAATTGTTTTCTTCCTTTCACATGCATTTGAGGGGCTGCTTTTGTGTGCAGCAAAGATAAATCATTTCCATGTGGTATTTCTAGCAATGTATAGAAAAGGTGTGTGTTAAAGGAATCCGATGCAAATAGCTGAGTAGAAGGACAACTGGTTGTAATCTCCTGGAAAAGAGAGGTGCGAGAGGTGGGAAGGTGATGCTGCAGTGGTGTGTGTGCCACCAGCAGAATGCATGGTGGGGCTTTATGAAGTGGAATCGTTCTTATCAGCCCCTGGTAAAACGGGTCACACTTGTGCTGCTTTCAGACTCCAGTGTCACCCACATGCTTATTCTATGCAGTAGCTATTGGCCTTATCTAAATGGAAAACCCTTTCCAGCTTGAGAACGACTTAGCAACTTTTTAGTATCAAAAGGAGCACATTATACATGATGCATGTATGAGACTCAAAGGAACATGTATGCTGCCTAAAGTTTTTGGAGCTAGTGCCTGTGCTAATCTCCTGAGAGTTCATTGCTCTGAGCTTTTATCCAGAGCAAAGGGACTCGGAGCCAAAGGCTTCTGTGCACTGCCACTCCATCTGAAAGAACCAGCTCCTTTTTCCTTAGTTCAAGGCAATATGCCCAGAAGTATGTGTACGTCATTCCTATCAATGCAGTCACAGGACTCTGTCTTCCTTTTTAAGTGGAAATAAATGAAAATGGTTTCATTCTGGTTTGTTAAAACAGCAGAGGAGATTTCTGCTACAGTCTAATTGTCTTAGATCTGTTTCTCAATGCATCATCTTTGCATTAAGCTGTTATTATCTTTTAATGTTGTTTAGAAGAGATAAAATACATTGGTAGTATCTCAGGGGAAATACTCTAGATGCTGGGTTTATGAGGAAAAGCTTAGATGTGGTTTAAAAACCTGCTTTCTTCATGAGTCGACTGCAGTTCAGACTACTCACAGTTACTGCAGCCTCTAAATGTCTAGTTCTGCACTTTCTTTGCCTTAATTTGTGTAAGTTTTGCTTTCCCAGATAATCTCTTATGAAAAGGCAGTGTGATGAGGGAAGAAGTGAGCTTCAGAGTGAGAGATCCCATCAAGAAGTCGTGTTCACTTAGTATCGCATTAACAGGGAGAGAGCATACGAGCTATCAGATAGCATTAAACACCGTTCTGCAGAATTAGGTGACTTTGTTTCCTTTCCTGCATTTAGTGTCCCAGCATCCTGCAAAGGTGGGAACAGCCAGAGCTGCATCAGTGCTGTTCTTTCCCTGATTCATTTCTCTAGCAACAGCAGCTATAACCTTTTCATTTTAACCAGCCAAAGCTTTGTTAAACAGGAGCCTCTCCTGGTCATAGGTACCATGGGACATGAACACATTTAAGACAATTCAATTCCTGTAAGAAAGGGGATACAAAGAAAAGTCTTACGTCCTTCTGCAAAGAGCTGGATCCCTGATTACAACAGAGGTGACAAAGAATGACATTTGGCAAAAATCCAGAGCAAGACTCAGCCTCTTTGCCTCTTGTTGCAAGTGAGGCACCTTAACTGCTCCGTCATCATCACACCTCCTGGTTTCATGTAAAGAACGTTAGAAATATGAGTGGAGGTTTTCAAGATTCCCCTCCATTTGAGAGCATCTTAACACTGTCCTCATCAAGAATTTATATGTCTTGAATATTAGCTATCTATGTTGTATATAGATATCTAGATGTATCTGTATAGATATATATCTATATTATATCACATCTACTTCCACTCTGCTGATGCAGTGTCAAGGCTGAAACTTCTGTGCAGGTAATTTCTCTGGAGCTTTTATTTTGCCTTTTATGTGCATTTACAGCAGTCATAGCAAAATCTGCGTTCTTAAAATGACAGCAGCATAATCTGGTTACATATGGCAAAGGAAATAATACAAAAGATCTTGGCTTTCTCTAATACGAGCCCATAGCATCTTATATTGCTGCATGGCTATGAAATGCACTTCACAAGTGGGATATTTGAAGTGTTGTGTTAAAATTATCTATGTTGTAAAAGACTAATATTAATGTTTACTGCATTTTAATTTAAACTAATGAATGTGCTGATTTCTTAGCTCACATGAATTTGCTCACTCACTCTTTCTGTCACTGCCTCTTCTGTTGCTCGAAAACAAAACGAAGGAGGATGTATCCAGAGAGGGTGGTTGCTTCTATACCATGCTCTGGCTTTCAGAATGGAAACTTCAGGAGGGAAGCTGAGAGAAGGCAGACAGGGCATGCAAAGAAATAAAATGTTTCAGGCCCATCTGAGCGCTGGAGATCAGATAACTACAGTCCTGGTGTATCTTCTTGGAGGTTGTATTAGTAGTTAACGTACAATAATCTCTACGAATAACAAGAGCTTAGTGTGTGATGCACGCAGCACAGTTTGGAGCAGGAGGTGCGGTGGTCTGCTCCTAGAAATCTCTGCCATTGGGAGACAAAAAAAAGAGACACCAAAGTGGTGTTTAGCAGTTGCTAAAGTTAGGGGAAAGGAGAAAATAAAACACTTTCTATGCTAGTGAAGGACATCTCAAATTGAACCAGAGCCAACAGGGCACTGTTGGTTGGGCACTGGCAACCAAGCTGTTGGCAATACATCACTGTTCATGTTGCAACTGGGAGAAACACAGGACCACATCTTGTCTGCAGTTGTAGCCAAGTTGTAGTTTAAGGTGCCAAGGTCATGGTGATGCTCCGGAAAAGAGAAGACAACTTGGGGGAAGCCAAACCCTTCCTAGGCTCTTTTCAGTAGTGTAGTTCTGGTGTTTAATTCAATAAGGGGAGGTTTTGGAAGGTAATGTGAAAGAGATGTCAGCCAGGTCTTTAAAGTAAGTGCCTAAGGTCTGTCGAATGGACAGATAAATGGTTATGGTGCTGAACAAATGAACATGGGTATTAGAAACAGCAGAGCCATATTAACAGGATGCTTTTGTTGGTTTGATTTGTCATAGAATCATTGAATGGTTTGGGTTGGAAGGAACCTTAAAGTCCATCCAGTACCAACCCTCTACCACGGACAGGGACACCTTCCACTAGAGCAGATTGCCCCAAGCCCCGTTCAGCCTGGCCTTAAACACTGCCAGGGATGGGGCAGTTTATACTGTTGAGAAGAATCTAAGCCCAGCTGTGCTTGGCAAGCTGAACTTCTGCTTAGATGGATGCCCTGAATTGGGAGCACTCAGAGAATGCTTTGGATCATTACTTGCACAGTACCCTTGTACAACACGCACATGTAATGATGCCCACTCAAAGGACTTCTTTATTCAGAGACTACATCTGCATCTTTTTGCTTCATGGTCCTTGATGGATCCATCTAAGGAAGAGCAGGAATCCCTGCTGAGAAGCAGAAACCATCTGTCCCAGTGTAGTGCCATATTAAAGGGCTGTACTAGCTCTGCTAGCTGAGCAAGGTTTTGAGATACAACTACCTAGAAGGAGGTTGTAGTGAGGTGGAGGTCGGTCTCTTCTCCCGAGTAACATGCCATAGGAGTCGAGGTAACAGCCTCAAGCTGTTCCAGTCAGGTATTGGAACAGGCTTCCCAGGAAAGCGGTGGAATCACCACCACTGGAAGTGTTCACAAACCATGTAGATGAGGCCCTCAGTGCCATGGGTTGGTGGTGGCCTCAGTGCTGCTGGGGAATGGCTGGACTTTAGCTTAAAGATCTTTTCCAACCTCACTGATGCTATTATGCTATGCAGGTACCCCACTCTCAAGCTGAAACAGATCCTGAGATGTCCTTTCTCCCTGCAAAACGAGGTGTTTGTTAAGAAATTGAACAGAAAATACATATTCCATTGGGTTTTTTTATTCATCAGTCTTCTAAATACCCTGGGAAATCAGATATTTTCCTCTTCCTTCTTCAAACTCAGTCGGATGAGATCAGGTGTTTTCCAGTAACACCTGATTTAATATCATATTGGTCCACCCTTACACCCTGACTGCATCAATGTGTTTCTAACAGTAGTATTTTACAAATCACTGCAGAACTGCGTAGGTTGTCCACTATTCTCAGAGGAATTTCCAGCTTGGAAGTGTGCTGAACTTGCTTTATATTAGCTAGAAAATCCCAAGAGGTCTCTATCACCCTTCTCCCTTCAGATACCACACGTGCAAGCATTTTTTAGCATCGTTCCAAGCCTCAAGTTGAGAGAAGTTATGACTTAAGGCTATTGAACATGTAGTTTTCAGACAGCTGCAAGTTCTGCTATTTTTAAACACTTCTTCACCTGCAACAAAAGCTTCAGTTATTATGTGCAGTAATGTAGTCAATAAACTTCAATTTAAAGCTTCTCTATTTTAGCTGCACTTTGCTCATAGGAATGTGGAAGGAAATATTTTGTGAACTCAAGCAACCGAAGTCTTATGGTAACTTTCTGATGGAAATTCGGCTCTGAAGTGGAATTCATGCATAAGAAGTTGTATTTCTGATAGAGCTGGTTGTTTCTTTCTTTTGTCCCCTGAGAATTTTAAATGTCTGAGGCATGATTTAAAATGGAAATAGCATCGTAGCCTTCACTGTTGTGTCACTATCAATTTGCTGTAGTTAAAGCATTTGGGGAGATAAAATAGATTCAATCGAGCTATCAGATAGTATCTTGCAGTCTTTTTATTTAAATGCTCTTCACTCTTAATGCAAAAGACAGCGTGTGTGGATGTGCCTATGGATGTTACCTGCAGGGACTAGAGAGCAAATGCTGTTGGTGCTCACTGAGTTTTGGGTTCCTGTATTAGTAGTTATACAAACCGCATATACTCTTTCCCCCAATCTCAGCTTTTACACATGCGTTACTTTGCTAAACTAGCATGTTAGGAATTAATTTTCCCCCCTCAAAGCTCAGTCTTTCCAGCATTCTGGAAGTTTTATTTTAATCAAGCCCCTTTTGCCAGCTGGAAGTGAACCCTTGTTTTGACAAACACTTCTGTACTGTTCCCATGCAGCGTTGTGGGTCTTCTAATACTACGACCGACTTAGATGCTGTGGTCAGATTTGCTGTGCCTTTTCTCTCTGCCAGTGACTGCTTCTTCCTAGCAGTTCCTAAGCACTCCATGCTTCCCTTCCTAATTCCGTGATTCTGTAATTAACATGCTTCTTGAAATGCCTTAACTATTTTTTTCCTGCGTGCTGAGCTTACATTGTTCTAAGCGGAACACTTTATTTATACCTATATTTCTTATAGCTGTTGTTTTCCATGAGCGTTTGTGCCACACTTTCAATGTTGCATTTCCTGACAAGTTTCCTTAAACAGGATCGTCCTGGGTTTTAAAATATGCTACAATAAGAGCATGTATAAATGATATTCGTTTGGTTCCTCACTAGATAACTGCCTCTGCTTCTTCATTACCACTTGTCTGCATTCTTCCAGCATGTTTCATTTTTGTCCAAGACTTTTCAAGTAAGATGTAGTGATACTGTCAGATGTCGAACTTTAAAGCCTCTCTAGCAGTTCCCAGTTATCTATTATTTTTGTAGTTCTTTCAGAAGAAGCTGAAAATTGATCAAGTTATCTTTATTCTTCTTTCTTTTCTGTCTCATCTTGTAGGGTTTTTCTTTTCTTAATACATCCTAATTCTGTTTCGGGTTGAAGTGGTAGTTGTTAGGGTCATTCTTTTGAAGTGTGTATATATTCTGGACTTACTGATAATATTAATTAGATACATGTAGTAACAAGCAGCTTTAGTAATCAGTGAACTCCTGATAGAGACAGCACAATAGTTTGAGACAGGAATTTGCTCGAGCAGCAAGACGAAGTGATCCAGATGCTCTTTGTTTCGGTATCAAAACCGTGTTCCTTGCTATGTACGTTGGGTTCAGGATACACGCTGTCGTGGCTATTTATAATCCTGGGATTTGGTAGCGATGGTTACAGCCTGAGACTACTCAGAATTAAATCAGAACAAACCAGAAGTACAATATATAGGTTTTAGGTCACTGAAAAAGCTTTTCTTCTGTCCAAGTTTTATTATAGAAGGGTGAAGATATTATTAAGTGAGCACAAGCAGCCAAATGTGGAAACTACCCAAGAAATTCCAAAAGTCAGCATAAAGAGCAGAGAAAGAGAGGCTTAAAATGTTTGCAGTCTCTATTCTGTTCGCCTTGCTGGAAACTCACCCTGGGCTCATACCTAGGACCAGCTGGCACAGAGATGTGGCTGAATATTGGGGCATATTCTAAACCATATTCTGTTTGCCTCCCTTACAGGCAGATGTTTTTTCCCTGGAGTTTTAGCCTTTGTTCCTACAGGAGAAAAATAAGACAGTTTTCAGTCCTTTCTTACTAGAGTTTCCTTTTACTTGCCTAGTTTGTTTTCTTCTGAAAGGGTAAAAGGGTTTTGCTTGCATAGCTGGACAGCAAAGGAGTCTTTGACTGTTGATTTGTGTGACTGGTGTTATATCCAACCTTGATGGCTGCTCTGGTCCAGATTTAGCATCTTAGAGAGATTTCAGTGTTTATGTCTCCTTAACATGAAAAGAGTTTTGGCTTTTATCTCGACACTGTTGCATCAGTGCTAACTGCATTTTGTTAAATCAAAGAGAAGATTTACTAGTAAGGTAATAAATATCAAATAAAAATCTTTAATAAATGTATATAAAAGAAATATAAATATAAAATCTTTAAGGCCCTTTCCAACCCAAACCATTCTATGTTTCTATTGTATCCAATTATTTTTCCCTATTAAATGTGCTTATTTTGGCTTAATAGCCACTTAGGCTTATCCTAATTTTCAGTAAGAACATTATCAATTACTTTATAGGTAAACCCTGGATATTGAGGATAGAAGGAAGAGAAATAACAAGGAAGAATGACTGAAAATGCCTTAAGTTCACTGTTGCTGGAGGTACATTAGTCTGCTAAGGCAGAAAAGAGTTTTGGGGGTTTAGTTTATGAAAAACTGGCTTAATTGTCATGAACAAACTTCTGCGCAGATGCGTGAAAGAGAAGGAAAACGTGATGACTTCGTCATCTCGATCCTAGACAAGCTTTCGGAAGCTTAGTTAGCACTGGAGGCAAGAATGCAAGAAGCTGGATGCGACCATTACTGCTGGTGTTCCGGCTCTTAGTGAGCATCATGTTGTCTTGCTGTTCTCCCTGCTTTCACAGAGCAGCAGTGCTGTGAGCAGGTCAGTCTAATAAGCAGACTGTGTTATGTATTTGTACACCATATATTCATTTATATATTTGTACAGCACTCTGCTACAGTGGTGTATAAATCTAAAAGAACAAGCACACTAATAATATTAAGGTACCAGGAAGGTAAGACATTCACTGTAGGTCACTCTTAGCAAAGTTCTCACCATCACATTTAGTTTCCCCTCTTTAAATGACTTCTTTATATTTGTGATGATTCTTCTCTGTTTTCTCAGCTTCTAAGGGTTGTGTTTTTTTTTTTTTTTGTCTGAATCTTTTAGTAATCTTTCAAAGGGGAATGATGCAATTTTGATTCCTTTGACAGCATCACTGCTTGGCAAGAGCCTGCTATCTGGATACGCAAAGTATTTCTAATCTGAAATGAGAATTTTGGGGGTTGTATTGTTTCCTAAACTTGGCTAACAGTTTAACTTGGAAATAACGTGCTGCTCTTGTTCCTTTCCATTACGTGTCCTGATTTAGGTTGTAGGTTTTGGAAGATCAGATTTTAGTGCGTTTCAGTAACTTTTGAATCACCCAACTTAAAGCATCTCTTTGAGCTGATATTACATGCTCGCAAAAAGCTTTGTTTCCCTTACTGGCCGAAGTTGAAATCCACTAACTCCATTAACTTCCACAGGAGCAGTCTGTGGGTAAAATGTAGTGCTTTGTCAGTGATCTGCTATTTAAAAGATGATTATTGTTATTTGCCTGTTGTAGGTAAAAAGTGTAAGATCAGATCTGGTATCACTGACTTTTCATGGTGTGACAAATGTAACTGTAAAAAATCAGTTTGAGGCAGTGCATGAATCTATGGTAAAACCATATTTTAGCCTGAATTCACCTTTATAATGAATAGCAATCACAAAAGCTGCAGCATACATCCCAGCTATTGACAACTGGCTGTGGATCGTGATAGCTTAGCACACAGAAATGGAGGCCTTTTATCTCATTTTCACTGAGCAGAGGGCTAAACATATCCTGGTCAAGTGCTGAAGAAATGCTTTTAAAGGCAGAAGCCAAGGTTTGTGTGATTTGGGGAAGGCTACTTGGCAAAGTTACTGTTGTGTGCTGTGAAATCTGTCCCTTAGGTATTAATAAAGCATGCAGGGTGTGCAGAGGAAGGTGGGTTTATATTATACTCTCCATTTTTAGCTTGCTTTGACATCTGCACATCCCACTCTGTCTTTCCAGATGGATCTGTGGACAGATTATTGCGAGTAAAATATGGTTTCAGGTTTTTGCTTGCGAGTAAAATACGGTTTCAAGGGTTTTTTTTTCCCTGATTTAAAATAAATGACGTTAAAAATATTAGGGGAATATTTGCCTCTGCAGTGGGCTCCATTGTCCTGTAAAGAACTTGAAGGCTTTCCAGTTTGCACAGCAGCACTGATGATTTTTAGGGGCAGTGAAAGCTCTGCCTTGCTCTGCTTCACCTTTCCGCCCCTCACTACCTTCAGCCTTCCTTTTCTCCCTATTGCAGTGACTGGCAGAAGATATTGGAGGAGGGAGAGAGCTGAGAGCCTGGTGCCTTCGAAGATGGATGTTAAATCTCAGGGGGTATTCTCTAAAGTTATCAGTGCTTAAAACCTATGTGGCAAATTAATTTGGGTGGCTGAGGTGTGCTGCTGTGGCACCTGAATTGAGAATTCCTTGAAATCTGGGTTTCCAGATGAGTGAACAGATAGGTCTGTAGTAAATTAAGGATGTATTTTCTCTCTGATTATTTGTTCACTGTTTTGGTGACACTTAAGCTTTCTATGGGAAGAAAAAAAAAAAGGTGGCCTCATCTTTCTATTTTTATCTTCCATGTCTCTAAAAAGCCTCAATTTAACGCTTAAAGGAAGGAAAGGCTTTTTGCCTTTATTGCTTGCTGGACCTCTAGCATTTTGCACACTGACCTGTCAAACCTCTCCCGATCCTCCATTATTGTGATTATTCAGCAGACAACACCACATCTTTTAAGTCTTGTTGACAAGGAGATTAATTTATAGTGGAAAACTTGTGAAGCACATGTTGGATTTTCTTAGAAATACGCATTCCATTTAAAAGTCTCCCTTTTGGGAATGAAAAGGAATGGTTTAATACAGTAAATCACTCCTGGCACTACCTGTCTAAACCAACTAGAAGGCGATGGGTTGAGATTTTTAGATTGTACAGCTGTCCCACACAACTGACATTCCTTTAAAAGCAGGCAGCTATTACATGAAGGCTGCAGGTTTAGACAGCAAATGGACCTTCAGGATCCAGCAGCAGCAGTAAATCTTCCATCATTTGCATAGCATTTTGAATAAGCAAGTTGTTAAATGCTTTTTTGTCTGGTTTGAACTTATGGTAATATCACACATCCTTGATACTGCATTATTACTATGCTTTTTGTTGTTGTTATTGCACTGATGTGGCTTAAAGTCATTTTATCATCTCCATTTAACCTTTGGCATGCATTTAAACATACGTCCTGTGGATCTGTGCCGTGGTCTTTTGTAGAGGAGGAAAGATAGACTTGTGAAAATGAGGTTCACAACACAGATCTGAAATGGAAATAAGCAGGGTGTGAGGATAACTGCCTCCTTAAGAAGACACTTCTCATCTCAGCTTTTTCGATGTTACTGTGTTTAAGCAACTAACTTTCCAGGGCACAGTTAACCAAAAGTATTCCAGTTTTGCTGATGCAAAACAGAGGCAAAAGAGAGATAGATGTGTATGCAGAAAGCCCAGGGCTTGTAACAGTATGTAGTAAATAAAAAGGCATTCAGAATTGCTGAGAACTCATCTCTTTCGTTGGAATTAGCAGCATCTGCAGGTACTCCCAAGCCTGAAGGTTTATACCCAGCTTTAGCATCCTGATTTCAAACCATCGGGCATGATAAAGATCGCTGGAGACGGTGTCCATATCAAAGCCTGAGAGAGCATCCAGCTCTCCTTCTCCAGCATCGCCATCTAGATGAGTGTCTGATGGATTGCCACCTCTCGGGAGGCTTGGGAGGTGGTGGAAAAGTTACTACATAGGCAAAAAAGCCTCGCTTCAGGAATGCCAGCCGGCAATTGCGTTTTACACTGGGGGTTGTAATTTTAAACCATGTAAATCTGAGATTTCTCAAAAATGGATAGTTTTTTGAATTCCTGCTTTTAAAATGAAAATGTGAAAGTCACCATTTCCCCCCACTTTTGTAAAAGGTGTCACTAAGGTAAAAGAGGTGTGAGCTTTAACCTAGTCTGTGTTTGTCCCTTGCTTCCCTTGCATACCCAGAGAGCGCAGGGACTGCTGTGGAGAGGAGCCAGGTTTCAGGAAGCTGCTGGTGCGAAATGGGCTTATAGAAGTAAATTCATGGCCATTTTGACATCATGTGCTTGCTGCAGCCTGGCTTACAGTCTGATCTAAGACATCTCTGTGCTTGTGGCTGTAGTTTTATGCAGGTGACAAAAGCCATTTGCAATTTAATTGTTAGAGAGCTGTTGAATAACTTGGGAATTTGGGGAAAAGGCAGTGCTCAGACTTGCAGAACTGCGTTGAAATGCTTAATGCTTTGGTGAAACAAAAGCATTAAAGTGGAATCAAACAGCTCTGCTGTGTTCTCCCCAGGTTAAGGTAGGAAAGCCAAGGGGATGTAAAGGAGGGTGTTCTGCCTACCTCATATCTACAAGTTGTCGGTCCTGAGAATTTCCCTTTCAGTAGCTGTGAAATCACGCTGCTGCTGCTGCAATCAGCAAACACATCGAATTAGGATGATTGCACTGGAACCAGATTGTCAAAGCCCTCTCTCTCAGGACGAGTCTAGTTTCATTTGTCCTTTTAAAATCCCACTTGTAATGGGGAGATGGGGATTGGGGGGGGTGTGTCGATTGGGTTTTCTTTCTCCTTTTTTTCCTTTAAGAAACAAGGAACAGAGAAGTTGCTGTTTGTAGTTTCTCTGCTATACTTCCCAGTTGTGCTGAGATCCTTTGCTTCCCGTTTCCCTTTTCCACTCGGCCATCTGCACCTGGAATTCTGAAAACCATCGGCCAGTCTCCCCTTGGTGCTTAGAATTGCATTTAGTTTGCTGGTTTAAGAGGCAGACAGCACTATTTTGGGGTAGTTGCCATCCAGAAAATACTATATCAGTTTTCCTTTTCAAATATATTGAATACTAGACCAGATACTTAAATTTGGTTTAATTATGTCATAGCCTGTTTGATTTCAGGGTGTTTCTAGTATTGCCTACTTGTATCTGTCATAATGCATAATCAAACTATGATGGAACTTAAGACAAGCAGTGCTTTAGCACTGGATCCCAACCACATTAGTCCTGGGGAATATCCTCGCTGGATGGATCCCGTGAATGAGAACTAAACAATTCAGACCTCAGACACTGCTTTTAAACGTCTTTGGAAAGCTGAGATGTGGTCTCAGTGCAAGATGCACGCCTACCACAGTGCTGCTTTCACATATTCATCCAGGAAAAGTTGCCTTCCTTCGGGTTTGTGCGAATCCCCAATTTTGAGCAGAAACAATCCCAAAATACGGCTGGTTTCTCCTGGTTGGTGTTGGTGCCGGAATCCAGCACTATTTCAGTACCTCAGCAGAGGGCACTGTTGTAGCATTAAAAGCCCTTGGAAGTCTCCTTCCCAGCTTTTCTTGATATGTTGGGGTTTTGTTGTTTTGGAAAGTGTTTAATGTTCTCCATGTAATTAAATTCAGTTCCCTGTATAATTAGCAATGGAGCCTTATTCTTTGTGCCACTGCTGTGGATAGTATTAGTTTTGTCTCTATTTGCCTTCAGTCAATGCAAAATACTGTTACCTGTCAAAACGTGGAAAGTTTTCTTGCTGTCTCTCAGAGCTAAGCGCTATTTAAAGGTGGAAATATAAAACTCGGCGTAGTTCGTTTCATTTAGGTCCTCAGAGTAAATAGGAAACCTTGAACATTCCTGCTCATGGCTCAGGAAATAGCAGCGTTAATGCCCCCGAATCATTTTACCTTTTGCATCCCAATGTGTGTTATAATATTCTGGGATTGTCAGTACTTGTTGTTGTTAAAAATACATGCCCAAACCTTTAATATTTAAGTATGTGGGAAACCTATTGATTTCATTTGGCAGATTATTTTTGCCTCTGGAATTTGTTTTCTTCGCTATGCTTACAAGAAGGTGTACTGTGCTAGTGCTGCTCAGCATATTGAAACATTAATTACAGAGTGATCAGGCAGAGTTATTTGTCATTAATTGCAAAGGCAAAGTCATTATTGTGACCTAGAAATAGTTCATTTTGGCAAATACCTGTAAACACCCTAATTTTTTATATGATTTATAATGGCCAGCTACAAAACACTGCGTCAGAAAGAAATACATTTCTGAGGTACTAGAGATCTTAATGCTTCCATTACATTAGAATGGTCTTACTGCTTGTGAAGAAGATGGAAGTCTGTTAATATATTTGGAAGATGGAAGTCTATGAATATTCTGATGTATTTGGGTCTTAAATTGGCAAATGCGTAAGGAATTCATTACAAACCGTGCTCTGCTTTTCTGTCAGAAAGTGACTCTTTGTCTGTAGCTGAGTTACGTGAACAAGCTGGAGAAGTTTGCCTTGGAGATCGTGGGATATGCTTTGCACCGCACAGGCAGGATACTCGTACAGGCTTTTAAAACTCAGCCACAAAAGACATCTTCTCCAGAGATCTCTTTAGAAATAGGGGGAATCTGTTTCTTTTTCCCCTTTGGTAGCTGATAATGTTAATTAAGCTCTTGTCAGCTAATCGCTGTCGGGAGGATTGTGAGGAGAGGAGCACCAAAGAGGTCAGAAACGAAAGCATTCGGTGCAGATCAGTGCAGCTCTTTGCTCGCAGAACTTCCATGGGAAATTCTGAGGTCAGAGCTTGATCCTGCTGCAGCCCTGGTGTCATTGTAGGGTGCCCAGGAACATTGCTCTGCAGGGTCTGCTCGCAGACTGCCCGGCTGTGCGGCAGGATTCATGTCTCAAGGCCGATGCTGCTGTCTGGAATCACCACTAGGATTGCAGCCGGGAGCAGCAGCTTTAAATAACAAAGGGAAAAGTTGGTTGGGTTACTTCTGATCGGGGCAGTGCAATGCCACTGGCTTCTGCTTCCCAGAGAGAGGCTATTGCCTCCCCATCACAAAGCATACTCAGTCGTAATGCTCTGCAGTGGGTTGCAAGATGCTGGTAGTTCCAGCTCTTCTGGGGGACTAATGTTATGCCCAAGAAGATTAATTAAACACACAGTTTGGTTCTTTCAAGCTTTCTATAATTTCCTATGTATTAGTGTCTCCTTGGTAGGCTAATATTCAGGCAAATTCCTGTTTTGTCTGAAACATTAATACTGATGTAGTGCTCCTGTGTCATCTCTGTAGCTGTTATCTGCTGTATGTTTTCCCCATGAGAGGCTATCGCAGGTTTTTAGCCCAGACTGTTTGTATTCGACAAGGTCAAGATAAGTTTTATCTCTATAGATAAGTCCAAGTGCATTAGGATCGATACAGTTACAGTAAAATACATTGGCAATATTTATTGCCAAGATCCTAATGAATTTTTAAAGCTTGTAAGGCTCAGTCAGTGTAGTGTGGATGCCCTGAATGGGTGTTTATACGGGGCCTATGCAATTATAGAGTTAAGGACTTATTAAATATGTTTTAAATAGGCAACTTTATGGTTTTTAATGGCGATGGAGCTCAATGCTCTTCTTTCCCCATATCCTAACAGATTCTTTGGACACAGACAAAAAAGGTCTTTACTTTTCCATTCACTGGGGTGTCTGTACAGGGATTAATGAGGTTTATCCCTAAGTTACCTGTGATGGTTATAAAGTTGCTCTATTTTTAGCGCACTAACAGGGGTTTTTGGAATTTTACCTTCCATTTTTTATTGACAAGATAATTGTCTTTGTTTTGGCTTTGACGGAGTGGCTCAGGCCAGTTTCATTTGTGATATAAATTTCCCTAGGTACATATTTAGGCAGTTAAATCAATAAGTATTTCATAAGCTCTCTAAATACTTATGTAACTTCATAATTCCGGCCATTATGATGCATCTACTTAAATATGTATTTTATGTAGGGGCATTTAAAAATGCAAATTATAAGGGATTATTTCCCTTCAGGCTTTGTATTTTTTGCTGTTGCATCAGATAGAGAGTAAGAAAATTAACCCACCAAAAAAATCCCACTCAAGTAATAATGAAGATCTGACTTATATCTGCTAAAGAGAATTTGTTGATAAGACTGCGTGGCTCGCTTGAACTCATTTTGCTTGCTCTGTTTTCAGTCGTTGATCTTTTAAACCCTGCAACACAGTAGTGTAAGGACTGAGTTAAGAAGAAAGTTTCCACCTTTGCCACAGTCACCTACTCTAAGGTCTTTTATTAACATTTCATCTTTTATAGGTAGGTTTTCTACCCCTCCTGCCTCCAGAGCACCCAAAGAATTGCTGCTTTTCTGCTGTTTAATACTTGGAAATTCAAACTGAGGATTGATAATACCATGGTTGGAAGCTGCTCTGTTGCTTCTCATCGGCTTTACCACGGAGGTTTGATACCTGACACTTTTAATTTAATTTAATTAGGGAGCCAGAACCCCCATCTTGGTGTTCATTAAGGGGATTATTCATCAAAGTTATTGCTTCCTCGATGGAGAATAACAAAATCACTCGCAATGGCTGATATTGCTCTCATAACTATATTACTTCCCACTATTTTCCTCTCCAGGGCTTTGTACTTATGCTCTTTATTTGAACGTTTGAAATTGAGGGAAGCATAAACTTCTGGTAGAGCAAATTCACGAGGGCCACATTTATTTTACTCCGTAGCTTTCTGTCGCGTAAATGCTCCTTTTTTCCTCAGCTTTTTGTAAGTTCTCTTTAAATATTTGTATTTCTTCCGAGCCTAGGCTACACTTCAGCTCGGGGCCTGAGGTTTCTGGCTGCCTGTTTGCTGCTGTGGCTGAACTGCAGAGATCGCTGGAGTAGGGAAGCCTCTACGGAGCAGGGAGTTTGCTGGAACAGAGTGGAAATGTAATGTAAAATGAAGGGTTTTTTGGGGGGGAGAACAGGCTCTTTGCGTAAGTTATCTTTTGTAACACAGCCCTAATCAAATATTCAGCAAATGCCAGCATTAAAAATAGGAACAATTGTGCTTTTCAAAAACAGGACTAGTTTGGTTCGTTTACCCCCAAGTATCCGGTGTCTGTGACTCAGAAAACCCCTTATCTACTAAAGGAGGGGGCAAAATAAGAACACTGCAGAAAAGGTGACAAGTTTTTCACCTCTTTCCTCAGAGAACATTTGAATTCCACTTTAATCAGCCTGCCAATAAAAGAGTACTTGGCTTTCAAGGGGAAACAAATCAAAATACGCATTTATCAGTCACAAGGCAGAATTCAGTCACTCGCAACTGATGAACTCCAAAAGGAATGAAACTAGTGCTATCATGCTGCGTTGGTGCTTTGCTTTGTACTATCAAAGAAGTGGTACTATCTTTTCCCTGCCACAGCCACAGTTTGTCTGTCATCCCTAATTATGGCCTTTCAAAAGAAACACTTCATAATTGCTGGTAATGGTTTAAAATAAGGAATTTGGCATCTCGATAACTCCGTGTTCTGCCGTGTACAGATTTATGTGCTCTGCAGCTGCCAAAATAACTAGAAATATAGAAATAAAATAGATTATGTATATATCTCCAGAGATGAGGCAGAGGGAAGAGAAAGAGGTTGCAAAGTGGTCCTCTCAGTGTTACCCTACAAGAGCATGGGCCTGTCTTATTAAAATCAAACTTCATTTTCCACTAGGAAAGGAGACTCCAGGTTCATGTTGCGCTGTGCAGGTGGGCTCTCATTTCAGGCTCCTCTCTCTGCCTCTCTGGTTAAGAAAGAAGAGCCTGAAGTGGAAAGAAATGGGTTGGTTTTTGTTTGTATCAAAGCAAAGTTGGCTGCTGTTTCATGTATGGGTGTTTCTAGGTTGTGGGAATTGGTTGCTCTGGGTTTTCTGCTTGTTTAGCATGAGGCGAACACATTGCTCACTTTATTGATATTAAACAGAGTCCTCCCGATGGTTTCAGGAGTTAGACTACAGCATTATACACAAAGCTGAAGCTTTCTGGTGAGAGAAACTGCATTCTTTGGGCTTATCTTGCTCCCTGTGCTGGAATTTACATGCGTAACTACTAGTGCATCAAGATGAGTTTTTTGCCTTTGTGTGGTTTGCATCTCAATGAGGGTGGAGAGGTGCAGTCTGTTTAGCTTTCCTTCTCCCTGCCCTGAAAAATGGTTAGAACTCACCTCATACTTTATTTATGCTTTGTTCCATCTGACTTCTGTTCTGCTAGTAAGGATTTATGAGGCCAGAAAGCAGCAGCCAAGTTGCTCTTCTGTTTCATTTTCTCCCATTTCTCGTCCTTGTTTGCTTTCTTTCCCGTGTTTTGCTCCCTGTGCAAAGCACACTTTCCACTGAATGCGTACCCTGTAGGACAAGGCTGTGGCGATGCTCAGCTCCCCTAACCCAGCACCATGCCTTGTTAAAATCCCTGCCTCCGCTCCGGTGTCCTGGGATTGCAGCCTGAAACTGGCCCTGCAAAATAACCAGCCTTGGCGCGAGTTTGATGTGCAAAAACACCAGGATCTGACCTCTAGTCTCTCCTTTTCCCCTTCCTGTGGTTCCACAGTATCTCACTTGTGTTGGCCCGGTCTGGGGAGCTTTCTGCTCTCCTCCATCCCACTGAGCTCCATCCTCTCTTCAGATCTCACCTCCTGACCTCCTCTTTTTTTTAACCCCAGGAGTGGATTAGACAAAGGAGGTACGTTGTCATGTTGGATGGGATATACAAATAAATTGTGTTGTATTTTGTCTCTTTTATGGTTGATTTTAATCTCGTGTTTCAAAAGCATGTTAGGAGCAGTCACAGGTAAAAGAAATATAAAGTAGGATTGTTAAATGCCCCTTTGGCTCACCCGTTTGTGGAAAGGAATGTGTTGTTATTGCTTGAATAGACAGGACAACCTGGGATGCTCTGAAATGAGAAAGCAGGGAGAAACGAGGCAGGAATGTGATGGGGGGGGAACTTTCATCTCTTTTTCATTCAAGAGGGGCTACATCAGTTGTAGGGCAGTAGGAGTAAAGGGATTTGTGTGCCGAGATACTGATTTGTATTTAATTGATGATACATTTAATGAAACTCGGTGGACTTCATTTCAAAGCTATGTTGCACAGCTTTGGAAAATGAATTTTAGGAAAACCAAGTAGAACTGCAAGTAATAATAAGCTTATAAAAGTACTCGTATGGCTGCAGATGAATGATTTAGGGTTATAACTTGCTGTTGCTGACATTAACAGTTGACTTTCCAAACAACAGGGCAGAAACCAAGAGTTTTCAAAGCAACCTCTATTATTAAATGAAAGCTAAAGGAGAATTGTAAAGCTTTCCATAGAGCTCCTTACATTTCACATGTACATTTGCATTCATGCTTTTGCCAGACAGTTGCAGACTTCACGCCCTCATACATGGTGCTTGAATTCTTGCCCCTGTTGCCCAATGATGTACTGCACTCAGGATATATGTATGTATTCACTGGGAAACCAGGGAAACATTATTTCTCTGTTGGGTAATTTTGCTCTACGAGTAATCTGCTGAAGGTGATGGTGTATTATGTATCTGAACCACCTGGAATATTGTATATGCAGGCTGCTAAAGTCTTCAGTTAAGGTGATCACACTGCTGTGTGCAAATATAGATAGTTCTGTGTTTTCCGCCAAGCTGTTAAGTATAAAAATGATGAATTATTAGGCAGCACTGAGGAAGGTGAGTCACATGAAGGCTGGAGGAGGAGGACTGGGTAAAGGATGTCAGAAGCTGACAAAGTTCTTCAGAATGTGGTTGGTAACAGGAGTCAGCAGGAGCTGGAATGACAAAGCTCTCTGACTTCTTTTAAGGGTACAGAAATCCAGGTGTTGTAATGTCAGGTCTGCGTCCTGGTAGGGGGTTTGGTTTGTTGACCTGTGTGTGGCTGGTAAATTCCACGTGTATCACAGAAAAGTGTGGAATATCCTTTGGAGGACAGCTGTAGAATATCCATCCCCCAAATAGAAGTGTTTTCCCTCAGCGATCCCTGTACAGGTTGTGTGTTCAATCATATGCACTTAGAAATCCTTTTATGAGAGCTTTGGAAAGCTTTGTTAAATGTGTCAGATTATGTACTGATTATGCAGATTATATATATACAGATTATATATTGTACTGGAACTAGATGAGCTTAAGGTCCTTTCCAACCCTGACTGTTCTATGATTCTATATCCCAAGTTTTTAACAAACTTTATAGAGGACTTTGGCAGTACATTTCCTCCATTTAATGGTACACTTTTGGGATGGGAGGGAAAAAAGATGCATTTTTATATTGTCTTTGGGAATTAAATTCCTCATTCATCTTTACCTTTTCTGTACCTCTGCTTACGGAGCTTCTCTTCCTCCCTTTTGTTTTAGTGCTTTAAGTAGGCATGCAATCCTGTCACAGCTTTGGCCAGTCAATTCTGTCCTTTCAGCTCTAATTATCTATGTAATGTTGCTATATTATGTTGTTTTGTATGTAACAATCACCTATTATTATTTTTCCCTGACCCTTCTATAAAGAAAAACCCCAATAATTGAAGGGGCTTCTGATTTTGTAGCCCGTTCTCTGGATGTGTTTGTGTCTTCTTGGGCAATCTTTATTATACTTCTCATGGCCAAATCTTGTTCTCCTTAAGATTAGTAGGAAATATCCCACTTTGGGGGCACATTTTGCTACTGTGCATTTCTGACTTCAAAGACGGCGATAAATAGCTGGTCCTAGTCATTGGAGTGAAACACACTCAAGTGAAAGGTCAGAAAGAGGGGGCAATGCAAAGCAATGTCTCTGAATGTCAGAATCAATTAAAATAACATTTTATTTAAATTACTGATTTCATGGCATTATTCTCATTCCTGGATCCTTTTAAAGCCATGAGTTCTAGGTGGAAATATTAGCACTAAAAAGTGCCTGAAACTGTGGGTTTGGGGGGGTTGTGCTACTATTTGTTTTAGGAGGTAACTTGGAGTCTGTCTCGTTTACTAAAGCATAGATGTAAGGCACAAAGGAGAGAAGATGGATTTAATCTGCTGCAATTACAGTCTGTTCTTCACCCTGTGAGTAAATGAAGTTGGAAACTCAGCTATCCCTTAAGAAAAAAGAGAAAACCAACCGCATTGCTGCATTGGGTTTCAGAGAAAGACGCCACCGCCATCGCCCGCGGTGTGGTGGTAACCCGAGGGTCAGGCGAACTTGAACTGCGGCATTAGGTCTGTCGTTACGTCTATCAAGCTTTTCCTGTGATCCAGCTCAAGCTCACACGCTGCTGCTGCTGCCGCTGAGTTTTCAGAGCAGCTCCTTCCTGGGGTGTTCGGCACGAAAAGAGGAGAGAAGTGCAGGTCAGCTGCTGGCTTCAGCTCCTCCGCTCGCAAGGAGCTTTACCTTCCTGTTTGTTTCACTCGCTGCTCTTGTGATGGGAGTTAATGCAACTCAGAGAGAAATATGTTTTGGCGTGCCTTCTTTTTCTTACCATAGGAGTTGTTAAGTGTCTAATGTGTAGCTTGTTTTTACTAGTGACTGAAAAACTCAATGCGCTGTAGTTGATCCAGCGCACACATTTTTGATGCTCACTTACTGTTCAAATCAGTAACAGCAAAATCCAGCTTTCCATAAGTAACTATTACTTCTTGGCCTCGTTTTTTCAGGTTGTGGTGGTCCATACTGCTTTAAAAGACATTCTAGTCTTTGTAGGATTGGCTCTGTTGTAAGTATTTGTATACGAAACACATGCTTGATTTAAAAGGTAGTTTGAAACTTAGCTGGTAGCTGACCTGGAGGACAGACAAATTGCCTTTTCCCATTGATGCTATTTGGGTTTGCTTCAAACTTAGTACTTTCTAAATTAGATAGTAATGCCAATTGAAAAATAAGTTTTGTGCAATAATACCTTTGAGCATTACAAACCCAAGGAGCCATTTACGCTTTGGATCTGACAGTTGTGATGATGCACAAGATGATTCAAGTACACTGAACCTCCAATCAGTTTAATGTATTAATGTGTTTCTCTTTTTAAGGCAAAGGAATCATTGTAACACTTCAGCCTTCAGGCAGTAGATTTCTCATTGGCTTGTGTTCAATCCAGGACTTTTGGAATTCTGAATCTTATTTTCCTCTGTAATACTGTCTGTGTTGCACCTCTTGCAGCAGGCAGATGCTCTCACTAAAGGCTAAAGAGCATCTACTGATAAGGAAAAGTGACAGTGAACTTCAAAAGAAACAAAGCAAAACACCCTAAAGCGCGCAGTGTTTGGAAGCCTGACCTCTGCTCACTTGACCCTCCGTTCCAGGGCATTTCATTTGTGTGGGATGCACAAATGAGCACCAAACTCCATAACTTAGAACTCCTCAGCAATTAAATCTTGATTATTGGAGTATCTTGATTGTAGCCTTGATTGTTTTGTTCCTCTTGGTTTTTGAAACTTGTGGATGTGCTGAAAGCACATTGTACTTACAACCAGGAGCACTAGCAAGTGTTTGTGGTGAAAGCCACCAGGATCGTTCCTGCAGTCTGTTGGACCTGCACATAGAGTCCAGAGAGAAATGCAGAATACCCCTTTAAAAAGAAAATGATCTAAAATTTAGAAAACTTCTAGTACGGACTTTTTTATCCCCTTGTTATTTTCTCTTTGGGATTAGGAATTTTAGTTGGGAGAACTATATACAGTGTGTATTTCTAATGTGCTCTTGGACCATTCATGCCCTTCCAGGGATTTCTCAGGACAAACAGGGGCACCCCCCCCCCAAATGGACAAAGCATTTAGTTGGTTTTGGAGGAACTTCTCGTTCCCAGCATTTGGAACTGGAGTAAGACATGGGCTTTCTTGCTTGGCAGGGTGGAGGAGAACCGAGAAAGGGAATACCTGATGGTGCAAGGGATGGAGATGCATGATACCATTAGGACCATAGGGAGCTGTTCGGATCCGAGCAGCAGATGCTGAACAGCAGCACTGGTCCTGTTACTTCTGCCTCACTTATGTGAGAGGGGTTTTTTTATGCAACAGTTTGTTCAAATGAAAAGCAGAAAAACATTTATATAGAATGAAAACATGTGGCATGGTGTAGGAGGGCATCGTAGTAGAAACCACCTAAGTGTAGCAGATGACGTGCTGGATGCAGGTAGCCTGATCTGCTCTAGATCCCAATGAAATGCCAGTTGGGGTTGGGTTTATGTGTATACTCCCTGCATTGTTAGATGCTTCTGTGTGTGAAGGAGCGTGAGCTGCTGCAGGAGCTTTAGGCAGGTATGGAAAACATTCCTTCTGAAAATACTAGGAAGCTCCCCCATTGTTTATTGGAAACTTCCCCCCTTTTTAAGGTATTTGATTATGGTGTAATGCAGCTAATTTAAGCATCTGTTTATCACTGCCTGGCTAGACTGAATGTGAAATTTCAATTGAATTACCTCCCAAGAGGGCTTTGAGCTTGGAGGGGGAAACAAATCATTTTCTCTCCATTCCCCTGGGATTATCAATAAAAAGAATTCATCTAAATAGTTTACATGCGTTCTGAAATGTTGCATCTACTAGACTTGGTTTTGTTGTTAGTGGAAAATTGCCAATGTGAGTGGAATATCAGCTTTAACTCGGCTGTGGCAGTGTTACAGCATGGTACTACAATGTCTGCAAAGGCTACAGCTGTGAAAGGCTTTGCATTTGATTCATATTTGATCAGTCAATGTGTGTGCTTTATTTTGGGACAGAAGGTAGCATTTAAACCTGAGCTTACTGCAGCCCCAGATGTAAGATGCCACCAGCTCTTCCAGTTGTCATGTTACAATACAGTGAGTTATTGCTGAGGGCTGCTGGTGGGATGCTGTGAGCCTCTCATCACCACCACAGCTTTTTCTGCTCCTAAATGTTTGTGTGTGCACACACTGTTAAAAATGCTTCCACTTCCACATGAAACAGTAGATATTGTCTTTTATTTGCCGTCAAGTCAACAGAGATCTGGGAGAGAGCAAAGCACAGGTTTTTCCTGCTCTTCAAAATACGTAGTTATTGGGTTTACATCTGTGTCATCAAAAAGAGCGTGAGCAGCTGGTTGAGGGAGGAGATCCCTCTCTGCTTACCCATGGTAAGGCCCCCCCTGCAGTCCTGATCCAGCTCTGGGGCAACAACGCAAGAGGGACATGGAGCTGTTGGAGAGGGTCCAGAGGAGGCCACGGGGATGCTGCGAGGGCTGAAGCAGCTCTGCTCTGGAGCCAGGCTGAGAGAGCTGGGCTGGGGCAGCCTGGAGAAGAGAAGGCTCCTGAAGGGGAGACCTGAGAGCAGCTCCAGTGCCTAAAGGGGCTGCAGGAAAGCTGGAGAGGGGCTTTGGACAAGGGCTGTAGGGACAGGCCAAGGGGAATGGCTTTAAGCTGCCAGAGGGGAGACTGAGATGAGCTCTTAGGCAGAAGTTGTTCTCTGTGAGAGTGCTGAGGCGCTGGCACAGGGTGCCCAGAGGAGCTGTGGCTGCCCCATCCCTGGCAGTGTTGAAGGTCAGGTTGGCCACAGGGGCTTGAAGCAAGCTGCTCTAGTGGAAGGTGTCCCTGCCTCTGGCAGGGAGTTGGAGGTAGAGGAGCTTTAAGGTCCCTTCCAACACAAACCAGTCCTGGATTCTATGTGGATAGTTACAATTGTCTCTAATACAGGTATTCAGGCAGTGAAGAAGAGCTTCTTTAAAGATCTTCTGACAGTGATAGCAGTAAGAAAGTTGGAGGTACCAGAGTGGAGTGAATGCCTGTTGACTGTTTTGGAGTGGAGACGTGTTCAGACCTGCAGGAGCTAGCCCAGGTTAGCAGCTAAACACGTGTCATCACCTTGTTACTCTTCCAGGCTCCTTTCCTGATTCTGTATGTCAAATGGGATAATTTCAGATGACACAGCAGTGGAGATGACAAACAAAACTAGTCTGAAAACTGTGCAGACTTTGATATAAAACAAATGAAAGCTTAAAGACATTTTAGAGTTCACTTGATCTGGAGTTTGGTGTTTCTGTGGTTACTGTGATGGTTGGTCATGTTTAATGGAACAGCCTAAGGAAGTTCAAAGCCATTATGTACACAGCCAGTGTACATTCATGACATCTAGTAGTAGTTCCTACAGTCATCACAGGGGGGTTTTGAAGAGGGGCATGATATTGCTTGTTTACTTGTCAATATTTCCTTAGTATAGGGCATTGACTGTGTGAAGCACTTGTTTGCAGAAGCAGTGGAAGCTATCCACAGATTGCAGCGTGCCAGGAATGATTAAGATTTGAAATCATATCAACATTCATCATAAGCAGCTGGGGCATAGGCATGATAAAGATCATTCTGGATTTTTATTCCAAAACAGTAGTAGACCAGAAGTCTGTGGGTACATTGAAGTTTTGGCTCGTGTTGTGAGATGCTAATAGTCTGTATTTCCTTTCTGGCTCTAAATAAGGAACTGTTTTGACAGTTTGCATGTATTTTAAAATGATTAAGCCTGACATGGTTGATAGTAACCTGAGAAAAAAGTACTTTAAACCCCCAAACTGCAGTTTATCTTAATGAATAGCTCACACTGTCAACAGCAAAGCCCTGTTACTGTGTGTAACGGGGTTTAGGGCCTGTCGCAATGAGAAAGGACATGACCAGGAGTGCGGATGGCCCCTTCTCCATAGTCTTTCAGTGTGCCTCCAGCCCAAGGTGCTTCACCTGTGTTTCTCTCTTGCTTCTAAAACATAAAGAACCAATTTATTTGAGGTCCTTGAATCAAAATGGTCTCCTTTTAGGAGAATTATGGAAAGATACCAGCTGCTTAAGGTATCATATAGACAAGAGTCAGTGTAGTGTTAAAAGCAAACCCCCCACATGAGAATAAGCTTGGAGCGTTTCCAAATGCAAAGAAGCCCCTTGTCACACAAAGTCTGAAGTCTCCCTTGAATGAAGATCATTGCCCTCGGGGCACATGGTGGTCCCTCTTTAAAATTCTTATAAAAACAAAGAAATTAATTATCCAGTATAAAAGCAGGGCAGACATCTCCTGGCAAACATTCAATTAACTTTTTAGTGCTTGCTCCTTAATGTTGTGTTTGACCACTCGAGCATTGAGAACGACTTTCCTTTGAAAGGGAGCTGGGCTGGAACGTGGCTGGAGCTTTGCTCCGGTGGCCAGTTGTGGCTGGTCATCAACATTTTTCCCATGATCGTTGAGTGTGGAGCTGGTTATATTTTACTGATGCATGTGAGATGTAATTTGCTTTGGGACAAGGGTTTGGGGTTTTTTTGGTAGGCTGGATGATGTTTTATTGAGAATATCATTTAGGCAGTTTTGCAATCATAGACTGAATTGCAGTGGTTGAGCATGAACTACCAATTAAAAGCAACTGGATAATACTTCTAATTCCCATGACTAATGGGCTGAAAATATGGAGCTCTTTGACCTGGATCCAATCCAAGCTAAAGATGAATTATGCCACAATAAGATCATGTTTTCTACTGGTTTAATAGCAAACGGCGCAAGTGTAAACCCCAAACATCAAGAAATACTGACTTCTGAAGGATAAGCTGATATGATGATGAGTATATTTTGAGAGTAATGCATGAGAAGGATGACTTTTGTTTTAGAACTCTTGCCTATTTCTATATACATCGATATCGTTTATAATCTCCTTCCACTGCTTTGCTAACAAGTGATTAGGTGCTGAAACAACTGGAAGGGAAAGATTCTCTGGGTTTTTTTTTTATTGAGTGTCTGATGTCCTTTAGATTGGTAATAAAAATCTCACTGCTAATATTATAATATTATATAGTATCTGAAGGGGCCCTACAAGGATGCTGGAGAGGGACTCTTCATCAGGGACTGTGGTGATAGGTTCCAACTTAAACGGGAGGGGTCAGGTTAGATATAAGGAAGAAGTTCTTTACTGTAAGGGTGGTGAGGCACTGGAATGGGTTGCCCAGGGAAGTTGTGAATGCTTCATCCCTGACAGTGTTCAAGGCCAGGTTGGGTGACATGGTTTAGTGTGAGGTGTCCCTGCCCATGGTAGGGGGTTGGAACTGGATGATCTTAAGGTCCTTTCCAACCCTAACTATTCTGTGATTCTATGATTATATATATATATATCTCATGTATTTTATATATATCAAAAATAATAATGATTAAGTGAATCCTTTGTGGGTTTTGTAACACAAATCAATCTTTGATTGCCGCATATGTATTATTTTGTTCTTTTTCCTCAAAAGAATCACTGAAATGCTGAAATTTGGATTTAAACCCAGTCATGTAAATAGCTGAGTTGTGTTTGTTCTCATACCAAAGCAAAAGTAAGTACCTATGGGTTAAACTTAAGGCTGCTAAAAGCTTTATAGATA
Source organism: Myiopsitta monachus (assembly GCA_017639245.1). Lineage (NCBI taxonomy): Eukaryota > Metazoa > Chordata > Aves > Psittaciformes > Psittacidae > Myiopsitta > Myiopsitta monachus. The sequence continues at coordinate 2,542,465 of CM029920.1, read as the reverse complement.
TGCAAGGCACCAGAGCTTATGTGCAGGGAAGTGCTCTGCTCGTCAAACGAGGCAGTGATTACGTGGCAGGGGAGTAGGAGTTCTCTTGGAAACAGGGGGAATTATCAGCGTACCAGGACAGAATGCAAAGGTCGATCTGCTGAATACAAATAAAGTATTGAGCAGCAGGTTCTGCCTCATGGAGCTGGCGCTTTTGGAACCGCTGTGATAAATGCACTGATAAATTCCAGGGAATGAGTGCTATTGCAAAAGCCTGATGAAGGCTCGAAAGTGTCCAGCTGGTAGGAATTGCATTGCTTGGTCAGGCACAAGGAAATTAAATAGAATTTGCTTTAGTGAAATTGCATCAAGGATGATTAAAGGTGCTGCTGGCAGGAGGTGGTGATCACCTTTCACTGAAGCCACTTCAGTGACTCCGTCGCTTATTCCTTGAGACTGTTTTGTTTCTTTACTCCTTTGCTTATTTCCTCTAACTTCAGGGCTTCTCTCCTGCTCTCTCCTGCTGTGTGTTGTACCCCTGCTCCAAGCCTGGAGGTAGCACCAAGACTCAAAGAACAGGGAGCTCAGTGTTGGCATTCCTTGGGACCATGAGAGTTTGCCCCAGTGCACCAGATCCTGGACTTCACCATTGCCAGTGCGCAGTGTTCTGCATTCCCCTGCTCTTTGATAGTTCCATTTTGGGTCAAGATTTGGCCTTTTAGCTTTGCTGTTACGCTGTGTTTCCTCCTTACCTAGGTGAGATAAGAGATGTGGGTTGGAGCGGCTCAGCTCTCTGCTCCATTCACCTCTCCTGCTGCTGGTTGTTCTTGTTTTCCTCAAATACAATTCCAGAGCAATGCCCAGTGGCTTCAGCCAGGACCAAGGCCTCACTGTGCTCCCCTATGTTTGCCAGGGAACTCTGATACCAAGAATGTGAAGTTTGAATGACTTGAACTGGGTTTTGCCCCAGATGGGCTGACAGTCTATTAAGGTAAACCCAGATGGGCTGAACCAGTCTATTAAGGTAAAACGAAACGCGTATGTACACAGAAATATATGCATGTGTAGCATCCATGTGCCGCCAGGGTGAGACAGTATCTTATGAGTTCTGTTTCCATTTGACATTTAAATAATCCTCTGGCAATGGGACACCCTAAATAAACCTTTGAATTCATGTGAGAACACCTTAGCACTGTGAATGGAGGCTGTTTCTCCACTGTATATATGTTGTTGAACAGTTTGACGTTTTGCCTCTTCTGCTGCTTAATTCTCGGCTGAGAAGCGTGAGGAATCCTATTGATGACTGCCGTTGGAGCAGCACATGTGCAGAGTTGTAGTTGGTCATTTATTCCCTCTTCATTTTTGTAGCAATTATAGCATGAACTAATTATGTTCTCAGCTTGAGATGTATTGGAGCTGTGTTCGATAACTGCTTATTTTAGACGCTTCTTTTGAAGGAGTGACCTAACCTTGGACATGGGATCCTCTGCTCTGCTCCTTTCAAAGGCACAGGGAAGATCAGGGGCTTTGCTGGGGGAGAAGAGGTTGGGCAGTAAGTTAGTACACCACCTTCATCCGTGTATGACTATCCAGGTGAAAAGTGCCACTAACAGGATTATCTGCTGCTCTGTACTGGCGCATCCCTTGTATTGCCAGTCAGAGAGGTAGCCATATGGAGCCCCATGGCTTCAAGGAGGTAGGGAGAGAGCAAAGCAGAGGTGCTTCAGCAGAGAAATCAGCATGCTGTTGGGTTTAAACCATTCTCTTTTCTTATCCTGGGAATCGAAGCCTTTGGACTCCCTTGTAAAGGCTTTAACCTGCCAGAGGGTTTGGTTGAGGTGAGCTCTTAGGCAGAAGCTGTTCCCTGTGAGGGTGCTGAGGCACTGGCGCAGGGTGCCCAGAGAAGCTGTGGCTGCCCTGTGTCTGGCAGTGTTCAAGGCCAGGTTGGACACAGGGGCTTGGAGCAAGCTGCTCTAGTGGAAGGTGTCCCTGCCCGTGGCAGGGGTTGGAACTGGAAGAGCTTTAAGGTCCCTTCCAACCCAGACCATCCCATGATTCTATGATTTGCTGTTTGCTAGTACAAAGGAACCTCAAGTACACCATGGAGTTGAAAACCTCCACCAAAATGAAGCAGTGACAATGATGATGATAATAATAGTAATGATAATAGAGTTCCAGTTTCCACTGCTTTTAATTGATTCACGTTAACTTCTGAGGTGATAATGCATCAGATTACACTGTGGTTGTTTTTCATGGCATGTCAGTAAAATAGAAACTGATATTCTCTATTGGCACTTCAGAAGATGTTTTAGCAGAGTTAAGCTTTCAGTGAGGATTTAAAGACTCTGAGTGTAAATGGGACCATTTTGTGTATTTTTCAATCGAGGCAGCCTACTGTTATAGAGAAAATGTTAACAACTTCATATTTTGGTTTTGAGGCAGAGATGATGGAGTTTCAGAACACAAATAGTTGCTCTGGGTGCAAAAAAATGTGAAATAGCATTTGAAAGAGTTTGTTATCTTCATATTTCCATAACTTAATTAGTTCCCTAACTTACTTAATGCTCAAGCAGCATTTGCTGGGTGCTTTGTATGCACACATAGGGGCAGGTTTTGCCCTGACCAGCTCAGTTTTGAGGCATCAGATGCAGGATTTGATAATGCAGGAAGCAGTAAATGATGCCCAACTCCATACAGTTCTGACTGTAGCCGCTGGTTAAATTAGCAAGCTATTCCTTAACAGAAAAGGAGGTTCTTGGCTTTCTGAAGACAACTGCCTTCTTGTGGTAAAGCAGAAAACTTCTTTTCCTGGAGGGAAGAGTTCTTCCCAGGAAACCATTTCCTGACCAGCTTTAAAATACACAGATAGGAAAGACCATTTACAGCTTCATCGCTCCTAAGGAAACTAAATGCTAAACTACCCTCATTACGCAAAGTTTACTGAAAGCAGGAAGGGTCCTTGCTTTTTTACCCTTTGCTCCAGAAGAGGAATCATAGAACGGTTTGGGTTGGGAAGGACCTTAAGATCATCCATTTCCAACCCCCTGCCATGGGCAGGGACACCTCCCACTAAACCGTGTCACCCAAGGCTCTGTCCATCCTCAATGGCTCAATGTCCAGCTGGAGACCAGTAACGAGTGGTGTCCCTCAGGGGTCGGTGTTGGGGCCGCTTTTGTTCATCATCTTTGTCGGTGACGTGGACAGTGGGATTGAGTGCACCCTCAGCAAGTTTGCCAATGACACCAAACTGTGTGGTTCAATTGATACGTTGGAGGGAAGGAATGGCATCCAGAGGGACCTTGAGACGCTTGTGAGGTGGGCTGATGCCAACCTGATGGAGTTTAACCATGCCAAGTGCAAAGTCCTACAGCTGGGTTGGAGCAATCCCAGGCACAGCTGCAGGTTGGGCAGAGAAGAGATTGAGAGCAGCCCTGCGCAGAAGGACTTGGGGGTGTTGGTTGATGAGAAACTGAACATGAGGCGGCTGCAGTGTGCACTCGCAGCCCAGAAAGCCAACGGTATCCAGCAGCAGAAATAAGAGGACAGAAAAGAAAGGAAATCAGGCTTGGCTGTTTGGGAGCTGTTTTAATTTGGCTAAGGAGTTCCTAATAGCCACAAATGATGCACTTTGATTGTAACATGGGTATGGATTTTGGTATAGCAGACTCTGAATGCATGGAAAATCTGGTTCTGTAACAGAGTTGTGCACAGAGCACAGAGCATTTAGGATGGAAAGATGGGGAATTGCTGCCTGTACAGGAGAGTTCATGTTAAAATGCATACCCAAAAAGAAACCCAGAACAAAGTCATTTCTGCCGTAAAGTGTATTTTCAGGCCTTCGTATGGTTGCTTGACTATGCTGTCATTAACTTTTCTTCTGATTGAATACAGAGGCAAATTAAGCTCTGAAATTCAGGTCTAAACGTTTCAGAAGGAAAAATAGCAATCAAAATTGCTCCTGTTGGGGGATTTTGGTTCAGGATGCACTTTAAACATGTATGGGGGTATTCACTCTGGCTAACATAGGCTAACACAGATACGCAAGTTGTTAGAGAAGTGAATACAAATCAGAGATCCCTATAAAGCCATTGAACAGGCACCTCCAGGAATAGGATTCAAAATAGTGCCTATCTAAATTGGATGTTTAAAGAAAAATATAGAAATACCTCAGATTCTCCCATTTTCCTCTTGTTCTCCCAACAGAGATTTATACTACTGCGTCAGCAAAAATAAAGACAGTTTCCTTCTTCATTTCGCAGCTTGTTTTGGGCTGAAACACAGCACAAGGCACCAAGATGCAATTACACAGGTTTTCAGTTTTAATGTGCCTCGTCGCTGCTCAGTTGGAGAACCCGGGATTAGAAAAAAGCACGTAATGTGAATTAAATGTGGTGGTGGACAGCGAGTGTTTGCATTACAGCAATAGTATCACAGGTTCATTTCCTTTGTATATCTTACTTGTGTTTTGCACACTAGGATGGGGGGGGGTTCCAGCTTTTTCTGTATACTTTTCCAGGGGCTTTTGTTTCCAGAGACGTAAATTGAAAGGGATGGCATTTCCACGTGGAGAGAAGAAATGTTTATTTTAAGAACACACAAGTACCCGGTTACGGTATGACTTGTTGAATCCTCCGTGCCAGACTGGCTTTGCTTGGAAGATGGATGTCAGTTTGAAAAGGAGCCTGTCAAAGTAATTGGGCTTTACAGCTTACTCCTATTAGCCAAAGCTTTGCTTCACGCTCCTCTGTTTTGTCTTGTAAGCGTGCAGTAGCAATGTTTCATAGGGAAAAGTTTGGTGAGCTGTTTTCATGGTTTATGTCCCATTCGTAAACATGGACCAAGCTTTCCCCTCCCCAAAAGATGAAAACAAGGGACCAGTCACCCAAACCCCTCAATGTAAGCGGAGAGAAGCAAAATGAGAAAACCTCAGATGACTTCTGGTTAATTTTCCTTTCCTTACATTGATGTAGTTGCTAATTTATAACTGGAGCATCCTGGGTTTGGGGGAGATGTGCTGAGCACCCAACATGTTCACTGGTTGGGATGGGGGTGCTGAAGGTCATGGCTGTGACTCACAGCGCAGGTACCCAGCTCTGCTTTCAGTCCCTGGGCACAACAGAGATCGGCACCGACTCAGTGGTGCTTTCAGCTTGCGTGGAAGAGAAAACTGGTGTTTAAAACAGGCTGCAATGTTGTGGTGGACATGCCTTCTTTCTCTGCCAGAGTTATACAGGGAATTGAGAATATCCTGCCACCTTTCCAGAGGGATTTTTATACCTGTGCATTACTGTAAATCAGAAGAGCACTAAAACAAGGCAGAAGGGCAGTGTAAGGATCAGCCGAGCTGTAGCTGTCACTTTCTGGGTGTATTACTTTCTTTTGTCTTAACTGTTGCAGATGTACCTGCAGACACTGTGCTCTTAGAGAAAATAGAAATGGGAATTAAATATAGTGCTGACGGGTGATATGGCAAAGCTGGGGGTTTCTCATGTAACTGCAGAAATGTCCTGCTTCCCACTGATCTTGTATTCAGCACTCAGAGATGTGAGATTTGCAGTCCTTTTCCTGGCATATTTTTTAATCCCAGTATGCTTCTTGCACTCTCTTTTAGGATTTCTGCATTTCTACATGTTATATATATGGGCAAGGGTTCATAAATATATATATGTTCCTCAATGGCTTCAGTTCATACGTGCAGATATGAGTATATATCCCTGGGTGGAGTTTCAGTTGTGCCGCAGACGCGATGGATTTCTCCCTCTTTAACAGTGGCACCATTAGTAGAGATAGAAATGGAAACTTGTTCAACTAAAACCAGCTGGGATATCATTGAGCATGATACAGTCTAATCCAGGAAAACGGGGTGTAAATAGTAATTGGAGCTGTGATACAGTTGAAATGATGTTTTTCTTGCTGTTTGTCTTTAGGCTATTTTTATGACCTATTCATTCTCTTTTTTTCCCCTAAAAATATGCATTTCTCAAAGATGAAGTGGTTGCTGAAACAACAGATGGAAAAGTTATAATTATATTCACTCAGAAAATAATAATAATGTATTAGAAGTTCATAGAAAGGGAAATACGACTCTGAAGGAATTTTCCAATCAGTGACATCTTTTCCCTTTAATGTGTTACATTTAACATTGCTGTTTCAAAACACAGGAATGAGAGTTTGTAGGTTTGTGGGCTTGAAAATAAATAACAAAGAATCCCTTCCCAAGACACTGCATTTACATTTTAAAAGAAAAACACCTTACAAAGACCCTGCCATAAACTGTACAGAAAGGAGCATTTGATGGTGAGTTTCAAAGGCAGCAGATTAAGTGGTTAGCAAGTATTGTGGCATTTGGGATGTGTGCAGATTCAAGAAGTCAAGTCAAAAAGACCCAGATAAAACATTTTCAGGGATTTGGCTTTGGTGCATCTGTTTTGATGGCAAAGATCAAATTTTGACTTATTTGGACAAATTAGAAATGCAGTTTTACGCCAGCAGGTATTTTCCCCTTAAATTCAGTGCCAGGCACTGCCTCGACTGCCTCCTTTTCAATCCTTATTCTCCATAACTAAGTTCCAGAGTTCAGCTCCGGAAACTAATTTACTTTCCTTTCTGAAATACATTTTAAAGACAAAGCCTCAACTGTATTAAATATTTACATGTCATCAGTCACTGTAATTACCATAGTGTTTATATTCTGGTTGCAGCGAGCGATGGAGGTGGTCATGCAACAGCAAGAGGCAGTTGATATTGAGGAGACAACTTCTATCATAGCGTGATCGCTGTGAGAAATACTTAGAGGCAAGGAAATACTTTTTCCAATCAAATGCATTTTATTAGGAGATTCAATCATGGATCTTGCCTTGCAGTCCTCCTTTCTCACTTGGCTGCGTTGGACCTTATTAATTTCCACTACAGATTAACCCAGATATGGCTCCGATTTTTCCCTCTTTCTTCCCCCTGTAATGCTTTCCATTCTCTCCCTCATCCCAGCTACTTCTTCCCAGCATATGCCCATTGTTTTTATACACTTCTTTATAGGAAGGTGATATTAAACCAATATTGTAGCAGTGCCTAGTCAATGTGGAGTCCGTGTGTATTGATTACATGGGATTAGGGATTGTAGATATGTATACGCACAAAAATAGTTGTACATATTTGGACAGTTGACCTCGCTGCTGCTAGTGAGTCTCCCATTGGATTTCTAGTATTTAAAGCTCCATAACAAATTCAGTATTCTGGAAACAGAGGACAAGTTCATGCCTGGTTTGATCAATTCTTCAAAGATCCTCTGCGTAACACAAGAAAACCACATCCATTCCCAGAGCAGAGTTCAGGTTGTGTGTCGTGGTGGTGCGTTATCCCAGCTATTTGGACGGGGTATGGAGCATCTAGTTTTCATTTGTGTAGTTCATAATATATCAAATAATGATGATGTACAAAAAAAGCTGTTTTCTTTTAAATTAGAAAAATAGTAATGTAGGTGTCCAAAAGGTGGTTTTGTCCATTGGAATTGACAGTAACACCTGGAGCATGAACAACCAGAAGAAAAAGTTCTGAGTCAGCATTTGTTAACGCTGAGTTATAATCGTTATTTCTGAATACATACACGTATATCGCGGTTGTGCATCAACTTTTAGCTTCACCCCCAAAATGCAGTCATCTCAAACCAATCCAGGGCGACTTTATGCAGCTATTTCATATGTGCTCATTTTCAGCCATAAATCATGCAGTATCTTGGTTTTATGCTGAGGAAATCCCAAAGCGCCTGAAGAGTCCCACCTGCATAAAGCTCGATGAAAGCCAGCAGGACTCTCTTGTGTAGGATAACAAATAGATGATTCCCAGCCCTTTCCCTAAACTCTGTCCTCCTACACGGTTGCAGGAAGGACTTTCTTGCACACCCTGGTGCTGTGCAAATCCCAGTGTAACATCTGAGCAGAGTACAAATGCTTGTTTAGTTCAGCCTTACTTGCAGTCCCTTCACTCCTACATAGATACATCAAGCTCCACGGCAGTTATCTTCAAAGGATGAAAAGCAGGTTGGCAATCCCATTAGGATTCTGCACGAGGGGCTCTGAGCACTCCATATCTACAAAAGAATTAAACATTTCAGCCCATCCCTTAGGATTGCAGAGGTAGCCCTGCTCCGTGCAGGATAGAGACGCTTAAACCATGAGTCGCTGTTTCTTTACCTAGCCCGATGTGAAGCAGTAAGAAACTTTGCCACGTAGAGCCATGAAACCAGATCATTGGGATTTACAGGTATTGCCAGGGTCATGGACAATTGTGTTATATTTTCTCCCCATTCAGGAGAGTTGTTTGCCCAAGTTTTTTGTCAGTGGCTGTTAGAATAAACATGCTGGTGTTTCGGCAAGCAGAATAATGCACTGTTTTTAATGGGGAAGCAGAGCTGCAGAGGAAATGAGGGTTTGATTTTGTGCATGTTTTATGCAGCAAACATTTTTGGCATTCCTGGGTTTTTTTTCTTTCATACTTTGTTTTCCCTGCTTGGTTTAATGCAGCAGAACCTCCTCTAAATTCAGTGGGAAGTGTAAACGTATGTAATGCTTTTTCTGTGGTTAGGAAATACATGTAGCATTAAGTTATTAAAGCTTGACTTTAAACTATGTCTTGGGCTAATGATTTTACAGTATAATTGCTTTAGTTAATTTGAAGGCAGGTATACATACAGCTTATTCCATTTTGGCACTATAAAGTTTGCCATTGGTATTATACCTCATTTTTTATATGATTTACATAATTTGTGAAACAGAGTTAATACTTTGTGTGTGAGCTAATTACTTTCTGGTTTAGAGCCTTCATTGTATGTTCATTGGGTTTGGAACACCTCTTTTACAGTAGCAGAGAAGGTCATTGTGGGCTCGGAATTCTTTGTAGAGCAATCAATCCCCTTCTAATAAAAGAAGTTGCATAATTTTTAATGCAATTAAATTGGGTTACAGGGGATTGTTTTCAGCTGTAAATTTGCTGAAATGGGAGAAATAGGGAAGTGATGTGTTAATTACTGCACTGTGCTTCTTTCCCTTGTTATGGTATGCTGAGAGATTGCTGGACTTTACATGAGCACAGTATTACAGGCACCTCTGAGGAGCTCTTAAAGGGTGTCCAACTTTTCCTGGTAGAAGAGTGGGAAAAGGAAAGGAACATTTCTAATGGAATTAAACAGTTCTTCCTGCATAACCTCCAGGAGATTCAATGTCAATATGTCACTAACATGTAATGGCCAGATGGCAGCAACACCGGCACTTCCCAAGCATGGAGCTCTTGGGCAGGTGGCAGCCAGGTTGGGTGGCTCAGATGAATTCAGATTCCATGATTCCATGAAATAAATGCCCCTTTTCCAGTTTTAGGGGCACGGCAAGGGAATGGAGCCCCTCCGTGCACAATAAGCATCTTAGAGTCCCATCACAGGCAGGCCCAAAGAAGTTCTTTTCCTCTGGTATGTGGTTTCTACACGAGGGCACATGCTGGCTGTTTTCCTCTCCAAGGAATTGTTTTCTTGGCTGCCGCCATGCAGTGTTTAACAGTACTGTGCAGCTTTAACGGCTCCTGGCTTATTAGGAGTCTAAACAGTCTCCTGTATCCTTTGTGTCAAAGTGAGGGGAGGCTTTGGAAATGAGTTTGGGATTCACTGAGCAGGAAAAGGAGTTGCTCGAAAGAGTCAGACCCTGCAGAAAGCCCAACTTTGGAAGTTTAAAAGTGGACAGAACAGTTCCTTTCCTAAAGCTTTTTGCATCTATTCCCTGTGTTAACTCAGTCTCTTAATTTACTCAGAGTATTTCTGTACACAAATGATTTCTAATTTGGGTTATACCGTTCTGTTCCTACCTCTCTTTCTACCTGTGTAGCTCGCACATGCGTGTTCATGCTTTCCTCCTCGGTAAAATAGTTGCACTTAGAACAGAGATAAATTAAAGTTAATGGGACAGAACCAGTACATGGTGCAGGTATTTCCCTTCCCTCTGTTCGTGTGCTGTTAGGAACTGGTTTGGGGATTAAAATAACAATAATACAAATCAGATCAGCCACAATGCAAGCCCATATCTCATGGGACAGTTGCCATAAGTTGTACTTAGTGCATGACCCTGAATCTGCTGAATGCGTTTAGTGGGAGAAGCAAATATTAACAGTTGCCTTCGTGCTTGTTGCTCATGTGCATCTGATTGCATGTAACAGCACACATGAGCAAGCTCTTACGCAGACACTGCCATTTTATTCATTATTATTGTTATTTTGATTATTTCTTGGACCAAGGCTGGCTTTTTGACCTGTTTCCATGCATCCATAACTATAAAAAAGGCAAAGAAAAAGAAAAACCGGCTGTTTATTGTCGCATTTGCATCCATTTGTGCTCAGCAGAGTTGTGTTAGACCTTTGCGTTACAATTATACCAATGGAAGCCTTTAAGGCATTCATTTCCTAGTGGGAATACTGTTTCTCCTACTTTAAACAATTAGATGAAGTGTAATCTCACTTTCTTCCTGTGCAATGCCGCACTTTTATTGCTATCATTTATCAGTTGCAAGATGTAAATAAGGCATAAGCTTAGGAACTGGGCTGAAATGAACCCAGGTTGTATTGATTCTCGTGGGGTACAGAGTGAAACGGGGAAATCATCTGCCATCCTCTTGGTGTCCATCGAAGCAATTTTTAAGCACTAAAGGCTGAATACATACAGTATAAATTCCTTATCTTGTTTACATGGTATATGTGTGCAGTTTGAGAGTCAGGGACGTGATAAAAATCGCAGCTAATTGTGTGAGATGGTGGCTGTTACTTTCATTACAGGTTGAAAACACAAGGTGCCGTGGCTTGGTCTCAAAGCAGCTTGGTGAACTAGGCAGAAACTTTGGAGATGGGCACTTAAAGAGGGGGGAAGAATAGAACCAACACAAACCCCTTCCACATTACTGATGGAAACAGAGTCCAAACCTGAGGTTTTGCCCCTGCAGCAAGTTAATGATTTTATAAACCCTTTTCCCCCTCCCCCTTGCTCTGCTCGGGGAGACAAGACGGCTGCTGATTCCTTCAAGCCTTCAAGTGAGCTGACCTCCCAGCTGAACCCGACTTGAATGTAAACATTTTCTTGAGCTGATTCGTAGCAGGGCCAGCAAATCTGGAGGATATTAGCGGCGCTGTGTTTGCGGGAAGCAGGAATCCCCTGGTAATTCTCAGGAGCTCTTTTCCAGCCTGAGAAGACACAGTTGTGTTTTCGGTTTCGTAGGGGTCGTTGGCAATGCCCTGTGTATCTTTTTAAAATGGAATTAGTAAAACACATCATTAGGTTCTGCTTTGAAGGCCTCGGGGTTTTTCTGCCTTGCTTAAAACTCTTTCTCTTCGCCCACTGTAGGTAAATAACAGAGTGTAATAGTCTCATGGTGCTTTAGTCCTCCGCGTTTTGGCGTTGGTATAGGAATCGGAGCAAGAGCGAAATCAGAGCAGGACTTCCTTTTGCAGGAATATTAAATTCCTTTTAATGCTCCAAGCTTAAGGGAGCTATGCGGCTGCTGACTCGACCTCAAGGTTTTAAAGAGCAGTTTTATGCTTGTTGGGGCGTTTTTAGCACTTCCAGGATCTTCTTTTTTGCCCGTTCTGTACAATACATATTGGTTCCAATGTGTGCTCATGGCAGATATTCCGCAGGTAGAAACTTGGGGCTGAATTTCTGTATTTCCCTTACCTGCATGCCTTTTCTTGTAGATACTATTGTGTTTATCCCAAGCTCGAGCCACTGTTGAAATGACCTGCTGAAATGGGATATTATACTTAGCACTTCTTGCTTTCAGCTTCAAAGCACTTTTCACACATGAATTCATCTCCCCAGTGTCCCAGTTTGCCCAGTACTCACTGCAGCACAGCAGCATGCCTAGAGTGGATGCATTGGTGGGCAGCAGACTGACAGGCATCAATCACTTGTGCTTGTTGTGCCCTAACACAGGCTTTGTGTTGTATTGTCTGTAAAGACCTTAACTTTGCTTGCACAAAAAAAAGCTTGTTTTCCTATGGGAAACCTATGCCTATGACAGGCAGTTGATTGTAGTCACTGCGTGTTGAGCAGGAGTCTAAGAAGTGGGCTCAGTCTGTTTACCCATTAGGTGAAAACACTTACTAGAATAGGCAGATTGATGAGAAGAATCCATGTGTTTCGCTGCCTTTTTTTCCTGTGCAAAAGTTGCGTTTTCAACTCAGAAGCAAACTTGTAATTCCTCTATTAAAGAGTGCCTCGAATCCAGCTTCCACTTTCAGCACAGGGCAACGGAGATGGAAAAACTCCCTTTAGATCTTTCCTTTAAATAATTAAGCTAACTTGCAGAAAGGAGGGGCAGGGGAAGAGAGCTGGAGACTGCTGTTTTCTGCTTATGTCTGTATTTTCATTTCAGCAGTAGGTACTGTTGCCACCTGGATCAAAACTCTTCCAAGCAGCATTAAACTGATGTTTTGCAGACTTAGAGCAGAATCCGGGTGGGATTTTACCAACATTTGCTGGGTTTCTGTGCTGAATTGTATCAAATAATCATTCTTCTCTCACCCTCCTACCCCAGCTACTTTAGTCATTGACTGTACCACACGTTTTTGGCAGCAAGGACTCTCTTCATTTACTCTTCGTGTAGGTTGTAGGATGCTTTGAATGCACTGGACGCTACTTGGAGCATGTACAGCTCCGTGAAATACTTATAATGCAAAGGGTTTATTTTACATAATAATGATTGACATTTCTCTAAGTATTTTTCGTTCAGGTTTTGACTGCAGATACATTTAATTGGTGTCAAAATTGGCTGTTGTGTACGCTCCTTGTCACGGCTTGTTTAATACCTCATGTTTGCAGTTGTCCTCCTTTACTGTCTTGAAAGATGGTTTCTATTTAGTTCCCTTAATGTTTCCCACAGTTTGTTTTAAAACCCACAAATTCAGCTGAAGTGTTTGTTTTTTTTTACTTCAGAATGTTAACTTTGGGGGTAAAATATTTCCTGTTTATCAGCAAAAGTGTTTCTTCCCACTTGCTGGCATGATTTTCCAAGATGGATTCTTTTTATTCCCTCCTCTTACCACCGCCTTTCTTTCTTGTTGCTCAACATAATAAACCCTGAGCAATGCTAAAGCTTATTTAACCCAAATATACCTGCCTCACCTCCAATAAATACCAAATAAATCGGGCCAAAGGAAGAGCTAGTATGTTTGAATCAGTACACAAACATTGCTGTCCTTGAGATATTCATTGTACCATAGTAAATGGGGGAAATACATTGAATTTATGCACACATGATCGACTTTTCATGCAGTGAACCCAGGTTAAACATCTTGAATATGGAATATGAATAGAGCTAACATTTTCATATGAAGCAATAATGAAAATTAACAGAGCTCCATTTCGACTGATAGCAAAGAAACATTTGATACTTCCAAGGCATAAAATGTGTTCAGTACTTGGGTTTTGTTAAGCTTGACAGAAGCCAGGAAATGGGACAGTACAACCTCTGCATAAAGGCTTCTTCTGTACCCGATGACAGGCTCGAGGATGTACCTGGCTAAAAACAATAACGCCACCCGACCGCTCTTCATTCCCTACAGTAAGAGGAGAAGGCATTCATGGCTGCGTGCCGTCAATGGGCTCGCGTCTGAAAACATCACTCCTTGGGATGTCGGTTTTGTTCCCTGGGCCCAGCCTGGCGCCAGGCTGCAGGGAGAGGGGTGGGAGGGAAGGGGAGAGCCGGACTGCTGCTTGTGGGTTTTACAGGGTGGACAGTGCATGTGATATTAATCCATCTTTTCAGCTCTAACAGCCCTGCCTGCAGTGGGGTTTAATGCAGGTAATGGGAGGGATATCCCGGTGCTTTCCTCTTTAGTGGCTTGCAAACCAGCTGCAGTGTAAGAGTTCCCGGCGTTACTTGCTCAGCGTTCCTAACCACGGCTGTCCTTTCTGCTCCCACATCCCAGCATCTTCTAATTGAGCCGCTCAGATAGAGGATAACAAGCCTATGCTCTCTTTCCTGTGGTGATTTCAATCCCTGATGAGCTTCACTCGTTGAGCCTGTGCATGTTACCGTTTGATAGGCAGAAAAATCAGAAGTCAAAATATGCAGGTCATGTGAAAACTCCCCGAACCTTTCTTTATATTCCATTCCCTGCCTACCCACCCCTTTCACTGCCAGCAGAAGCTCAAGTTGCTTTCTCCTGCAGCCCTATAAATGCACTTGTTTCCTCAGTTGTAACCCTATAAATGCTCCTGTTTAACAGGGACCACGTTCAAAAGGTTAACCTCTCATTTGGTTTTAGTGTTTTGAATTAGAAGTTTAAAGGTACCTAAAAACCAACTTCAAGAAACATCTGGCCCAGCAGTTAAGGTTTGATGTATGAGTCTCTCCAGCTCCTGCATCACACAAGGAAGCTTTCCTGAAGAGTCACACAAGGGAGGAATTCGTCTGATCAGGGAATACACAGCCCATAGAGCTCTGAAGGAACGTTTGGCTCCCACTCAGTTAAAATAGGCTCTTAATGGATCCTATGCTCACCCACAGTGGGAACTTCTTGCTTGCTTTCAGGGAGATGAAGCCAAAATTAAACCAACAGGGATCCCTGTCAGCTTCCAAGCTCTGGGTGTTTTCACACGGTGTCTGTTCAGTAGGGTTTAATCATCGTAACAATGATTCACATTAGCAGCTTAAACATCCAGAACTTCTCAGTGAAACCATAACTAAACCTGTCCTTAAATTCCTTAGGACTGACCTAAACTATCCTGGTGGTGTGTATTTTAAATACAAATGCCATATTGACATCCAGGAGAGCTAAAGAGCCTCTGGAGGGGTGGCTACTTCTTGCAGTAGCTAAAGGTGAGCCGTTTCTTCAACTTCCTCAGCTTCAGCCAGTGTAAGTTGAAGGTCTTGGACCACTTACTGTTTGCAGTGACTGTTTCCTGTATTGTGGATCCTGTTAAATGCATTTTCTGCAGATTTATCTGCGCATCTTGCAAGTTCCTGATTGTGAATAAAGGCTCTTACTTCAGGTGCTCTTCGAATTTGAGTCAAGCCTTCAGCTGATCCAGCAAACAGGCTTCTTGTATCATAGAATCTGTTTGTTCACCTGTGGAATGGGTGTTTTAACAGCTTAGGTTAATGTAAGGCTTTAAAAATGCACTTAATACCCCAGTATATCCTGCAATTAAATACATAGAAAACTTGCTGTTGGGTGGTAGGACGCTAAATTGTCTGGACACGGGAGGTGTAGAAGGGGCAGCAGGGTTGTGGGGTTTGAGTATTGCATGAGAATAAAACTTAGTCCACCAAGGAAGATCCTTTGCCTCATTTTAAAAGTCCTTTGAGATCCCAAAGGACTGTTGGAGCTGAATTTTCCAAACAAAATTATTAGGGGACAAAACAGCAAAGGGAGAAAACAACTGAAGATTTTGTCTTTCCATCCTTAAAATTATGACTGTCGTCTGCAGCTGTAGGTCTGTTTTGTTGCCTTGCCCAGCTGGAGCCCTGAGTCTCCTGCTGCAGCATCAGCCTTGCTGTGCCAATTCCTCATCTCAAGAAGAGGATGAAGAAGAGTTTTGCAGTTAGTGCAGTGGACTGGGATTGGGAAGATGGGCTTCAGACCTGCTTTGTAACCTTAGGTAGGTCACTGCCTCCATATATCAGTGTTATTACAGTAATATTTCCTGTCCTTTATCTTAGGTATATCTTCCGTGTTTGATTTGTAAACTGTTCTGACTGAAGACTTTTCAGGTTAAATCTGGACAGCATCTACCACAATGGAGTTCTGTTGTTAGCTGGGGTCTCCAAGATGCTTCCTTAACAAAAGCAATCCTAAGTTCAATGGTACTGCTATGTTACATCAGTCTTCTAAACATGGAGACATGTGAGATTATACTTGTCAGGAAATACGAGTGGTGAGGTTGGACATAGGATCTCAACATCTCATTGCAGGATTGTGTTACCATCACACCTTATTTCTCAGGAGCAGAATATCATTAATATTTGACTTACCTGAAATCTGTAAACATGACAGGACACGGCATGACTTTGTGCACTCAAAGGACATTGAGTCTGGGCCATGCTCTGCCCAGGAGGGTTGGACCAGATGATCCTTGAGGTCCCTTCCAACTTGGGATTCTATGATTCTATGGCTTGCTGAAGTAGGAAACCTTGTTTGTACTTGTGGAAGTGGGACCAGTTAATTCAGGTATATGCCGGATACCACACAGCTTCTTGGAGGATGGTGTCCTTCTGCTTCACAATGCTTTATGAATTGACATCTAGATTCTTGCTTTGTTTGTTTTATACTTTATTGACTGTATATGAGTGGGTTCAATGATACCATACCCACTTTTCACCAGAAAGCTCCAAAGCACCATTAAGAGAGGTTGCTCAAGTGGTTTCCACCTCTGCTATAGCAGAGCCATGGTTACTTTTAGTTTTGTTCTGCTTTCTGATGGGTTGAGCAGGAGTGAGCAATATGACCTCCACTTTTTAAAGGCCGTGACATGCCAGACCTGATAAATTTTAGCATGATAGGGAAAGCTATAACCTGCTGAAAATGGGGGTTATAATTAAAATGTGTAGGCACCCTGAATTATAGCTGTTACGAGTGTTCCACCTGCGGTGGTAATTGAAGACCTTTTAATAATTGTATATGTTCCTTCCTAGCTTGGCCTTGAGCTTAGGCAGGACTTCAGTTTCAGGATAATTTTCTTGTCCTCAAAAGTTAAATTGCTTTCTTTAATATAAAGCATACAATAAGGAGTGCAATTGAAAAGCTGCATGCCCACTGAACCTGCTCTTTCAGCATGAGACTTCACTTGTTAGGAGCAGATCCAGTGGAACAAACACTCTTTTATTATTAGATCATAAATCCCTGATGCCATATCACTGTTTTTGGCTTTCAACCTTATTGAACTTCCAAGAGAAATGCCTGTGTTTATAACATGAACTGCCCAGTAGCATCCAAGTATCTGTCACTGTTCTGTGGAGCTGAGTTTTTACTCGGTAAAGTGTACAGTGTGCAGTGTTGTTGACAGCATGTCTGATGCTGTACGACTAGGATCTGGCTTCTGTCCTGATGAAAAGCTGTAGAATGAGATGTGGGGGTTGCTGTTTTTATTACAGAGTTCTGATTGCAAGGTAGAACTTCTCATAAGTTTTAATTAAAGGAGTTGGCAAATGACAATGGGTTCCTCTGAGTGCTAAGAAATAAAAAATGTCCTTTCCATTGGAAGTTCTTGGTATTCTTATTCCTGAATTACTGAAGTGCTGTGGACCTTGAGCTCAAAACCCTCTGTGCTTTAGAAAGTATTGTAGTCATAGGACAAGGGGTGATGGGTTCAAATTGAAACAGGGGAAGTTCAGCTTGCATATAAGGAAGAAATTCTTTACTGTGTGGGTGGTGAGGTGCTGGCACAGGGTGCCCAGAGAAGTGGTGAGTGCTGCATCCCTGGCAGTGTTCAAGGCCAGATTGGAAAGAGCTGGGTGACAAGATCTAGTGTGAGGTGTCCCTGCCCGTGTCAGGAGTTTGGAACTGCATGATCTTAAGGTCCTTTCCAACCCAAACCATCCTGTGATTCTATTACTTACTACCATGAAAAACTATCTAAATAAATCGTAATGCCTCTAGCATCTGCCTTTGTTAAATGCAGAAAGTCTGTGGGAAGGGAAAAGCAATTTGCACTTCTGCATTCATGTGTGTTTGGTGGATGATGGTTCCATGTTTGCCTTTTAACTCCCTGTCCTATGTAGGTTCTGTAGTCTCTAGAATTGGGGAAACTGAGGCAAGGCTCTGAATTTATTTTGCAGGCAACTTTAGTTTAGAGGCAGCTCTGGCAAAGCAAAGATCAGAGTTGAAACTCCCTGACTGCCAGACCAGTGTCTTAGGTACAGGGTTGTCTTAGGTACAGGGCTCCCTATGACGTTTCCTTCCAAATCATTTCCATTGGGTTACCCAGCACACTGCTTCAGCAGGAATCTTTGCTTTGAACACAGCAGTGGGGTATGATGCCCAAAACCATTTTTAGGCTACTGATATGTTAGCTCAGTGGTTGTTTAATATTGGGTAAGGTCTCAGCTAGCCAACTGCTAAAACCTTTCTCTTCATGGGAGCTTTCTACCAAGTTCTAGCACGTAGTCAAGACGTGGCATTTTATAATGCCAAGAAAAGTCTTTAAAAGGTTTTATAAGCTATCAGGCTTTAAATGGTGTTTTCTGCTGCAGAGTATCAAATTGATAGTCAGCCATAATTTGGTTTTTAAGTTAGTCTGTTGAATGAGTACCAATTTGTATAGATAATATATTGTGTGTTAAAGTGAGTGCTCTGCTTTTGTACATTCCCTTCCATTAAGAAGATGAGACCTCGGATAACTGTGAGTTTCAGATAATGTGGAATCAAATACGTTAGCAAGTCGTACTGTAACAAATCAGCACAATGACTATTTTATGTTTGAAGTGGAGATCGTGTTTGGAGTGCCTGTAAATGCCTTGTTGGAAAAATCAATTCTGAGCATCCCCTTTCTCCACATTTTGATTCGTTTTACCTCAAATGTATTTTGACACTGCAGGTTCCAGTCTTCTCACACGCAGGGTTTCACTTTCTTGGCTTTTTTAAGCTTAGCCCAGATTTACATCTGGGTAGCTGGGAGCAGCTTGTGCTTTTGAAGGGATGTTAGCCAGTGCTTAATGGCTGTATTGGGTAAAACAGTGTAAAAAGAGCATCTAAAGAAGCAAAGATGCCTGAAGAAGAAATTAAACAACGTGTCACACCTTTCGTGCCCTTAAAGCATCTCACTAGGCCTCAAAGCACTGATATTTTCAGACATGCCCATTTATTTTGGCAGGCTCGTAGCATGTAGAACAGTAATGCTCCAACCTCCTGCCCAGGAGGATTGACAGAGCTTGTTTCATTTGGGGCAGGCCAATGAATAAATAAGGCTTCCTGGTCCACCCAGAGAGCTCAAAGCACTCAGGGGAAACCACCAGTAATCCCCGTTTGATAGAGGGTGGGAGTGAGATGCTGAGCTTTGTCTTGTCAAGCACCACCGAGCTGGTCACTGAGAGCAGAGCTTTCAAATCTGCTTGAAATAGGAAAGTTGATGAGAGAAAGAGATACAGGAGGATGGATGGAAGAGGTTATATAGAGAGATGTGACATATTCCTTAGTTTGATTTATTTTCCCTCACTAAGGAGGGAGTCTGCAGCATTCCCCGTGGGGCTTTGCCGTGGGTGCAGTGAGCTTTTGCATTTCTTGGAGGGCTGTATTGGTAGTGCTGTGAAAATATGCCTGTGACCTATTTAGACGGGCTAGAGCGGGGTACAGATCTCTGCACTAGGAAGAAGTATCACTTACCAGCTGGGCAGAAAATTGCATTTCTTCTGTAATAGAACACAAGAGCTCATTGAACACCGGAGTGGAGCAGCTGAGCCGTCGGCGCTCCACGGGGGAATGAAGTCTCCGCTTAAATATTCCATCAGATAGCAGAAATCCTGGGAGTCCAAAAACCAGAGTTACCGGGTTCAGCAAATGACCAAAAAGTTCCTTTTTCTGAGGAGAGAAAGCTTGACTGCAGCACAGGATTGTTTCTAGAGGAGCTGCAAGATGCTGTGTATTCTCCATTCTAATTGTTAAGGGCTGAAAATAAAGAGGGAAGTATTAGACATAAGCATAACCCTGGACTGGGGAGAAGACCATGTTCAGAGATTGATGCACGTTTAAATACGCTTGGTTTAGAAACTGGAACTTTTTAATCAGAGGCTTCTGTTTTTCAGAAGATTGACCATCTGACCTGCAGCAGTGGGTAGGGATACAGCTTGGGACAGTCCAATATGACAGCAGATCAGACAGTTTGTACGAGGAGGTGGTTTTTCCTCTTAGGCCTGTTGCGATAAAGAAAAAGAAGCAAAAAACATTCAAGCACACAAGCCTCTGTCCTCATGAGCAGGTTGTGCGTCGGAAACTAAATCTGTTTTACCCATCTCTTCTTACTCATCTAATAGGAGATTGGTTCTCCATATAAACCGGAGGGGAACTTTGCTGCTTTTCCTCAAGAAATCATTATAGAATCCCAGACTGGTTTGTGTTGGAAGGGACCTTGAAGCTCATCCAGTTCCAGCCCCTGCCACTGGCAGGGACACCTTCCACTAGAGCAGCTTGCTCCAAGCCCCTGTGTCCAACCTGGCCTTGAACACTGCCAGGGATGGGGCAGCCACAGCTTCTCTGGGCACCCTGCGCCAGTGCCTCAGCACCCTCACAGGGAACAGCTTCTGCCTAAGAGCTCATCTCAGTTTCCCCTCTGGCAGGTTAAAGCCATTCCCCTGTCCTGTCCCTACAGGCCCTTGTAAAATGTCCCTCTTCAACTAAAAGTTGATGGATTTTCACAATATATTTAAAGAAGCTTCACAAATTCACACTGTAATAAAAATGTTAACATGCAGGACTGTGAATTTGGGCAACGTCACATCATAGAATCATAGAATGGTTTGGGTTGGAAAGGACCTTAAGATCATGCAGTTCCAACCCCCCTGCCATGGGCAGGGACACCTCCCACTAAACCATGTCACCCAAGGCTCTGTCCAACCCAGCCTTGAACACTGCCAGGGATAGAGCATTCACAACTTCCCTGGGGAACCCATTCCAGTGCCTCACCACCCTCACAGTAAAGAACTTCTTCCTCAGATCCAATCTAAATCAGGTTCTAATCATCAGGTTTGTGCAAGTGCTCTGAAGCACATCACAGTTACTAAATACTATTATGCATGATGGGCAAATCTTGTCTTGGCCTCATGCTGGCGTCACAGCAGTGAAATTGTTGAACTCCCGTAAGTTCTGGGAATATCTAGTGTAGAACCTAAACTCTCTGTACCAAATTTTGACACAACTCTGTTTCAGCCAATGGGGGACACAGCTTATTTTCTATCCTTCAAAGCTGCTTTTCTATAGAGATAACATTGGCAAGGATAGCTTCGGAGATAGGCGCTCACTCAGCAGAGGGACATTTCTGTATTACTCACAAAGATAAGGTGGTATTAAGAACTTCCTTGGAGTTCTTACCAAAAATCAATTCTATCTTTTATAGTTCTCCAGAGATAATTCATCCCTCTCCCCATCCTAATCCGCACTGGGGAAGGGTGGAAGCAGAGGAGGATGCGCTACAAAAAGGGGATGTCGCAGTCTCTTTTGTGATTTATTTCAAAGTTAAAACTCTACCTTTTCTGAATGGGGCATCAGCCACAAAGTGGCGATGGTCATTCCAAAATCAGTCATCGCCCAGTGACCATAGTAGTAATGAATTGCAAGGAATTAAACTAAGCTTTCTGCCAGAGGAAACTACTAACAGGTTCAGTGGCAGGAGGAGCTTGCCTCTGCTGAGGAGAGATGCAGGATCATACTGTACGCGAACAAACACCATTTCATTGTTAAGGTACCTCCTCTAATTCAAGAAGTAAGAGATGGACTCTTTCTTCTTCTGGCTGTATAAGAAGTACCTGATTAGCCAGATGTCACCTTCTCTTAAGGAAAGGGTGAGCTGATGGCTTCAGTGTGAGATTTCCAAACTCTATACTTTAATTTTCACCTCTACCACCAGTAGTTTGTGTGACAGTGACCACGCATGTATAGTTTGTCCTTTCTGAGCTCTGTCTGGTTTTCCCTTTGTCAGAGGAGACCCCTGATTTTGTTTGTCTTTGCAAATTCTTCCCCGTGTGTGGATGAAGAGCTTGTAAAAATATGTGGCTAAGAGCAAATTATCCTGAACTATCTGCTCTTGGTAACAGAAAATTCCCAAAGCCGTGGCTTGGCAAAGATGCTATTCATGACCAGAATGAAGTTAGGCTTTTATTCTGTATTGGGTGTCTAGTGTCTCTAAATACCTGCTGTTCTTGAGAGTTTATTAATCATATTGCGTATGATAAATGATGCTTTTTTGCCACGCCGTCATTCAGCATCCCTCGTGCATGTCAAGGGCAATATTCTCTTGCGGTTGTGCAGCATCTTGGAAATGGAAATAATGTGCTTGCAGTTCCTCAGGTGTCCTGACTCAGATCATTACCTGCCTTCTCTCCTGTTTCGGTGTCCTCAACATAAGAAGGACATGGATCTGTTGGAGCAAGTCCAGAGAAGGTCATGAGGATGATCAGGGACTGGAACACCTCCTGTATGGAGACAGGCTGAGAACATTGGGGCTGTTCAGCCTGGAGAAGAGGAGGCTGTGTGGAGACCTCATAGCAGCCTTCCAGTCTCTAAAGGGGGCTACAGGGATCCTGGAGAGGGACTCTTCATTAGGGACTGCAGTGACAGGACAAGGGGTGATGGGTTCAAACTGAAACAGGGGGAGTTCAGGTTGGATATAAGGAAGAAGTTCTTTAGCGTTAGGGTGAAGAGGCACAGGAACAGGCAGCCCAGAGAAGTGGTGAATGCTCCATCCCTGGCGGTGTTCAAGGCTAGGCCGGACAGAGTTTTGGGTGGCATGGTTTAGTGTGAGTTGTCCCTGCCCGTGGCAGGGGATTGGAACTGGATGATCTTACGGTCCTTTCCAACTCAAACCAGTCTATGATTCGCCTTGTTCCTTATGCTCTTGACTATAACTGCCTGGTTTTATTCTTTCCTAATTTGCAGAAGGCATAGATGCAAGTCCTGACAACACCTTTCTTACTTAGAGGATTAAGAAGGTGTCCTAGTTCTTCCTCACTGATTTTATGGTTAGATTGCTTGTAAAGCACCTAGATTTTCCAAACAGCTTTCTGTGCAGATAGCTGAGTAAATCTTAGATCTTGTAGAGAACCTTTAATAGCCAGAGCGCGAGATACTTATGCTACAGTAGCAGATGTATCTTAGAGACCCATAACGAATTTGTGGCAGAAGGAAGCAAGTAGTTATTGTATTAAAATTCCTAATGCTTTGTTTTTCTTGTTACTTCATCCCCCAGTTCTGGAGGTCATTTTGATTAACTTAATGAGTTCCTGGGTGTATACAGAGCACACTGAGGTTTTATGTTTGTTTCTTTAGCCCAGAAATGGTGGAGGAGGGAGAGAAACATCACATTTCAGAGATTTTTACGCATTATCTGAAGTTCTGCTGTCTTTCAGCTCGGAGCAGTGACAGTTCTTGGTGGAGGGGAGAGAGGAAAGGGATTTTCTCTCTTCCACTTTATTATGGTGCGAAGAGAGGGAAGCAAAACAAAACTTAGAAGGTAAATTGAGGAGTGATGCCATTTGGGAAGAATACATAGGTCTCCTGCCACAGTTGGAAGAAGAATCCTCTGTCCTACTGCAGGGGAAGAGATCTCAGTAAGTCTTCTCCTGAGCTTTCTCCGTCTGCAGCAAGAGACTGAATCCATATGCAAGCATCTGTATTTATCCTTAAGAGAATGAGGAAGTCCCATCTCCCCTGAAAGGGTTCATAACTACTGAAGTACAAAACGCGGAGTTAACAGAAATCATGTAGGTAAAGTGGTCTCGTGTGAGGCATCCCTGCCCATGGCAGGGAGGTTGGAACTGGATGATCTTAAGGTCCCTTCCAACCCAAACCATTCTGTGATTCTACGTAGACTGTGATATACTGACCTTCAACATGGCGTTTTCATCATGTGCCATTCTTTTTAGTCAGAGAACAGATACCCCTGTGTCTGACACAGACTGCTACGTGCTGGGTGAAAGCTTTATCAGCTGTAGCTGTGGGATACTGCCAAGAGGGGCAGCATCACTGGCTGGTCCTTTCTCCCCCTTTACTTTGAGTTGGCTAAACAAGTGTAGGCTAAAAGCTGTTTTGTTCAAGGAGGTGGGAGAGGAGAATTGAGCTTTTCGTTCATGCCACTGAACTGATCTGCCTTATGATCGCTGGATGCTGTGGAATGAATGTCAGAGCACGGCTGAGCTGGAAGCAAGGGGAGCATGCAGCCATGCTCAAAAGCAGTCTACAGGAGACAGTGTTAGTACCCCATGTCCCAAGCTGCTGATCATAGCGAGCAACTTCATCCTGTTAAGCATTCTATTAAAAGCCAGAAAAACCCAAGAGATTGTAAGCTAATTCATCTTGGCTGTAATGTGCTAGACAGATATATTGTCGTGGTTTGGCATGATGACACTGAATTCCCCATTTTAAGCAAGGCAATCTGTAACTCAGTGACCAAACTGGGATTCTTCAGCTATTCCTCCTTTCTACTGTAACATGAATAATAAAGCAGGATCTGTAAAAGCTATATATCTAAAAGTTAGATATCTAAATCCCTTCTGAAAGTAATGAATGCTTCGTGAGAATATGAGGTGTAATTACTTTTTAATAACTGCTGAGATACGTCACATCTGAACAGCTTCTTATCTAAGAGTATCCTCAGGCATTTTCTGTTTCTATGGATGTGCATAAGAAATGAAGCCACAGTATCTGCAGTGACAGGTATGAGATGGGAAAACTCAGGAATGAAGAGGCTCTCCCTAAATGACCATTTGAGGAGCAGAGATCTTGGGATTTAGCATCATGTGGTAAAGAAACCAAGCTAACAAGTGATTGCTGCCCGTTCACTTTCTGGTTTGTTCTACAGCCACTTAGACCATATGTCCACAACATCGTTATCTGTCCCATCTTCCTCATTTTGCCCCTGAAATACTCGTTTAGTGTAACTTCTCTTTATCTCCTCTCCTTCTGACTGCTTCTTACAGTCCCATGTTTCATGGGCTTTATGGATGTTTTGTCCTTTACCTCTTGCTTCAGGCTTGCCTTTGGCCACCAGTCTCCTTCAGGAAGATATCCTGAGTCACACGAAAAGCAAATGTGTTCTTCCCTGTTGTAGTTTTTATCTTTTTGCTAAATGCTACCAAAAGAGAAAGCTTGAGAGTGAGGGACAGGAAAAGGCAGGAAAGCTGTAATGTAGAAAAATGAGTATTTTCTGGCTTTTGGAAGGGACAGGCAACAAAGAGCAAACAGAAAGCAGAAAACACAAAGATGAGAGGAAACAGAGAATCAGAACAAAAAGAAGAAACAGAGAAATGGGAAAGATCTTCAGTGTTGTTTGTGTTCATGATCTAGTTGAGCAGCAGGGTGGGTGAAAGTGGGTCCCTGGCCAGTAAATTCACTGTATGAATTGGGAGGTGGGAGAAGTTAATGCAGAAAACCTCCCTCAATTCAATTGATTTCTCTGTAACACATCCCAGAGCATATTTCATCTGGGGGAGAGGAGGTAACGACAGATTGTTGTCGTTAATAGGATTTGGATCAAGCTGGTGCTTACTGTTTGGCATGGAACTAGATTAATAGGGGGTGTTCTTAAAAGTTGCATGGCACAGCAGGATGATAATCCCCTCCACACCGAATTTCAGGTCTCGTTCATCAACAGAGGTGTTTGGCTGAGTGTACTGTAGAACACTTTATCCATTAGAACCCAACCTTCTCTACTACTGGCTTTAATCCTAGCCTGGAAGGAGCACCCTCGCCATGGCTGAGCCAGCTTCGTATTCTGCATTGAGTCCCAAGAATGCCAGCAGTTCGTGCTCACTCATAGGGATATCTCCCCTCTACCCCCCAATACTCATGAAGACAGGGGTGGTAGAAGTTGGAATTGATGAAAGCCGTGGGGAAGGTCTATCTGTGTTAGCCAAGAACTGGAAGGCAGTCTTAGAATCATAGAATGGTTAAGGTCAGAAGGGACCTTAAAGCTCATCCAGTTCCAACCCTCTGCCATGGGCAGGGACACCTTCCACCGCAGGAGCTTGCTCAAAGCCCTATCCATTAAACACTTCACAGTCAAGCAATTTAGGTTAAAAATTGCCAAAATACCCCTCCAGACGCTAGCAGGGGCTGATTATATCCAAGAGCAAGTAGGTGTAGGTCATGAGGTAGTGACTTCAAACAGGGGAGATTGAAATGAGCTCTTAGGCAGAAGTTCTTCCCTGTGAAGGTGCTGAGGCGCTGGCACAGGGTGCCCAGGGAAGCTGTGGCTGCCCTATCCCTGACAGTGTTCAAGGCCAGGTTGGACACGGGCTTGGAGCAAGCTGCTCCAGTGGAAGGTGTCCCTGCCCATGGCAGGGGGGTGGAACTGGATGAGCTTTAAAAGGTCCCTTCCAGCCCAAACCAGTCTGGGATTCTATGGTCTACCAGAATGTCACTTATGAGGAAGCTGTGTCTAGAAAATAACTTATATGGGGCAGTACATGAGATCTACTGGAGCTCGAACGTTGATGGGCTTTTAAAAGTCAAGACGATAGCTTTGGTTTGGTGGTGGCAGTTTGAAGAACATGGGTTAGGAAAGTGTGGTGACAAGAAGAAAACCAAATGAAGTTACTAAATGATTTTTGCATCAACTGTAAAGGCTTCTGTGCGGTTTGGAAGTGAAGTTTTGTATCTGGAGATGAAGAAGTTGTCTTTAGTTTATGGCTTCTTCGGGAAGTCTTTGTAGAGCATCGGCTCATGTCCCTGGGAATTTGAGTCACTGGTAGTACCACTCTGGGGTCCATGGAGCGGGAAGATTACATGGGAATCCTGCAACTCTAAAATGAAGGATTTTGCTTTTTGGTTTTAATGTCTGGGTGGAAAGTTAATGTTACAGAAAAGTGCCTACTGCAGCCAATTCCTGCACTGCATTTGTTTTCATTGGGTTTCTTCATTTCTCCCATGTGTCCAAGAAAAATATTACTTAGCTAAAAGGCATTAATTCAGTTTAAATCAGGGTATCGAGCCCTCTGAGTCCAGCACTGATGTGTGTGCACAAGCCTCTCGTTTAAATTAAGCCTGCTGGTAGCAGCCTTGTTGGTTTCTTCTCTGTCCCTGCTTTCCCTCTATTCAGAATGCTTAGCTCATAAACTGCTAGAAAACTAATGGCTGAGTGCCATTGTTTTCAATAATTTTGATGGAAAAGCAATATCCTGCAAGGTTTCTCTAATCAAGTATCTATATGATCCAGTTTGTGTGGAAACTTGATCAAAATAGATCCTTAACTCCTACTTAAGCGTGATTAGCTTCTTTATGTTAAATAAAAAGCAGAGTTCGATACAAAACCACTTCTCATTTCCCTTTGCAATCAGCCCATCATTTTTATGTTGTTAAAGGACAGGAGTTGCATCCCTTAGATGCAGCACAGCTTGGGCAGGTGAGCTGTGCAAAACAAGTAGAGCATCTTTCACATGGTCTAAACTTGATTGAATAATCACTCAAATAATGGTCAGTAATGGAATGCACAGGGTTATCTCCTGCCTAATCCTCAGGTAATGGAGTTGGCGTGGCTGTGATTTTTCTCTTAGCAGGTCCCAGCAAAGAGGAGATGGAGACAAAAGTGATTATGGGAAGTAGAGAGAGTCACTGGAGGCCGCAAGGAAAAGGAGGCCTTATCTTAAGCAATTAATCAAGAAAACTCCTATTGTGGGACAATTATTCAAAGCTAATTCTAAAATAGCTTTAGAGCCCAAGGTCCTGAAGGTTTCTATGTGTGTGTTGGGGGTTTGGTTTGGTTTTGTTGGAGGAATTTTACCAAAGTCATTGGGAGCACTGGGGCAGCCCTCCCATCGAAATGAAGGCTGCTGCATGCTTCATGGTGAGCCAGGTGTGAAGTGCAACATCACCCAACGTTGGCTTTGGGGTCCTTGTTGGTTTACTTGAAGGTGTATTGAAATGCTTCTAAACAGAGACAACCCTTTGAAAGTTGCTTAATGCTTCCACAAATCCTGTGGTACTTTGCATCCATTGCAAGCAATACCATGAAGAGTGGACCACAAATCATTTCACCTTCATGCCCAGCTCTCCAGTACATGCCCAGTACATGCTCTCCAGCTCATGCCTGGTACATGCAGGATTCTGAATCTATGTACATGCTGTCCCTGAATCCCTCTTTTATTCTGTTTCTCTGGGGTTTTTTGCACTA
The DNA here is from genome assembly GCA_017639245.1 of Myiopsitta monachus. Taxonomy (NCBI): domain Eukaryota; kingdom Metazoa; phylum Chordata; class Aves; order Psittaciformes; family Psittacidae; genus Myiopsitta; species Myiopsitta monachus. The sequence continues at coordinate 2,514,645 of CM029920.1, read as the reverse complement.
CTTTTTGCTTAGCTTAATGGTCCTAAAAGGCTTGCGCTGCAGAGTACAGGATTGTTTCGTGGCTGTGGCATTGCAAAAGACTGTGAGGTCTTTCCAGTTGTCCCCCACAAATGCTCTTGTGCAGCGCAAGCATCCAACAGACTCCTTTGCTCTGCTTTCAGCCTCTGAGGTCCTTGGAAGTGAGATTTATGTGCAGATGTTGCTGTGATCCATGAGCTCCTCCAGAAAGAAGCAATAGATTTTAGCAGCAGTCCCTGAAAAATTATAAGGTCACTGGTGAAGAAAAAAGAAAAACCAAGGCAAAGCAAAGGTTTTAAATTGGATGTGGTTTAAATTTTCCTCCAGCCTCCTGAACTGGGCTCCTTGCTGGAGCGGGAAGCTGCCCAACATCAGAATTATTGCTCAGCTCAGTCACCCCATGCTCCTGTAACACTTTATTTCCTCTGGTGCTGACAGTAGCATCTTGAACCCACCATAGTGTAGAGCTGTGCAACCCGGTTGCTGAGGGCTGCCTGAGCAGTGCTGCTGCAGAGGTGACTGTGCTGCCCGGAGTGATTTTCTCACTGCCTATAGGTACCTTTAGAAGGGCAGGGTTAGGGGGCAGAGACAGGAATCTACATTTGCCCCTATACAGAGTAAAGCGAAGAGGCTGAAAAACAAAGAGAGGTACTAATTGGATTTGTAGCTGTAAGAAAAAACCTCTTAAAGGAAACATTTTCCTCTCTTTGAGTCTTCCTTTGGCTTCTTTCGTGGAGGATCTGTTTCGGGGGTGAACCCTTCCCAGTAAATTTAATTTTGAGGCTTGTCAGGTTTTATTAAAACCTTATTATCAGTGATTTCCTTCTCTGTTAGATCAAGAGGATTGTGTTTGTTAGGGGACTCATATTGTATCTGAGGATTCTTCCCAGCAAACGTAGCGTTTCGTGTATGTACCAAGACACACCACTACCAGTTCAAGAGTACAGAAGTCAGCACATACTTATGAAGACTTCGGATGCTCTTCGCAGTCATAAGCTGGAACTGCATTTGTATTTCTGAGAGAGCAACTGTTGGAATAAACAAGTTGCTCTTGTAGGCAAAAGCATTCTTAGTTCTTGCTGCTATCTGTAAGGAAATGAGCTGATACACCCATTCCCAACAGCTGGAATATTTGCTAAATGCTTGTGAGCATAGTGTGCATGCATACATTAAGAGAGAGAGCGAGCATAAGGGGGTTTTTGCCTTAAAGATGTAGTAACTGTGCACTAGTAGGAGTCCGCAGTCAGTTTTATATCATTTTTCTGTTATTACTATTAAATTTCACTAACTTATGTTCAGTTGTGGTGCTGTGAGTACATAACACAGATCAGGGGCTGCCTAACAGTGTAGACAGACTTCTTCCAGCTCACTCTAGAGCACAGGATCTGGTTGGTGTTTTTATCCATCCCAATTCACATATTGAAAATAAACTTCTCCCTCCCTTAGTCTTCCTCATTTTTATACAATATTACACTTGAGTGCCTTGTCTTATCCAGAGAAGACAATTAAATGGGTAAAAGAGTCTCTAAATACGTGCTCCATAATTTGTGGGTGTTTTATACTGCCCAGAAGTAACCAAAGCCCTTTAAAAAACAACAGATGTGGTTCTTGCCCTGAGCAGCTTATCATTTCGTTGCGAGTGTGTCCTTGCAATTGCAAGTGATGTGCAGGAGGAAGAGGAGAGGAAAGGCAACTAATGACCAAATGAGTTGTTGAACTAAAAAGTTATTTGAAGGTGATATAAACACAGCCTTTTTACGATGGCGAAGTTGCATCTCTTTGTCCTGCATAGGACGAGTGATGATGGGCTTTATGTTGCATTGAGCCAAAGCTTCCTTCTAGTAATGCATTTTTGCAGGAGCTCCTTCACATCAGCAAGTAAATAACAGATTAATACCCTAAATAGCCCAGGTTTACTTCTGAGAAAGCAAAGCAGGTCACAGGCAGGCTCAGGGCATCGTAGCTCATTGTAAAGGTGTTCTCTCTCCACATAGGTTCTGTGCCACACTTCACGCAGTGGTGTCCATGTTTATCCTCTGAACTTTGAGATGAGCTCATCATTCCCTAGGAGACCTCTGTCTTCATGTTCCCATTTCTTCCATGCTGCCACTTACACATCAAACGTCTTCCCTGTGCTCATCAGTGTTGCCACTGTCTCCCATCCTATCTCCACAAAACCAGTAATGAGCCAGGTCACTAATGATGGCTGGGCAAAGGGGCATGGTACTTATTTATAGCAGCAACATAAATAGAGATATGCTTATTAATACAATCTAATGTATCCCATTGTGCCATCATGTCTATCTCCTGCTCACCGTCTCTGAGACTCCCGAGGACAAGAAATGTGACTCTGAAATTCTAGTACCTGGGCCTTAAACCCCATTTCTGCATTACATAGAAAGCTTTTGGGGATTAAATATTATCTTTTGGAAGGAAAGGGTGAGATCTGAAGTAATGTGGTAGAAGGAATATGTGATGTCTGTGAGATAATTATGCCTTACCATTGCAGGAGGGTTGGAACTAGACAATCTTAAGGTCCTTTCCAGCCCTAACTGTTCTGTGACTCTATACCATTTCTGGGGTTCTTTAGCTCACGTTCTCAAGATAAGATATGAAATAATCACAGTATTTTCTCACTTCTGAATCCAAGCACCTTAATACATGCATAGCTTGCAAATGTGTGAAGTACTCAAATTCTGCAATGCCAGGTAAAATTATTAATATGGCAGAAGTACAGGCCCCTCACTCTAATAAATACCTAGTTCATTCCTCTGCTAGAAGGTATAAATAGTTGCTTCCTAAAAGATTTGTAAAAGCCTAGGGTTTTCTATCACAGGATTTTATTGAAGGCAGAACAGTATATTTCCTTATACAAGCCCATAATATAGAGACGAAAAAGCGCTGTAAAATCCTTCCAAGTGTTTATATAGGTTCAGTGGCTTTGTTTTCAGTATGATTTGTGATACTTGAAAAGCCGGTTTGGAAAGCTCAGCCAGGAAGATTAGATACGGACGTGCAAAGTGAAAAGGCTGACCATCAGCTTTCCTTTTGTCAGGTAAAAACACACATAAACCCCTCATATTATATCTGAGAATTGTTAGCTACAGTTAATACCATGTCTATTTTGAGTCTTTAGATCATAGTCAATCTTTGCAAGAAGAACGGTGCCGAATCTTAGTTGTAACAGAAATTCTCCTCCAGGAATACTCCCGGGAAGATTATTAAACTACTACAGGTACTGACATTGGCTATAAATACCTACTTGTGCGTCTTTCTTTAAAGGAGGGGAAAAAAAACACCTTAATACACAGTATTACCATATCTAGGGCCTATTATACTATTGTAATCATAGCTGAAGCAAGAACGGTGATTAACGATGGCAATTTATTGTATCTGACGAGGGGAGAAAATAGGAGATGTTGTCGTTATCATAAATCATATCATAAATAACCAAAGAGAAGCACTCAGAAAGCTTGTGTGGTGTCAGCAGCAAGCCCTTTCAGGCACGTTAGCCCAGGATGTAGCCATAGAAACCCCAAAGTCATGTTGTTATCTTAGTCTTGCTGCAGTTATGTGATACAACAGTATTAACATATAGATTAGGCCATTTATAATACTAGGTGTCATTTCAGGTTGGCTTGCTTATATAGCATTTTAGGGTTTTATTGTGCTGAATGTTAGGGAAACGCTGCATTTTCACAGGTCAGTATAGAGTCATTTATAACGTATCAGCTTCACACCTCTGTCAGTCTTGCTCATGTACCCTGTTATTGATGGGTTGTACTCTGTGGATTGTCATTGCCTAATTACCTTGTCTTTGCTAATAATTGTATTTTTTAGAAGTCAAAATGTTTCTTTAAAGCAGAAACCTCTCTGCCTGCATGTGCATTTCAGGGTGAGTTCCTGATCTTCTTGAGGATCACAGACTCCAGAGGGAGTAAGAAGTAAAATAGAAAGCATGCAGATGAATCCAGATTTGGGTATGGAGGTTTTCTGTCCCTCTGTATTCTGTTTTTCATGTCACACTCTGCAGATTTCAGGGGGGAGTCTCAGTCCCAGGTAATTCAGAGCAGCACCAAAGTGACTGAACCAAGGCTGCCCTGCTGATAGGGAGCTGGCTGGTTCTCACACATCTTCTTGCTCGATCACTTCCTGAAGATGCTTCTGTGGTTGTTTTTACTCCCCAAGCAAAGTCTGTGTAACAGCTCCAACACATTGGCATAGCTCTGCCATGCACATGCATTTATTCGTGTACACATGGGTGACCTACAAAAACTGTTGAGCTACTATTAGAAAGTCAAAGCAAAAATGAAGTCTCCCTCTGTATTTAGGCAGAAACACATTTTGCTTGCTGTGTGCAGCACAAATACAGGACTGATGTTTTGTCAGAGAGAGTCAGTGAGTAACTGAGTTGGTAACAATCTACCAATGCTGTTTTCCTGTCTTCAGCAGGGAGCAGGGAGGGTCCTGTTAAGAATCCTGAGCAGTTTGGCTTCATAAACATTGCATATTCTGAAAGGCATTATAATGAGGACTGCCACTAGCAAGTATTTTAATGTGTTATTCATACTGTATTCAATATCCTTCAGTAGCACTGGAAGGCAGAGGTACACATTATACCCTAAGCCACAGTGTGATGCCTGAAGAGCGATGCTCCACATCTCTCGCCTCTTCTTTCCCACGCCCTTAGGCTTGCATGTTAGGCAGCTTGATCTAGTGGCAGGTGTCCCTGCCCATGGCAGGGAGTTGGAACTAGATGATCTTTAAGGTCCCTTCCAACCCAAACTATTCTATGATGGTATACATGATTTATGTATATCATAAAACTTGTGGTTTCTTTCTGGCCAACTATAAAATATCTTTTTCTCATGCTGGTGTTGAAAAGTTTATCTCCATTGATTTCATACCAAGAAAAGCCTAATCAAGAGTGAAGCAGTTGTTCAACACAGTGGAGATGTAACTGAATGGCCTGGAAATTTTTGAGTCCTGAGCCAGATTATTATTGTTATCCGTATTTTGAGGTGGATGGCTTTATTTTGTCGTTAGGGATGGAGGAGGGTTTTGTTGATCCCTTGTAGCTTCTTGAACAGGTTAATAGCTACTTTTGGAATGAGTGATAAATGTATGCATTAAGTCACATTAGTGTCACATTAGTCCTGTTGAACGCTGAAGTGTTCTAGCCTGGCTAATACTGATTGTTGGAGGCATCACTTTGGCCCAGAGTTTTCCAATGTGACCAACAAATCTGGATGTTTAACTTCAGGCACATTTAACATCCTCTTTACAGCTATTTATGCAAAACTACCAGCCACACCTGGAAGCTCTTCTTTCTTTCTTTGTTTTTAAATGTATTTGTGGTTTCCGCACTTCAGAGCATAGCAAGAAGGCCCTGGAATGAACTTGCTGGCAATGTCAGTGGAAAAGTGTGAGACACGTGGAAGATGAGCTCCTTGCTGGTACTGTCTTACCAGCTCCCTTCCCATAGGGAGTGTCAATTGGAAAATGTCAGGCTTTGGCAGTAGGTTGGTTTATCTCCTTTATGCAGTAAAAGAGAAACCTCTTGGTGCATGGTGCATCACCTCTTTGGTAAACAGGTCACATCAGTGATCAGTGTCTTCGTATGGCAGAGAAATTATATATATAATACTATATATATATAACATATACATATATACACATATCTATAGAAAATCTAGCAATTTAAGCTCCAAATGTACTGCAGGTATTTTAGTGTGTTCATTTTGCGTTAGGGTATCAGGATATTGGCCTGGAGGATATCAGGATTGAATTTTGTCGCTCTTCCATTCATTTCCTTTATGGACTACAAGCACACTTTCTGTTTGTTTTGGGAAAGTGCCATTGTTATTACAAGTTAAAGAGATAAAACCTATCATGGCGTAAGACTAAAACTTTTCTCTTTAACAGAAGTCACAAGCCCCTACTTACTGGGTACGATAGGGATGTTAAGCTCTTGGCTTAGTGACTTAAAATTTCTCAAAAGGTATCTTTGCCTTGATCTCATGCTTTATCTAGACAATAGGAGAATTATTCTGGAAGTCTGCAGGAAGTTTTTTTGTAGATTTGGGAGTTTTGTTCCCTAAAAAGTTTGGCATGTTGGGTAGGAATGATCATTTCCTTTCTTGCATTTGAAAGGCTGAGCTGGCTTGTGTATAGCCTTATAGAACCTTCATAAAAGGTATAAAACCTTCGGGTCAATAGCCATGCTGTCCTGAGGAGTATTTGCTTGGGAAGAAAGAAGGGTTGAAGACTTCAGTGCAGGCACTGCCACATTATTGCCTTTCATGAGTCTAATTTTCTTTAAAGCCTCTGTCATTTTCAACCGCCCTACTTAGGTGCTTGGTACCGTGCAGTGCAAAGGAGCAGAAATACCTGGTATCATGGAATCCCAGACTGGTTTGGGTTGGAAGGGATCTTAAAGCAAATCCAGCTCCAACCCCTGCCACTGGCAGGGACACCTTCCACTGGAGCAGGATGATCCAAGCCCCTGTGTCCAACCTGGCCTTGAGCACTGCCAGGGATGGGGCAGCCACAGCTTCTCTGGGCACCCTGTGCCAGTGCCTCAGCACCCTGACAGGGAAGAGCTTCTGCCTAAGAGCTCATCTCAGTCTCCCTTCTGGCAGGTTAAAGCCATCCCCTTGTCCTGTCCCTACAGGCCCTTGTCCAAAGCCCATCTCCATGTCTCCTGTAGGCCCCCTTTAGGTATTGAAAGACTGATGAGCTCATTGATATGATATGATATGATATGATATGATATGATATGAGCAGAAGAACTGTGCATGAAAGAAATGTGTGATCTACTGAGAGATCTTTATTTGGCCATTGTCATTCTGTTAGAAAACAAATGTTCAAGTTCTGTTTGAAAAGAAAAAGGCTGTGGAAGAAGTCAAATGGAAACATCTGCTCATTCAGAATTCTGTCTTCATGGATTTGTTCTGATAGGTGATACTGTTTATCAGCCATGCTAAAGTTAGTATAAAATGCCAAATACCAAAATCTTGCATTATTATAATAAGAAGAGCTGGCTTCTCTAGGAACTATTACCTGCCAGAGCTTTGTACAATAAATACATTCGCCCTTGCATTGAAGGTAAGAGGCTGCTGTCACCTACATCCCATTATGCTTTCTTCAGCACATATGGTTGGACTTGATCTTAAAGGTCGTTTCTAATGTAGTTGATTCTATGATTCTAAGCTTTAGGCCAGTGTGTCTCACTCTGCTTCATCTTGTACCTAGGGGGTTTTCTTAGATCTTTAGGTCTTAGCTGGATGGTTTTATCCTATCACCACCCTTTGACATAGAGAAATATTAATCCAGTTTCTAGAAGAAGACCAGAACTTTGCTTCATTAAATACCAGCCAATAAGACAAAGGTAAGGTTTTGGCAGGACCAAGAGCTGGGCAGAGATCTTGTCTCTCCCAGTCTGTGCCAGGTTCTCTAGGACATCATCTAGCTGCTATCCTTGAAGCTACCAAGTCTGGTAATGACCAAGATGATGATGATTTTAATTATATGTATATATTCATATGTATATATATAATTATAATAGATATGTATATATATACACACACACATGTATAAAATAGGTTTTCTTGCTTGAAGAATGCCTGCATAGAGGTGCCTTTCTCTTCAATCAGAAGAGTTTTGCATCTGTTCTCTCCTGCGTTCACTTCCATCTGAGCGGTTGTTGACAGGGCAGTGGGTGCCCCCTCCTCTGGTGAGGCAGCCAGGGGAGCATGGTAGCATGGTTCTGGCAATAAAGCCAGGATTTCCAGTTGTTTGTACCCCCATGTCAGTGTTAGGGATAAATAGTCCCTCGATCACTGTGAACCTGGAAGTTCATCACTGAGCTGTTGAGTATTGCTGTCCTGAAACTAAGCCATGGGGAATTAAGAGGGTATATATTAAACAAGCCTTCCATTCTGGAACATTGAGGTGCTAAGAAATTTTGTGCTGTTCTAGTGCTTTTTCCTTTAAAAAGTGCAGAAATTTCAGTTTCTTGCCTGAACTGTCCAGCTTCAGAAATTTCCCATCATTTGAAGTGGTGACAGGTCCCCATGGCTTGCATTTGGGATTCTAATGCTTTCTGTCCCGTCATCCCAGGGAACTACATATTAATCAAGTTCAGTTTTTACAGCGCCTCTGTGAGATGGAATTATCATCACATGTCAGATGGGATCACAGCAGTACATGGTGTGACCTGCCCGAAATCACGCTGCAGACCTGTGTCAAGACAGGAGTGGATTCCTTCCTCCCCTATCCTCCAAATCATCCTTTCATGCAGGTGAAGAACTCGCATCTACATAGACACATAGATTACACATCCTATTCTCCAGTGAGAAATGCTGTCTTAACAAACAGTTCTCTCAGAAGCAGCATCTAGCAGCTATCAGCTTGTTTTATTCCAGCAATGGACAGATTCACCTTCAGGGCTGCACTGCGATGGCTGAACTCATCCCTCCTGCAACCTGTGCATCGTCTGAACCGGGGCTCTGCACGTGGGGCTGGCTGACATAATAACCAATTGCTCTGTATAGCTTTAGTAATGTGAGCATTAATATTGATCCAGCACTGACTTCTCTAACAACCCAGAAAAAAATGTATCTGTTATCTTGAGAAACCTCCCAAACAGCTCCAGTCTCCTTTCATTACAGGAGAGAGTTATTAGGGCAGATGGCCGAGGTGATATCCATTTGACCTATAGATGCTAACTCGAGTCGGTTCATTAATAAGGTGGCCGGAGATAGGGAGAGGTGGCAGTAAAGAGAGTTAAAAAGCAATCCTGCGCACAAAGGATTGCGTGTTGAGAAGTGCCGGGTAGCGAATGAAGACGGACAGAGGTGAAAAAGTGGCTGCACGGTTTTAAATGCTCATCACCAAGTCAAGCAGATTACACCCAAAAGCTGATGTTTTCCCGTATTTGGTCCCTGCTCCAGTGTGAATCCTTTGGGAGGAAAGAGAGCCTGTTGGACTTGAATGCAAGACAGAGATTTCACTTTCTCTGATTAATCCCCCCCCCCCCCCCCTAAATAAAAGTGCTTTATTGTTTTCTGCCATAGCCACAGCTGTGGTGGCTCAGATTTGAAAGCTGGTGCCTGGCACAAACCCAGTCCTCACTGAAGGATCAGCCCGTGGCCTCCTTCCAAGAGAAATTTGGATTTCATTTGGCCATGATAGGATTCCAGATTGTCATCTGAGCATGTCTGAGAAGTGGTGAATGTGTGTCAGTAGTTAAGTGCTCGTGAACTTCCTTAGGCCCTGGATTGTTCAGGACTGACCCAGGCAATTTCTTCCAGATGTTGTGGGGGAATCCAAGTCCGTATAAAAGGGATGGTAATGCTTCTGCTTCCTTACTAAGTTGTCCTTGTGGCTTGCAGGAATGTGCATGAAAGCTGGAGCCAGGACACCCCGATTTCTAGTCTCACCTCTACAAACTGCACTTTAACCTCTTCTGCCCTTCCCTGGCATCTCCACACAAGATCACAGACACTTGGTGGGCCCGGTGCAAACTTTACTTGGCCTTATTAAGAAAGAAGCAAGCATTGCTCTTTCTTCTCATTGTGCCAAACTCTGGTCCCTGCTCTCCAAACCTCCTCTGGAATTGTTTGCTCGCCTTTGATCCGGCAGCTGCTGCTGTTCTGCAGTCCTGAGCAGGGAAAACATGCGAAGCACCTTGGGATGGGAAGGAGTTACCAGAACATGAATTGTCATGATGCACAGTGGGAAAGAGGTGGTTTAGCAGAAATCTTTAGCAAAGGAATGTTCTGGTATTTGTAGTAAATGCAGGTTGTTGCAGTATTTTCCCCTCCGCTTTATTGACTCTTTTTATCCCTGTGTTTCTTTGTATTCAAATGGTTTATATTGCTATCAGCGTGATCAAAACTTGTCTTCCCTAATGTTTGAATTGGGCTACGCTTTTCGTCTTGTAACCAATGCAGGCGACTTCTCCACATCCCTATTTTAAAACGTGGTGTTTGTTTTACATTTTATCACCCTTTAAAACGTGAAATGAAAACAAACTCAGCGGCACACGAGGTGGAATGGGCTGGGGGGGGAATTGCTCGGTAGCAGTCGGCGCTGTGTGACATCTGATAAATGCTAATTCTTCATCCCCAGAACAGTCTCGAGCAGATGAAGGCAGCTGATTTCTGCAACAGCTTAAACAGAGATTGAAATGACTTCCATGATCTGGAAGCAGATTTTTTCTCCCTGTAGCAGGTGCAGGCTCGGTCCACAGCGATTTCTGTTATACTCTAAAGTTTGCAGTTTATAAACTGTAATGTCAGTGCCCAGCCAGGCAAAACCGAACTCCCAAACACTTCTGTTCTTCACGGAAGGCTAAGACTTTATCCTCAGGCAAAGGCTCCTCTCTGGGCTGGCTGCTGTAAATCCTCTGGGCCCTAGCAAAAGGCAGAGTTGCTAGCTCATTTTACTTAATTTGTGATGCTGGCAAGATTTGTGCTGCAGCCCAGGGCTCTTGACTCAACTCTCCTAAATCAGAGCATTGACACACTACAGCAGAGAAACAGCAGCACAGAAAACCTGGAAATAAATGCCTTGAAAAGAGATATTTCAGGAAGATGCTGCCTGACAAAGCCCTAAGTGGTGTCAATGTAACGAGTTCCTCAGTGTTTGCTTCTTTAAAACTTCCTCCTCATTAAAAAGTTGGGGTTTAGCCACTGTCATAATAAATGGCTTTTACTGCATATTCCATGTGAGAATCTCAGGGCACTTGGTATCTTTCCACAGCAACCCTGCTAGACAAAATGTCACGCGTTATTGCAGGTGGATAAACAGAGACATAAGGGGAAGTGAAGTGGGGTTGTCTGCACAAGAATGTTAACCAACAGAGGTGTAATGAAGTAATGACAGCAAATATAAATGTGTCAGGTTAACACCGGTGTGAACGTTCATATCCCCGACTTAGAATCCTTTTTCCTGCTTGGATAATTCCATTTTGAGAGTGAGGAAGTATCACCAAGAGGATAAAGTGCTTGGCTGTGGTTGGGGAGATCAGAGATTCTCTTCTTCTCAAACCTGCTGTGGATTTGCTGGGAGGTCTCAAGTGAGTTTTCTCTGTTCTCTACACCATAATGTCACATGTGTAGGACTGAAAATGGTGTTAAATGTGGGGAGAAGAGTAATAATTGCTGTTAAACAAAAAAGCAGAGCGATCACACAGGGGGTACCCACAGTGGCTTGAAGCAGTTGGTGCCTGATGTCCACACTGTGCATGTTTCAGGTTTATCTTATCTTCAGAAGCTGTTTTTCTGGCCTCTTTGCGTGAATGTCCACTTGTGACTGGAGCATGTTAGGTGTATTCTGGCAACATACCTTTCATTTTGGTTTCACTAGAGCAGGAAGGCAGCATATGCACTCCAGGATTGCTCATGATGCAAACAGAACAGTGGGGGGGGGGGGGAATGCTCTTCAAAGGCATGCTCCTGATCCAAACCAGCACACACATGCAGTGCTGGGGTGTTCCTATTAATAACAGGTAACATCCGTGTGCAGCAACCGCTTAAGATGGTCTCAGAGGCAGAACCTAGCAGGCTGAATGGGGCTTAGTCCTCTGCTTTAACCTTCAGACTGTGCTGCTTCAAGGAAAACAAACTGGGTTTAGGAAGGCTTTTTCCTTGTAGTTAATTTGCAATCAAAATTGTGGGATATCGAGGCAAGACAGTGAATTCGAATGAATTTTGTTTTCATGTCTGCCTTGAAGTTCTCTGTTACAGTGAAAAAATGCTTCAACCTCTCTCCCTTCATTTAAAATGAAGCAGGTTCATGTTGTTGTGATCCCAACAACTGCAGTAAGAAATAATAGGGATGCTTTTAGGTAAAATAGATGCTTTAGACCTGCTCCTCAAGGTCTGTCACTAGTGTTGAGATCTTCCCTCATATCCTTTGCTCATGGGTTTGACATTACACTGTGATGAGGGCATCTGCCAGTTGTGATGGTGGCTGGTGCAGGGCAGGAGATGCCACGCATTCCTTCCAGGTGGACCAGCAAGAAGCTGTTGGTTGGCCAGTTACCTCTTGCAGGCTGAGGTGCATGTGATCATTTGCTGTGATGGTTGTTTGTTTCTGTAAATCACATTTTACTTATCCTAATGCCTTTGTAATATGTTCTTTGCTACAGAAGAGGAAGAGGAACAAGTGCCCACCGATGGAGGTACATCTGCGGAGGCCATGCAGGTGCCACTGGAAGAAGAGGGAGACATGGAAGAGGATGAAGCAATTAATGATGAGAACTACTTGAGCAAAAGACCATTGGACAGTCCTGATGCTGAGGAATTTCCGCCTGTGAAACGGCCAAAACTCCCTGTTTCCAAAGGGGACACCTTGGACGGAGCTTTGGAGCCACGTGAACCTCTTAGTTCAATAAACACTCAGAAAGTACCACCAATGCTTTCTCCTGTTCATGTTCAGGACAGTACAGACTTAGCCCCTCCTTCACCAGAACCACCAATGTTGGCTCCCATTGCAAAATCGCAAGTGCCAACCCCCAAAACTCTGGAGGCAAAGCCATTTGTACCCAAAACGAAATCCAAAACAAGTTCTCCAGGGCAGAAGACGAAATCACCTAAAACTACACCTTCACCAGTGGTAACTGGAAGTCCCATACGTTCACCAAAAACTGGATCCAAAGAGAAGAAGTCACCGGGTCGCGCCAAGAGCCCAAAAAGTCCTAAAAGCCCAAAGGCTCCTGCTCATGTTCCTCAACCACTGGTCAAGCCTGAAACACCAAGTAGAACCCCTCTGGCTGCATTAAGTGACAAGGTAGGAAAGGAAAACATTCAAGTAAAACAAGGACAGACGCCACCTGAGCCTGCCACCAAGCCAAATATTGAAAACCAGACTAAGAAATTACCAGTGATGGACAAAACCATCGATGATTCAATCGATGCTGTAATTGCTCGTGCATGTGCGGAACGAGAACCGGATCCCTTTGAGTTTTCCTCTGGTTCTGAATCAGAAGGGGAAATTTTCACCAGTCCGAAAAGACTTTCTGTATCAGAGACTACAACTCCTAAACCTTCTGTTTCTGCCAATAACACAAATAAGGCAGGAGCAACTCCAATCCCTCCCTCAGGTGGAACTTCAAGTTCAGACATTTCATGGACAATGGATGACTCAATTGATGAGGTCATTCGAAAGGCAAACATGGGGACACCTTCTAATCCACCTACCAACTTCACTTACTTCTCCTCTCCTTCTGCTTCGCCACCAACTCCAGAACCTCTTCTCAAAGTCTATGAGGAGAGAGCCAAGTTGGCTGCATCAGTAGAAGTGAAAAAGAAGTTGAAAAAAGAGCTGAAGACAAAGATGAGGAAGAAAGAAAAGCAGAAGGAAAAAGATAAAGAGAAAAACAAAGAGAAGAATAAGGAGAAGGAAAAGAACAAGGAGAAGGAGAAAGACAAGGAAGGAAACAAAGAAGCAAAGTTTCAATGGAAGGAACTACTCAAAGAAGATGATCTTGATCCCTATAAATTCAAACTAAAGGACTTTGAGGATGCTGACACGAAAGTAAAGTTGAAAGATGGCAATACCAAAAAAGACCGAGAAAAACATAAAGATAAAAAGAAAGAGAAAGAGAAAGGCAAAAAAGACAAGGATAAGAAAGACAAAGAGAAACTTAAAGATAAGAGTAAGGAAGATAAGATAAAGGCTCCATCAGCACCTCTTGTGTTACCTCCCAAAGAAATGCCTTTGCCCTTGTTCAGCACACCAACTGCCGTGAGGCTTCCCACCATGTTACCTTCCTTGTCTCCAATGCTTCCTGAAAAACTGTTTGAGGACAAAGAGAAACCAAAAGAGAAGAAGAAAGACAAAAAAGAGAAGAAGAAAAAGAAAGAAAGGGAGAAGGACAAAGAAAAGGAAAAGAAGGAGAAGGAAAAGGAGAGGAAAGAAAGAGAAAAGAAAGAGAAAGAAAAAGAGAAACACAAACATGAGAAGGTAAGCCCTTTAGTTGGGTTGAGGTGGCATACTTGCTTGGAAAATGCACATGGATTCCTGTATTTGCTGCTGAGTGTTGTTCAAGAGCTTTGAGGAGATGTGTGGTTACAGGTTTTGTTAAGCTTTAAAAACAGCAGCTCCAAGGAAGACACCCATCAAGAGTTTCAGGGGTTGTCCCACCTCTGTGGAAGATAAAACAGGGGAAGTTTGATCCTGTGAATTTGCGATGTGAGATTGTCCTGATTTTCCTCAACTCGGTTTTCCCTTTGAAAAGCTTAGACTCACACTCAACAGCAGCACACACACCACGAATGTATATAGTGTTGCAATACACGCATTTGGTTCTGTAGGTTTCCACTGGTAGGGCCAACAACCTTATACCTGTCATATAGACTTAGTTATTGTTTCAAAGCTCTAGAAGCCTGTAGGTTACAAGGTGGACAGAAGCGAGGAGCAGACCACCTTCAAATGAACACGTTCACCAGTAGTCTCAGATGCTCAAAAGAGCTGTTGATTCTTCTCTTAGCAAGACTCCAGTTTGTTTGAAGTAAGACAGTTGTTCTCAAATCATAGTCTAAATGTCACCTTTCATTTTGAGTCTGATGCTTGAGAGAGAGAAGGGGAGAGCTGATTGTCAAGTGGGTTGAGTTCCTTCCACTCCTGTAACTCTTACTGATTTGCATCAGCCAATTTCTTCTTTCCAGTATCACCTAATCTTGAGAATATAGTTAATATTTCAGAAATGAAGCCAGCATATTTGCATGTTATCAGATTTGAAATCCCATTAGAATCGGCTCCTCCAGTTCAGGGTTTGCTCTAATTTTTTTGTCACTTCACCTTTTAATACGCATTAAATTGTTAATAAAAAAAGAAGAAAAAAAGAAAGAAAAGAAAGAGATTGTCTTCCTATGTGATAACCTTGGATACAGGATTTCCTAAATCTCCATCCTTAGCGTTAGGAAGCCCTGTATAACTTGTGGTTTTACCAAGAAGCTCTTTACATCCTGCTCTGAGCGTGATACGCAATTCATACAAGCTCAGATGTGGGATATTCCTCACTTTCCTCCTTTCTCATTGTACCCTGTTATGCTACCTGCTTACTAAAACTGAAACAAACCCCTGATATCCAAACTTGACATGCTTTTTAAGCTGTCAAGCAATTTTCCGTGCAGAGTCTGGGTGATCTGGAGAACTAGCATTTGTCTGCTATGGATGAGTCGGTGGTGGCCCAGTTGTCCATGTTAATTTAATGTCTGGGTTTAGACTGCAGCAGCGCTTCCATAGATTCCCCATTTTGTCTGCCTGCTCCTCATGCCTGAGGTGTTTTGTCAGTATTCCATTGAGAATTTCTGCAAGGAATCATAGAATCAGAATGGTTTGGGTTGGAAAGGACCTTAAGGTCATCCAGTTCCAACACCCTGCATGGGCAGGGACGCCTCACACTAGACCTTGTCACCTAGGGGTCTGTCTAACCTGACCTTGAACTAGAGAGTTAAGTTAAATACACGTGTATATAAAGTCGAGTTTCCTGGTTTTCATCCATTTGGTTTTGCATTTCTTCTGCAAATCTCTATATCTAGTTTGCTTTAGAGCAGTAGGACAGATACACAGACAAATACAACCTGGTAAAGCTTCAGCGTAGGCAGAAACATTAGGAAATATATATATATATGAATATAGAAATATTGAGAAACATGTATATATATATGGGTTAGTGTGTGTTGTCCCTGCCCATGGCAGGGGGTTGGAACTAGATAATCTTAAGGTCCTTTCCAACCCTAACTGTTCTGTATATGATAGAATATATATATCTTATATATGATTATATATATATATGAGTTCAACAGTAATAAAAACACGGACAAATTAAAGCTGCCCATTACCTCAGCATAAAGTCCCTGTCGAGAGATAAACTTGAAAGCTAAAATCCATGAAAGAGTCCCCAGATAGAATTAAAATTTAAACTGATTTTTGATAGATAAGCTTTTTTTTATTTATTTATTTTTTTAATCCACCTCTTTGGTGCAAGTCAGGATTTTCCAAATAAATTTTCCCCTTTAAATCTCTGGAGCGATTCTCATTTTTTGCAAGGCCGCACTGCTGGTGTCCTGGAAAAATGGAGAGTTAGAGCTTTATCAGTTGGTGCCCTGAGGTATGTGGCAAAGAAGCTAAATCCTTGAAGATTAGCAAAAAAAATGCAGCACATGGCAATAAGGGGCTTATATGACTACTAGTATTAGTTCAGGTGAAAGAAGTATTGCTTATACATAAAACTGGACAAATCCACTGACAATGTATTTTTAGTTAGCTACAAAGGAGTCTTATATTGCTGGACTTTACCTCTTTGGTGATTTGGGAAGCTTAGTAATCCACTGTAAATGCTCTTCTGCTGGCCCCAATTCCCTGTATTACCCCAGAATGCTGCTCTTTCGTTTTAACCCCTAAAAGTACATGTTTCCTTAATTTAGCTTTCAGATCACGCAATGACTTATTTAGCCAGCAGTTGTGCTGTAAGAGCAAATGATTGTGTTACTGCTCAGACTTTTAACTCCCATGGTACATCCGCTTCGGAGGTGGAAGTGCAACCTGAAAGATGAGTTCGTGGTCTCACTGCAGTTTCAAGCTCTTGATGACCAATACAAAACATCAGATTTCTATTTCTGACATCATATATTTGCAGAGTAACTCAATGATAATGTTTTCATTTTTGGGTGCTGTTGTAGTTATTACCTATATGTGATTCCCATCCTGTTGGGAAGCTCATGGAATCCCAGGCTGGTTTGGAAGGGGCCTTAAAGCTCATCCAGTTCCAGCTCCCTGCCACAGACAGGGACACCTTCCATTAGAGCAGCTTGTTCCAAGCCCTTGTGTCCAACCTGGCCTTGAACACTGCCAGGGATGGGGCAGCCGCAGCTTCGCTGGGCACCCTGTGCCAGCGCCTCAGCACCCTCACAGGGAACAGCTTCCTCATACCTAATCTGAATCATCCCTCTTTCAGTTTAAAGCCATTCCCCCTTCTCCCATCACTACATGCCCTCGTACGTTGAAGCTTTTTATCACCTTTTCCCTGTAATTTTGTCCCTGGAAGACGCAGCGCAGTAACCAGTACCCTGCATAAATGGCAGGAAGCAGATCTGAAAGCTTCATGCTGGAAGCATTCGGTGGCAGCGCGAAGGAAGAGCAGGGCTTGTGCAGGGCTTGCCTGCAGCTCCGTGCTCCACAGTAGCTTTGGGGTGCTGCCCTTGGAGCCAGAAAAGGAGTCAGCGAGCTGGGGTGCTGCCTTACATGCGCTGCCAAATTGAAAGCGAACACTTGAAGCAGTTACACACCACTTCTACTACCGAGATTACTGAGTGTGTTGTAGGAGTAACTGAGCAGCTCAGGAAGCTGCTGCTGACCCAGTTTCAGCCTTAACCTTAATACACCGAGCTGTACACTAAAGTGGTTGAGGAGCTGCTTCATGAGAAATGGAGCTGGGCTTGCATAAGGGCAAGGCTTGTTGGAGCTGCCCCAGAGTAAACTGGCCCTGATCATGAATCCAAATCTTACCCCTGATATCGAGCAGGACCAGGCTATGCAGGACATAGCTGTGAATGCTCCTTCGTTTTCTCTCTGCTCTGGTTGCGCAAACCCTACACACAAACCCACGTTGTAGCAAATTGCTTCCTCTCCTGTTGTATCAAAGGATAAGATTTAGATTGTCGTGGAGCACAGTTTTCCTCTCAAGGAGGCTGTGATGTGGGTATCTGAGCTTTAAAAAGTGTTTTATTTGCTCCTCTTCTGCCACATGAACCCACATCACTGTTGTTTGAAACAATTTGCCCCATCCCTCACCAGTGTTCAAGGCCAGGTTGGACAGGGCTTGGAGCAACCTGCTCTAGTGAAGGGTGTCTGTGCCTGTGATAGAGAGTTGGAACTGGACGAGCATTAAGGTCCTTTCCAACCCAAACCATGCTATGATTCTATCTTTGTGCTACTCAAACAATAATACAAAGGACCTTTCTACAAAGCACGGGTGACATAGGTGTCTTCCTGTGCTTTGTACTGCAAGCTAAGCAGCAGTGCCTGTTCTAGAAAGCTTTGTAATCAAAGTAGGCACTACAAAAGGAGAAACCTGCAGGAAAAGAGGTAAGATAATCCGTGCAAAGCCATGTTCCTGAGCCTCCTGTACCCAGGGTTCAGTTCCATGCCTCTATCCCTTGGACATTGCTACAGGTTAAGATGCTGGAACAGCAGTTAAGAGATGTACCTGTGGGAAGTGGCAGTGGGATTGTTGCAGGCATTAGGAGCGGCTGAGGAAAAAAGCTTTTGCAGTACTCCAGAGGAATGACATAACAAAGAAATCATGCTATATAAACAAAAGAGTAGAGAGAGGCCTGTGGAGTAAGCTAATACATATCAATGGAGAGCTTCATTGCAAAGCATGGTTAACTGTGTCACAACAGAAATACTACTCAGGCTGCAGCCCTTCTCTCTCTGAAGTAGATGAGCAAATCTAATTCTTTGGGCAAGGTGTGTGGCATGGGGCTTTGTCATTGCCGTTCCTCAATGTAGTCCTGAGTCCTCCCATCCTGGCCTGATGCCTCCTGCGCTGCTTTCTGTGCCTTGAATGGATTGTTTGCCCCCCTTTCTTTATGAAAGCTTTCTAAACCAGATTCCTCTCACTGAGTTTTGCTCATGTTTCCATTTACTGGATGCAGCCTACTTCTGTCTCTTTTGAATTCCTGGATCAGATTCAGCTAAGTGGTTATTTTATTAAATATGATGATGCACATGCTTAAAATGAGATCTGTCTCCCTTTCTATCTATATATATACACACATATATAATGTATATACACTTGTATATGGATATAAATTGAGCATCTTATGTATGGAGAATCATTAGTGCCAACTGTAAAATCTGAGATGATTGTGTACAGATTTTGCAAAGCAGTAGCTCCGTGGGAGTTGGTAACTTTGGCAGATACTAGTTCAAAGAGCTTAAGGACATATTCAAGAGATTTCAATTCCACCAGAAACTGAGGCTGGAAACCAGGCCATTTGAAAAATAGCCATTAGAAACCTCAGTCTAATTGCGTTGAAAAGCAATGGTTCACTTATACCTATGTGGATAAGCGCTTTCATAAAGTATCCAGTGTTGGTGCTTGGGTTTTATTTGCTTCCTCTGTGTCTACTTTTGGTTCATGAGGATCACCATACACTTATATGATGAACCTGGGAGATGATTAAATTTCAATCTCAGAATGCAAACACCAATGGGTATCTATCGAGTTTGAGTACAGAGGTCAAAATATTTCATATCATTGTTTAGAAACATACTGAGGGGGTTGTGTCTGTAGGAGGTACAAATGCGATGAAATTTCAAGTTGATTTTTAAGTCTAGAATTGATATTTGTGATTTGCTGCTGTTGGGAACTCCCGACTAAACTCTGACCATCGTCCATGCCACAGCATGAAGTGTGGGAGAGCAGTGATCAGCCTCTCAGAGGCCTGTCTCATTACACTGATAGACTGGTGAACTCCATCAGTGCTTTCATGTAATTAATATATTTGGGGAGTCTGCTTGCAGTCTCTGATTGATGATTGTGTTCCCTTGTACAGATAAAGGTGGAACCAGTTGTTCCAGCTCCATCACCGGTTATTCCTCGGCTGACATTAAGAGTGGGTGCAGGCCAAGACAAGATGTAAGTACAAATAAATCCATCTCTGAGGCTTATGTTTACCACAGTTCATGCTCTGTCACTTGTGGCAGCTCTTATTTTCAGTGGGAAATGCTTAAAAATCAGTGGCAAATTATATTTATACAGCTGTGTCATCTGTTGACCATCCATCCATCCTTCCATCCTGCTGTGTTTCTCACTCCGTGCCTTTCTAGGGCATAGATTACAAGACTCCATCTAGACTCGTATGATGCCTCCAGTGACATTTAATGAGGTTTCCATAATGGATGGTTACTCCTAGTGTAACCTACAGCTAAGTTTCATAACACTCTTCAGCTAACAGTTGTTTTATGCTTTAAAACATAACACTTGAAGTTCCTTTATGCACGTCTTGTTTCATTATAACTGTTGATGGTTGTTTATGAGCGTACCTAACGCATTTCACATGGCGGTTCATTAGCTCCCTAATTACTGGGTGCTGTTGTACAAATAATAGTTACTTTGTACTGAGATCATCCAGCACAAACAGGTAGCCGGAGAGGCTGGGGAAACCACGTGTCATTGGCCTTTTTAGGCTGGTCTTGTGTTGTATGTGAAGGGTTTCTTTTAATCACTTGTTTCATGTTGTTTTTAATGGCTGATGGTACACATGAGCCCCAAACAAATCTTCCATTCATCACATTGTGTAGTTGTTTCTCTTTTTGAGCTATTGTGAACTGAATCTCCTAATGGCTGATTTTTCTGCTTTAGAAGTTAAATGGCATCTTTGAGGGGTTTTATCTTTTTCTATGGTGTCCCACTCCTCCACAGTAGGTAACTGTGACTTTCACTCTTTTGAAGTTGCTAAGGGACTTCCGTAATTGATTTCAATGGGACACCCCCATCCCAAATACCAGAGCTGTTTCCTGCTCTTCAACCATTTCTGCTTTCTTTCTTTCACAGTATTTGAGTATGATTTAAAGTTTCCGTGCCTCAGGTTGCTGTATGAAAGTTCCAGCTTTTGCAGAACAGTTGTCTGTCCTGCTGTCTGTGATTTGAGTGTGCACATCTGGACAAACCGCCCCTTTAAAGCCCACAGGTTCATTTTCCTCCTTGAGGAACTATAGATTATATAGATTATATAGAACATTGTCTTCAATGACTGTACAAGTGTTTATGTGGGGGAAATGGAATCATATTTTCAAGGAAGAAGTTCTAAATTAAAGTTCTGAAGCCGTATTTTAGCACCAAAGAGTTGACTTTGCCTCCTGTCTCCATCCCTATAGAAAGACCCCAGTCTTTCTATACCCACACACATTTTGAGAAGGGACTTCAGATTCCACCTGCCTGCTACAAATCATATGGGTACATCATCATCAGCCCTGCCAGCCCATAGATTGTCAGAGATACCAACATCTTGGTTTACAGCCTTTGGGGAAACTTGCTTCTATTTCAGTTTCCTTTCTGTATCCTTAGTGTCACACTGACCACCATCTTTTCCCGGGGGGCTGGTGGAATCGCCACCTCTGGAAGTATTCAGAAACCATGGCCCTCAGTGCCATGGGTTAGTGGTGGCCTTGGCAGTGCTGGGCAACGGTTGGACTTGACAATCTTAAAGGTCTTTTCCAACCTGGTTGATTCTGTGATTCTGTCTGACCTTGGATGTCATAAGGGGGACTTCATCTTCTCCTCCTTGAGATTGCTTTAAGCTGCATAACCAAGTGAGGTTTGAGCCATTAGTATTCCATCTCTATTTGCATACTGCTTTCCTTTTTCTATCTTAAGTATCTCCTCACTGCCCACCACACTGGCCCCCTGAAGTTGTCCTGGTGTAAATCACCCAGTTGTACGTTCTGGCTGATAGCAAACAAGAAATTGGAGCTTCATAATAGCTTCTGGAATCTTTCCATAGTTTTCCAAGGCAAAATCTAGGAAGACATTTGCCGTTACACAGGTAAATACAGTTTGTGCCACGTGTCTCTGGGAACTGTGTTGTGTGTCTATCCGGTGTCTAACATGCAGAGCTTGCAGTGGAGGTGCCCTGCTTTAAATAATAATTTTGCTTTCTTCCTCAACAATCAAAATTCATTCTAAACTTGGAGCATATTTTAATTTTCAGATATTGTAACCATCATGAAAGGAACTGGTGTGGCTCTAAGGCAAAGCATTACATAGCTCTGTGTGTGGCTTTGACCTCTGAAGTAATACCAGAAGTCTCTGGGGCGTCTATTTAAAGTTGTTAGTTGAAAACACCATAGTAGGATCATCAGCCTTTTAAGTAGTTCCTAACAGGCTGAAATCAAAGCTTTTATGATGTATTATTGTAAAGGAAAGTGAAACTTACTTGTGTTTCATCTGTGTTGGTAATGAAGTGCTGAATATCTGGCAATGATTGTATAGAAATACTGTGTTTCAGTTAGTGTGTCTCTGAAGTTTGCTAGCATGGGAATGTCTGAGGATCAATCTCGCGGAAAGGTATGAAAGAAGTGTTTTTTTGGGATTCACAAAATTCAGTGAGTAAAGACCAAATGGAATAATGACTTCTTTCGGTGTCCTTTGTTCAAGAAGAGCTGTTTGGAAGCTTTTGGAAATACTTATGTACCCATTGAACTGGAGGTTGGTTTGTTCAGGAGAACTCAAAAGAAGAGTTGGGGATAGATTTAGATTAGACATTAGTGAGAAGTTCTCCCCTGTGAGGGTGCTGAGGCGCTGGCACAGGATGCCCAGAGAAGCTGTGGCTGCCCCATCCCTGGCAGTGTTCAAGGCCAGGTTGGACACAGGGGCTTGGAGCAAGCTGCTCCAGTGGAAGGTGTCCCTGCTCGTGGCAGGGGTTAGAACTGGATGAGCTCTGAGGTCCCTTCAAACACAAACCAGTCTAGAATTCTATGAATTCCATTTAAAACATTCTCTATAATGGAAGTACTTACTGATCTTGGTGAGGCCACAAAGGCTTTCAGGTGCCTGAAGAGAAAGTGTCAGATTGATGGTGCTTGAAATGGAGATTCCCATCACACCATAAACACAGCACAACAACAGCAGTGTGAGATTACTCAAATAATCCTGTAGTGGTGAGGAAAATGCCTTTGCAGTGTAGCAAACAGTTTATTCTCTGTCCTTTCTTGGCTCCTCTGCTTGGACCAGCATAAAAACAGTGATGATAGCAGCAGAGAAGTCTTCTTTCTTGTTTCTGTGAAAATGAGCACATATTACTCCTAGATAAAAAGCGATACCTGCATTCGAGCTTGTCTGCTGTGCAAATATCCTTACAACATGCATCAGTTGAAAAGAGACAGCTGTTAATAATGTAAGGTTAACAGACATGAAAATGTACCCTTGCTGAAGGATGGATAAACCAATATTGGAAAACCTCTTCTACGTTAGGAGTTTTTTGCAAGTGCTTTAACTGCACAGTAAAACAAGAAGAAAGTAGATTCTAATCAAAGCATTTCCATCTTAGTTGTAAACAATTACAGCAATACTTGCATGGATGCCACATTAGAAGAAATTTACTGGATTCCATTCTAATGCAATTAGAGCTAATTTTGTTCTTTAAATGAATAAAAGGTCAGTAGTAAATCTAGTTTATCTCAAGTCCAGGCTTCAATAAATTGTTTTATTTAATTTGTTGTAAAAGATCTTATCCTTTAATGGGCCTGGCTCTTATTGGTTTGCTTGGCTTCTAAAATATTTATGACCACCTTTTGAGATATGATTTGAATGAGACGTCGGAAGGGTTTTTTTGACTGGGGTTTTTCTTTCCCATTCCAGTGTTATCAAGGTAGATTGCTAACTGAGTTAGTATAGGAAGGAACTAGAGATGCTATCTTCTTCAAAACAAAACAGAAACCCACAGCTAGTGTAGGCTTCTAAATTTTAAGTCATCTGCAAATGATGAGCAGAATTTAATGCTGTTACTCAACTGCATCATGGTTTCTTCTTGCCTCGCTGTTTTTCATGCACATAACTTTTCATAAGCCTATCTATTGATGAGGTGTTGACATTCCAGCTACTACCACAGTTGACATAAACTTCAGCTAAAGCATGTGCTGTAATTTTTGATACTTCTGATAAATTTCTTCGACATTTAAATACAGTTCTTAAGAAAAAACACATGGCTTCTGACATTTACACTCTGTGGTTGCTGTGTCAGTGCACAATAGCTCAAAAAGAGAAACAACTACATAATGTGACTCAGAAGCAGGATATATGTTTACCTTAACATTTCAGGCCTTTGCTACACGCTTGTACTTCATGGTATCACAGCTCTGCCATCAGCAGAGGAACCTGGAGACCAGACCTAAGAAGGGGATAGACAGGTATTTTAACAGTGTTGAACTTGTAAACCTGACCTGCTGCTCTAATGAAGTTGCCCCTTGTCTGAGATGCTTTTAAAGCGAATAGATATGTGTCTTCCTCCAAAAACAAAAAGGCACACGTGCTCAGATATGTGTGTGTCTATAAAAATGTGTATTAAATAACCTGTGGATTGTAAAAGAAAATCCTAAAAGGATTAAGGGAGAGAAAAATATTTGTTATCCAGATACTTGACTTCACTAAAGCTTTTTATCACTTGGTAGGATATTATCAGCCCAGCTGATGTTCGTTTGGAGGCTTGCTCAACTGCACAATATCCCCATGACAAAAGCCACCCACAGAGCTGACATCCTTTGTAGGGAATCTCAAAACCAAGGGGCAATATAGATCAAATTACTTTGTGGCCAGTAGATGTGACCTCTCTATGTAATACTGGCGATCCAGAAGTATATATTTGGGACTAAGAGGACAGGGGAGCCTGTTGTATTGCACTGAGTTTCAGTGATTGTCTATCTAAGAATCATGGAATGATAGAATGCTTTAGATTTGATGGGACATTAAAGCTCATCCAGTTCCAACCCCCTGCCACAGGCAGGGACATCTTCCACTAGAGCAGGTGGCTTTGTCCAGCCTGTCCTTGAACACTGGCAGGGATGGGGCAGCCACAGCTTAGAATCATAGAATAGTTAGGGTTGGAAAGGACCTCAAGATCATGCAGTTCCAGCCCGCTGCCATGGGCTAAATGGCACACTAAACCATATCACCCAAGGCTGTGTCTAACCCGGCCTTGAACACTGCCAGGGATGGAGCATTCACAACTTCCCTGGGCAACCCATTCCAGTGCCTCACCACCCTTACAGGAAAGAATTTCTTCCTCATATCCAATCTAAACTTCCCCTGTTTAAGTTTGAAGCCATTACCCCTTGTCCTGTCACTGCAGTCCCTAATGAAGAGTCCCTCCCCAGCATCCCTATAGGCCCCCTTCAGATACTGGAAGGCTGCTATGAGGTCTCCATGCAGCCTTCTCTTCTCCAGGCTGAACAGCCCCAACTTTCTCATCCTGTCTTCATACGGGAGGTGCTCCAGTCCCCTGATCATCCTCATGTCCTTCTCTGGACTTGTTCCAACAGTTCCATGTCCTTTTGATGTTGAGGACACCAGAACTGCACACAATACTCCAAGTGAGGTCTCACAAGAGCAGAGCAGAGGGGCAGGATCACCTCCCTCGACCTGCTGGTCGCGCTCCTTTTGATGCAGCCCAGGATGCGGTTGGCTTTCTGGGCTGCGAGCGCACACTGAAGCCGGCTCATGTTCATTTTCTCATTGACCAGCACCCCCAAGTCCTTCTCTGCAGGGCTGCTTCTACTACAGTAAGATGCCAATAGCATTTATTTCTGTAACTTGCCAAAATAACACGTGTTTGAAAAAGTGGAAGCCTGAAAGGAAATGCAGCATGAGAAAAATCTCCTCACTGAAGCTATAACCCTGCCTGAAACACAGCTGGACTGTTGGAGGGGTTTATTTCTCATCAATTTACATGGTTTAAATTGTCGCTGCTCCTTGCTCAAGATTCATTATTTCAAGCGCAACTACAGTTGGGTAACAGCACTGCGGTAAACCAGTTCTTTATTCATACTTTATAAAACTCTGTAAAACTTTGTTATCTGACCTGCAGCATGCAGACCACCACCAGATTTATTATAGTGTAATGCTCTCCAAAAACAGATGCCCAAATGATGGATCTTCTATCTGCAACGAGCTTGATTGATGTAAGAGTTGAGCTGCAGATTCTCCAGAGATTGAGTTTTCTTGGGGAAACTACATACTCACATATACAATCAGACTTTAAATAGATAATGGCACCAAAGAAGGAGAGAAGAAGGAATTAGCAAATCCATTGATAAGCTTTTGATTGACCTGGTTAAAAGCAAGAAACTGGGCAAGGGCCATGTTGATGTTCCCATAAGTTCACTGGGGATCTGTAGTTGCTGCTGTGAAAAAGGAAGGGAGATACCTAAGACAGGACTTTTCTGTTAGCTTCAGTTAAGCTAGATTCTGCCCTATGTAGGTACCAAGAATGCATCTTGGTTTACAGTGTCACCTTCGGTGGCTGTTCCGGAGCTTTGGTTTTTAATAGGGTTGTTCTTGTACGTATAAATCAGACTGTGTGAAACTGTTAAACTTTTGGTGCTGTTTAGTGGAGGGCTATTCAGACTTTGATAATTTAGACTGCTGTCTTCTCAGTGTTTGCTGGATAATGGGGTTCATTAACCTCCCTGTGTAGGCACTTCCAAGTTGTTTGCCTCTAGCCTTGGCTCCCTACGTGTGGCTGGGGAGGAAAGGATTGGCTTTTTATTGACTTGTCAAGCCATAGGTTTGCATTACCAGCCAAGTAGCTCATGACCCATTGCATTTATTTCACTGTTTTGTGGTGGGGAAACAGGTAAAGGAATCCTGCTGGAAGCCCCTCCTTCCGCACATTGGGATGAATAAGAGCAGTGTTTGGAGCAGTTAAGGCACCGTGACCAAATCCTCCCAAAGACCTAATGCAAGCAGCATGGGGCTATTGTGGGACACAGCTGTGGGTGGTGTTGGTTACCCTGCAAGAGGTTGCTTATTCAACAGAAAGCTCTGGAGGAGAACTTATTGTGGAATTAAAGAGGGGGGGGAAAAAGTGATACTTCAGGGAGAAAAACCTAGAAGGGGAAACCACTGTTTGGCAAAATTAAACAGCAGCATCCAGGCAGCAAAAGCCTGCTTATTGCAGTACTAACTGGTATCCCAATTACCTTACAGTGCAGCCCTTAGCAGAGGAAGGCTGTGTTAACCGTGAGCTGACAGAATTAACTCTCTGGGTGTCAGTCCCACTTTGGCTGTAAAAGAGCGTGTAATGGTGAAGTGATTTCTGATCTGCTCAATAGACCACCTAAGTGAGGAGGCAGAGGAGTGAAAAACGATCCTGCTCCTCTCCACGGCTGCAGAGGTGTGCTTGAGGAATGTCAGTGATCTTTAGATAAATCTTTGTGTGTACATACCCCTACCTGCATTTTTCTGTTCTCTGGTCTTTTAAATTCTAAGAGCTGGAGGACTGATTTTCAGAGCTGAATGCTGAACATATTTTAATGAAGATACTGTCTCAGGTATGATTCATGTCCCTTTCCTGATGGTTCTTCTTTAGCGTAACATTTTGGCCTCAGTCCTGCACTAAAATCCCCATGTGTGGTCTTGTATCCATCCAAAAGTCTCATTCACTTCAGTGGAGGTTCCCCAGCCTCTCCCTTGCTGCAGGATTGCAGCTTTTACATGAAAAAAAGCAGGGAATGCTATATCCCTTTTACCAAAACAAGTAAATAATCATTTTTGTTTGTATTTGTAGATGTAATTTAGAAGAGCTTTTTCTTTCTTGAGTGTTATTCCCAACTTCAGATGTAGTCCTTCGCTTTTTTTCTTCCTTTTTAATTAGTGAAGCCACCCCAGCTAATTATTCATCCTGTTTATGGTAGGTGTTAAGCTGTGGCAAATGCTTTTCATTTTGCTGCTGGCCACATTGAGTGATGACTCCAGAAATGAATCCATAAGAAGGTTTGAGTCATTAGAAAACAAAACAACTTACTGTGAGATTCTTTGATTTTGCTGCTTATTGCTCAAGAGTAAAGAAATTGTACATGTATACCACAGTTATAAAAAAGCCTACTTCAGGCAGGTTTGGGCACATAAGTGAGTTGCTTGTGTAAATGGGCATGAGCAGCTGCCCTTCTAAAGCACTACAGAAATGGATCAAATATGTGCGAAAGATTAGAAAGGCAGGTGGGTATTTGTTTGAAAAATAGACTTTGTCTCTATAGAAGATGACTGCAAGAGGAAGATGATTGACTCTTGTCTTTGACAGAGGTGCTGCTTTTTATTCACTCTTGTGTTGAAGTTTTTAAACAAAGGTGAGGAAACTGTCTAGACCCAAGGATTCCTGTTACATGGAGAGCTGGGTGTGAAGAAGAGGGGTGTAGAGAAATAGCCATCCATAGCCACAAAAGCAAAAGATGATCCTGCCTGAATTTAGTTCATGGTATGAGAGCTGGATGTGGACGAGAAGGATGTGGAGAAATAGCCATCCTTAGACACAAAGGCAAAAGGTGGTCCTCCCTGAATTTAGTAAAGTTGTCCTGTGAGCCGTTGATCTTTAGCTGTATGGAGCCTCCAAGCTCAGGAGTGACCACCTCACTTGGTTCTTTCAAAAACATGTCTCAGTAACAAGCTGAAAATTACAGTTTTAGAGGTTTCTAAACCCATTGTGGCATAATTTTCTGGTAGTTGATAAAATTAATATTCTAGATTAATTCCCATTGGAAAGGGTAGATGTAGGACTGGTTTACGGACCAACTTCTAGATCATGTGGCCCATAACATGTCCCAAAACAAATTACAGTAAAGGGCAGTTTTCAGGGAGCACATAAGAGAATGTTTGCAAAGAGCTCATTGGCATAAATATGTTTTAGCAGCTTCTGGCTCTTCAGTCTAGAGCTCAGCAGAAGGGGATAATGCCAGGTGGTTTTCACATCGAAGCTCTGAGCAGCTTGTTGTTGATGATAAGAGAGAAAAACAGATGAAAGATACCAAAACGCCGCGCTACCAGCTCAATTTTGTTTTGTCAGACTGGCAATGAACCATCCGAGATGCAAGTCAGTACGGTGAGAAAGAATGGGAGGAAGATTTAGGAGTCAGCAGCAGCAAGGTGCTTGTGGTTGTTGGGAGAAATACTCTGGTGTAACAGATGCAGATGCAGAGGGTGGAGGCCAAGAGCAGAACTCTGTTTTACTTGAAGTAATGGGAAAATAAACAGTAAAAAACCTGTAATTCAATTCCAAGAGTGCAAATGTCCATAAACCAAAGGAGATAGCAAGAAATGTCAGCTGGACTGAAGACCCAATGGATTCAAACACGGTGTTTCCTACCTGTAGGAATGTCTTGCAGTAAAATGACTACAGAATGAATTGTATGAATAACTCCTTTCGAAGAACGTTGGGAGTAAGCATCGTACCTCAAGGAGAAAAGGGCTGTTAGCTAAGAAGTTACATCTCCAAGGCAAAAGACTGGAGGTGGAGTCAGGTTTGGCTGAAGTCACGCAGGATGAAATGTTGTGAAGGATCTTGAGCAAATAAAGAAGAGAAGAAGGAGGACTATGGAAATGAAGACAGGGAGAAGATGGAGGATGAGCCAAGAAGAGAAAGAACACTTTCAGTATGATCCTGTGTTCATTCTTGGAAATAATGGAATAAAACACAAAACAGAAGTGAACCACACCAACAGGCTTGATTGATAGCAAATCTTTGATAACCAACTGCTTATCTAGGTGAGCAGTTGCCTCCACTTCCCACTGCAGAATGATTTCTGCTGGACTGGGGAAGCAGTGGCTGGGTGCAGGATCAAGCCACTTCCCCTCCAAGGGAAGGTTTCATTTGTGATTGAGAAGAGGTGAGACACTCGCATAAGTACAGATTGAACAAAGTCTACATATGGCCTACCACTGGAAGAAGAAATGCTTTCTAATAAATGAGTAGAAGATGGCAAATTCAAGATGGGTTTCAGGAAAACATTTAATGCTGTCACACAGGACATTCTTAGGCAAGCTGGCAGAGACAGGATTAGTAGAGGAGCTGCTCAGCAGTGAGGAACTAACTCGAAGGAAGATAGCAGTGGAGGGTTGTAAGAGAGCTTATCTAACCAGAGAGGAGGTTACTAGCGAACATGCTCAGGGGTGTATTTCAGGACTGGTTTGATTTCATTTCATTTAAAACTTTGTCACAGAAAGACATAGAATGCTGATGTCTTTGTGGCAGTAAGGTTGAAAGATTATGTCAGTACAAATTAGGATCTGATGAATCTGATGAAGAGCTGGGTCCCCTTAAGTAGAAGGCAGAAATGGTATTTAATTCAGTAAAAGACAAATTGCAGTTAAGGCTTTGCTTTTGAAGCAAATTCCACCCATTAGAAACTTCAGCCAGAAGTAAAGAGCTGATCAGTCAGTGTATCAGTATGGCCATCATATGAGAATCTGTTGATACTTCATCTGAAATGTTATATTCAACTCTTGAACTAAGGATGAATTGGTAAGAGCAGATGCAGAGGAGAGCTTGGAGCACTGTTAGCTGGAGCATAGGGGGTCTGTATTATGACAGATGATAGGGGAGGAGAGCAACTTCGTGTGTTTAGTCTTGCATGTGAAGAGGTGATAGGCTTGCTGGCTACAAATACCTCAGGCGAGTAAA
This sequence comes from Myiopsitta monachus, assembly GCA_017639245.1. Lineage (NCBI taxonomy): Eukaryota > Metazoa > Chordata > Aves > Psittaciformes > Psittacidae > Myiopsitta > Myiopsitta monachus. The sequence goes on along the minus strand of CM029920.1, from coordinate 2,484,436 downwards.
CATTTTGGAAGGAGAAAGCAATTTAAGCTAAAGAAGAATGTTGGCACAAAAACAAATGGGGCTTAGGTGGCTATGAATGTAGGTTGGAAATCAAAAGAGATGGTTGTGCCACCAGAGCAGTGAGATCCTGGAACAGGGTAATAATGATGGGGACAAAAAAGGTTATCAGTTTTAAGATGAAGATCAATAAACTTGTGAATGGGACTAGGTGACGTGGTGTCTTTGAAATCACTAGACTCATTTGCCCATGGATGTTTGTGAGGTTTTGCTATAGTGATGGCGAATGGGCTGTTGAGCTCCGTATGCATCACTGAAGGTCAACACCATGGAAGTTGTGCCGTTTGTATGAGACCAAGCACAGCCCACAGAAATGATATCTTGGGATAAGCATTCAAAGTTCATTTTCCTTGATAGAGAAGAATATCACGTTTCAGCCAGCTTATCAAATTAATTATTTATATCTTTTTTACATTTCAAGTGTAAGTACTGCAGCCTTTTCACTTGCAAAATTGCCAGGGGCTCTACTGGAGGTTTGGTGCATTTTGGCACTCTGCAAATGCATGAGTATGGTCACAGTGTGTATTTCTAGAGCTCCTTATTTGCCAATACGACTTGTTTGCACAGAATAAAATATTCAGCAGGGCATAAGAGATAAAAACTTAAATTTCCCTTTCTAAAAGTAATATGGGAATTAGCCTACATTACACAGCTTAAATTACACTGATTCTGCTCCAGGCTTGGAATACAATTTTCAGAATACTTGTAATCTGTGAGGAATCTAAACCATATGGAAATCTTCTGAATCCCCCTGGGTGGTTTTGACACTCTACCCATAGGTCTTAGAATATTTAGGGTTTTTTTCTGATACAGCAATCTCAGTTCCAGGTGTGAGATTCTTCAGTAATAAAATAGTTGCCCCACTTAATTTTCTGGCATCAAGGAAGTCATATCAACAAGGGGAATATGAATACTAATAGATAATAATATCACTTCTAATAATCACAGTGAGTTGTACTCGTTTTAATTAGTCAGTGCAGTTGATGGTGTCACTTTCTGACAGAGACCCCTTTAGCTCCTTGCTTAAAAATGAGTCATGGATTCATTAAAGAATTAGGACTTTTCAAACTTGTTTTCCCTTTGGGCAGAGAAACAGCTTCCATAGAGGAGAAACAAAGATTGCTGGGATTTTTCACCAGGCCTTTCACAGTCCTGATACAGCAGGGTTTTGGAGCTCATCACCAGTAGCAGTCATTCAGCCCTGTGGCTCATACCCTATTTTTGGAAAGCCATTTATTTCCATTCAGTGCACATCTGTTCCCTGTGTTTATATGAAGCAGTCAGTGGGGCTTTCAGTGGTAAGGATCAGAATGGAATCAGATAGATTACTTCCAAAGGTAGGAAACCGTTTCACATCTCAGAGCCTCATTTTGCTCTAGATGTAGCATTTTACAGGTCATGCCAGTTAGAGCCGATCATAAACCAACTGACCTGTTGTGACACTTAAAGTCTTGGTAGAATTGGCACTTTGCCTGCAAGCCAGCACTTCATTTTCATCTTATTTGGGTTTGGATCTGTAGCTGTGAATGGAATGATTCATAGAATCACAGAATGGTTTGGGTTGGAAGGGGCCTTAAAGCTCACCCAGTTCCAGCCCCCTGCCATGGGCAGGGACACCTTCCACTAGAGCAGCTTGCTCCAAGCCCCTGTATCCAACCTGGCCTTGATAGAGTCTTTTCTATCTTGATGATTGCCCCAGAATAACAATTAAAATGGGATTTCATTCACTACCATCACAAAGAGGTGTACTGATACATATGTTCAGTTATAAATAATCTGAGGTTCTGTAAGAAATACGGTTCCTGATAGCATTTAAAAAGAAATCCAGGGTGAATTTAGGTTGGATACAACCAGATACATGGTGTTTACCTTAATGCTCTTTTCTTTTGTAAAGGGACTGGTAACCTTTAGTTATGCTTTATGGAGGCTCTTATTACCACATCTGTTCCATGAGTTTTCTCACACCCCTTCATTCTGGAGGAGCTATTTTGACTCAAAAGCATTTAATTGACTTTGTACCTTCCAATGTAGAACGTGTTCACGATACATTGCCAGGCAAGCAGCCTGCAGAGGAGTATAGTCCTTCTCGCAAGACTCTGAGTGTGTTAATGGTGGTTGATGTTCATTTGTGTTTGATTACTCCAAAATAATTAATCCATCCTCAGTTTGAGGGGTTTTGGATTGGGGTGGGGAAGAAGGTGAAAGTTTGTTTTATTTAGTGTTGTAGACTTTAATATATACAAGTGCTGATTTTGGAAGCATATGAAAAACATGTTTGGAAAAAGAAGGTAGGGATATCTGTATGGTTATGTCCAAATGTAGAACTTAAATCCTAGCAGGGACCTGGGTACCAGGAGGGTGGAAGCTCTGCTGTATTGAGTACAGCCTACTTGCAGTATGCTCTGTGCCTCACTTCTGTCTATAGAACAGAGCTCAAAAATCATTTACATAGTGTTTTGATATCAGGTTTCTCTTCCAAGTCTGAAGTAACATTAATTATTAGTCGTGGGACTGCTATTTCCCTTTGATTTCTCCCCACCTCCATATTGCCATGTATGCAGCCCCTTCTTCAGGATAGAGGACAGGCTAAACCACCTTCGCTGGGATTACTCCATCACCTCTGATGGTGTAGCACAAAGCCATTCATTTCTCCACTCTGGAGTCTGAAGACTCTGAACTTCATTAGCTCAAGGGAGTGGTAGGCCCAAGCGTGCTCCGAAATGCCGATCTCCTGCTTTGATAACTGAGCTCTGAAATCAAGATAAACAAGCTGCCCTATATACTGAACATGTCCTAATTGCACACTTGAAGCAAACCAGCCAATCGATGAGCGTGTGTCGCCCGCTAATGAATATTTGTTGTTTTGGAAGATTTCATATGTGGGATTCCTTATAGCTCCTGCAGTTATTAACAGAGTGGCCCTGAAGACCCTGTTCGGGAGGCGAACTTGGCTTTATCTCGACCGAGAAACTGTGTCATTTAATTTCATCTGTTAGCTGGGCATGGTCACTCTTATTCAAATTGTATTAGCCAATACTTCTTTAAAACTGTTTACACTGTGTGCAGAGTTGTGTTTAAAATCCTATTAGCTAGTACATTTCCTAGTCTAGACGTGGGGAGGGTTGACTCCCTGAAGAACTCGTAGCAGGACTTTGTTTACTTGCAGGGGGTACAAGAGGGACAGAAAGGGTAATGATGTTTGAAACTGGCCAAACGACTTTTGCTGTGCCAAATATTTTGCTTTCTGTCCCTCTCCTCACTCTTATAATAGCTAAGATTCTTTATTGAGAGGTGGCTCTCAAGTCATGAGGGTGACTTTGCAAGCCATGGGAGTATTGCCACAAACCAAGGTCTTAGGCATTTGGCATTGAGGGGCAAGGCTCTCTATGGGAGCAGTGGAAGGAGGAAGGCACAGAAGACACATATAAGTTGGGGTGGCAGAGCCCCAGGGAGCCACACACTGGGACTTTCATTGAACCAGAAACACATCATGGACATTCAGGAGCCAAAGAAAAAGCTTTCTTGGTGGGAGATATCAGTGGGGTTTTGAATGTAGCCCACTTACAAGAGAAAGAGGCTGGGTTTGATACGTATGATCCAGGATGGCCTGAATAGGGCTTCCTTTATTCGTCAAGTCACAGGCAACGTAAATTAGGAGTCCTGTACTTTGACTCACAGTCTAGCACCTTACTGACACACATAAAAAGCCTGAGCTCCCAGATTAGGTACCTGAAACAATCACTGGGACATCAAGTGCTGTGAGTGGCTTCAGTGTTGCTGATGGAAAATCATCTAACACCTTTTAGGTTCTGCTCCACTCTAAGCTTCTGAACTTCCTTGGGTTTGGTTATCTTCCCTTAGTCACTCAAAGTAGGTCTTGGAAGGTAGGTGTGATGCTCCAGTTGCCAGGTTAAGTAGGAATACCAGACCCATTGCTCTGTGTCCTTTTGCTAACATTTTCACTGTAACTTGTTCTGATTTAGTAGTGCAAGTGGAATATCTTGGGAGGAAAACACTATTATCTCAGCCAAACATTAAATACTGCATAATTCCAAACCTTTCTCAAATGATGGCTTGGATTATTGACTTGAAATGCAGACAGTGTTTCTGATTGTAGTGATATTGCCTTTTGAATATCATAATAGAGTTTCAGTAAACTCTAAAGTTGAATGTAAAGTTCCCATTGGAAAAGTCAAGCATTTGACTTTCCTGGTTCTCAGGAGTTGTTGCAATCTGATTTTTGTCGTGGTTTTCCTACTGGTGTCTCTGTTTTTCTGCTTTCTTAAGTTATCCTTCTCTCTGGAATGTTTAACCTTTCTTTAATTTGCCTTCTTCATACAGTCCCATCACAAATCGATTGCACTCCCACACTTACCATTCAAATATAAACAAATTCATTGAGTTATTTACCAAAATGTGGTAAAATAAATAGACCTATCCTGGGGTTTGTTTTTTTGAGGTGTTTTTTTTTCTTATTTTCTAAAGCATCCTTTTCCTTCTCTTTAAGTTTTTAATCTAGAGCCTTATAGTAGGGGCTTTTTCTGCCTTGTTAAATTGCACGCACATCAGTAACACTGTGTGTCAACATCATTAATAAACGTCGGGTCCTCTGTGTATCCCCCTTCCTGGGCAGAATTATTCTATCCTGTGTATTTACTAGAGCTACATCCTGTCTACTTCAGCTACTCAAGTAAGTAGCAATAGTTTAACTGCTGAGTATATAGTGTGCGTCATTTATTTGTCCTGACTAGATCCACTGCTGATTTCATAAACATTTGGGGAAAAAAATACCAAACTAGCAAATATTTGGAGAACCCCCTAATGTAGGATCTTAAAAGGATGATATCGTCTCTCAGCATGAAGATTAAAATCAGTGCTGTTCACAGCTGATTAACTTTCCTTTCTAATATTTCCCACAAACCGAGCTAATGTCATAAAACTTAACGAAACAAGGTTTAGTAAAGCCACAAAGAATATTTGGATGACAGGGAGCTACAGAGTGGTTCAGGCTGTTCTGGTGTTCACTTTGTAATGGCTCTGTGCTTTGTCCTGTCCAATGGATAGGTGTAGCAGTGCAACAGACTTTGGATTGAAACAGTCTCTTTGATGACTCAAGGGTGATGTGAATTAGCTGTACTATATGTTCCTTATATCTAGTCAGTGATTGATTGTTGTTTTCCCGTCAACTCTAACAACTCTCATTTTTGGTCCTACAGAGTCATCAGCAAAGTGGTGCCAGCTCCAGAGGCCAAACCTGCTACACCTGTGAGCCGACCCAAAACTCCTCCACCCGTTCCATCACCAGTACCGGCTCCTGTTCATGTCACCCCTCCTCCAGCTCCAGCTCCTCCTCCTCCACAAGCCACTGTCTCACCAGTCCTGATCCCACCGCCCTCTCCAGCTGTTTCAGCAGCAGGAGGCTCCAAAGCTCCGGTTAGGAGCGTGGTGACCGAGACCGTCAGTACTTATGTGGTAGGTTACACACGCTGCCGTGTTTGTCCCAGTGCCAGTGACATTCCTCTCTTGAGTTGTTGAGCTCCTGGGTGACTCATCATCTCAAACTGATGGTACCTCGTGATGTTCCTCTTCATTAAGCTACTCTTTATCCGGCCCTTGCTTCCATGCATGTTTTGAGGGGTTAATAACCACTAAACCACTGCTCCTTGGACTGAATTTTTCCTTTGTTCCCAGTTCAATGTTTTAAGTTTCCATAAATCCAGTTATATTCCACTTGGTTTTTTCTGATCACTGAGTTAGAGCATTTATTTTTGAAGGTGGAAGTATTTTTATATAGGTGCTTTCATAAGTGCTGAATTGAAATCTCAAATGTCAGCCTCGCCATAGATTTTGCTGTCAGTCAAGTAAACTACAAAACCTCGTACAACATCAAGAATTTGACTTAGCCCTCATTTGAAATGTGTACAGTCTACAAATCTCTTTTCTGCCTTCCTCAACATACAGAAATTGCAGATGTTTGTGCATCTCAGGAAGGCTGTAGATAGTTCATTAGCCTGCAGTTCATTAGTCTGTTCGACAGAGGCTCTGAACGTGGCATCTGTTTAGCGGCGTTATGACTTCATTGTTTTAGAGAAGTCTCCATCAAACATGATGTAGGAACTACGTTCTCTAACAGAACACAGACATAACTCCAGGCAGAAACTTTCTGCTTTATATGCAGTGTAAAATGGAAGTCCTGACCATTCCCGATCACTCAAGAGCAGCAGATACCATTAACAACAGTAGCAGTGTCGTTATCCTCCCTGTCCTGGCCAAGTTCCAGCTTGGTTGGTGACGCCTTGCTCATCTGTAGTGGGTAGGGCTTTAAAAACTTAACATTTGAAACAGCTAAAACTTGCTTTTATTACAGTTTCCTGTGCTTTAATTGCAGCATATCATGATATTTATCCTCTTTTTTTTATCCCTGTTTTTATAATGATTCCTAATGTAAATCTACCCAGCTTTTTCTAATGGAAAAAGTGCTCTTCCCTGCTGGACTTAAACTGTTGTATATCATGTTACTGGTCTCTATTTAAACAGCTGCTACATTTCACTCCTGAGTTAGTTACAGCGCTAGACCTCACATAGGCTGTGCATATCTTCGGGGTGTAGGATACACATCCTCACCTTCTGTATCATAGGTGTAAACACAGTGAAACTCTTATGTATCAAGCTTGGAAATTCACTCGAAAAGAGGAACATTACCAGAATACTGCACTACATTCCATTTTCTTCAGTAAAGCAAATAATTTAGAGGTTATGTTAGTTTGAAGAGGGAAAACCTAGAACTTTGCCTATGTACTTCTGGTGGTAACACTATTGCAGAGAATCCAGAGGACATGTAGGCTCCAAGTTATTTCTTTTACAACATTATAGTTGAAACCAGGGGTTTACTGCATTAGGCTCCAATTATGTGCACAGTCAGAGAGACTCCTGATCTGAGACATTTGTAAGTCCAAAAGCTGAGAGAGAGGTTGGGGAATAATTGCTCACTATTAGCCTCTTGTATGAAGGGAATCCAGGACACAGAATGATGAAATGGTTTTCCTGAGGTCGCATGGGAAAGCTTGTCCAGAGATAAGATTGGAGCCAGCGTGATAGAGGTGTGCAGCTTCCGTCTGCAGGGGAGGACAGGAGTTTAAAAAGAAGAAAGAAATGGTGTGGGATCTTCCTGTAGGATAGCATCTCAGTCAGCGTGTTCTGATCATTAACACTCAGTGGTTTGTACTAAAATAGCACTCAGCAGTCACACAGTGTCTCTCCTTCCACGACCCTTGGCTCACTAGGGAGTGAGAAGTGACGCAATATATTTAACATCCCCATTCAGCAGTTTGGGAAAGTTAGGGTGTCTCTTCAATGGGACATCAGGCTGTGCTGCCTGCGCCCAGCACCACCAGCGCCTGTGCTGGAGGATGCTGGGCAGTGTGGGTACATCCACGTTGCTCAAGTAGGTGGTGAAGGGCTGTAGCTGGCAGCCCAACAGCCCGCACCACAGCCCAGCATCTCCTTCTGCCCAGCAGCATCACCCCACAGCAATGACTGCAAACCTCTTCACACCAAGCACAGCAGATGCTTCTCTACTAACTTAAGGTGATTTTGCAGGTGTGAGATTAGATTATAGAATCATGGAATGGTTTGGGTTGCAAGGGACCTTAAAGCTCATCCAGTCCCAACCTGCCATAGGGTTTCAACCCCACTAGACCCGGTTGCTCCAAGCCCCATCCAACCTGGCCTTGAACACTGCCAGGGATGGGGCAGCCACAGCTTCTCTGGGCACCCTGTGCCAGTGCCTCACCACCCTCATAGTGATTGGCCCTTAAAGGTATTGGAAGGCTGCTCTGAGGTCTCACCCCAGAGCCTTCTCTTCTCCAGGCTGAACAAGCCCAGCTCTCAGCCTGGCTCTATAGGAGAGGTGCTCCAGCCCTCTCATCATCTTCATGACCCCCCCTCTAGACTCATTCAAGCAGACAGGAATGATTATTGCAATCAATCAGCTTTAAAATCAGGATGTAAACATAAAAATCATAAAGCTCTGAATATGCTAAATGCAGTGAGCAGCTGCCTCATGCTGTAAATGATCTGCCTTTCTTGTTTCCTTTACCCTTTAGTGAATTGTGCTGCCACAAAAATGTCATAGGGGGAATGGAAAGTTACTCAGTAACAACTTTTTTTATATCCTGATCTTATCGGCTAGTTGAAGTTGAAGACTTTGGCTAATAAGTAATATGGCAATATATACACATGGCACTGTATGTTTTACATGTATATAAGCTGTTATCTTCCACAGGAGGCTGCTGGTGCTCACTCTTGCCATTAGCAAGGTAGAATTTTAAGAGTCACTAGAGTATAGACAGAGAAGGAATTGTGTCCATAAGCCCTGGCTGCTGTATGTGAATGTAACTGGCTTTACTGGTTTACAGGACAATAGGGAAAAATGCATGCTTTTGTCATGTACAGCATAGGAAAGTCAATTGAGACATCACGCCAAGCACTTCTGATCAGAGAATTCATAACAGCGGCAGCCACCGAATAGCTGTGTTAGAGAAGCAAGAATTACATTAACTATTAAATATCAATTTTGCTGCCTGCTTAGCCCTGAAAACCAGCTGACTTCCCTTTTCTTTGCACCAGATCCGAGACGAGTGGGGTAACCAGATCTGGATCTGTCCTGGCTGTAACAAGCCAGATGATGGCAGTCCAATGATAGGTTGTGATGGCTGCGACGATTGGTATCACTGGTAAGTTGCTCATCCCTCCTCTTCTGCTGTTCCTCGGCAGATTGGGGCTCTATTATTAAAACCCCTTCTTTTTTATGTAATGGTTTGTGACGCCAGGAATATTTAAATGGTTTTAATGTGTCCAATTTAATCATCTGGGAGATATTTTTATCTCTGTGTCCCTGGAATTTGAAGCAGCAGATTGTAAGCTGTGAAGGAGAGTTGCTTTTTAATTAAGGGGCGTTTGGGTTGGAAACTGCTGGGAAATATTGCTGATTCCAGTAATTCTGTGAGAACTCCAGGATTATGAGCATAGTGTATACAGAGAGACATTTCAAATTATGAAGCATTGTATGAACAGTAATATAAATGTCAGCTCTCATAAAAGGGTTGGAGGGAATTAATCACTTTTTTAGGCATTTTCTTAAGCAGCTGCATAAAATCATAAGTTTTGCTGCAGTTGTTAAAGAAGCATTTGTTATTATTTTAAATCTAGCCTATTATACCTGGAAGTGCATTTCTATCTTCTATTAAAATATCATTTCTTATCTGAGTGTCCTTTCAATATTTGTTTCAAAGCAAGTGTTATTTTAGGTTTCTGTTCGATCATGAAGATAATATAATTTCTATATTAATTTGAATTAATACAGCTCAAATTAATTTGAATTAATGTCTCCCAGTGAAAAGTTTCCTTTCTTTGAGTAAGAAACAAAAGCAATGTTACTCCACTGAAATGATGTTTTCCCATCCTTCCTAGGCCTTGCGTTGGGATTACGGCTGCACCCCCAGAAGAGATGCAATGGTTCTGCTCCAAGTGTGCCAACAAAAAGAAGGATAAGAAACACAAGAAGAGGAAGCACAGGGCACACTGAAGACTCTGCAGTGGACCAATATCGTGTGGTCGCCGCGGCACCCTATGCCCTGACTCCGCTGCAGGGGGGGAATCCAGCCGGCTCCTGTCCCACCCTCCATCACCGGCGGTCAGGGTTATGACTCTGGAGAGAATCAGGGGTGAGGAGATGCTCTACATCAGGGGCTGTTGCTTTTCGCAGACCATCCAAGCCCAGGGGGTTGGATTTTGGTACATTCTGATGCTGTCTTTCACCTACCGAGGCCAATTTGCACAGGGTGACATGAAGACTTCGGTAGTTCATGCTCCCGCTCCCGCTCCTGTGGCTCGGCAGCAACAAAGACGAATGTTGTAAATACAGATACCTGCCCCATTCCTTCTCCATTTGTTCTTAATCCCTCTTGAACCTTTGCAGTAAGGTGCTGAGAGGAGGAGAAAATGTAAATTTGCAGTAAGTTGTAAACTGAGACGACCTTCTGGAATGATTTTCTGTAGTCTGGGTACAGTTCAGCCTCGACTCCTGCTGAGCCAGATAATCATAACGCCGAAATAAAAAGAGTGGCTGGTAAATATTTTTGTGACGAGAATATATGAAGCTTTTTGCCCTTGATTTTTAGTACTAACATAAAATAAAACACGTTCAAGCTTTTGTGATATATCTTCTATTTTTTAAAAAGGAAAAAAACAAAGTTTCTATTGTGTCAGGGGTTCTTTTTCCTTCCGTGTGAATTGATTTCCGTGGACCTGTAATATATTTTATACTTTGGTTTGGTTTTTTTTTTTTTGGGGGGGGGGGGTTGGGTTTTTTTTAGTCTTTGTCAATTGTACCTTTTCATTGCTTGTACATTTCATTGGTGTGTAAAAACACTTCCCATTAAAAGATGTTCACACGTGTAAATACCTGATATTTATAAAGTAATTCCCTTTTTTTTTGTAATTATTATTTTTTTAGAGCTTTTTTTCCTTTGTTTGCCCAAGAAAACCGACCTTGCAGCTGTTAAAAACCCGGGTGACATCCACCTTGTCCCTGTGGCTTTAAGGGATTGGTGAGATCTGCCCCAGTGGTGCGTGCACGAGGAGTCGGCCAGCGCCGTAATTAGGCCTTGATTCAGATACTTAAACATGTGGTAACTTCTTAAGAAGTGAGTAATCCCATTGCCTTCAAGGAGCCTGTTCCCACACTTCGTTATACATGTGCTTAAATGCCTTCTGAATGGAGAACTTAAGCCAGGGGGCTCTGCACATCTAATGGCAGCTACAGTGTGTTAATCTGTAGCTGGAACCAAGCTTTTTTACTTTCTTCTTTTCTTTTCACAAGTGGTAGTTTGCCAAAACCATCAGGCTCGTGTTTAGATGGGGGAGCTACAGAATAGCATCAGGGCCGGAGGATGCGTTCCTCTGCCTTCTGTATCCCCTTGGAAAGACCAGTAAAGTGAATACAAGTTGTATTCCCCATTCAAAATGAGGGGGGAAATAGCGGAGATAAAATAAGTCAGTATTAAATATTGTAGTGCAATAGTTTTGGGAGCTAAATAAAATACAAGGCTAAAACCGTGAAAACAAAAATGACACCTTTTGCTTCCAAAGGGCTTTTAGACATTGTTGGTTCATTTGGGGATATTTCTACTTTAAAGCCACGCAGTGAGGAACAGCTGATGGTTGAGAATATGACCCTTCAACCTGTTGCACAGATATTAAGAGTTATTTTCTAAATGCATCCAAATTGATATTAATGGGAATGAATCAGTTGTGGTTTTAACAGTACCGGTTTAGGCAGGGAAATGAGGCTTTGCTGATAGAACTGTTAAACTGCAAATCAGTGCAGATATGGGTGAAATTTGTTTATTAAAAGTGCACTGTTACCTTCTTTGTTCAATGCCACCCCATTTATATGGTCCCTGCTAATGACCAGTCAAGAAAGTTCTTGGGTTTGATTTTTGCCTTTGGTTTCAATTTGAATTGTTGGATGTTGCAAACCTGATTCTTGGTTGGTTCTGTTCCCATGTGTAATGTGCAGACCTACAAAATGCACAGTCTTTGGTCATTTCTGGTTGCAATAATAAAAGAACTAGCTTTTGGTAAGTTGTTTATCCATTTCCTCCTCCCCTCCGTTAATCAGAATTTCTCACATCGCATCTACACCATTATTCAAGGTGCCACGGGAGGGCTGAACTTGGCCCATTGGCCCTTCAGCTATTTCTATGCATGCTTGAGCGTCGCTGCTGCCGGGTTGGTTTCCTACCCTGAGGTTTATGATTTTATAAATGGCAATAAAACCCAAAGCATCATTTTCAGGAGGCTTGTGTGGCTGATGGGATTAGTAACAGGAGAAGGGGCCCTTCACCTCCGGGTCATCGGTTTGAAGCCAGTCCTGCTCCATAGCTGCGCAGAGCCTGCCTCCCCTTTCATTTACCCTGGGGTGTGTGTCAGCAATCCATAGTATAAAAGAATCATTGGCTTCCAGAAATAGTTACGCACGTGTCATGGACCTTCCTCATGGCCCTTTGTACCACCCAATGCTGAGCAAACTCGCTGCTCCGCCAGATGTTTGTATTTGCTGCCGTAACTTCATGGGTTGTGTTTCTTCTCCATGGACAACACCACAGGGCTGCTCCCTTGGATGGCCAATTGATTCTTACGGTTTTGCATTCGTGTTCCTCTGAATCTTCTTATGATTTGGGTTTTGGTCACCACCATCCATGGGAAGAGGGCACAGCGGGTGGGTTGCCACTTGGTTTGCTCATTGGATGTCATAGGAGAGCATCAGTGCCTCTGAATGGTTTTCCTGCCTTGCAGGGCAGCTTCATCCAAGAGGAAAATGAGTTGTGAGCATCTATTTCCATAGGTAGCTGGAGCAGAACCGGCTAGAAGTTTTGAAAGTGGTTTTTTAGTGAGAAGACAACTCATCATCTGCCTGTGCCATAAAAAGAAGACAAGATGCAATTCCCCCCCTTTACTGATGTACCACATATAATGGATTTAAGTGGTACAGTGAATCCTGGTAGTAAATACTCCAGCAAAGAGCGTAAAAGCCGTTCCATGAGGGACACTTGTTGAATCCTGCCTCTACTCCGGGGCCAGATGATTATCTGGAGTCAGTTGGGAGTCAGTCAGAGCTGTTTCAGTTTACAGCACCCGGCATCGGGAATGGGGAGCAGCTCTATTGGGAAAACGTGGGGGGGTTTCTCCTCTTTACCCTTTTTATCCTCCTTTAGGGCAGCCTGTGCCTGCAGGTCACTATGGAAAACAGCAATGCTGGGTGCTTGTGTGTCATGAGATGGAATTGCAACGTGTTAATGAGTTTCGCACCCAGGAAAATACACATTGTTAACATTGAGACAGAAGCACAACACTCACAAGTGGAAGAAACTGATTTTTACTGGGGGACAGAGATACAAACACAGAGCATCCATCCCCGGAGTAATGGGGATGCACTTTCCCTAAGGTAATCTTCCTGTTTGTTGTGCTCAGGGCATCATTTCTCTGCTTGGCAAGGTGTTTCTCCTCTGAAGGTGTTTGCAGCTAAATACAGGAAGGATCTTTCTGCTCCACAACTGATTTGTGATTCCAAATATCCTGGAAGAGAAAGGGAATGAAAAAAAAAACCTGAATCAGAGGGTATCAGAGCCTGCTGACTTTGTCTGCGCTTTCCAGAGATAAAGTATAGTGTATTACTGCACTCTATCACCTAAACCTTCTTTGTTCTCCTTTCAATAGGACAATTAAACAAAGACCTACTAACCAAATCCGAGTATAAAATAAACGCTGAGATATGGAAACCTGGCCAGGAAGAACGTTAATGAACGAAGCTCACTAAAGGCACGCGGGCTGAGTTTTCAATACCAATAGTTTTATGGCAAATCTCTTTTAGAACATAGCAGTTTGCTTTGGAAGTTTGAAATCTCCCAAGCAGATGAGTTTCCTTCACCAGGGAATGAATTAGATCATGCTCTGAATAAACTCCCTCTTCACACTCTTGCCGCTCATGCTGCTTTAAGAAACTTCTCTTCTGGGGACCTTAGGATCAGCCGTAACCTCAAAAGCAGAAAGCTGCTATTAACCCATGGCTGCTCTATGGCAGAGGAGGCTGGAACGGGAGATTTACGGCCAGCAAACAGCTTGTACCTGGCTGATGTGAGCAGGAGCTCACACATAAACATGAGCCCTGGCAGCTGGTCCTGGAGTGCTCCCCTCAAGGCGCTATGCATGGTTTGAGCTGGGTGAAGAGAGACCCTTTAGCAGGGCCTGTTGTGATAAGACAAGGGGGAATGGTTTTAGCCTGAAAGAGGGGAGATGTACACTATATTTAAGGCACAAGCTCTTCCCTGTGAGGGTGCTGAGGCGCTGGCACAGGGTGCCCAGAGAAGCTGTGGCTGCCCCATCCCTGGCAGTGTTCAAGGCCAGGTTGGACACAGGGGCTTGGAGCTGCTCCAGTGGAAGGTGTCCCTGCCCGTGGCAGGGGTTGGAACTGGACGAGCTTTAAGGCCCCTTCCAGCCCAAGCCATCATCTTGGTGAGCCTATGATTATCTTAAGGTCCTTTCCAACCCTAACTATTCTGTGATTCTAAGATCTTCCACGTATATTTTAAAACACAAGAAGAAGGTAATTTCTGATGAACTCCGTTATCTTCTCCATGTGAGCATTGCCGTGACAGCCTTGAAACAGATTTATAAAACCAAACAGAAAGTAATTAGATTATTTTATATCCTCATTGTTTTATCCCCCAAATGAGGGGCTGAAGGAGAAAGAGACTTTCACAAAAATTCAGGTTTCATCACCTGTCACGAGCAGGAATTTGGTTTTCAGATTCCCAAGTCTCGCCTGTCAGCTCCTGCCTAAGCCAGCATGGCTTTGACAACTTACTGTGCCTGTCGTCTGCTCACCATGGGACTAATGACAACTGTGATGGGGTGTCACCAGCCCGACACCCCATCACAGTGCCACCCGGAGCCCCTGCTTAGCTGTGTACAGGAGACCTTCAGCTTTCTTCCTTCAAGCTGCTCCATCCCCATCTATGGGACTGAGCGGTATTTGCTGTGGATTCTTTTTAATTTGGCATCCAAATTAAAAGCAATACTTATTTCTTTTTCCTTTTACAGAAATAAGTTAGGAAAAAAGGGTAGGAAATAGTGTGTAAATTGCCTGTATTTGATTGAGATGTCATTTACAGCTCTTTTCTAACAGATGCCGTAAGAATTGTCATCTTGGGGGTATGCATCTACTCACTGCTGTCCACACAGCAGCCATTGCATATTCAAAAGGACAAACATCATCTTCTTGTGGGGAAAGCTGGACACTTCTCAGCTCTGCCATGGCTTTAGTGGTGCATTTGGGCACGGGATCAGTGCGTGGCCCTGTTCCCATCCACGGAGGAGGATAACGTTTCCTGCTCTGGCAGCTCTGCTTCCACCTTGGATCCGGGTGATGTGAAGCTTGTAAAGACAGCCCAGGCCTTCCCACGGGTTAAATAACCAGGATGGCACTCTTCACATGGCATGGATAAAGCTGCTTCTCCACTGAGCCTTCCTCTGCGCCGCTGTGCTTGTGTTTGCATTGAGGTTGGGAGCTGGGAACCATCTCCTCCGCTCCTGAACCAGGCAGATCCTTTGGCTTTGCAAGCTTCTGCTGTCCCTATTCCAGCATCAATCCAAGCCTCTTTTCACCCACTGATTTTGAGCCTTTCAGTGCAAGAAACCTCTCTGGGCTCATAGTGAGGCTTTATTTTGCTCCTAACTACTTGGGGTTTGTTTCCAGGGATATCTGGAGGGGTTTCATCTGAGAAACAGCTTCTTGCTCAAGATGACTTCAGGGACACCGAAATACACCTCTCACAATTCACGCAATAGCTGCCTTCTCTGGGCTTCGTGGGCTGTGAAATATCTGAGTTAGTGCTTGGAGTGGGCGCGTATTAAGGTGCTGAGGATGAAGTGATGCTGTTGTTCTCTGTATTCTCTGTAAAGACAGATGCTCAGTCAAGCCCCAAATCCAGGCCTTTGCCTCAGTGTCTAATAACCCAGCCCTACTGCTGGCTCTTAGTGCCACCTGCTCTCTGAAAGGCTGGGTTCACAGCTCAGGAAGAAGCGCATCCCTTCGGCCCTTCTTGGTTACGTGCTGCATCGCTTCAGCTTCAGGGTTGCTTTGGCCTGGCAAGAAAACAAGAGTTTCCCAAAGCAAGGATGTGCAGCAGGTTTGTGCTGGGGATCCCACTGAAGGTATTGTAGCTGCCTAACGCGAGGTGATGTTTAGGGAACAGAACCATGATGTTGAAGTCTTGAGCAATGTCTTGTGTGCAAAGTCTTGAGCTGAACCTCCAGTAGAGTCCCTTGTTGATCATAGAATCGTAGAATGGTTTGGGTTAGAAGGGGCCCTGAGATCATCCAGTTCCATGGGCAGGGGCGCCTTCCACTAGAGCAGGATGCTCCAAGCCCGTGTCCAACCTGGCATTGAACACTGCCGGGGATGGGGCAGCCACAGCTTCTCTGGGCACCCTGTGCCAGCGCCTCAGCACCCTCACATCTAATCATTATGGGATATCTTCATTCATTTTGAGGGGCTTGGGTGGGAAAAGGAGGAAAGCAGAGGGTGAAATGTTATGAACTACAGAGAAAACAGTCTGAGTAGATGTATTTGTTCAGTGTTAAAACAGATCGATTCCACCTTCACCCCTCATCGCCTGCCCTGCAGGCTTTGGAGTTCATTGTTAACCCGGTGCGGGTCCAGCTCATCTCTTTGTAATCTTTGGATTATTCAGAGTTAAAATAGGTGCAGTTTGCCACTTCCTGCAAGCACAACCAAGGGCAGATCTGCTGTTGCTGACGATGGTTAGGCCCAAGGTGAGCTTCTGGCAGGTATCAAATCCTCCTCTCAAGCCAAGAAGTCCCCACTACTAGAGAGCAACGCCATGGTCTACTTAAGTTTTGTAAGCCCTTAATGAGTCACTTGATATCAGCCAGATCAGTTCACTTACATGGAAAGGGCTCCTATTTCTCCTGGTGGCGTTGACTTCAGTGTGTAGAGCAGTGGAGCGCGGGGCTCCGGTGACTGATCCTTCCTACACCCGCTTGCACAAGGGGTACGGCAGCGCGATGGACTCATCTCAGATTCCTTTGGGAGGTGGTGACAGAGCTCCACCTTAATGAGTTCATCGCCCTGCCAGCATTCTTCCCACACCCTGGTGCCCATGTTGGCAGAGCTATGCTGGAAAACGCTCCCTGGGCTTTAAACCGGCTATGGATACTGGGATGCAGCCTGAACCTCATCGGTTGATGGTCCGGTCATGTTTACAAGCAGCACCGAGTGGGCTGGTTTGGTGCTGGGTGATGGGGAGATGCAGAGGGATCAGATTAATTGCCAGAGCTCCCATTAGGCCCAGTTCTGTAGCAGTGTGCAAGTGGGTGGAAGGAGGAGCCGGTGCCTTAGGCTCCGGTGAGTGTTATACCAGCTCTGTTTACTAAAGCCGTGCTCAAACGGCTGCGGAGCTGCATCACGTCCTTGTTTTTCTTCTTGTTTCTGGATAGCAAGCGCTGGTCATGGAGTTAACGCTCACCAAACAGCATTACTCAGGGCTCTGGTATGAACCCAGCCTTGGATGCACGCGTTGCAAAATAGTTTCAGAGCTGAGTGCGCTCTTGGCATTGCCACCCCCGAGGTACTCCAGATCTCTGCAGCGACTTAGTAATTTAGCTGTTTATCTCCGCTTTGAGTTATCCTTATCTCCATCAGGGTGTCCTGCTGCTCGCAACGGGTCCCTCACTTTTACTTGTCTGACACTGCACATATCCTCTGTGTAGGACAAGTGCCTGTTGTCATCTGATGGAGATACATCCTCCACACCTCTGGTGTTCAGGAGCTGCTGGAGATCAGACCTTTGCAGATAGCAACCTGCTACAAACACACTCTCCAGGTGGGGAACACAATTAATCACTGTTTATTATTATATAATACTCAATAATTTATAATCTAAGACATAAGGGGACCTCCCAAGACATCTAGTGAAATCCATCAGGGTGCAACATGTCCCATCATGCCATTCCTATACTTGCATGTGTTTGGGCAGGGGGGGTGGGTGTCCCCAGCCATCACTGGGAAAGGGTGATCAAAACAGGTGACTATTCAGCGTGGATATTAGTTTAACAGCTTAAGGACTCCAAAGCTGTGGTAGTTCCCATCAGATGTGCCTGGGGAAGCGAAGGGGCCGGGCTGGCATCACTCCCCTCCTGTGAACAAGGACTGGTTTGTTCTCTGCTGGCGTTATGAGCAGTGAAACCAAAGCAGGGTGGTGAAGTGATTTGTGCCAGGTCACAGAGCACGTCAGGGGCAAAGCTGAGATGGGAACAGGCACCTCCAAGCTCCCGGCTCCCTTAGAGACCAGGCAGACAAAGCTGGTGCTGGAGCCGCCAGAGGCCAGGAGGGTGAGTGCCTATGGAGAAGAGTCCCCTGGTGATACAAGAAAGGTCCCTTCTAGCAGCTAATCCATGTCTTAACAGTGACATCTGTTGCACATACACCTTAGAGCTTCCTTCATCCTTGGGTACCTCTCTGGGTACTTTTCCAGGCACCTTTCTATGAACCTATCACTGGGCGCACCAGCTTACGTTATCCCAAAAGTGGGTCTCAGCTGCCATGATCTCCAGGTAAGAGACATGCAGAAGTCTGGATCCCTCTGCAAGGTCCTTCCAAACCAAAGGCATGGGGAGATGCCTGTACATGGGCTCCCCCTGAGGCTGCTTGGCACAGCTCCCATCCACAAGTGGGATACAACGCAGGGAGAGCTCAGCAAAGCACTTGCAAGAATTGGGCAGGAAATGGTGATTTTGGATAAAACCAGGTTCATTTCTCCTTGAACCAAAAGAACCATCTCTGCCAAGCCCCCGGTTGCTTGGTCACAGACATATGCATGGACAGGACCATGGTCTGGAAATGAGTCTCCTCTCTGTGATAAACTCTATCAGCCAACAAAGACATCTGAGAAAGGCATTTCCAGGTCTGTGGTCCTGGGTCAGGATAATGTGCTTCTAAATCCACGCTTGCTTCTTCTTCAGGCTGTTACCTCTCTGAGCTGCCTCCAGTGTAATTCTCCACACCTAGCTGCTTTGGATTTCTTTCTCTACATCTCACCTTAACTCCAAACGCATTTGGGTTTGGTTTTGTTGCTATGATAATCACAGCATTCTTTTGATACCTACTTCTTTAAGCCTTGCTTTACTGTGATTTGCTCCCAACCTTCGTTCCAGTTCACCCTTTCTTGTGCGTGGGGATATTTTAAATGAATATAATTATATTTAATAGCTTCTGCAGGTACTGAAGCATCTTTTGATTTGAGTCCTAACTTTCGTTATTACCCCACACACACATACACACCTTTTCAGAGATTCTCTGTTTAACCTATGCCTGGAGATTAATTAAAGTGTCATTAAAATGCCTTTAGCACGTTTTGTGTCCTACATGCCTGGAAATACTCTTTTTGTTCCCACAGTCGGGGTTGTTGTGCTTGTACCAACAATAACTGGCATGTGGCTTGTTCTAGATCACCACGAGATATAACCAACGCTCCTCATTAGAAGAAAACACATTCATTTCTTGGATGCCTCTTCAAAGTTTTCCCAGGAAGACCCATTTAAATGGAGTTTTCCATTTACATCTCTCCATCGCTCTTGGCCGGCTCTGACACAGGAGCACAGCATGAATCCTGCATCACACGTTGTTGTGAAATGGATGTTTAGGCTCTTCCCAACCAGTTATGGGGCAGAGCTTCTACTCCAGGCATAGATGTCCAAGGTTTGAGTGTTTAAATGTGTATGGTTCAGCCTTGGGTACAAAGTCTCCCTCCTCTTTCAGTGTTTCTGCTTGGTGAGAACCCATCACTGGAAAGTACTCTGAGCTTAGAGCCTAAATGGAGGATGAGGTTTATCTACAGCCAAATCCTGCAGCTGCCCTTGCACAATGGAGCTGGTCAGAGGATGGGAATGGACGTCGCTATTGATGGCCAGGAAAACTAAAGGAGGCAAAACCCCTTCAAACTTTGCTGGGGTCTTGGCATGGTGCTGGATGGGAGAGATGCACATGAAGCAGGAGTAGAAATCAGGAGCTCTTGGTATGTCCCAGGGCTGCTCCGGGTATTAATGTAAATCTTCAGAACACTGCACAAACACAGTTCAGAGCTTTCTTCTCCCACCTTTTGCATCTCTTTACAGTATTAAAAAGCCCAAACAAATGGGTTTTAGAACACTATACACAAGCACACATGTGAGCAGCTGGGAGAGAGAAACAACAACCCAACCTGCACAAGGATCCATTTCATTCTTAAGGGGAAGCCTGGACTCCGAGCTCCTCATTCCCAGTTCCTAGGGAGATGAAACATGATGTTGTGCCAGGCATCCCACTCTCGTGCAAAATCAGAACCAGCTCCGAGATGCCACAGCTGCTTTCTGGCTTCACCTCCATCTGAAAAGGAGCTGAGACTCCCGGCATCCCAGAGGTATTTAGCCAAGCTTGGAGCCCTCTTCATCCCATTGCTTGGTGGGATGCACCAGGAGGGCACCATCCCAAAGGTCATGATGCTTTTAGCATCATCTTGGTGCAGCTCCTGCAGTCTCCTCTTCTGAAAGACACAAAACAGAAACATGAGAAGAATAAAACAAAGAAATGGGAGCAAATTACTGCCTTCTGAGGGAAGGTGGTGCTGAACACAGTGTAATTATAACCCCTTTCACAGCTGGGTTGTTTCACGGCCTGACTTCTAAACCCTGACAGCTTTTGCAGCTGCAGGCTCTGGATGCTCAGCATGTCCCCCCCTGCTGGCAATCTGTCCCTGGTTTAACCTGAGCCTTGGCCTTTCAGGCTGGCTGCACCGATGCTGGGACATCACCAGGGACCATTGCGGGCAGACCTGGTGGCCCCACATCTCCTCCCATGACTCAGGGCCACCACATCTCTCAATAACAAACCTGTCTTTTGTAAGAGGGCTGACAGTGACCCACCTTGCAATTAGCAGCTTCTAATAAGCACCCTGATGAGGTGAACCTGGGAGGGAGGCAAATGCTTCCTTGACTCGGTGTCCTCCTGGTTTGGGGGTGAAGGATGCTCGGGATCTGCTGGATGTGATTTTGCGACGCAGCCTTGCTTCCCCTTCATTTCCAAAGACTTTTGGGGCATCCCATCCTGGATGAGCTGGTGAAGAGCCCTGGAGAAAAGGGCTGGTTTAAAACTGGGGCTCTCCACCACCGTCCTCTCCCTCCAAATTTTTACAGCCCCTCTGTTTTTCTACTGCCTCAAACATCTTATTGCCAACATCCTTTTCATCTCTTGCTTTACTGGTGGGTACCACTTTGCAGGGCTGTTGGAAAAGCCCTAGCAGAACACCATCATAGAATCATAGGCTGGTTAGGGTTGGAAAGGACCTTAAGATCACCCAGTTCCAACCCCCTACCATGGGCAGGGGCACCTCACACTAGACCTTGTTGCCCAAGGCTCCATCCAACCTGGCCTTGAACACTGCCAGGGATGGAGCATTCACCACTTCTTTGGGCACCCTGTGCCAGTGCCTCAGCACCCTCACAGTAAAGAGCTTCTTCCTTATATCCAACCTGTTCAGAAACAAGGGGTCACTGCACAACAAAAACCCCCCAGGTCTTCCCTCCTATATCCTTCAACCCCTCCATACCCCTCACAGGTCAGTGCCGTGGGTTATAATTTGTGCGACAGTAGCTCCAATCAGGACCTGGGGTATTATTTATCGCATTTAGTACCTGCCATCAGTCATGAAAACTTAACAAAGACCCTATTGGGTTTATCTATAGGCAGCTAAACAAACGTATCTTGCTCTCCCGTTATCTTCTTGTTAACAAAACACTATCAGGATGTTCTAAACATCAGCATTTACTGCACAAGAGCCCTTTATCTGGCATGATATATAGAGAGCCTATCAATTAGTGCAGGGGGCTTGAAAATACCTGCCACGCTTCACTCAAAAGTCCCAGCACCATCCCAGCGCTGCATCACAAGTAAATATCCCTCTGTGTTTCCTGGCCTGGAGCATCCCTGCGTGAGCTGGGAGAGCTCCTTATGAGCTGAAATGGTGCGAAATGCATTTTTCCACCTTCTTTTATAATATCAAGCCAGACAGGCTATTGGCTCTACATAGGAAGAGTGGTGTAAGAGCAGAGAGAATGCTGGATGGTGAGGGAATGGGGAAAAGGGAAATCAGCTTTTATTCAGAAAGGCTTAATGTGGCTTGGGAATAGAGTGAAAAGTGCCATGAGACGGTGCATCCTCCGGACAGCAAGACCTTGTCTGCGGGATCAGTCCCCCTCAGGTCCCCCCATTGTGATGCCACGCTAATGGAGCAAGGCTCGCTCTTGCTCCCCGTCAGCTCAAAGGGGTCGATGTGATAGGTCTTGGACACCAACCACTGAGGATCCAGGGCACTGCTCTTCTCAAACACCTCTGCTAAATCAGTGCTCAGCAGAGGAGTCACTTCACCCTCTGTCATGAACCACCCTCTCCTGTGTCAGCTGGACCGATGGTGCTTCACCCCTCATCACAGGGGTTGCATTGTGATGGGAAAGTGATTCTTCAGATAAATGGCGGATTGGGAAGATTAAGCCCAACTCTTGTTTGTCTCCAACTATTTGAATATCTTGCAAAACAGAAACTCTGCAAACAAGCACATGGGCTGTTCTGGAAATCACTGCGGCTGTCTCCAAGTAATGGTTTGCTCTTGGGAGATGCTTTCCTCTAGGTGGATCTCCAAGCTCAGGACTAAATGCACTTGCAGAGGTTGGACTCATGGACTCCCCATTCATTTCAGTGTCTCCACGTATCTGAAAGAAGAAGCTAAACCTGTAAAGGTTGATAATTACTATTACTTTTAATTCCCAAATTGAAAATAAAGGGAAAAACAGTGATGGAGCTGGGGCTGGGCTGACCTCTGCCTGGCTTTGAAGAGGCGGCATCAAACATGTAAGTGAAATAGGTGATAAAACCAGTGAAGCCAGTGATGGGAGTCAGAGAGGGCAGATGGGATCAGAGCTTTGCGCCAGGCCAGTGCAATTAGGAGCATGTTTGCACCAAGCTGAGCAGGACACTGTAGGAGGGAGGCCGAAGAGGTGCAGCAATAGGGAGAGATAAGATCCCAGAGGAGCGCTGGAGCTGTCTGGACAGAGAAGAGTAGGAGGCACCATAGAAATTGCCTGGGAGCTTATCACCGTGGGCCATCTTCTCCTCCTCTTTCACATCCATGGCAGACCTGATGCTGCAGCACTGTCCGAGCCGCCCAGCGCGTCCCTGCTGCCGTCAGCTACAAGACTCATAGCAGCAGGATGGGATCTCTGTCCTGATGTGGTTGGAAACGTGAGACCTCCAGAGATGTGCCTTAAAACAGAGATAGAAAGAGGTGATAAATAGCTTCGGGATAAGGACTTGTGACCCCAGGTGCAGTGATGGGGCTGGTGGCCAGAAGATGCTGCATGTGGATGTTTGTTGGGGTTGGTTTCAGTGCTAAATTCACAAATCCAGAGCAAAGGGGTTTATGACTTTACCCACGCCATTCCCGATGGGAAAGAGCTGCTCACTAAAAGCCAGCCCAAAGTAATGCATCATATTTGGTCTCCAGAGGCAAAGGATGGGGCTGAAATAAAATCCAGTAGCGCGGCCCCATATGGGCAAAGCCTTGCTGGTGGGGAGGGAGCACCTCAGGTTAGCGGGGGCCCTTTCAGCCGTGCATTAACCCATTGTCCTCTTATGACCAGAGCTGGCTTTTAACAGCCTTAAACCAGCTCCTAACCCAAGAAGGACCCTCTGTAACTTACAGCCAGACCCAGAAAGCTCACGTAAGGAGACAAGTAGAAATTGGACTTAAGAAAATCACCCCATCAGGGGGGTGGTGGTTGCTGAAGGTTGTTTGGTTATTGGTTATTTTGTTATTGGTTTTGGGGAGGTGCTTGGTTTTGCAGGGCACATCTCCCTGTGGGTTTTGCATTCAGATATTCACCTCACACCGCCCTCATATCATTGCTGTGGGCTGTTCTTTCCTCCAACTGCTATTAAAGTTACTATTTGATAGGAGAACAAAAGGTAAATAGGAATCATTGGTTCAAAACCTCGCCATCTAAGCGTGATCTCTCTAGACCAGGAACTCTAAGCCCCTGATCTGCGTGATATATATAGTTTGGGTGCAATAATATCTGCTACGGTTATTATTACCTATATTACAAAGATCTTCCCCCCCCCTCCCCGAAAGGAAAGGCCGAGATTGCGCACGTGCTGGCTAGTTTCTGTGTTAGGGGGAGGGAAGGCAGAAAGGAATAAAAGTTTAATAAACGTGTGCTGTGTTGTGGATGACTTTGTGGCGACCTTTGTTGCAAATGGCCTATGCATGCGGAATAATGGTCTCCGTGCAGAGAGGGAAATGGCTTAGTGCTATCATCGTTGCCTCGGTAACCATCAGAGTCTCCATCTAGCAGAGAGAAATGAGTTATGAAAAGGCTTGAGTGAAGAAGGGATTAACACATGATCCCAGGGACAGCGTGTCAATCAAAATCAGCGGAGAAATTACACTGCTCTATTTGAGAATGTCTCCGGAAACGCAACCTTAGTGGGTGTATGTATGTGGATGTATGCGGGCGCGATGGAGGGACCTATAGCTCCGGGCCTCCTATGGAATAGATATATATGTTTTAATGTGTATATATATATATATATATATATATATATCAAGATACCTGCAGATGCACAAGCACCCCCTGCACACATGTTCCCAATACATCTGTATCCATACACATGCAGGAGGCACCTCTCCATAGGGATGCACCTTGGTGATGCCCGTATGATGCATGGCCCCATGCTCATCAGGCTCCATGCTGCCCTGAGCAGTCAAGCAAATGAAACCACCAGAATAAAAGTAACCCAAAATGCATCTTTGATCCTGAAATTTGCTCATCCTCTTTCCCATCCCCATTAGGCTTTGTTAAAATGCTTCCTAGGGCACCCCTTGCTCCCACAGGACAACCCCAAGGAGTCCTTTGTGCACCTTCAAACGGGGGAGCAGAAGGAAACAGTCCCCCCATAACATGCTCAAAATCCAACAGCCAGGGCAACATGGAGACTGCAGCTTGAGGCTGAGGGCCATGGAGCCTTCACCTGAATGCATTCTATCAGCATTGCACTCCTGAGCAATTCAACTTGTAGGTCAAGGGCATGGGAACTAAACCCACGATTAACTCCCCCTTGGTTTTAGCTACTGCAAACTCTGCAGTAGTTACAAGCCCCAGCGCTGCTCAGCCGTGTGTAGCTGTGCACACATTTCCTATGGCGATTGTTTGCCTTGATTCAGCTGACGAGCTTTACATTACCTGGGACCAGAGTGAGCTTTCTGCTAATGTCAGGAGCAGAATGTGATTGCAGGGAAGGGAGGGCTGGTGCGGCTCCATAGCGGAGCAGTGTGGCTGGAAAGGGCCTCAAGTATTTGTTCTGTTCATTGGCTACCTCAGTAATAGAAAACTTTCTCTTCCAGGAAATTCCCTCTTATTTATTTATATATAGATATTCATTTATGTATCTGTTTACAGCAGATTATTATACAGGGAAAGGAAAATTTCTCTTTGTTTTCTTCACTGCCTGCTGAGCCACCCAGCCCGTCCCCATGCTTCCCCATGGGAAGTGCAATAGCACTTGGGGAGGGAATTTGCCCCCTGAGAGTGATGCTGGATCATTCAGCCCAAGGGTTTCCCTGTGTTCATCACCCAACAGTCACATTCCCACAGCACAGCCCCTCACACCCAAGGTCCTGCAGTCCCACACAACATCCCTTACAAAGCCCATCCTACACCCATAGCCAACTCACACCCCACACTTCAGCTACAGCCACAAGCAGCTTTACAACCGCCTTTATATGTTCTATAGGGGATCTTCACCTCCCCCCATCCTGACATATCCCCATCACTTCCATACATCCATCCCTCTCTCCTCCCAATGCACTGACTCACATGGCATCTCCCTAACCACCCTTACAGCCCCAAAACCACACATGCCCTGCATCACCCCTAGGACCACAAGCCCCAGCCCAGGCTCTTAGCCCCCCCAGCCATCCCTGCCCTTTGCACAAATGCACCTTCTCTTTGGGCTTTGGGATCCATCTTTGGGTCATCTCGCATACACACAGTGTTGCCCCGCCATCTGCATACTACAGAATCCCCTCCCCATGTCTTCAAACCCCGACGCTCATCCAGGATGCAGCATCCCATGTAAAACACCAAGGATCAAGCCCAAATGTAGATGCCACCAAAATACGTGCATTTCCCATGGACGAGAACACTCCAGCCTACCCAGTGCCATCAGTAAACCCTCCACCCACCAAGGCTTCCCATAACCCTCAACCACTCTTCATTGGCGCTGCCTTTTTGGGGCTCTCCAAGCATCAATCCCGCACCCCCATCCTCTTCCTATCCCCCTCTCCTTGCTTTCCTTTCTCCCGGGTTTATTTCCCCTCAGCTCCCATTCCTTCCCCCTTTTCCTTCCCTCCCCCCCACCACGTCCCCAGCCTCCCACACAAGTTTAAAGCCATCAGCCCAGCCAACGGTTAACCAAATCGCCTTGACCTCTCTGCTATTTGATATTCGCCTCCTTGACACTCATTTAGGAGCGCGCAGCGGTAAAGCAGACATTGGACAAGTCCAGCCTGAAACCAAAGCCCTATGAAAGGAGGAGAGAGATCAGAAGAACCTGATAGCTAGGAACTTGTTCTCTCCAAAGGCTTTCTGGACATTTTAGCCTGGATCAGGGGTCCGTGGAGCGCCAGTTCGTCGCCAAGCAGGGTGTAAACGTTAAATGTTAGCTATTTGTTCCAGAGATTGGCATGAAGATCGAGCCTTTCTGCCTCCTCTTCCCCCCTTAGCCCCCCTCCCGCAGTCTCTCCAGCCCGTCCAGAGTCTCACAGACACTCATTCATTAGCGGTTTAATAACCCTCCCGACGTGATAACATCCTTTACTCCCGGCTCTGCGAGCGGAGGTGACCCTGGAGCGGGGGGAATGATGCTACGGGAGGGGGGTCGGGGGGGTACCGGGCAGCCGGCATGGGCTGATCCCGATGCAATTGCTGGGTGAAGAAGGCACGCACAGCCCCCCCAAGTTATACATATATATATATATATACACATTTATATATATATAGGTATATATAAAATAAATAAACCCCAACTTATGTGTTTGAGTCCCTAAAAGTCCAAAGGGAGCCTCTCCCCGAGGTCCCCAAGCCCGGAGGGGGGGCAGACACACACAAAGGGGTGTCCCCCAGCCCCTCCTCCCAAACCCCGTGTCCCAAATCCCTTTTTCCCCAACCTCCTGCATCCCCAACCCCCGTGTCCCCAATCCCCGTCGCCCTTCCCGGGTGATGCCCAGATGCGGGCGGTACCTCCCCCGATTAAGCCCTTATATCCTTTTAAATCGCTCTAATTTCCACATTTATCACGTTTGCCCCGTATCTGCGGATCCAGGGATCTGAAGCAACCTTTGGAAACTCTGATTAGTTCGGCTTCGTTCTGTGCCTTTTTCCTCCTTCTCCTTTCTCCCTGTTTTTTGGTTGCCTTTTTTTTTACCGCACACCCCCTCTCCCCCCCCACACACCCCCCCCCGCTCCCTTTCTACGCGACTTTCATGCGCTCCGGATAAGATATAAAATACTCTATCGGGATACTGTAATATTAAAGATCAAAAGTAGCATCAATTGAAAACCAAACGCGCGGAAAACAAAGGGGAAGGCTGAGAGATGTTCATCAGCTAATTACAACTGCAAATATTATGCAAATTTATCTTGGCACAGCAATGGAGAAAGCGAGTTTAAGTGCGGAGATAATGCTGGAATATTGAACGTTCAGCTAAGGGTGGGATGTGGTCCAATAAATTCATCTGAGGGAGAACGGGTATTATAGATGTGTATATTCCTATCAAATCATCTGGACTCCAAACTGGGGGGGGGGGAAACAAAAATTTCGGTCATAATTGATACTTGAAATTCCTTGACAAATATTGCAGGGAATAGAGGTGGAGGGAGAGTAGGGAAGCGGAGATTACCGTTTGGATGGGGCTTGGGAAGCACCGCATAGAAAATGATGGTGCAGGGAGATATGCAACACGCACTCGGGTGGTGGTGGGGAAGGTGTGTGTCCCCCCCCAGTCCAGACCCCGGGTGGGAGCTTTTCCCTTTAGGCAAAGGGGAAAACCAAGTTATTTTTCAACCTGGTTTCAGAAGCGTCTCCCGCTTCCTGGAGAGAAAATAGAAAAGGACCGTGCTGGAGGTGGTTAATGATTAAACACCGTCGTTGTGGCGGCAGAGCCAAGAAGGGATGAGAGGGAGGCAGGGAAACTTAAAGCAAGGTAGAGAATAGGGCTGGAAGCACCTGTCCGCGGGAATATGAGGGTCGGGAATGTCCGTACACGAAATTGGGGGGGGGGGGAGAGAAAGATAAAGGGAAAAAATATAAAAATAAAGGGAGGCAAAGGGGGGGGGGGGAGAAGAGAAAAAAAAGAAAATGGAAAAAGAGAGCGAGGAAAAGAAAGGAAAATAAAAGGAAGAAAGGAAAAAACAAAACAACAACAACCAAACAAAACCCCAAATCCGAGGTGCAGCAAATTGACCACCGAAAGGATTTTAGGCACCATTTTCTGGCCATTGCTGTCTAAGAGAAGAAGAAGGGGGGATGCTCTAACGCGGGGGGTGAGGGGCACTCCCAGCCCCTGCTCAGGGTGGGTTTTGGGAGTGTTTGAGCCCTTATCGGTGGTTCAGTGGAGAAGAACTTTCGGGCTGCTTTGGGATTTCCCCCCCTTTTCCCACCCCATCCCTCAGAACGCAGCCAAGGGGGTTATTCCCCGTAGGAAATAGTTGAACTCCATTTTTCCCCCCGCGCAGGTGAGGAGGCAGAACCCGGCTGCTCCTTCCCTCCCTGGATTCAAACGAATCCATTCCAATCCAGCATAAATATCAGCAGATCTTCCCCTCCTCAGGCACATGAATATCAATAATTTCAGGTGAATCCCACCCCTTAACCCCCTCCCTTTTTTTTCCTGCAGCCAGAAAGTGGGAGCAGCGTTCCATTTACATACAAAGCAACGCTCGGAGTTTCTTCGGTCTATAAGAAATACCTTAAAATAAAAGGAGGCAGAGACACAGGGAGAGAAAGGGGAGAGACTCCTTTAGCAAGAGCCTTATCGATTCTTTGCTGTGCATGTATTTATTTGGCAACGGGGCGGGGAGAAAAATGGAACATTATTGGCAGCCCTCCCTTAAGAGCAAAAAGAAGAAGGGGAGAGAAAAACTAAGATGCAAATTGCGTTTTATCTTAACCCGGCTCCGTGCGTTTGCCCGTGTTTATGATGCATTATCTCCCCCTTGAATTAAATATCAATCATGTAAAATTAGGATCTCGCAGCCAGCGAGTGGAGAAGCTCCCGTCGATTTTCTTAATTTCAGGCTGAAAGTGGCACCCTAATTAAAGCTCCTCGTCCCCTCCCAACTTATTATTATTATTATCAGATTTTCCTTATATTTTCCCAATTCTTAAATAATAATAATGAAACGAAGCAGTTTCTCTGCCCCTCGGTTGAAAACTCGACTAAAATAAGGACCCACGCTTTGGGTTGGGGTTGTTTTTCCTTCCCCCCCCCCCCCCCCCCCCCCCCGCTGCCCATCGCTTTCCGCCATCAGATTCATTGTGATGTATTAGATGCAATAAATTATCCCATGTAACAAAACATTGGGAGCTGAAAGGGTGATAATCTGGAAAGCAGAGATAAGGATTCATTATTCCGAATCATTATGAATCCAACGTTGCCTCTGACTTCTTTCTTAATCAGCTCCTCTGATCCTGGATATGTGAGCAGCTCAGATAAGGAAAGAGTCATTTATAATTCTGCACCTCGTCTAATATTTAGGGTGAAAAAAAAAGAAGAGAGAGAAAAGTCAGAGGCAAGAAAACGCCATAAAACACAAGCAAGAGGCGGGCTCGGAATGAAATATCACTTCCATGCGGTTAGAGCCGCAGTAAGATTTAATTAAAATCCCCCACTTCCACGTGGTGGATGTATTCTTATAAATACATTTTGCACCTCGGCTCTAATGGATGGGAATTTGTAACAGGGGCGATGTGCTGGGGTCTGGCTTTGATTTTATTCCCGAGTCCCACATTTAGGGGAATTTTAGGGAGGTGTATGTGTGCAATTCCTGAGGTTCCCCCCCACCATCCTCGCTGTTCACACAAAGTCATTAGGTCGAACCTACCCGAATGCGGGAGGCTGCGTTTAATGGAAATCGTTTTAAAGCGAATTGAATACACCCCGCGCACACAAAGCCCAGGATCAATGCCAAAGCAGTGCCAAAGCGGCTCGTTTGGGGCGAGCAAGACGAAGGGCGCTTTCTACCCCTCCTTGGAAATGAAGATTACGAGGATGATATTGAACATATCCTGCCCAAGAACGTTTCACAGCCGGGGAGGGGGGAATTATTGATTATTGACGATTTTTCTCCGTGTTGGGGGCAGAGAAAGGTGGGTTTTCTCTCCAGAGCAGTTTAATTATAGCGAATAACCCATCCCCAACCTCCTGCCTGCAGCCGGCGGAGCGGTTCTCACTGACAATACTGCACGGATCCTATTTATGGAAAGTCCGACTGCAAATCTGGGTTCAGGCGGAGCCGAAATCAATTCTCTGTGTGTGTGTTTAGGTATTTATTTCGATGTATAAGAAGGCTAAACGTGTGCCAAGAGGAGAGCGAGAGGTGGAATGAGCTACATGCACTGGGAGAATCACAGGCTCGCCATGGAAGTTGGAAAACACAAGGGGGAATATTATTATATATAATATATAATATATTTTTTTTTCATCTATTACAGAAGAAGCATACAACATATTTATAATATATTATATGAGTGTACTATATAATATATACAATATATTAATATACTGTACGTGGAGTACATTAATATATATGTGCAATATATTCCATATATAAAATATATGGAATATATACACACACGTACACCATATGTATAAATTCCACATATATATATACACACACAGGAAAAAATATATGTGTGTGTGAATAAATAAGTAAATATATACACAAACAAATACATATATATACACACGCATATATGCATGTATGCATTTATTTAAATGACCTCTGGCTACCTGGCTATTGCTTTTAATGTGTACTGGGACCTAAACCGCAGGCATGAGGGAAGGTCTACGATATCGATGATAAACCCCGGGTGCCATTTAAAGCCTCATTAGTTATGTTTAACCTTTGAATCACCGGCCGTCAGAGCTGGAAATGAACTTCGCGGTGCGGGTGAATGCGGAGAGGGGGGAGTGCTGTGTGGATGCGCCTGCGCCTGTGCCCAAATTCCCTCTTCCCCTCCTCCCCAAGCCGGGGGAAGAGGGATTCCATCTCCATGGCCTTCCCAAGACGCTTTTGCAGGAGGATCCTTGATTTTTCGTTTCCCTGCTTTCCACAATGTGCTCAGATATCCCAGATCCAGTTCGCTCGCTCTCACACACCCCTTTCTTTCATTTATTATGTATTTCTGGGCATTTTGTGAGGGATCCGACATATTCCCCGTTGTTCTCCCCTCCCTTCCGCAGGGCTACTTTTGGGGAGCAGATTTCCCACTGATTTTCCCTGCCCAGTGGTGTAGAATGCACACCCTGCCTGGCTTTAGCTGTATTCTCCTTTATATTTTATCCCGCACCCTGCCAGGTTTTAGCCCCGGCTCTCCCAGCGTGCTCCGTACAATCCGCGCCGGTCTCTTGGCTTTAAAACACTGATTTTAGAGCCTTTTTCCTAGCAAAAAGCACGGGTTTAGCGAGGGTAGATGGGCTCAACCCGCCGCCCCAGGGGCGCCCGAGCTGGTTCCTTAGGGGTTTCGTGGTGGGAAGGCTCCGGTCGCAGTTCTAATAAGCTTTAAGTTATTACCTTAATTGAATGGGTTTTCTAAAGATAGAACTGGGAGGCGATCGCGTTACCTTTCACCTTACAGGGAGTCACTCTAGAATCAGAGATAGCAACTCCCAGCGTCAGCAGAAACAAACCCAACCCAACAATACCCCTCCGGGACCAGGACTGTAATTATGTATATGTATAATACGAATAATATTAACCAGGACTAACGATATATATGCAATCATTATTATTTTCCCTAAATTATCAATTTTCGACCCACTTTCTGAGCACCCTCCTTAGTCCTGGGAATAAAACATTCCTCCTTGATTCCCATGGAAGCATTTTACTCCAGTGGTGGAAGTGGAGTTTGATGTTAAATTGGAGGTAGTTTTCTCCCCCTTCTTCCCACCTTTTTCCCCTTCCATCCCGGGAAGCGCCTGCCCACGCCAGTAGGTCAGTGTGGCCGCCCCGGGACGTGTTTTCCATGGGGAAGCTCTCTCTCTTCCACCCCCCCCCCCACCCCCCCCTCCCCAAGCTGGTACTGCGGGGTTTTGCTGGCGGGACCCCCCTTCCCCTCAAAATGGGCTGCAGAAATGAGCACAAACCCTAACAATAAAACAAGAGCATCACCGAGGTGGAAGTTTTCTCGGCGGGGGCACACTGAGGCTGCAGCATCAGGTTTTGGGCACAAACGGGAGTGGGGCGTGTTACAAGCTTCAGCTCCATCTCCTCGTCGCTGCAAGATTTGGGGCATCCCCCGAAGCCTGCGGCCCTGCAGTATTTTGGGGGGATAGGGAGGATCTTCCCTTCCCAGCCCTCGAAATCCCCCGGGTCTTCGGGGGAAGCGGGTGATCGGGATAGGAGACTGCTGCTTGTCCAATTCACTCCTCAAGAAGATCGGCTCTGGGTTCGAGCCTATCCAGCTCTGGAAGCACAGACTGGGGCGGGGGGGACACACACACACATAGACCCCCGGTCTGAGACCGACCCCCGAGGTCGGTGTCCCCTGCAGAGGAGCCAGAGGAGGGGGACAGGGCAACAGACCCCCCTCCGCTCTCCAAATGCCAGGGGAGGAGTGTGGGCTGGAATTCTGGGATTATGGTGGGTTTTTTATGTCCAAATCCAGAGCCACAAACGTACATTTAAAAATTAATAAAAATTAAAAATAAATAAAGGAAGGAAAATAGGGGCAATAAAAGTCCCTCCCGAAGAAAAGGGGGGACAGAGGAGAAGAAAGAGCCCCTAATAGCTAATTTCACCGCTTTTCCTCAAATGCTTTCGATGCAAGCGGAGCGAGCTCCGGCGTTATATCTGTCATCGTCAGCTTGGTATTCGTTTCCCTCCCTCTTTCCCCCCCCCAGCCTCTGTCCCCAGGCACTGAAGGCTCCCGGCAGTGACAGTCGCTCCTGGGACAGGTCACATCACGCTCACACCGCTGCTAGCCCCGGTACCTGGCCCTGCCCCTATCCGTCCCCCCCTCTTTTCCCGCCCCCTGTGATTCCCGGGAGGGTGTGTAAAGAACCGGCCCATCATATTCCTCTCACTCCTTCTCTGCCCTTTCCCAACCCGGAAGAGCTCTGATCTTCAGCCCAGCCCGGAGGAGGAGGAGGAGGAGGACGAGGAGGGTGGGCTTTTGGAGGATGCGGCTCCCCCAGGTTTTCCCCTTCGGTGGGAGCTTGCGACATGCCAGCGCTGCTCCTGCGCTCCTGCCCTGAGAGCTCCACTGGAGCGGGAAGCCAGGAACCGCCTCTGCCCAGGTCAGTGAATGCCTCAACCCGGGTGCCTGCACACACCCCCCCCCCCCTTTCTTTAATTCTTATTTTCTTTAATTTTATTATTTTAATTCCTTCTCTGCCTCCTTTCACTCCTTCTCCACGTGGAGATTAGGATGGGGATCTCGCCTCAAGGGCTTGAAACTCAACCCGCCGCCCCCTTTCTCTTTCTTATTCCTCAGGGGGAGAGTTGGGTTTTCCTGGTGACCTTGGAGAAAGGCACCCCCCTCCTCGGGAAAGAGAGGAAATTTGGGAAGCGGGTGAGAAAAAGCTGTTTTTCCCGCGGGTGTTAGGGAAAGAGCGAGACTGGGATGGTCGGGGTGGGAGATGGGACGCGTCACTGTCATCGCTGGGATGGGGAATGATGATCTGAGGACGGGAAGGGAATTATCTGTGCCTGGCTCCGTACCTATGTGCAGATCCCTCCGTATATACAGACCACAGGCCCCTATGCGCGCAGTGATGTCCGTGCGTGCAAGACTCCGCGTTTCTGCGCTCTCCCCGCGGTTCATGCTCAGCGATGTTGATTTGATCACGCTAGCTCTCTTTGTGCTGTATAGCGCATAATATATACAATATATTTAGTATATATGCAATATATTTAGTACTATTTATATTCGCTTTAAAAACATCGAGTAGATATTATACAATGCTCATCCTACGCTTCTAATAAACTCTAATCAGGGCTATCTTCCGCCCTGTTCCGCTCAGATTCCTCCTGCTTATACCTTGTAAACCCAAACCTAAGCCCCAGCCGCGGAGGGGAGATGTGCTGTTAAGCAGGATGAGATGAGGACAGAGGGGGCTCAGCGTCGGGCCAGAACCCGTCCCCCCTGCGGTACCCGCGGGCAGGGCCAGGCCGGGCTCCGGCAGAACCCGGAGGACGAGAGGAGAGTTTCGCCTCTTTCCCGGTTCTCCTGGATTTAGGTCTTTCTTTTCTTTACCCCCCTGTAGGAACATTTGCCACCCTCCAGGCTGGGCGATGGGTGTTTCGGGATAGAGCTTGGAAATAGCTTGGGCTACCCAGAAACGCGCGATACCGTCTTTGGGCGCCTTTAAAACAGAAAGGGGAGAAAATACTTCTATCTATCATCTATCTATCTATCTATCTATCTATCTATCTATCTATCTATCTATCTATTTATCTATCTATCATCTATCTATCTATCATCTATCTATCTATCTATCTATCTATCTATCTATCTATCTATCTATCTATCATCTATCTATCTATCTATCTATCTATCTATCTATCTATCTATCTATCTATCATCTATCTATCATCTATCTATCTATCTATCCACCCATTCACCCATCCATCCGCCCATCCCAGCTCCTCTTACCTTCACATTCCCGTACACAAGCAGCGGGCTCCGGGTGACGGATTTGAATGCAACCGGATAATTAACAACCACCGGCCCAGCTTGTTTTACTCCATTAGGAAGGTCCGTCCTTCCCCCCGGCACTTTGCTCCCGGCTGGGGCAAAACGCTTCCTTATCCCAGGGATTTTATTATTATTGTTATTATTTTGCTTTAATTTGACTGCAGACACGAGGCTTTGAGGTTTAGGTTTTAATTTCAAGAGTGAAAAACAGACGAGGAAGCGCTTCCTGCTGGGGCAGGTAGGGAGCTGGGTAACGCAGGGAAAACAGAGGCTCCGGTCCCCCCCGGGGATGCAGGCAGCACCTCCGCTGTACTGGGAGAGGGCGGTAAGTGCCTATATAGGCCCTTCAGGGGAACTTGGGGTGAAATATTCCCCTCCTCAGAGGGAAATCCCGCAGATTTCACCGCACTGCTCGTACTGCCTGAATTTGGGAGCACGGGATGGTAAATGTGAAACACCGTGCGAGGCGGCGGGGCCGGGTTACACCCGGAGGGATGGTTCTGTGGACATAGGGGGTCTTTTTGGGGGTGCAGGGACAGCTATAAAGTAGCGGCAGCCGGACTCTTCCCAGAGTAAATGACTCCGGTTTTAATCCTGGGAGGCTGGGATATGCCCCTGCTCCTCGCCAAGGAACTGGGGGGTGGTAAATCAGCCGCCCCTTTTCGCACCAACCGCACGGCGATCCGTGTTTTCTGCTGTATCTAAATCCCAGGGTGATTCCTGCTTTTGGGAAAATAATAGGAAAATTGAAAAGAAAAGCCATTAAACCCGACGCCAGTTTCACGTTCTCCATAGGGTGCGAGGGGAACGACGCAAGATCGGGTTTAAAGTAAGATGCTTTTTGCCTTCGCTTCAAATCTATCGCTGACAAAAATGATGAAGCACACCCGAAAATAAACCGACCTCTTTTACATATATAAATATATATATGTGTAACTTGTATTTTAAATGCTCATTTCCTCAATTTCGCCTTTATTTGGAGTAGATTTATAGAGATTTTCCTGCTTTTTCTTCTCCCATTTGTGAGCTTACCGTGCGGAAGCCTCTCCCTGAGCGCTGCCCGAGCGCAGCCCCGGCTATGCGGGAGCCGAGGCAGGGACCCGCGCAGCGCAGCGCGGAGGGGCGCGGAGCTTCCCCGCGCAGCTGGGAAAGAGGGGAAAAGGAATAAATAGGGGGAAAAAATAGAGGGGAAGAATAAAGTAAGAAGGAGAACGCCGTTCTAAACGACACCTTTGGTGTCTGAGAGAGGGAAAGGGTGGCGGGGGGAGCAAAGGGACTCACCGCGTTGAGCTGGTAAACCGGGGCTGTGCTACGAAGGGAAGCACGGGAAGAGGAAAAGAGGGTGGGAAGGGAGCGGGAATTTGCCTCCCGTCCCGGAGCAGGACGGGGCACCAGCGGCATGAGGGAACAAGGAGCTTTTCCCCCTTCTCCTCTTTCTCCCCTTGCCTTTCCCTCCGCCGCACAGTTTGGGGAATGTGTCGGGGGGAGAAGCCGCCCCTGGGACCTGCGGAGCCGGTTTTTGATCTTTCTCAGCCTCTGTTTTTAGCAGTGTCCCGGGGCAGTCCCCCTCTCTTCAGCTTCAAAGGGGGGGGGGCAGAGGTGGGGAAAGAAAAGTCCCAGTTTCTCCCCTCCCAATTTTAATTCTTCGAGTTTCTTCGGCAGAACAGGGTGTCGTGTCCGTCCGTCCGTCCGTCCGTCCGTCCCCCCCATAAAATAGCGTCATTTGTGCTGGAAATTAACGTGTGTCTGGAGAGGGGGCTGGTGCATGGGGGGAGAAAACATTGGACCCTGTGCATTGAGCTGCTGGTTTGTTCTCGCTCCGAATTTGCATGGCTCCGGCGCTGCTTTGTGTGCGCGTGTGTTCGTGTTTCCTCCCCGTCTTCGAGAAGGGGGGAGAGATGAATAATAAGAAGGGAACGGAAATATGCGCGCAGATATTAAAAGAAAAGGAAAAGATAAAACAAAAAGGACGAAAAACCACCCATGTGGCTGGTTTCAGAGCAGGGGGAGGCTGCATGGGGTGAGAAAGGGGAGACTCAGAAATGAGGGTGTAGTGTCTCCGTCTCTTTTTTCTCAATTATTATTATTATCATTATTATTATTATCATTATTATTATTACCAGCCCCTATCAGCAAGGACGTGGATTATCCTTTTCTATTGATAAAGAGAAGGGGGGGTTGGCCTTGGGGAAGCAGCTCCTAATTCCTACCTGATTCGCGAAGGAAAAAGAAAAAGGGAAAATCCATTCCCTCTTTGTTTAACCCCAGATTATCTCGGCAGCGTTAGCAGGGCCCGGCAGGGGGGAGGTCCAAAACCGGGTCCTTTTTCCTCGGAGCCAGTTGCTGTACACAGACAACAAATATATTCAATAGTACAAGTAAAAAATGAAGTAACAATCTTGGGAGCTCTGCCCTGGGCCGTGTCCTCTCCGTAACCCCCCGATTCCTCGCTCCCGGCTGTTTGTACAGCTTTACCTGTCCTGTTCTGGTACCCTGGAAAAAACCAGCCCGGCAAACGTAACTTAATCCGCTTTCAGTCAATTGTCGTCTAAAAGGGGGGTAAAAGAGGGAGGGGGGGTGTGTGTGTGTTTGTCTGCCTGTTCCCGCCCCGAGGTGCCGCTCGTAGCGATGGGCTCCGATGGGGACAGAGGGAGCGGGTGGCCCCGGGGTCCCAGCCCCGAAAAATGCTCCCTAAAAGCCTATTTTAATAGGAAGACCAGAAGGAAAAACATGGGGGGGGGGGGGGGGGGAAGGGAGTTTTAGTGCCCTTTGGTTATTTTTAAGGGAGGGGGAGGCTGAGTAACTGCCCCATCTCCTCCAGTTTGTGTGGGTTTTGCGTATTATTATTATTATTATTATTATTATTATTATATCTGTCATTTATTTGATTTATTTAATAATTTATTTCCCCTCTTTTGGGGGCTTTCAGTTATTTTTGGTCAAAAGCGTTTCCTCCTGACTTTTTTAGCACCAGAACTGGCCCCGTTTTCCTCCCACATCCCCCCATCCCTCCGCTATCTAGGAGGGATGTTGGCCTCCCCCTCCCATTACCCCCTGCAGAATTAACCCCCGAGCCCCCGGGCCTTATCTGGCGGCTGGTGGCCAGCTTGGGGCTAATTGCTCCAACAATGGGCTCCTCTGAAGGCCGAGCTGTCACTGGAAACCCTGCGGGGTGGGGGAACGAAGGGCTGGAGCTGCAGCCACAACCTGGGAAAAGGACGGTCAAGGCCAGTGCTCCTGGGGGATCACAGATTAATCCGGGGGGGGGGGGGGGGGGATGATGGGGCTGCTTTTCTCTTTATTTTTATTTCCCCTTTTCTACCCCCTTTTTCTTTTTATGAAGGGGGCGGTTTTGCCCTCCCCATCGCTGTTTCACCCCCGTCTGGGAAGGGGATGGGAACATTGCGTCTCTTAGCGTGATAATGCAGAGAAAATGACAAGTGGAGGAAACTAGATGTGAAAGCGAGTGTTCTCCCCCCAGATTTGGGGCTAGGGCCGCAAGGGGCAGGCGGTGCACAGTGTCCCGCCATGCCCCCCCCACATCGGGGGAGGACGGGGCCCTCGGCGCTGTTCGCACTTCTTCCTCCTTCACCATTGATCAGACGGTGTAGCTATTGATGTATTTTAATTTTATATATTTATTTTATTTAAATTTTAATTTAATTTTATTTTCCAATTCATTATTTCATTTCATTCTTTTATATTTTGTCTTTATTAATTTTACCTCGCATTAAACATTCCATACCCACCAAACAGCTGAAGGAAAGCGGTTTCCCTCTATCCCCGGACAGAGGAAAGGCGCTTTTCTTCGCTGCTTCAACAAATTTGTGACCTCCAGACGGAAATTCCCCTCCCGTGGTCCACGGCTGTAGGTCCCAGGGCTGTAACTGCTGACGGAGGGGGATTTGGGAATCTCAGCTCACCTGGCCCAAAATCCCAGCTCGGCACTAAGAACACCCCCTCCCCCCCACCCCTCGTACCCATATGTTAAAAGAGATTTCTTTTAGCGTGAGTTTTCCCAAGCGCTGGAGGCCATCCTCGCCCACAGGGTCTGCTTGGGAGCTGGGGGAGTTTGGGAAGCGGAGATAAAGAGACAAATCCCAGGGAGACAGTCCTCCCGGCCATAAAACGCTTAAATCTGGGGCGGGGGGGAGCGGAAAGTATGCGCTCTTGCCTGCAAATAAATCCGTTCCTCCTCCCCGTGCACCTCAATAGCTGGGGGATCACCCTGAATCTTACGATTTTTAATGCAATAAATACATATAGGTGCATCCCCATGGAGGAGCGCGACCCCTCAGCTCTCTGTCCCCACGGATGGGCCTTACCGGGGGCTTAAAACCGTTTTTAAACCCGTGTTTAAAGGGGGCGCCGGGACCGGTGCTCCCTTCTGGCGGCTCAGCTCCGCCGCCCGTCGAGGCTGAGCCCAGCCTGGCGCTGGCCCCGCCGACCGGACACCGTGAGCGGACACGGGGGAGCAGTAGCTCCGCGGAGCCCGGCTCCTAATTAGCCCCCCCCCCCCGTATAAAGACTCCAGGGAGGCGCTTTCCCCGCAGCCAGGCAGGCGCGCTCTTGCCGGTGCGCGCAGAGACGGCGCGTAAAGGCACCGTGAGTGACTTTGTCTAATGGCTTGTATTTGTTTTCCTTCTAATTATTGTCATTCCCCCCCTTTTATTTCTCTCCCCTTCTTCTCCCCCCCTTTTTTTTTTTAGTTTTCCCCTCCAGCCTGTTTAATTTTTTCCTTTATTTTTTCTTTTTCGTTTTCTTTAGTCTTTCCTTTCCTTTCCTTTCCTTTCCTTTCCTTTCCTTTCCTTTCCTTTCCTTTCCTTTCCTTTCCTTTCCTTTCCTTTCCTTTCCTTTCCTTTCCTTTCCTTTCCTTTCCTTTCCTTTCCTTTCCTTTCCTTTCCTTATTCTTCTCTTCTTCTTTTTCCCTCCTTCTCTTCTTTTTCTCTTCTTTTTCTCTTCCTTTTCCTCTCTTTTCCTCTCTTCTTCTCCTTCTTCTCCTCTGTCATTCTCCTCCTCTCTGTCATTATTCCCACCCTCCTCTCTCCCTTTCCCCTCTTCTCTCCCCTCCTCTCTCTGTCTCCCGTCCCATTCTCCCCCCTCAGCCCCGCTGTCCCTGCCGGGGCCGCCATGCCGCCGGGGCCGCTAGGGGATGCCCTGGCTCAACGCAGCGCTCGGCCAGGCCTGCGGGGCTCGGGCCCGCAGCCAATCAGCGCCTCCCGGGGCCGGCTCCCCGGTTCCTGCTCTCCCCCCATTGGCTGCGGCGCGCGGTGGCGGCGGCCCCTGCTGGGAGGCGGTGGGGCCGGGACCGGGGCAGGGACCGGGGTAGGGACCGGGGTAGGGACGGGCTCCTCACACCCCCCCAGCCCACCTCGGGCTTCAGCTCCCGCTTCCCTTCCCCGAGCTCCCCGCCTTGCGATCCCCTTCAAAATGTGAAAGAAACCACCCTAAACTACCCCAAACCCGCGTCGTTCCCACACCCCGCGGTTCCCTGCGCGTATATCCTTAATAATAGCGATTAAATCCTTTACGAGACGGAGCCGCTCTAAACCCGCCGCTGTAGGAGCAGGGGCCGCGCCGGGAGGTCCTGCACCTGCCGGTACGTCCCGGCTCATCCAGGCTGCTTTCGTGGGTCTCCGGTTTCTCCTGCCCCTTCCCGGGATGTCTCCGGAGAAGAGAACCGGTCCCGTCCCCACCGGAGTGGGCATTGGCAGAGTTTGCCGGGAGCGGGAAAACTTTTCCTCCTTAGAAAAGGGAAAAATAGGAAATAATTAAAGATAAGGCGGGGGGGGGGGGAGGGGGGAAAAGACTCAAAGTTGGTCCAAAAGGGTTCCGGAGGGGGCGGCCGGTGCGTCCCGCCGGTCCCCTCCTCGGGCGGGGACAGGCTCCGCCTCCCCCGGGCTTATGACACTGGAACCTCCTTAAGTTGCGTCTCGCCACAGCTGTCTGTAAGCGCTGAGCCGGCTGGCGCCATCCTGCTCCTTTCAGAAAGAATGCCTCCCCTGTGAAAAAAAAAAAAAAAAAAAAGAAAGAAAAAAAAAAAGTGAGAGAGAGTTAAAAAAATAGGGAAAAAAAAAAAAAAATAGGGCGAGCGAGCGAGCACAATCTGATCTGATCTGAAGCACTTTCAGCTTCATCCCTCCCGGGTCACACACTGCTTCTCCACCAAGGTTTGTGCGCAATTTCTTTAGCAACTTGTCGCTTTTTTTTCTCCCTCCCCCCTTTCCCCCTTCTCCTTCTCTCCTTCACCCACACCCCCTTCTGCATCGCTTCTCCCCCTTCTATCCCCCTCTCCTCCTTTCTCTTTTCCCCCTTCTTCCCCCCTTTCTCGGTTGCATAATAATTAATGAGCAATCAAAGTGACTGCGGGCTGCGGAGCAGAGAAGGGCACAAGTTCTCTCCGGCTCGAGCCGCTGGAGCTTCTCAGGTGCAAATGGAGCAAATAAACAAATAAACAAACCACCGCGATGACAGAAAAAAGAGAGAGAGCCCCCAAAACCCACCCCCAATAACTCAGCGAGAGCAGGAGGAGGGCGGTGAGAGCTGCTCCGAGCAGGGAGAGAGCGAAAGAGAAAGAGGCGCTGGGAGAGGTGGGTCCAGGGCAGAGCAGGCGCTTCCCAGGGATGGCTGCCGAGGGATGGGATGGGTTTTCTCCTGCCTAAAAAGTCAGGTGCTAAAGTTCAGAACTTCTCAAGCACGTTTCTCTCTCCTGCCTCTCCCTCCTCTCTCTCTCTTTCTGCTCCTTCCCCTTCCTCTTTCTCGTTACAGGTGATCAAAGAAGAGAAACATCTGCAAAAGAGCGGAAGATACCGAGGGGATATCACTTCGTAGAGTTTTTTATCCCCTGAGTTTGCTTTCTTTTTTCTTTTTACATTATTTTTTCTTCTTTTTTATTTTTTCTTTTCTTTTCTTTTTTTTTTTTACTTTTTTTTTTTTTTTTTTGGAATCGACCTTTTCTCACCATACCCCCCCTCCCCTCCACTTCCAACCAAACTTAACCAGAAAACATCCCCAGACTCGCCGAGCACTTGCCCTCGCTCCCAATAACTCCAGCAGCGTCTCTCCCTCCGCTCCTTGCTGAGGAGGAGGAAGGGAGGAAGAGCAGCGGCGGAGCAGCGGGCGCGGAAGATGGAGGTCTCCACGGACCAACCGCGGTGGGTGAGCCACCACCACCCGGCCGTGCTCAATGGGCAGCACCCGGACTCGCATCACCCCACGCTTGGCCATACCTACATGGACCCCACGCAGTATCCTCTCGCCGAGGAAGTGGATGTACTTTTTAATATCGACGGACAAGGCAACCCCGTCCCGCCGTATTACGGCAACTCCGTGAGAGCCACCGTGCAGAGATACCCCACGGCCCATCACGGTGAGTGCCCCGCAGACACCGAGACCCCGGCCCCGACCCCGGTGGCTCCGCACTGCCCCGAGCCCCGCGGCCCGGGCAGACACTCTCCTGCCAGCGGGGAAACGACCTCACGGGTGGATTTTGGGATTGGCTTGTTGGAAATCAACCCAAATCCAGGCTGCATTCCTCCCTCCCTTCATTTCTCTTTCGTTAACTATTTCTTTTTTAAATATATCTTTTTCTGTCTTTATCTTTCTTTTATTCTCTTATCTCTTCCTCTTTTCTATTTCTTTTTCTCCCCCCCCCTTTCCCCTTTCCCTTCTTTCCCCTCTTTCTCTTTTTTCTCTTTCTTTTCTCCTTTCCCTTCTTTCTCTCCCTTTTTCCTGTATACTTCTTTCCCTTTCTTTATCTTGCTCTCTTCTGCTCCTCTCTTATCTCTCTCTCCCTTCCCCCCTTTCTCTCCCTCTCCTTCCTTCTCTCCCTCTCCCTTTCATCTTTCTCTTGCTTTATTCCTCTTCCCCTCTTTCCAGCCCCCGCCTCTCTTCAATTAGGTGAACAGTCAGGGTTTTCATGCGGTGTTTAGTTTTTGCACGATTAAGCTGCTCTGGGGCAGAAAAGCCGGCTGGGGAGCAGGGGTGTGAAGATGACCCCGCTGTCCTCACGCTTGGGTTATTCCATTGGCACTCGGGGAGCTTGCTAGGGCTTGGGTCGAAACTTTCACACATGCACGCAGGGCCTCACCACGGCGTGCGCTAAAAATAAGAGTGAAAGACAAAATATAAGCGCCTTGGTGTCGTTAGGTATCAGCCCGGCTGTGTTTTCCTGAGGGTCCTGCAGGAAGGTAATGATCCACAGTGTGAGTTTAGTTCCTGGGTCACAGCTTTTAGAAAGGAGGTGAAATACCTGGCGCCGATGGGGCCCAGGTCCACAGAGGGATGAGTGCTTTGGGGCCATCTTTTAGGAGGAAACGGAGAGATGCAGTGTTTGCAGCTGGAGTGGTTAAGAAAACAGGGAAAAGAGGTGCAACAAAAAAAAAGGAGGGAAAAAACAGACGGTGATTTGTGAAGCCGGACAGTGGCCTCTGGCCTGTCGAAATCAAAATACTTGAGGTTTGCAGTAGAAATCACACCAAAATCAAGCAGCAGAAAGTGGGATAAGTGAGCAGAGG
Organism: Myiopsitta monachus; assembly: GCA_017639245.1. Classification (NCBI taxonomy): domain Eukaryota; kingdom Metazoa; phylum Chordata; class Aves; order Psittaciformes; family Psittacidae; genus Myiopsitta; species Myiopsitta monachus. The sequence goes on along the minus strand of CM029920.1, from coordinate 2,441,212 downwards.
TGGAGGCAAGCCGGTTCGGGGGCTGCTGCCGGCTCTCAGCTACTTGTTGAGCTCGGGTCTGCATTAGGCTCCGCTCAGTAACCGCATTGTTCTGCTATTAGACCCTTTAAAACAATTATTTCTAAGGATCGGCAGCCTTTGGACGTTCTTTCTTTGCATTTCTCTTTTTTTTTCCCCACCAATATATCAGCAGAAAGTGGAAATGCGGTCTCTCTGATCTAGCCTGAATATTATTTACTATGTTACTTCCTGGAGAAGATAATGAATCTTGACCCTTTCTATTCGTATAACCCACCTTCCCTTCCTTGCGAGCAGTTACTTTCAGTATTGTTCACAAATGCCTGGTACGGTGCAAAAGTAGCTTGAAGATTTTCTAGACACTCACAAGCTCCCATGCAAACATACGCGTCCACAATGCACCAGCTCTTTATCCCTGGCTCTGTAGATCTCTGTTTGCATCTCTCCTTCTGTATGCTTAGCAGCCTTTACACACATATCACAATGCTTACAGAGGTTGAGGCTCTCTAGATGTCAAATCCTTTTCCAGAGCTCTATTAGCAGGCACAAACTTGCTCTTTTCCAGTTGAGTAACTGTGGTTTTCAGCTTGTAGCCGTTTGCAGAAGTTGCTGTGGATTTGGGGTAGATTTGATTTTTTGGGGGGATATAGTTTCATTTCTTATAGCGAGGGCAAAGATGAATTGAAAATATTAGGTACCATCCCCTAAGAACATTTATAACCCAAGAAGAAAAATAGGTTTGACTGCGTAAATCTAGCCTAGTAAATCTATTCTGTATTTATTTCAAAGCCCAGGTCTGTGTGTTAAAATACAAGTGAAGGGTCTCCTGTCATAAGAAAGGGATGAACAGTTTCCTTCGGGACAGTGAGTGCTCTCTGCTTGTGCCATATCGCCATGAAAAACGCGCCTGACATTGACGTGCAGCCTCATGGAAAAGGGGGGACAGAAAAGAGACAAACTGGGCAGTTTACAAAGTTTATCGGCTCTGTTGGGAAGGCTGTTGTCACGTTTGATGGCACCTTCTGGTCTCCTTCGTTTGGCCAGAATATTCCCAGGGTTTATAGCCCAAGGCAGCGTGCGGGAAATGATTTCCCAGCTAAGAAAATTTAAATGAATTCTGCAGCCGGGGCTTGGCAATTTCACGCAGGATCTTCGCTCCAGAAGCTGGAAAGGGGAGACAGTGAAGCCAAAATCCATGTCCCGGGGTGGGGGACACATCCCCGAGCAGGATCAGGGCTGTTATCGCTTTTAGTTGTGATTTTTTTAAAGGGAAGCGGGATTTTACATCCGATGTCATTTGGGATGCAGAACCCTTTGGCGGGGGGGGGGGTGGGGGTAGAGCGGGCAGGGGGGTCCAGCCCGGCCCCCCGTGTGTCCGGGGGGCGAGGGGAGTGTGACCGGCATGTGGCTGTGTTCTCTCCGCGCAGGGAGCCAGGTCTGCCGCCCGCCGCTGCTGCACGGCTCTCTGCCCTGGCTGGACGGGAGCAAGGCGCTGGGCAGCCACCACAGCGCTTCCCCATGGAACCTCAGCCCTTTCCCCAAGACCTCCATCCATCACAGCTCACCGGGACCCCTCTCCGTTTATCCACCCGCCTCCTCTTCTACCTTATCCGCCGGCCACTCCAGCCCACACCTCTTCACCTTCCCGCCGACCCCTCCTAAAGATGTGTCCCCGGATCCGTCCATCTCCACACCCGGCTCCACCGGCTCCACCCGGCAGGACGAGAAGGAATGCATCAAATACCAGGTGTCCCTGGCCGATACCATGAAGCTGGAGTCCTCTCACTCCCGGAGCAGCATGGCCTCTTTAGGAGGAGCCACCTCCTCTGCTCACCACCCCATCACGACCTACCCGCCGTATGTCCCAGAATATGGCTCTGGACTTTTTCCCCCCAGTAGCCTCCTAGGAGGATCGCCTACCGGGTTTGGGTGTAAATCGCGACCGAAAGCACGGTCAAGCACAGGTAGGGCTTTTGGCTTCTTCATGCCCATTGCTCGGGAGAGGAAGTTATGTGGGAAAGAGGGAGGGCAAAAGAATAGGGCTACCCCCCATCCTTTCCGTACGGAGAGATGCACACAAGCACCCTCGTGAGGAAAGCACCAGGGCTGGGGAGTCAACATTTCACCTTGCCCTGGTTTATAAACCAGTTCCCCCTTGGCCAGCCCGGGCTTGGGGTGCAGCCTCAGGCCCGTCGGGCATCACCCCAGCTCCTCAGGGCTCCTGCCCGGGGGATGCTCCGATCCCCCCACCCTCCTCCACAGGCGCCGGAGCTGAGCGCACCGGGGGCGCCTGGGGAGGAAGCGAAACCCAAGGAACCGCAGCATTAGTGTATCTCTGTATTTTAATCATGGTACTAAATCCCAGCCAACTTCCCCTGCCTGCCCTCTCCGCCTCGCTTTTCCCAGGGCCTCTTCCTCAGAGACACGGGGAGGGTTTTCCCTTGGGGGGGGGATGTGAGGACCCCGAGGCATCCCCTGGCTCCATCCACCTCCATTCAAGGGCTTTGCCCACCTCCAGCCCCATCCATTTCCATCTAAGGACTTTGCCCATACCTAACGCACCACCTCAAAGCTGACCTCAGGGCTCGGGGCGGGGGGACCCAGGGTATCCCAGCGTTCTGCGTACCCACGGAGTGCGGGAGTTGCGCGGCTGCGGGTCCCGGCGGCTGAACGCTCCGTGTTTGGACGTTTGTGTGCAGCGAGGGGGGTGTATGTGTGTGCAGAGGAAAGGGCCATTAGTCAAAACTCTCTTTTTCTCTCTCTATTTCTTTTTCCGAGGAGGCTGCTGCAGGGTTGCCTGGCATGAATGAGATCAGTTTTCAGGGTTTTTCCAGGGTGACATTTACTCTGTCTGTCTGAGCAGGGACTGTCTCTATTTAGCTGATATGTTTGAGCTAATCCAATTATTTTCAGACTGCTGCACGCGACAGTTGCATTGTTTATCCAGCGCCAGGAACTTTAATAGAGTCCGGATGCGGTTAGAGTGACAAAAAACCCCAGACCTGTATGTTTTGTACATGAAAGCAGGGGAGAGAGAGAGAGATGGGGTGAAACAAAAGACAGGGACAGAGGCTCAAACAGCCCCGAAGCGGCTGCCCCCGTTTAACCGGAGGGGGACAAAACGACCTGGGTATTAACGGGAGCGGCTCCCAGTCTGGCCCCGGTACTGACCGGGTGCTGTGTCGGGGTAGGGACCGGTTGACGCCGGGACGGGCCGAACTCCCCCGGCTGCCCGCTGAGCCGCAGCTCCCGCCGGGGCACCGGCTGCGCGGTATTTTCAAACGGTCTTCCCCCCCCCCCCCCCCCGCTCTGCCCCCCTCGTTGTTTTCCTTTTGCCACTTTCTGTTACTTTACCTTCTAGAAAGACATCTGCGGTTCGTGATAACCAAACCCCGGCAGCAACACCTATTTTTGTTTGTTTCTTTTAAAGTTGATTTTAGCAAGCTGGGAAGCTCGCGGACAAAGAGGGTTGGAGCTGGAGGAAAAGGAGAGGCAATGGGCTGTTTATGCAGGATGAAAGAGGGAGAAACGGCTGAAAAAGAGAGTTTTTTTGTTGTTGTGTTTTGGAGGGGTGGTGAGAGGAGAGGGGTTCAGCGCAGAGGCTCTGGAAAAACGGTTGCCGTTTGTGGTTAGGGCGCGGATGCCTCTTGCTTGAATGCAGCACAGGCTGGGGCAGCGGGGAGCCGGCTCTGCGCTGAGTTAGCTCTGCTCTGGCCGGCTCAGGTCTTCTGCTGCTCTCACATGGGCCGAGAGTGTCATTAGGTGCAAAGAAACCAACCCGAATATACCAAACGCCCAACAAAAATACTCTTCAAACCTCTGAAAGTAGCTGAGTTGCATTCCTGAACCCCCTCTCAATTCCCTTTTCCAAGCTCTGGCTGAGGGAGACCCCAATAAGTGGGGAGAGGATAGAGAGGTGGCATCCCAAATACTGGGGATGGACTATCAGGCTGAAGGATGCAGTGGGGAGGCCAGAGAGGTTTCCAGAAGTTGGGTAGTGGAAGCTTAATTGCAAATTAATCAATAGCAGATATTGACAGTGGTTGTGTATTGACAGGGGCCAGGAGGTGTTTTGGTTGCTGAGATGTGATTATTTCGGGGGCCTTGATGAGGTTTGACCTGAGGCCAAAGGAAGATTCTCCTTTGCCAGGCTCACAGGAGCTGGGGCAGTGCTCCAGGAGTGATCCTGGCACCCTTGGAAAGGGGGGCATGGACTTACATTGGGTACCCATCCATCTTGGGAGAAAGGGATAGAGGCTCCTTGCAAAGTCTGCCAAGGTTTGTCTGACCCATATGGCAACATAGTGGCTGGAGGGCTGTAGAAGCCCTAGATCCAGAGGTGAGGGAGGAATTGTCACCCCCTTGCAAAGGAGCCCCTTGAGCCACCATGGGGTTTGGGTTGTCACTGTCACCATCCCTCTTCTGCTGGGACATGGGCCTGATACTGCCTGTGGGGTGATGCTGGGGAGGGGGACGGGATGCCAGGGATGTTGCTCAGCCTTGGAACCTTGCTTGGACATCCTGAATTTGGAGAGGTCTGGCAAGGCCTGGCAGGGCTGCATCTTTTATGGGTTTGTTTTATTTGAGGTGTGTGTGTGTGTGTGTGTGTGTTTCCCCAGCCCATTTTACCTCTGCTTTCCCTAAGTGAACTATGTGCTCTCTTGTTTCCAGAAGGCAGGGAGTGTGTAAATTGTGGGGCTACCTCAACCCCTCTGTGGAGAAGAGACGGCACCGGGCACTATTTGTGTAATGCCTGTGGACTCTATCACAAAATGAACGGGCAGAACCGGCCCCTGATCAAACCCAAGAGAAGGCTGGTGAGTCTCCTTCCATTTCATTCTTTCTCTACCTCCTTCTGCAACTTTTGCTTCTTGTCTGCAGCTCAGGATGGACAGGGAAGCTCAGCCGACTCCAAAATCTGTCCCCCTGCGTCAGAGGGCTGGGAGAGGGGGATGCTCGAAGTGATGCTCCTCGCTGCTGTGGGCCTCAGGTTTTGGCCCTTTTGCAAAGTGAGAAACAGGTTAAAAAATCAAGACCGAGAGCTTCCTGTAAACCAGGACTGAATTTTCTGCCAGGTCACAATGAGGCAGATGCCTCCTCAGCGCTCTTTGGTGACCCGAGGACAATGGGTCCAGTGGCTCTTTCCAGGGGCTAAGGGCAAAGTAATCATTTCCTGGTGACCGCAGAGATTAGTATCAGGAGAACAGGATTTCTCCTGGGCTTTCCACACTGCTGTCTTTCCCTTTCCAAGTGTGTTTCCACCCCCTTTGGTTGGCTGTGTCCTGGAAAGGGGATCTAAGCTAGGTACTGGCTACCACTAGGACATCACCTAGACTTTGGTCCTGCAAGATTCTTGGCTGATGCTCCTGGTGCCACGTGTGGCCATTTGTACCTCAACTACGTGGGTCTTAAATCATTTCATGCCCCTCCGAGTTGGTATGAGCAAGAACACAAGGTAGGGGATGTCAAAGGCTGGAGAGTGTGTAAAGCTGAATGTGTACCTGCGGTCACAAAAGCTGGAGGAAAACAAAATGCATGGCTATATTTGAAATCTTAATTGCAAGCCTCAAGACTGTATAGTGTACAGGCAATAAGTTACAGCATCCCCAGCAATCTACTTGCGAATTTCCCTGGAAGCCGCAAAAAGGTCTGGAAGCTGTGGGCATGGCTAATAAATGCATTGCAATAGATTTGGCAAATAATCAGGCAAACCACAAGGGGAAAAGATACATCAAGTGGGGGGAAAAATATGTTCCCTGCTTGGGAAGTTATTGAATGCTTTGAATTGGGGCACATTTGGTTTCGTTAGCGTTCAAGATGTGGATGGGCTCCTGGAGGCCGCTCAAAATGAGGAGGAAAAGCAGCTCTTGCCTCTCCATGGAGTTTCTGAGGTGATAGATGGATCCAGCCCGTTGCGTAAGGCTTGTACCTGGCATTGCTGGATTGTGCGGGAAGGAGGGTGGTAATACAAGGTTTATTGACCTTGTATTCCCCATGAAGGTTCTCATGGCCTCGGAGGGGTAACTATCAGGCATGGATTCAGCTTCCTCACCTGCAAAACTGGACTGGCTTTATTGGACCAGCTTTATTCCCATAGGTACTGGGAAGTGTTTGCAGGATACGGCCCCAGGAGGGGTTACACTGTGAGGGGCAATGGTGGCAGCTCTGCCTGGCCATGTGGGTTAGGGGGAAGACGTGAATTTGCTTCTCTACCCCGAAGCTTCCTGCAGATGAAACTTCTCCCATAAGGGAAAAGCCTGCATAGGAAAACATTGGTCTCCTTCGTCTTTCACAGCCTTGTTAGAAGAAAGGAAAAGCTTTCTAGGGAGGGAAGTAGAGGCTGGGATGTTAATCCTTTTGGGCAGCTCTTTTGCTGCCTTCTCCTCCTCCCCCCCGGCCCTTGTGTCTTAAACACACCCCCCTTCATTTTCGTTTTCCTTTCCTTTTTTTCTTCTCCTCCTCGTTCTCTCTTTATGTGTAAAGTGAACTTCCCAGGAAAAAGCTGCCGGATATCTGAGCCCTGGAGATAACTCCTAAACAACAGCTCTGTTTCCCCAGCCCAAACACACAGGAGCTTGAGCGTATCCAAACAAGCGGAGGGGGAGGCAGAATAGGAAAGCGGCTGGAAAGAGACGGGGGGGGGGGGGGAGAGCTTTCAAACACTGTCTGATGGAACCACGAAAGAATGTCCCGAGTCACCCTCTGCCCGGCGCATGTAAAATGAACTGTATAAATAAATGCATCGTAAAAGGTCATTCTTGGGAGAAAAAAAAATAGGAGAGGGAAAGAAAAAAAGTAAGGAGAGCCCTTGCCTTGCATAATTGCTCCAATCTTGGGCATTTTAGTTAAAGTGTAAGTTACAGAAAGTTCGCGTTCTTTGAAAGTGGTCTTTGCTAAATGGGAACTTTTGAATTTTCTATGCGTATTTTTTATCCAGCACTGCCTGGGGAGTGAAAACCCAAGAGAAACATTTCTGATACTGTTTGTACTCTATTTATTTCCCCCAGAAGGCACAAAAGCTGGGCCCGCATTTGCTTTTCATGAGCATCGACATTGATGCATGTATGTCTGCAGCTTGACTTGATCTTTCCTCACCTGTGAAGGCGGGTGGGCTGGGGAAGGTGACATGTGATGGAGGGTCAGGCTGGGGATCCAGTGTGTGTGCTCCTCTGCCTCTGCCACCAGTTTCCTCCGTGACCTTGGCCTGGTTTCGTAGGCTCTGATCCCAGGCATGCTAAAGCTAATGAAAGGGCTCCAATGGGTGGGAGAGAGAAGGCAAATAAATCATTTAGCTTCTGAGAACCCAGCATCTATTAAATTTATTTATTTATTAACCCTATTTATTAAATTCAATGGGTCTCTTTGTAAGGGCTTCCTTTAGGGAAGATGGATTGAGGTTTGCCAGCTGAGGGGGCTTAGACAGCTCTGCTTCATCTTGGGGGGAAGATCTGGAGATGTTGCAGGAGCAGGCAGGTAGTACCACGTCGCCACAGTCTGCAGGCAGGGTCTACAGCCCTCTTGGAGACCATTCCCATCCTGTCGAAGCCAATGGCTGTCCCGTCACTGCTGTTTCTGAGATAAAACCTTCCTCTGGATTTTCTTTTTTTCCCCATTCATGTGGATGCAGAGCTTTCCCTTTCTGTCTCCACTCATGCTGGTTTTTGAAGGATTATAACCAGTTTCTCAGAAGGCCCCTGCACATGCAGCCGCATTTAGCTGATGCTTGCAGTGTTGTGGATACCCCATGCAAATCCAGACACTGAATATGCCCCTTAATTAAGCATCTTTATCAGTGCGTGGTTCTTCCCACATCATCCTCAATTCCACCTTCTCATCACTACTAGCACATCTGAAGTTGTGCCCTTGCTCACAGGCAGCTAGGCCACGGGGGTCTGGTCCTACAGATGATATGGGGCACCCTATTAGTCATCCAACTACTTGCATGGCCAGGCTGGGGTCGGTGGTTAGCGTCAGTGGATGCCATTGCTAGGAGCTTTTACAATAGCATTATTATTCATTGTTTCCTGCTTGCTGCTGGTGTCTCCAGCAAAAGTCGGTACAGCATAAAAGGTACAGCCTGGGACCAAAAGAGCACAGAGTTTAAAGCATGCTGCTAATGATGATGAATTTTTGTAGGGGAAACAGAGCAGCTGGAAGAGGTTTTAGAGAAGGCAGTGGATGTTGTGATTTATTTGCTTATTTAATGTCAAGAGTTTGTTTGAAGGTAGCAAGGTGGTGACCAGGCGTGTCTTTTAAACACATTTGCCATAAGAGAAATTATGGCAAACGCTGTGTAGAAACCCCAAATATCTTCAAAGGGGATGTTTCCCCTGTGTGGGCTGAGTCAAATATCACTGGTTTTCAGAAATTTCCCTAGGCTTGATTTTTGGGTCTGATAAGGGCAAAGCTGCCATTGAGAGACTCAATCCAGCCACTGGTGGGAGCCAATAGGGCGAAGACCTCCAGACTTGTCCCCCGGTCTCAGTGAGAGCCCGGCTCTGCAACTGGTTGTGTCTGTGCTGCGTTTGATGTGTGTGTATTAACCTGGTGATTTTGATAGGAACCAAATTTGGTGCCATGGCATGGTCTGGAGGAGGAGAGGACAGAGGGGTGTGTGTGTGCATCTGTTTGGGGCTTTGCTGTTGGTGGTGGGATACTTCAGCTTCTGGTGGCGCTGGGATTTTGCAACCAAAGACCCATGTGCCATTCCCAGCTCCTGCTTGTCATCAGCATGGAAAAGTCGGCTGAAAGCCTCCTCAGGCTTGAGATCAGCTCATTTCAGCGTGGTTTATGGTCAGGCAAAATGGAATTGTCCCCATGGGCAGGCAGTGAGAGCTGTTTGCTGTCAGATCTGAGGCTCTGTAATGCTTCCTAATGCTCATGGGCATTGTGTTATTTATTTTTTAGGCAGTTCTTTTTGTCTAATTAAAAGGGAGGAAAAAAAAGAATCCTACTTTATCTAAAACAAAACCAACCCGTCCTCTCTCCACCTACGCCGCATTCAATTATGATTAAAATTGCAACATGACCTAACAAGAGTTGGTATTAACGCTCGCGCTGTGCCAGTGTCCATGTTTGCATTTTGGGTTTGTTGTACAGGATCCAAAGATGCGGTATTTTTTCTTTTAAATGTTGGATGTGCTACAGTGTGCGGCTGTGTGGGGTGAGGGGTAAATTTGAAACAGTAAGAGCACAAAAGGGAGCATTAAAGGCTCAGTTCTGCAAGGTGCCAAGCATTGCTATGATCTGGCAAATCGCTTAAGCACATGTTTTAACTTTAAGCACATGAGCAGTCCCATTGAAAGCAACGCATCGGGATGAAATCAGAGCTCTGGGACTGTGTCATATTGATGAAGAAAAGAGAGGGCAGGGATGCAAAGGTCTCTTTTTTTTTTAGGAGCTGTAGGCAATTGCACGCACGCAAACGTGCATAGGCATTCACAAGAAAGTCTGCAAACTCCTTTTCCTCCTTCAGTGGCAGAAGGACAATTTGTTTGCTGAAGTTACATTTTGGAATGATAAGCACGAATTCATGCATGTGAAAGGAGAGCAACTTGGCTAAATTTGGCTTCGCTAAATCATTATCACAGTTAACAAAAAAGCTTCTGTATACACTTTGACACGTAGACTCTTTTTTCCCCTTTTTCCTCCCCTTTTATGAAATGGTAAATTCCTCTTTCAGGCTCATTACCAATCCTTAAATAAACATGAAGGTTTAGGCTGCAAGAGGGTGTAATTAAAAAGTTGGGATTCTCGCTCTTCACCACAGTGTTATTTCCGCTCTGGAGCCCGTATCCTTTGAAGCCAAGCTGAATTGACAGGACAGAGCTGTGCTTGTGGTCGGACCAGGCGAGCAGCTGCCCACCATGCTTAGTGCGAGTCTTACCCAGTGCTCACTGGAGCCAGTGTGACTCATGCCATTGACTCCAGCAACTGTTGGTTCAGGCCCTGACTGCAGAATTAGACCCCTGGGGGGTCCGAGAGAAATAAGGTGGAAAGACATGTCGGCATTTAAATAATACTTTCTCCTCTGGAATGGGTTGTGCCACAGCTGCTAATTTTGATGAGTTCTATCAGAGGTTTAGCACTCACTTTTAGGATGCCCTTTGGCACCTGATTCAGTTCATATATAATTTGGGATTAAAGTACCTTGGGGATTTTTTTCTTTCTTTTACAGAATTACTTTTTGTTCTCACAAGTCAGTTTCTGGAGGTCCCTGTCAACATGCGTCAGTCTTGCAGGGTTGATGCTTTCTTTCTTGGAGATTTCGCTAATGGCATCTCTTTTCTTTCTCTTTTGAATATGATTTTTTAACACGGGTGTTTTTCTCTTCTTCCCTTCCCCTTCTCTCTTCTTCTCTGAAGTCTGCAGCCAGGAGGGCGGGCACGTCCTGCGCGAACTGTCAGACCACCACTACCACGCTGTGGAGGAGAAATGCCAACGGCGATCCCGTCTGTAATGCCTGCGGGCTCTACTACAAGCTGCACAATGTAAGTGTGACTGTGACGCTCCATAATGGGGCCTCAGTTGTGTTGCTTGATGCTCCATACTCTTCGGTGACTTAAGGTTTTCCAGTCGCGGGTAGTGCTGATGCCTCCTTTATCCCTTTGGGGACATTAGGGGTTGGAGTGATGAGCCGGCATCCCCTCAGACATTGCTGATCTGTCTCAGAGAGGTATAAAACAGTGCTGTCCTGGGGTAATGTTAGAGCTTTCCCATGCCTGAGCCAAGAAAGGAGGGGCAGGTCAACACAGAGAGACATTATCCACTGCTGATTGGGCTCAGTGTGTTGGAAAAGACAACACGCCATCCTGCAAGCTGATACCCCTTCTAGGCATAGCTTGGTTCCTCCAGCAAATACAAACTCTGGAAAAAAAGCAAAATGTGCCAGCAACTATTTAGATCTTGGGTTTGCGGCTGCCTTTGTCCCTTCCCTCTGCCCATCCCCAAAGATGATTTATTTAGGTCTTGTGTTTTGCCCTGGTTGACGCAAGTGATTCCTAAACCAAAAAGGACTTGATTTAGTTAGTGGTCTGCAGAGTCTGCTCAACCTGTGACGTGAATTTTAAAGCATCTGTCGTGGAATGGAAGGAAAAATGAGATGAAATGGCTGGCAGATTTAATCTAATGTCTCCATGCAAAGCCAGCTTGCAGGAACCAGGGATGTGTGCCCCAGGGAAAGAGCTAAAGGGATCTGAAAATTCTTGTACTGAATAATAATGCTAATAAAGGAGTCTTAAGGCTACTCCTGTTACCCTCATTCCACATGTGGCATTAGAACAATTAGTATATCAGAAGAAGGGAAGACTTTCAATTTCTTTGCTTTGATAGATCTTATATTTTTTTCTTCCTAGTGGTCATTTGCTTTATGTTTGGCCTAGAAATCTCAGGCTATGTTTTGCCCTTCTGTCCACCCATGCAAATACATCGAAGACAGATCGGGTTTCCTGGAGCACCCAACCCTTGTGGTGTCTTAGTCCCCTGCATTTGCTATTTCAAGCTCTTTGGTTGCTTGTGATGAGTAAACAAGTTTGGATTAAGTGGGAAAAAAGAAACCCCAACTGTCAACCAGGCTAATTTTCACCTGTTTTGTGCTAGGCATCTCTCTTGGAAAACAGGAAAACGTGTTTACCCTTTAGCAAGCAGGCGTCTCAGCACCTTTCGAGTCCCATGTAGCAAGCAAAGCTTGTCATCAAACTCTCAGTGTGGTCACTGCAAACAAAGGGGTTGGACCCAGAGTGAAAGCTCTGAGACTACTATAAGAACATATTCTGTTTGCTATTTCCATGGCAAGAAGAGAGCAAGGTCAGTCAGCTTCACTGGAGGAGTCTGTGCTTGTGCTGTGTTTTCATTTTGGCCTTGTAGCCGCCAGCAGTAGGACTTATATCATATAGACTGGGAGACAGATAGGGAGACCTATACCTGGGCTGCTCCCCTTGTACCTTGTCAAAGCTCTTTGAAAAAGATAGGTTCTTCTCTGGTTGGACCTGATGGAGGTTCCTTTGTTTGGATGAGATGACTTTAATCCTTGAAGGTGTAGCTTCTCCCTACAGCTATAAAAGGTGTCAGATCGTGGGTTCAGATGTGTTACTTGCATTGTAGACATCTGACTGGAAGAATCCCCTTTAAGGTGTCTAGAATAGTGCCTGGATGCTGAGGTTCTCCAGAAATGTGCTGCAGGAGCACATCCTGTTCTTTTTCATGCTAATGCTGTGTTCCTAGTTGTCCTGAATTGACCCCCTAGACCCACTGTTTAGGGAAACTCGGATCCAGCTGTGAAATTTGTGACATGGGGCAGGCCTTGAGCACATTGGAACTGTTTTCATATTCATTAAAAACACTGACAGACAGCTGCTTAAAAGCTCAGCGCAGCTACTTAGCGAAGTCAAGTAGTATCTTGCCTTACGAGCAACTCCATTAATGGGGCCTGCTTAAATGGAACCCTAGAGGACTGAGATGCTGTGTGAACAGTATAACTAGGCAAGGATACCAAATACCGGCTGTGAGCGGGTAGATCCTTTGATTTTACTTTTTTAAGAGGATGCTTAGCTATCTCAGTTAGGTCCATGATGGCAGAGCATCGGAACACTATTCTGCAGCCCAACTTGCTTTAGAGGTTGTGAATCTGAAGGCCACATTATGCTTCAGGAGCCAAATACTTAGGAGTAAGATTTTTGTGAGCAGTGGTAAGGCTGGGATAGCCTCATGGGTTTGCCTTCTCATTTTGGCTGTTGCGAGGCAAGACCTAGGGATTTGAGCTAACTGCCTGGTGAATGGCACCAGCATCATTGTTTAATCAACTCAAGGCCTGGAGGAAGTTTTGTGGTTGCACGTGAACAAAGCTCCTTGGCTGGAGCAAACTGGACTGGTCTGTTCAAGTGCAAGACCCCTTTGTGCAGGCTGTGGTCCTGCTGTACTTCATCTGCATTGGTTCTCTATCAGGAGAGGTGTCAGAAATAGAGATGCTCAGTGTAGCCTGTCCATCTCAAACACCTGAATGTCTGCACAGATGTTGCATCAATGACAGTGAAAGGTCTTTAGATGTTTGGGAGATTCCTCAACCCTGTTTCAGGCTATGTTGCAGTAAACTCATGGTTGTTTTTTATCTTCCTTCCTCCCCATTTTGTTTTTCCTTTGGGTTTAATGAATTTTTCTTGGGCCTTCAGATCTTTACGGTATTTTAATGGATTGATCTGATGGTGAAACTTACTCAGTTTTTGACTCCACACTGGGAATATTTGCAGTGAAAAAGCTAATTTTTTTTTTGTCACAGGGCTATTTTTTTTTTTTGTGGGGCTTTATCAGTTCCTTCTACTGTTGATTCCCACAGCTTAAGCAAACTCATTTGCCAGTAGGATATAAGCAATAATCATAACAGTCTCGGGGTGCATTTAGTGAAGCTGCTGGTATTTCTTCCAACAAGAACTGGCTCCATTAACACCAGTATTAACAATGACTAATATTTCGCATTGATATGGTGCCTTTCATCCTGTGGCACCCCAGAGTGTTTTCTATGATACAGACAGCCTGGAAGATTAATCCCACATTGTAATGACTATGTCTGAAGGATAAATCCACACCAGTGACAGGACCTTATTGAGGTCAATGGCAAAATCCCATTGTCTTCAGTCAGAGCAAGCCCAGGCTATCCCCTAGATTTGATCTGTTGAATGTGAGGTTCTCATCCTTGTTGTTTTAGTCATTCTTAGAGGCAGGATGAGCCTTCACTCACTTCAGGGATGGGTGGGAGTGAACCTTGTTGGAGGTGCACAGCAGACTGGCCTGTGCCCATAGGAATGAGTGAGCTGCTGTTGGTCTCGGTGCAAGTCGTCAGAAAAGACCTCTTTCACAATATCCTAAAGCAGGGTTGTGTGTCCCAAGAGCAGAGCAGTTGGTGTTTTGCATTTGATAAAACAAAGAGCATAATTCATGCCCGTAATTAATTGGCTCCATCTGAAATTAATGAATTTCATATACATGCACTGGGCTGGTTTAATTTTAATTTAGCATGTGTTTGTCATTTTTATCACAATGGATTTTCATGGAGAAGGTCTTCCCTCTGGGTTTCTTGTTTCCCTACCCCAGAAACAGAGACAAGGCCATGGCTTTGATGTTTTGGGGACTACTTTAATTCTGCTGTGACTGACCTTTGAAGTCACTGGAAGATATTCCAGCTTGCTGCTGTGACTGTGCTGGTCTTACTCCTCCTGACATTTATCTGAGTACTTACCTGCTTGGCACTTGGGTCAGGTACCTGCTAGGGGGGTGAGACCATATACACCAAGATGATGGGTCCAGCTAACAGCTTGGATGGCATTTCTGCCTCTAGTTGCTGGCCATGGCTTTGTCACCATCCCGGGCAAAAATGGTACTCCCATCCATAAGTTTCGCATCAAGTCATGGTCTGGGCCAATCTGTTCTTAGTGTTTGAGTGAGACATGAGAGATGTCACTTTGGGGAAGTGCTCATTGTCCTGCAGGGCACAATACCAAGCACGGTCAGGACCCTGTGCATGATCAAAAAGCCAGCACAGCCCCAGCTCCAGCGCCAGGCTGATGCCACTTTGCCTCCACCACCTCCTGAGCTTGCGCCTTTGCTGTTTCACCTTAGAAATCAGTTCTGGCTGCTCTCGAGTCTGTGTGTCATGATGTAAATACTCACTGGGAGCTGGGGAGGCTGGGGCTAAAGTGTGCCTACCCAAATCTGAGCTGGGTTCATTAGGGGTTGGACTTTCAGGTCTCCTTTAACATCGCTGCCTGATGGGGCTCACCTGGGGCTTCCTCCCAGCTTTGAACCTGGGCAGCACAGTCCTGCTGTCTGGCTGAAAACAGGCCAGGCAAAGATTTCCCATCCCAGCCATACAGCTGGAGCAAAGGGCCTTCCTTGTATGTGTATCCCCATTCCCTTGTCGAGGACAGGAAGCCAGGGAGATGGGTGGTTATATTTAAAGCCCATGGCATATGTGGCTTTTGCTTGTTGCTGCCCCAGGGCTGTTGGGCTGCAAATGGACAGATTCCTCCTTCTTACATTTAGCTGCTGTCAAGCGGGGCTGCTTCCTCTGGTTCCCTTTATCCATAGGTAGAGGAATATACCTGGTTTTAGGACAAGATGAAATTTCTCATCACTGCTGATACAGAGAGCCTGTGGTCACTAATTCAGATGGGGATAAAAGACTTTGGGATGCTTAAATTGGAGAAGGTGAAGCCAGTCCTTTCTCTCCCATTGCCTGCATCCCCACATAAAATGGGAAGCTATTGTATCCTTGCCTCCTCAGTGGGGGAAATCTGTGAATGATTCCCATGCAGCGGGGAAAGGCATTAGGGAGTGGCCAATGAGCAACAAGTGAAACTTTGCTGTGATCTGGGAGAAGGGAATGCTTTGTCCCCTGCGCTGATTTAAGTTCTTATGGGTGAAGATCTGCTCAGGACCCTTACAGGGACATCTTTTCATTGTCCTTCACTGGGGCTGAGATAGTCACTCCTGGTGGACAGCAAATCCATTCTTTCTCCCTTTTCTCCCTTTGCAGAATATCCATCAGTGCTGTTGTGCGCTCACTTTTAGTATGAAAAGTAGTGTTCAACCCTGGGGTGATTGATGGGCTCTCCTGCCTTCTGCTATGGGTGAAATTCTGCAGAGAAACTAGTGCAATACCTATATAATTTCTCATATAGACTCTTAAGTTTAGATTTTGGGCTGTTTATGGATGTTGGATGCATAAAGCCCCTTCCAAGTGCAGTCTTTGGGGCTTTTATGGCACCTGTGCTAATGCATGTTGTGATGCTGGCTCTCTATGCAGCAGTAAGAGTTTCTTACAAGAGGTCCAACAGACCTTTTGCTACCGTTTCCTAACCCTGATGGGTGTGCAGATAGTCACTGCTGCTGTGTCTACTCATGCAGGAGAATTGAACGCTTAGTTTTCTTACAGATGTGTCTGCATGCAAGTAGAAAAAGCTTTGCTGGGCAGCACAGATATGTGTTTTAACTTCCCTCAAAAAACCTGGAAGACTTGAGAAATAAAACAAGGCCAGCTAATATAAACCTGAAAAGACAGTTGGAACAAAACCCCTCTAAAGAAGAAAAATAAGACAAAAATGAGACAAATAAGAAAAAAATAAGACAAGATAAAAAATAGAGAAACTCTTCTCAACTCTGTTTGCCCAGCTCTTTAACGCTGTGAAAATCTGAGATCCCTCATAGCACTGAAATCCCAGCAGCTATTGCCACTAATGGTTTTAGATCAGTCAGGAAGCCTCAGGGTGAGACGGTGTCTGCAGGGGATATTTCAAGGTGATAATGGTTGGTTTTGTTCCCAAACAGGGTGCAATTACCTAATGGGCAGATAGCTGAATTTTTTCAGGTATGTTTTGCTCCAGTGAGGCTCTGCCAGCAATTCTCTATCATCTTGTCTTCAGAAACATCAACCAAACTTGGGATGTCCTGTCAGGATCTGAACTTTGGGATGGGGGGGCAGACGTTGTGTAGCCATGGCGCGTGGGGTTTACAAAGGAAAGAGGGGGGCTGTCGGCTGTTCAGGTGGTACTGGGCACATGAATCCCATGGTGATGCACGGAAAAGGGATGGAAGCACAAAAAAAAATAACTGGTTTTTGTTTAGATTAACAGACCCCTGACTATGAAGAAAGAAGGAATTCAGACCAGAAACCGGAAAATGTCTAGCAAATCCAAAAAGTGCAAAAAGGTCCATGACAACCTTGAAGACTTTCCCAAGAGCAGCTCCTTTAACCCCGCCGCCCTCTCCAGACACATGTCTTCCATCAGCCACATTTCACCTTTCAGTCACTCCAGCCACATGCTGACTACACCGACACCGATGCATCCTCCATCCAGCCTCTCCTTTGGACCTCACCATCCTTCCAGTATGGTCACTGCCATGGGTTAGCAAGAGACTCCCCTGCTGAATGCTTACGGTCTCAAAGTGAGATTTACTTTATATACTTGCATTTTTGCAGGCGTGTGGTTATGGGTCTGAAGTCCCGAATCAAATAGGAGGGGAAAAAAAAGAATATTAAAAAAAAAAAGATAATTTGAAGGCGTAAGAGAGAAAAAAATAAAAAAAAACCAGAAAAAAACTACAAAAAAACACAAAAGGAAAAAAAAAAAAAGAAAAAAAAGAGAAAAAAAAACCAAAAAAAAAAGGTTTTAGAAAAGTGATGTTTGCCACTTTTTAAAGGAACTCACTATGGCTTCTATGTATTCTTACCCACTGAATCTGGATCCCATTTGTGAATAAGCCATTCAGAACTTGCATTCCCTATTGGACAGGATCTCTAGTGCTGTGAAAAAAAGAGAATAAAATGAAATAAAATAAAGTAAAAAGCGCTGAACATTGCATATAACTTATATTGTAAGAAATACTGTACATTCGAGGAAGACTTTATTGCATCTGGAGAGCTGTAAAGAGAAAGAAAAAGGCATGAAGGACTCCGAGAGATTTTTCTTTTTTTTTTTTTTCTTTTTTTTTTTTTTTTTAAAGGAAAAGAGACAAAAAATAATAAAGAGGAATGGAGGACAATTGAAAAACCAGACAAGCAAACAATGCTGACCAAGAGGAAACACGGTCTTACGAGCAAATGGACCAACTGCCAGTCATGTCTTCTCCTTTGATTTGATTTTATTTGCTGGTTTTGGTTTGGTTTCTTTTTATTTGGTTGCCGGGGAAGGGGGAGGGGGCTGGCTAGAACGGTTTTTGGATGATGCATTAACTAACTAATGAAATAAATAAATCAATAAAAACCTATAGGGAGATCATTCATTTTGGGCCATGAGCCCTTTTACATAGGAAGTACCAATGGTGTCAGGCAATCAGTGTTACCATGCAGACATTGCCAACAAGGGGTTTTCAGATAGCCATTCTCCAGGTCTATACGCATTGTGAACAAGTTCCTGTAATTGTTGTTTGTATGTATAATTCAACGCACCAAAATAAGGAAGATGTAGATTTATTTCATCCTATTATACAGACTGAATGGTTGTACAAATTTATTTACTGCTAGTGATAAGACCTGCTTTTTTTTTGTTTTGTTTTCATATTTTTTCTTCCTTTTTTTTTTTTTTTGAGAATAAACTAGATTAAATTCTGTTGACTTAAAAGTGTTTTGTGCTTGGGGAAGGGAATATGTTTCTTTATTATTATTATTCTTCTTTTTGTTTTAAAGTTGTTTTGATGATATTTATTCCATAGTCATCATGGATATGGGAATGTGCATCTCTGTGCTCATGCTGACAGCCAAAGCACTGTTTGTAGTGGCTTGAGAGTAAGAAAAAGCACAGAACAAAGGAAGGAAAAAACCCTCACAAATAAATAGACTGCATGTTAGTGTAACCCCAATCTCCGGTGTGTGCTCCCTGTCCCTTGAATCTCAGCCCAGCTGCTGCCGTCGTCTGATGTGAGGCTTCCACATGGAATGGGTCCCTTTTGGTCTTAGTGAACCATGGCTACCAAGATGGCAAACCTGTGTTGAGGACAATTTGGGATTGGGATAAGTGCAAAGATATGGCAGGGTCCTTCTGATTCTGGATGCGTTTTGGGTAGTACTAGGAAAGAAGCTGAGATTATGGACAGGAACTGGAAAAGCACTTTCTGCTCTGCCCACCGGGTACTCAGTGATATAATTTGGTGGTCTACAGTTGAGATCTTGATGTGAAATCAAGATGGGTGGTCCAGATCCTGTCCCTGTGATTGGAGGAATGGGCAGAACCTGTTACAAAAGGCTTGATATGGTGGTAGGCAGAGGTCTTTTCCCCAGATTTCAAAGGCCCTCAGGCAGCCCCTTCCTGCAAGAATCTTTTTTCAAATAATGTAATTTGTATTAATATTATTATTGTGGATAGCAAAGTTTGGCTCTTTTAATTTAATTTCTGATGGTTTAATCCTTAGATATTGGTCCTTCTCTTCAGCATTTACTCTTCCAGCTTCTTTATGCTATCATTAGGGTTGAGCATTTACTTTCCAAATGAAAGGTTAGACTTCTTATCACCCTGCTCCATTTGGAGATTTAAGCATGGTGTGATAAGACAGAGGTTGCCACAGCTGTGAGAAAATGCTTAACCCCCTCCAACCCTCCAAGCAACATAAAAACCTCAACGGGCATGACCTGCAAATGACTTATTAATTTATTTATTTATTTAATTAGATATGGAATGAAATAGCTGAGTTCTTTCACCCAGAAATATGTGTACTCCTATGTTTCTGTGCCAGGTGGATGGAAAAATATCACCGCATGTGTCAGATGCTATTTTGAACCCGCTTTCCCTGAGGTGATAACTGGAGAGGGCTAACAATGGCCTGGTCTAATCTTCTGCAGGACGGCTCACATGAGTAAGGATGTTTCACGTAAGAAAAACCACTTCAAAACTGTCAGGATGATTATACAGAGGCCAAATAGTCATTTGATTTTGGAATGGAAGAGAAGAGGGAGAGTATTGACCTTTATTTGTGCTTTTTGAACCCTGTTTCAAAATGAAACCAGTTCATTAGCTATGAACTGTTAAATTATGTCTACCATAAAGAAGGATTTAGCAGTTGTAAGTGGAACAGACAGTAATTGTTTTGTAATGTTGTATATTCTTTCCTTTCTTCCCTGTTGATAAAAATGTGTAAAAAAAGTCAGAACAAATAGCACCCATTTAAAATCTTGTGTTAATCACCTTTCTGCTTACTCAATGAGTATTTTAAGCATAAGGACTAAATGTTGAAATAAAACAGAGCAAAGAATTATTGAGATGCAAATGGAGATCTTGTTGGCTCCTAATTAATCATCTGCAAACTGTAAAGCTATTTCCAATTAGTCTGACAAATCAAAAGAAATAATCATCTTTGCTGATATTAAGCTTGAGAGATTATTTCTTAATTCGTGATGCTACAACCTTTCCCTCCTTTTGCTCATCAACAGATTGCAGTTGGACCAAGATAATGATTACAGTATTCACAGTGCTTTGCTCATCTATTACTGTGATTTTATCTTTCAGTTTGGTTTAGAGGGAACTGGCTCCTGAGTTTCTTGCTCTAACTTCTTTTTTTTTTCCCCTAAAAACTGAAAACACCTTCTACTTGCAGTTCCCTTCTGATGTTCTTTCATAGGTTTTAGGGGTATTGAGCGAGAGAATGCAGGACTGAGGCCAGCTCAGATAATGAGCATCCCGAAAAGGACACAAATGGAGACACTATGTCTGCATATACCCTAAGAAACACACACGGTTTGCCTAGAGAGTTCTTACATCAATTATCTTGTGTTCTGATGTCAGGAACAGGATGAATAGAATCTCACACAATGTACCCCTTGATTACTGGTCAAGATGCAAAATTAACATGAGTCTACCAGTTTCTCAGTTATGTCTTCTTTTTCTTTTCTTCCAGAAGTAAATATTCCAGATTTTTAATGTGTTGAAGGGTTTTGGGCTTTGGTTGGTTTTGTTATGGTGTTTTATTATTTGCTTTGCTTTGTTTACTTCCTTCCCTTTAACACCTGAGAAAAGTCTGGTTTACAGAAAAAGCCACGAACTGTTGCTTTTAGGCAAACATCTTGTGAATGGCTACTCTCCTTTTTCATTTCTGAAATTGCAGTGAAGAGCTGATGATAGGCAGGCTGGAGCAGGAAAGCCCTCTGAGTCACAGCTCTACTTCGGTAATCTGTATTGTGCAGAAAACACCATGGACATCATTAGTGGGGTCAAATCTTGTGGTCTTTTTGCAGGCAAAATGCCTTCTGTGAATTTGAGTGAGTAATAGCTGCTGTGCTGGTGTGATGGTGGTAACTGCATTCTGCTCATGATCCAAGCAAAAGTCCACTGGCATTAGTGGAAAGACTCCCAACAAGTAGTGCAGTAAGACTTGAATCAAGACCTCCCAATTAATTTCAGTGTTATCACCTTGGTTTATCTGCCTTAGTTAACTTTTCAGCTGCATAGGTCTTGTGTCAGTACACATGTGCTCACATGAGATACTGAAGATTACCAAGCTCAATGCTTCAAGGTGGAAGAAGTGATGTTATTTACACAGACTGCAAAACTCTGATTTTTCTCCTGTGCATTTGACTTATGAGTTGTTTTAGGAAGCATTTAAACTTGTATTTAGGTTCAGATTAACAGTGTGTTTTTGAAGTGATTTCCCAGTAGTTCCACCTTCGGGTGATGAAATTTTACCTTGGCTCATGCAGCATGGTTCCTTGGAACCCCACCTAATGTGCTACCACACTAACAGTAGCTCAGGCCAAAAGGCCAGGCTAAAATTGCCCTGAAGAACCCCTCAAAATATGGCCTTTGGGTCCTCGGCATGGATTGTTTGTTCCCCCAAGCGTCACACCTATTGTTAATGCACACATCACCGTAAAACACATGTTTTCCTACTCTGTTTTGGTCACTGAGACTCCTGATCCACTCAGGCCAGGTTGTAATCTGGGAAAGAACCCGGGTGGGTGATGATGGGACTAGAGAAAAGGAACCTGTCTTGTTTTTTGCAGAGTTTAGGAAGTGTTTGGGACAACAGACCAGAAGTTCTTATGGGAAAACCCCTGTAAATGAAGCCTCAAAAATGTTGTATTTATCCTTTCCTCTTTCATTGATTTTCTATATGGCACTGGGAAACTCACATGAGGAAAACCACTAATAATGTGACCATCCCTTTTGGTGATGTCTGTTTGCACACCCTGAAGTTTGTTTTGCAGGAATGTTCAGTGGTATCTTAAGCCAAAGGATCTCATGCTTGTATTAATCCTGCAGAATACAGTAAATATTAGAAATACTGCAAATCTGGTGCTTTATTTCTTCCACCTTTTCCCATCCCCAAATCTGGAGGACAGTAACTCCTTCTCTCTTCAAAGATGTGTTGTGAAGATAAATCCATCACTTGTGAAGTGCTTGGATGAGCACCAGGGAAAACCCACCAGCTTCAGCAGGTTTGCAGGAAGGAGGGCTTGAGGAGTGAGCAAAACACAGGTCCACTGCTCATGAAGGTCAGCATCCTCCCTGTGTCCTCAATGAGGCAAACAAAAAACACTTGATGCGATTGTCCTATGAAGAAGGAACAATGGAGGTGGAGGGAGGGTGAATAATTCAATTTGGTGTTTCCTGACATTTCAGTGCTTGAGTTTTTACTCTTCATGCCATTTTTTTTAATGCATTTTTTTTGGTTTCATCCCTCCATAAAATATACATGTGCGGATACACACGGGGGCTTATTTGTGTCGTGGACTCTGTACCTTGTCAGCAAAGGAAACATGATGTGTGTCAAGCCTATGTGTAAGTATGTCTACACCTAGAGAACTGGAGGGTGCCTGTTGTCACCCGTCTGTTGGTTGTGTGATGCTCTATGTGCGTCTGTGTGGATATATCTAAGCTCTACAGAAAGCAAGGCACAACACAAATGTATAGCAAATTTATACCTGTTTCACACAATTCCCTGAGGCTATGCAGACTCCTGGGTGGATGTTGGAGCACTCTATCTTAGAAGTATATTTCCCTTGTTATAAGTTTAAATTAAGTCTTTGACCTGAAGCTAAACTAATTTTTTTCTCTCAAGGTACAAAACACCTGGTTATTTAACCTGTCCTTTTACATTTCCACTCTGGGTTACTGTCAACTCCAGAGGCACTAAAATAATTAATGCAAACTTGTCCTCTGGGAAGACAGAAGTGACTGAAATGCTCAGGGGAAGCTTGTTCGTGAGCCTCACAGGCTGGTGTTCATGTTAATGTGGAAAATTAAACCTCTGCGTGTGTATCTAGGCTTAGCCCATGAACTGTTTTAGTTCCCAATTAATACTCTTTTGCAATATTATAGTGCAATCATTCACATAACCATTTCTATGTTAGAACCACAGTAATCTTCTTACACTACTTGACTGGATAACTCTTTTCTTGCTAAGCCACAAATCAACCAGTGTGTAGACTGGGGTGGTCTCAGTGGCTGCAGGGAGCACTTCTGTTCACAGGTTCAGGTCAAGACACAATCCTTCAGCTCCAATTCTGCTTCTAATTACGGTCTCCCCTAATATTCACCAATCACAGAAGAGATTCCTTTCTCAGCTCTGATCATTACGGATAATTAAGAAGTCAAAAGAAAGCAATACAAACTGCTGTGAATGCAGGTGGGGGTTGAGGGCCACAAAGATGCTCCAAGGGCTGGAGCACGTATGAAGATGGGCTTGTTGGGAATCGGGCTTGTTCAGCCTGGAGAAGAGAAGACTCAGGGGAGACCTTAAAGCAGCCTTCCAATACATAAAGAAGCCTAAAAAAAAGCTGGAGAGGGACTTTTTACTTGGGCTTATAGGAATAGGAAAAAGGCCAACGGCTTTAAACTGAAAGAGGGTAGATTTAGACATAAGGAAGAAGTTCTTCCCTGTGAGGATGCTGAGACGCTGGCACAGGGTGCCCAGAGAAGCTGTGGCTGCCCCATCCCTGGCAGTGTTCAAGGCCAGGTTGGACACAGGGGCTTGGAGCAAGCTGCACTAGTGGAAGGTGTCCCTGCCCGTGGCAGGGGTTGGAACTGGATGAGCTTTAAAGTCCCTTCCAACCCAGACCATTCTATGATTCTATGACTTGTGGCTTCTTGAGACTCTTGGTTTCTTTCCCCATGTAGCAAGATTGCCCATGGCCAGGGAGGCCAGCAGAGCCCTCTGTGAAAGAGGTGAAGTTGTCTCACTTGCGAAACCTCAGGCTAGTTGCTGAAGGTTATCCTTTTTCTGCATTCATGCAGAGGTGATCACTGATGAATTTACTTCCTGTGGAGTTGCACTGGAGCAGATTTATAGATTCTGTGATAAATTTTAAACTATATTTAGGGACTCTGAGGAAACAGCAATGAATAGGTACAGGTCCTGAACTGTGATCCTTGATTGCAGCTGCTTCATAATAGACTTCTTTTAAAAGTACCAGTATGGAACAGGAAGTGGTGGGGGATAAAAAATTCTGCTGAGCCTGGAGAGAGGAGGATCCTTGAGTAAGAACTGAACAAGATCCATGGGAAAGCCAAAAATGAGGAAGGAGAGACTGAACCTATGATGGATTTCTGAACAGTCAACCCAGGGTCTTTCCATTAATAGCAGGCAGGATGTTTTCCTTTGTGAAAACCTGATAAAGTTTGTCAGATACCGATAACCTTTCTATAAGAATTTTCGTACTGTGTGTATCGTATATGGTAATATGTATGTATGTATATATGCATATATATGTATAATAGGGATATTTCTGTCTGTTAATTTTCATAGAGTGGCTTTTCTATAAAATCCTGTACAACAAAATAGAGTTATGCTTGCATATGGGCCTGTCAACTTTGTTTGTATTTAGTAGACCTTTTCCAAAAGGGTCGTGGGAGAGGAAGGTGGAAGCCCATGCATGTGATGACATCTATCTATTCCTATTGTGTATGCATCAGTATTTCATGGATGTCACACAGGAACAGCTGTGAAGTTTGCTTTACAGAGTTGTCCTTTTGCATCAGGGGATATAAAAGCAGGGTGCAGGCTCTGGTAAGGACATGTCTCCATATCAGTTCATTGGCAAATTGCCTTGAAGTTTTATCACAAAAACCCCGAGCATCAAATTCAGCATCCTTGCCCTGACTTGGTGTTTCAGTGTGTCCCATCTCTCTGCTCTTGTCCTGATAGTAGACAACACCCATATTTTGCTTGGCTTCTGGCTTTAGCAGCGTGTCTCAGATTTCTCTCGCCCATGGTGCAGAGGAAATCTGCTCAGACCATTCCTAACCTGTTTAAGTGGAAGTAGGTGTTCTCTGAGTTTGTTTTTTTTTTTGGAGGGGGAGAATTAAGTTGGGAGACCAGCTTTCCAAGCCTTCAAATGCTATCTTCATGCCTCCTGGTTTCTTGAAGACCTCAGGCTGGTCAAGCACTTGAGTGCTTGCTTTGCTTGAGTATGACGGATCAGTATAGCGTGTGTTGGCAGCTCAGACATGATTTATGATGCTTGGAGGGATGAGGAAATCCTATGTTTTCACCAAATTTTCTTTCCATTCCCTCTGGTCTACTTGATCCACATCTCTGACATGATGTCATGCATCTTTACTGTGGATGTAGAGTAAATAACCCTTCAACTCAAACCTGCCTTCAGACTTTGAGGATCAGGCATTCATCCTATTGCTAAAATAAATAGTCTCATTCTCTGCTCACTCCCAGAAATTTTTGGGTTCATTTGACTAAGTTCTCCCTTCAGGCCACTGGATACCCAAATTTTCTCTCTTCTCCAACATAAATCTGATCGGTTAGAAACATAAGCCATTTTTCCTTTAAGGCATTGGGAAGTCTGTAGTCAATAAGAACCCAGTGGCATGGAAAGGAAAACATCTATCATAACTATAGGAGTTTATTGACTTTGATAAGTGCTTGGGCTAAGATCAATCCAGATAAACGTATTCCTGCTGTTGCAGGATAATCACAAAGATTTCTGGGTGGTTTTAGGTAGTTCTGTAGCATATTCTAGATGATACCTTTGACCATTTTTCAGCTTGGCACTGGCTATGGCTTAGGAACTACATTACCTAAATGGGGATGTGCCCCTTTACAGCTCTTGGGTTTAGGGACATTTATGTCCACACTAGCTGCAGTAATGGGTCAGGAGCAGAGATATGTAAGATAGACTCACAGGCCTGCATGTGCATCTCAGCAAATCAGTGCATTTCAGGTGGATAAGCATCCACAAATGACATTAATCAGATTGACCTGCAACATGGTTTATTTAACATCCCTTCTGCTAAACCAAAGTCAAACTTTTCCTACGTATATAAAAATATATGATCTCATTTCAAAAAAGATATGCATGTGTCTGCTCATTAATTTCTGAGACCATTCCCCTATCTTATGTGCTCCATCCTTAAGACTTTTCCATGGCTTCTAGCTTTTGCTCAAGTAATGATTTGCTGACTGTTATTTGCATTCAGCAATGCAGAGGCAACTTGAAGCAGTAAGTGCAGCAGGATTGATTCAGTTGATTCAGCACCTAATTCAGAAATAGGAATCAACTCAGATCCTGCTCTTCTGGAAGATGTTGCTTCTGAAAAGGCCCTCTCCTCTCCCTTGAGAGAGCCACTGGCACTATGGAAAGCCTGCCACCTCAATTGTCAGCTTTGGATCAGTCAGCCCTGAACAAGGGTTGGATGTTGGATTTCCTGGCCTGTCAGCCATTCTTGGTCCTCAAAGGAACAGACAACCTGTCAGAGGTGATCAATAAATGCCATTGACTGCCCTGGAGTTTGAGACTTTTCAAAAGGAGCTCCCAAGAGGAGATTCAGGCACAGGATGTAATCTTGACCACAGTCAGTTGGTATTCAGTGAGGGATACGTATGATGGAGGTAGTCTTCCTCCGAATGTTCACAGCACATGTCCTCGGGCAAAGGAAAAAGAGGGAAGAGGTTGCCTGATCTGGCACTGCTGTTCTTATACCGGTATCATTGAGGATTGGAGCACCTCCTGTATGAAGACAGAATAAGAAAGTTGGGGCTGTTCAGCCTGGAGAAGAGAAGGCTGCATGGAGACCTCATAGCAGCTTCCAGTGTCTGAAGGGGGACTATAGGGATGCTGGGGAGGGACTCTTCATTAGGGACTGTAGTGATAGGACAAGGGGTAATGGGTTCAAACTTAAACAGGGGAAGTTTAGATTGGATATAAGGAAGAATTTCTTTACTGTAAGGATGGTGAGGCACTGGAATGGGTTGCCCAGGGAAGTTATGAATGCTCCATCGCTGGTGGTATTCAAGGCCAGGTTGGACAGATCCTTGGGTGGCATGGTTTAGTGTGAGGTGTCCCTGCCCATGGCAGAGGGGTTGGAACTGGATGACCTTAAGTTCCTTTCCAACCCTAACTATTCTATGATTCTATGATTCTATAGCTCCTTGTAACTATGGAAGGAAGAGTTTCACCATATTTATAGTGGGCTGGGGTCAGCATTTGGGCTGGGTCCTTTACTGTTTCAGGTGATCAGGAAAAGTCCATCTCTGCCCACAAGTACATCAGTGTGATTGATTTTGGTGGTGTTAGAGCTGTGAAACTAAGGCTGGAATGAAACCAAAGAATGAAGTTATATTCTGGATTATACCCATCAGTTGAGATGCGTGAAATAGGAACATCAGTGTTCAAACCCTCTTTATAGTGAATATCCAGGAGCAGTGCTCCTCTTTCTGAATAATGACATTTATTTAGAGTCCTCTGATCTCTAAAACCTGCATCAGTGTTTGTGGAAGCTGGCCAAAGACTCACTGGCAACTCAGAAAATAACTGAGTTTTCCCCCTGAGGTCTCTTATGACAGGTTTCTGACTGTGCTTGCTGCGTTACCTGGCTCATTTTGCATGTTTCTCTACCTCCTCATGCTTAGAGTTAGGTCCTTAGACTAGTCTAAATATCCAGCTGGAGAAATGGCTTTTTTCAGGTATATGCAGTCAGCTATCATGCATCATCAGGCTTGGGGCTCTTCCCAGGCAACTTTGGACATTACAGAGAAAAGGTTTACTTACAGGTAGTTGTCTGGAGTTTCTCAACAATAAGTGGAGAGGAAAAGGCACTTCTTTGAATGTTATACATATTTTAGACAGTAATTTTAAGATGTCATTCACAGCCTGGGACTGCCTATTTCTTTTCACTGAGTAGCTCTACCCTAGCGACGGGCTTTGCCAGTACCCGGAGGAAGGAGAGATAAGTCCCACCTTAGGCATTAGAGCAAAATGAGTGGAAAATTTATTCATGTAAGGCAATGGTGATTTTGCTGGCCTTTCACTTTTGCACAGAAGTCTGTGGTTGGTTTGGAATTGGCCTGGCACTGCTTGATAGCAAGGAATTTTCCAAGGAATACAGAAGGTAGAGTAGGAAGGAGACTTCCATCACTCCTCACCTAAAAATCTCCTCCCAAAATGACATCCCAGCAAAGTCTCTGAGGGTCAGACCTTCCCAGATTTGGGCATCTTCATTTTTATATCAGTGTTGCACTCGGTGCTGCAGTGATTCTTCCTTAGCTTTATTATGATCTACTAATTTACATGAATTAGGTTTTCTGTTTGGTCTTAGACGTGGTATCAAAAGGGCTTCTGGCAGCAGCAGCAGCAATAATTATAGACACAGATTATTTTAATATTTATCTTATCTAACATCTGAGCATGTATTTGGAGGGCACCCAGACACAGCAATGATGTTAAAAGAGCTTGAAATGCCATTGTACAAGTAAATAAACAAACACATAAATACTTTGATTCTCAGCTACATAAAATTAATGTTTCACACATCTTAGGGGGGTGTTATTTCACTGTTAAAGCATTAAAATCATGTCCGGACTCCTGAGTCTCATTTTAACTTGTACGTTTAACCCATCACAAAATTACGATTACATAAACACATATCTATCAAGTGAACCTTAGTTAATTATATGTGTTTTTTACCTTACCCATATTAGCTTTCAGGACTTTACCTGGGATGGTGGAAGAGAGGTTTAAGCTTCAATGCCTTTTCCTATAAATTGCTAGGTTCTCATCTTTTCATGCGTCTGAAAACCGAGTGTAAGTAGCCTCATGTCATCCTTTTTTGTTGTGTTTGAAAGCATTTTAGATGCAAAGTATTATACCTCCTTCACTATGCAAGAATAACAATATGTTTCCGAGTGTGATGTTAAAACCTTCTAAGTTAAAAAAAATAAATAAAGTGGCCACCATAACAGTACAGACACCATCTAAATCCTAATTGGAGTGACCTCAGGAAAGCCAAACCCCCTTTACAATACACCTACCTAATATTACAATACTTTGCCATGGTGGGAGCTAGGCAATGCTCTGTCTGAGAAATACAGTTCTCTGAGGATAAAGTCCTGATAGATCTAAACCTACAAGCATGCCAACCCACAAAGCATGGCTGCTAAATCATTGGGTTGCTTCAGCTGCCAATCTTAAACAGGTAAGAATAATGACATGAAAAATAATTCTGGCTACTAAAGATGGTGTTAGTTTGTGGCACTGCTTTGGTTTCTTCTCACAGGAACTGAGTTCCTGGTGGAGCAAACAAGTCTGCAGTCTCCCTGCAGCTGGGTATACTTTTAAGTTAGAGTCTCTTAAATATAACGTGGGAAAGGGATGAAGATTCATTGCAAAAACTGGGCTTGAAGCTGACTGAAAACTCTGTGGGGAAATCAGTCCCCAAATGTTTAATTTCAGTATTTGCAAAATGTTTCTCTTTTGGAAATGCATTTGCTTTCATGTTTCCAAAGCAAAATGATTTTCCATTTCAAAAAGTCATTCTTCGTAGAAATCTGGCTTACTTTAAGAAATAATAAAAATGAGAATAAGACATTAATAAGGCAAATTAATGCAAAAATTAGATGGTCAAGTTGAACACAGTATTTTGCCTTGACTTATAATTGATAAAAGAGAAAAAGCGCAAAATTAAAAATAAATGTTAACTCTCCTTAAATTTTTATTCAGGGATCAGAATCCCTCTTCTCCTTCTAGCTAAGTGTGTGTATATATATATACCTACATATATATTTTCATATCATTCTTGGACTTAATCTCCTCTGTTTGTGATCAATAATCAACTCAGGCCAACAAAGCCTGGCTTCAGAAATCCCATCATTAACTGGGATGGTGACATTTTGCTGCTCTCTTTAGAGACCCTATAGAGATATCTGGTATAAGAAAAACTTTATTTTATCCGTGAGTGACATATGGACCAGTAGCCATGAATGAGAGGATTGCACATTTCTGTCCAGGCAAAATGATGGACAATAATAATGATGCTGTGTAAAACCAGCATGTGTATGCACACAAACACAGAGAGTGAAAAGCTGGACTTCTTGGCTAGGCATATAAATGTAAAGGCTTTCAACTACATTGTTATCTATTCAGGTCTTAAATGACTGTACTACTTCCCATTGGATTTTTGGTGTAAAAATCTCTGAGGTCATCTTGCCAGAAGATCACGAACAAGTAGAGGAGGTAAGAGTTTGTATCTCCTCTCCTCTCCTCTCCTCTCCTCTCCTCTCCTCTCCTCTCCTCTCCTCTCCTCTCCTCTCCTCTCCTCTCCTCTCCTCTCCTCTCCTCTCCTCTCCTCTCCTCTCCTCTCCTCTCCTCTCCTCTCCTCTCCTCTCCTCTCCTCTCCTCTCCTCTCCTCTCCTCTCCTCTCCTCTCCTCTCTTTTTTTCTGTCCTGAAGGGTGTGTTGGCACGTTCATGGTTTGAGCACTGTTTTAGTCTGTTAGAACAAGTGTATGGAAGGCTGCTAAGGCATGATAATGCACTGGATTCTTCTGAGGCATTGGGCACTGGTAGGGGAATAGAAGAGGGCTTAGACGAGTCAAAGTTTTGTATTTTCACAAGTCCTTCAGCTGCTCCCCTATAAGCCACAGACGTAGGGGTGTAAATCCCAATCTAATATCTTAGTTATGTTTGATCTATTACTAATAATAGCTCCACCTACTTGTCAGGGGGCATAACTCACTGACATTTGTAAGGCCATCTGGGTCTCAAAAGTAAGATACAGCATGAATTAAACATGTTGTAATAAAAACAGTGCTGACACTGCCATTTCTTTTTAGTTTTTTGCTAATAGGGACCTGGAACTGAGGGTTTCTGCCATAAGAACCCCAGCAGAGACAAACAAGAATCATTTATCATGTTGCATTTATATCCCATTCCTAGAGATACGCAAAAAAATAATCCCCATGGAACACACTCGTTCTGTGCCCGGGGTTTGATTTAAGGGGGGATCAAACCATCAGATCAAGAGAAATGGTTAACTGCAGCAGTGCTCAGTTACCTCTGGGTGACCTTCCTAGCAAACGTGGACAGGAGTCTCTCAGCATTGCCGCAGATGTTGGATGACTCTGCTGGCGCTGTTGAAAGACAGAGGTGATAAATAGCATTTGAGCCACGTTTCTCCCCTCCTTCAGGCAGAATCTCAGGTATACAGCCTTGGGAGAGTGATTCACGAGGTACCATTTGCACCGGGCTTCCTCTGAGGGAGAAAGCTGACACTTCCAGGACACTGACCTCGAGCCTGTGCGCGTTTTAAAAGTTTCAACACCCTCAGGAGAACTGCAATTAGAGGTTGCCTCCCTGTGTTTAGCACTCAGGAACGAGCAGAGCAGCGGCTGGGGAACGAATGTTTGAAAAACAATGTCAGAAAGACAAAAAAAACCAAAGAAAATTTCGGTTTTTCTCCCTAAATCTCTCTGACACCATCTGGGTGAATTTGAGCTCATTTGAAAGTGAGCTGAATACCTTTTTGCACCTCCCCGCATAATCACCTTGCAGGAAAACAACCCCTCAGCCAAGAAAACAAGAAGGCAAAACCATACAGATTTTGCACTCTGTGGAGGGAAGAAGTTGCTTCAGATATGCCTGCGTTATACAACCACACCTGGCCAGGCTGAGCCTTGAACCCGCTCCTCATGCCTTCGCCTCCTGTGCAGCACACGAGTTGTAGATGCTGGCAGCTGAGTGTAGGCAGGATCTCAGATATCATAGCAATATAAATAAATAGAGAAGGATGAGATAAAATATACAGGCAGATGGAGGTGCTGATAACGAGATGATAGGCTGATAGAGTGCTCAGGGTGACTGCACTTCAGCACATGCATAAATACGTGGGTTGTGCCCCTTTACCCTAGGGGCAAAATATCCAGCATCCAACATGGCACACAAGTGGCCATTCAGGCAAAAGTACTCCAAAGCATGTAGTAAGAATAAACTTTCTCTTGGGCAGCAGAGTTAGAGTAACAGCATTTTCTATGAAAAACAAATCTGGTTTTAATAGCATATATTCCTAAGTGGGACTGGTATAATTTGACTCCATGATTAAAAGAAAATGTTAAAAAAACCCCCAAACTCCAACATTTCCCCTACCCACCCCCACCCCTTTAGGTAGGCAAATACCCAGGTACTAAGCTGAGATCTGCTTCTATTAGGGGAAATGTCCAAATGGCCATGGGAGGAGTGATTTTTGTGGCACTTTCAAACTTTTTGCTATAAGGACCACTAGGGAAAACGTGAGGGTCATGAGCTGCAGCTTTCTTTTTGACACTGGACCAGCTTTGCACTATGCAAACATTACTGTAGATCCGTACGTGTTCAGCGGTGATCCTGAATTCCTGCCTGGGGGCATTATACTGTCTGTGAGCCCCTTCCCAAGGACAATGGCCACAAAACTTACTCTAGTCATGGTCTGGTTTGATATAGAGTCTGCTACTTGCTGGGTATTCTTACCAGAGCACTAGTGATGATTTAGAACACTGTCTTGTCTCATGCTTATAGGCTAATTCAGCTTTTGATAGTGAGCAATTAGCATTTTGTACTGAATGATGTGGAGGGGAATGCATGTATTTTTAATGAGTAACATACACACCAGGGCCCAAATTCACTGGTTGAATTTGCTGTAGAAATTTGTGACCAAAATAAATAAGAGAAGTATTTAAAGATCATAACATGTAGGTATTTTTAGGGTAAAATGTTTTCTTTATGGAAATAACAATTTGATTTGACTTTTTTTAAACTGAAGCATGTAGTATTTTTTGTTTCCAAATGACACTTTCTTTGAAGGATTGACCTAATCTAGAAAAGAAAGATAAGAAATGTTTTAGATGAGTTCCAAATGATTCTCAGCATTTCACCTTCAGATGAAGAAAATGTTTTGGGCTGACTCAACTGATTCATTTTTTTGGGTGTTCGTTTCATTAAAACCAAATGAAAAACTTCAAGCTTCCCATTTTGCTTTGCTTTGACTCTTGTAAGTTTTTTCCCCCTCCGTACTTATTATGCTTGGCCATGCTGCTGGAAAATGCAGTAATTCACTGAAGTGAATCACCACTGGTGACCTCTTTGAAAATACTTCTGGTGATGCACCTCAAACATCTCCAATCTTTCATGTCTTTCCTCAGGTCTGAGCATTTGTTAATTAAGCATTGCCACAGAGTGCCGAGGGAAAAAGTTATTACCTTGGAATGAATGTAGGGTTTTATGTGACCTGACTGGAGATATCGGGACCATCAGTTTTCCACGCAAGAAGAAAACATGAGATTCTTGGAGTGTTTCCTCCTCAAACTACAGTAGGCAATTCTGCATCACTGCTGGGGTTATCTGTCCTTGTGAAGTGGTCGAGAATACAACCACTGCCAATAAACAGGTAACTTTGGCTAAGAAATGATGGTTTTTTGTTCCTATGGATAAATGACATGTTCCAAGCCCAAAATAGGACATTTCGTAGAAGGTAATCAGGCACTGTGGTGCAAAAAAGCAGAGAAAAGGCTGAACTTTGTGTGGATGTGCAATGCAAACGAAACCGCAGCTTTGCCTTCCCCACCCTTGCACCAAAACTATGTTGAGGTTTTGGAAAGTGTGTTCATATTTTCATTTTCAGTCCTCCAAGGTAGGACAAGAAGCAGGATGTGCTAAAATACCACAAAAGGCTGTCTGGTCTGGGTAGGTTACCAGCATGCTTCTGCAGAGATCACGATGGCTCTTGTTAGTGAGGGGGTTTGGAGGTTGAGCTGAACCTTTACCCAGCCATGCCATCTGAAGTGTAAAAACTGAGTCTTCCTTGTGGGTGACTGAGAATGGTCCTGGGTTGTAGATGTAAAGAGGGAAAGAGAAAATCTTCACTACTGAACTCATTTTATAGTTGAGCCCTGTCACCACTCAAGTCCCTATAGAGGCTGCAAAAACTTCTGCCTTCATTGAAATCAGGGTGATGTGGATTCGTGGTGGGCATTGCATTCCTGGAGTAAAGGTTGGACTTGATGATCTTAAAGGTCTTTTCCAACCTCATTGATTCTATTATTTTATGATAAGGTGAATTTTACCCCTACCTTGAAAAAGAGCAGCGGTTGGCCATCAGACAGGGGCTGGCAGTCAGGGAGAATATAGCAAGATTATTTAATAGGAGAATTACAGTCTTTTATTTGCATTGTTTCGTTTCCCTAGCTCCAAGCTTTGCATAACACTTTGTTAAAACATCGTGTTGGGCTGTGGTATTGGATTGAAGAAAAGGCATTTATGTCAGGGTTTAATGCAGCCCAGAAACAAGGTATAGTTGCTGTAAATGAAAATGAAGGGTAGGCAGCCTCCTGAGAGCCTCAAAGTTTAAACAAATTACAAGAAGTATTTCTTAGGTGAAATTGGAAAGGGTGCTCTGTGATGCAGAAGAGTGGCCATGAGTCCTCTGTGTTCACACTGTCTTGGGTATTGTAAGGAGCTTTCTTGTGAAACTGTTTGCCAAGCCAGAAGACCTAAATTGAAATGTGTTGACAGAAAGAATCTTACTACTTATTTATA
The DNA here is from genome assembly GCA_017639245.1 of Myiopsitta monachus. NCBI lineage: Eukaryota > Metazoa > Chordata > Aves > Psittaciformes > Psittacidae > Myiopsitta > Myiopsitta monachus. The sequence continues at coordinate 2,406,926 of CM029920.1, read as the reverse complement.
ATTTAAATACATCTTGAGGCACGCTATGAGATGATACGGGTAAGTCATAACCCACTCTTCTTCCTTCTTCCCTGTGTCTCGGAGCTCCTTCCAGCACTGGCCAGGGCTGTCAGGGCATTTTTGGGTGCTGATACTGATGGGCATCGTCCCTTCACCCTGCATTTCAGAGCGGGCAGAAAAGGTGCTGGTAACTTGGCAGAATCAGGCCCTTCACCTCATGCAATCCTATGACCCTGAAGGAGCCCACACAGAGATTTGTTCCATAACACATAACAAACAACTTCATTTTACTTAAAGGGAGGGAGATGAGCACTTTGAACAGATGATGCATTAAATCAGGGCTGCCAACTGCACCTTGATGCGAGTGCTTAATGCCAAGATCTGTCTATCTATCTATATAATCTTTTATATTCCCAGCAATTCCTGCTCATCTACCTATCCATCTCTCTTACTTTCTGTATGTATCTTCCTTATTTCAAACTCTTTCTGTCTATCTGTCGGTTAATCTATCTACTTATTTTGATGGCTGTCATCAGAATAGCATCTATTATGGTGTTTTAACTGTGCTGGCAAAGGACACATTGCAATTCCCTTGACAAAATTACAGCTGCATGGCTGTACTACAGGCCCCAGTTTAACTTGACTGAGATCAAGTGAAAACAGCAGGTTTTATTGTCCGGTGGTCAGAGGCTGAAGCTGGGGTTTAGGGGCTAGAGGATCTAAGGTCTGCAGCTCTGCTGTGGGATCATCTCCTTGCAATCTTGTTCCTCCCTTCATCAGTTTTTCCCCTTTTTCCCATTTCTACAGCCTCCAGGCTTGCTATGGACATCATAAACAGGTTATTTTTTCACTTGGAATACTGTCCCATGGGCTTTGTGGCACATGCAGATTGGTACTCAGGGACATGGTTTAGTAGGATTTATCAGTTTATGGTTATGATTATTATATATGGTTTATGATTAGACTCAGTGATCTTAAAGGTCTTTTCCAACCTAAACCATCCTATGATTCAATGATCTCAAGGTGTGTCTGAAGAGAAATAACATCTTGTTTTCCCCATGCTCTGCCCTCACATGTGAGGGGTACCCTAGTCATCCAGGGAGGGAGCTGCTATTTTGCATTTTAGCTCAGTGCAGGTAATTATTTGTACCCTCGCCTCTAAAAGCCAATAAAGTTTAAAGCTTTTTTTTTCCCCCTATTTATATTTTTTCTCATCTGGAAAAAAAAAAAAAAAAGAATCTGAGCCTTTTCCTTCTCCCACCATCCCTTCTTTCTCTTTTGTCCCATGTTTTACTCTCTGTGTACAGTAAAACACATACTTAGCTTACTTGGATTGTATTCACATGCATTAACTTCTACAGCCTGCAGCGAACAATGAAAACCCATCCTAGTAGGGAAATAGCAGTAGCTGTGCATTGGCTGGTAAAGGCAGAGGAAGAGTTTCAACGTACACAAGGAAATCGAACCTCTGATTTGCATAAGACTAGACTGTGCTAATTTGTTAAATGAATAGATAGATGAGAAACAAAAACATGCCTTAAAGCATCCATGGGTAGCTACTGCAGAAACCAGTACCCAAAATGGGTCAGATCGAAAAGGGAAGCCGGCAGAGCCTACTGGCTGCTGCTGGAGCTGGTCTTGATCAAAGGGTGAATAAAAAGAAAATATTCATCTTCTCCGTGAAACCACAGCCCTGGTATTTGAAATGCAGCAGGGAGCCACCTGGCTCTAAGGGATGCTCCAGATACGATGGTGTATCCAGGGATGTCCACAAGAATTTCCAGGTCTCCCAGAAACCTAGGATTATTATTTCTGTCAGGATTTGACATCCATATCAGCCTTCCCAGGGTTTGGCAGAGAGGTTTTGGTGGATAAGCATAGAGTAAGGCAGATGGGAACAGAGTCTCATTTCCTTTCTTTTCCCAGTGAAGTGCTTGCCACTCTTGCAGTCAAAACTTAGATTTCCCAAGGGAAATGAAATCAATAGAAGTTTCTGGGGCTTTCCCTCTGTTACCTATGAAAGAGACAGTCTTTAGGTCTGCAGTCAAGAAACACGATCACCTCCAGCAGCAAAGAGAGACTCAGTATAATCCACTGCACGAATGTACACACACTTATGCCATGTATGTGTATGTATATACATATATGTGTATATATATGTGTGTATATATATGCATATATATATGCGCATATATTTATATATAAATCCAGCTGAGTAGTTTTTCCATGTCGAATAAATACCTGGGATTCCCAGGATCAGACAATTTGACGAAACACACTTTTGCTAAGCATTTGCTATTTTCTCCACCAATTTGATTTATTTAACTAACAATAAGGAGTGATCTCTGAGCAAGAGCAAAAATAATCATTTCTCAATGCGAAAAAGCTCTAAAATAATAAATGCCAAGAGCACGCTGAGATGAAAGACCTGAGGTGGCTGTTCTGGAGGAAGGGAAGCTGCTTTGTGGAAGTGCAATAATATTTTCCTTGCCTTAAGACTATGAAGGCTTTTCTGTTCAAGGTTTCCCCTGGAGCTTTAGTAGGATATAGCTGTGTTATTGTACCTTTGATAGCACACAGTCGGGTGATAGCTGCATTAGCAGGTGTGTTAGGGGTTGTAGTGAAACTTTACAGTCGGGGCTTGTTTTCAGGAATCTGCTTGATTATGTCTTTAAACAGCACAGCTATGTGGCAAGAGACTGCAGCAAACCGATCCCTGCAGACAAGGTCCTGGGTGGCTCAGAAACATTGCAATGATCCCAGTTGGAGGTTATGTGAGCCTCCCAGGTTGCTGAGCTGGCTATCTATGAAGGCTATTGCCTCTGCTGCCTGCCTTTAGCTTGTTTCTGGGTGATGCCACTGAATGGGGAGGTACTGGTTATGATCCTTCCAGTGTTACTGAAAGGTGTCTGAAGACCTCCAGAGGGAGGTGGTATTGGGACCTATAGAGAGCAGAATGGAAGTAAGTATAGTGTTTTCCTGGAAAAGTAGTAAATGCAGTAAACAGAATGGGAAGGAGCCTCAGAGGTGAGAGAAGTCACTCTGTTGCTCTAATCCTAAGGTTTCTGAAGGCAGGTTCAGCTCTACTCCTTATAGGCTGATATTTGTCAGAGGTTCTTAAAACTTCCTGTGATTAATACACTCCCCATTAGAAATAATTTCTCTTGTCTTGTCTAATGTCTCCAAGGAAAAAGCCAAGACTTCACAGTATCCCTAAACCACCAATTACTTATTAGTTATATGGTAAGCCCAGGAGAGTATGAGTTGCCCCTAGGGCAAACAGCCGTTACCCATTGTAGAAAATAACACTCTGATTTTTGGATAACTGAAAGGGGAGGATCATGAATGAGGCTCTCAATTTGTCAGAGAACTGCCAACCATTTTATAGCTGGAAATGGTATCTCTTTAGCTGGCAAACCACAAGGGAAAAATATGCAGCTATCAAAGGGGTTCATGAACCTAGATACATTGCTGGGGTTGTTGTTTTTCCACTGGGCATTGGCAGCTCTCTGGTCTTCTACTGTATGGGATATCCAATGAGGGCCAATGAGATATGAGCTCTGAATGTGGGTGTTGGCTGAGTGAGGACTTGGATCTTCAATGTGAAGAACTACAAGACTTTGCCTTGTCAGCAGGTCTATGGGTATTGTTTTAGACTCTTCATAATTATGTTTACCAAATTTATTAACTGTGTAAAAGAAGCTAACAGGCATCTTTGCTCTCGCAGACTCATCTTGGCCAAGAGCCATGAGTGTTTCCCATTTTGTAAGTGACTTTCTGCATATCATAGAATCATAGAATCATAGAATCAACTAGGTTGGAAAAGACCTTTAAGATCATCAAGTCCAACCATACTTGCTGAAGAAAGCATAACGGGATGCTAGTGACAGCAGCCTCTTGCCTTCAATGCAAGGGCTAATGCATTTATTGCGCAAAGCTCTGGCAGGTAATAGTTCCTGCAGAAGCCAGCTCTTGTTATTATAATAATGCAAGATTTTGGTATATCCCCTCTGCCCATGACCTCCCAAGGAGAGGTGGCTTGTCCACTTGCTTGTTTTTCTCCTGGATGTGACGATGGTGTATTGTCCTCCTCACCATGATGTGAACACGTGCAGTGGAAAAACCCAAATCAACTGATTTTAATATATTACATGGATATCCCTGTTGACATTTTTGACTCTTTGGAATAATTCCCAAATTAACTACTAGTGAATGCAATAGAACTCAGTAGAGTTGTAACCCCTTTTATAGCATATTATCCAAAATACCCTTCAAGTCTCAAGGAAAATCCTTGATGGCTCTGGATGGGACCCTGTGTCTCTGCAAAGACTGTTTCTCATTAAGGGGTGACCCTGCTTAGCTCTGATTAGACTATATCTTCACTGCCTTTCTTCTGTTCCCCACCCCACCTCTTCAGCTGAATCATTTATCCTTCTTTGAGTGCTCCTGCTCCCCTTTGTGCAGTCTTCCTTTCCTTTGGAACAGAAAGCTACTGCTGACTCTTAGCAGTGTGAAAAATGTAGCTGTATGTTTATGGGAGTATTTGGAGTCAGAGTTTTTGTGCATTAACTGGCTTCATCATGGGATGTCCACTCAGGGTTTTGTTGCTAAGCTGTATCTGTGGTGGATGAATGTCCAAGAGACAATGAGTTCTTGTGGCCATGGTCACTTCTTGTCCGTCCATCCACCTAGTCTTTGTCACACTCTCTCAGAAACCCCAATGGGTCAAATGCCCAAATAACTGAGATCCTACTGCACCCCTTCTCCAAAAACATCCTGCCGACTCCAGTCTTCCCTCAGCTCTTGCTACAGCACCGAGATTGGCAAAGTCCTGCAAGCCATTTTGTAGATCTTAACGATTGTACAGCCCTCATTTTGAAGGCTCCCCAGTGTTTGTTTCAGGTATGCCAAAAAGAAAGGGTGCGGTACAGGCTTCAGTGAGTTGGCACCCACTGACTTGAGTCAGTACTTTCGAGCCCTCAATTTCGCAGACGGTGGAATCTGGAGCACTGGCTCTGCTCACAGTCTTCCTCCTTCGCCTCCTCCTTCCTCTCTTCATCTGGAAGCTGGTGCATGTGAGCATGGAGTGCTGATGTGAGCCATTTTGATGGAGACTGTCTTGGTTGGCAGGGTGAGACACAAGTGAGACATCCAGATAACAAGAACCCAGTGCTCCTCACAGCATTGGAACAGCCATTGAGTCATGCAAGGCCCTCATCTTTGAGAGGACATAGTGGGCTTGAATTGTACCACTTAGCTAGGAGGTATTGCCTCTTTACAAGCATGACGCGATAACCATCTAGGGCTGTCTACATGTGCAAGGTTATCTTTGGCAATACAAAATGTGGAACCAACAGCAGTGAGATAACACAGTGTCATGGCTATGTTTATAACAACTAGTGATGGGGCAAAGTTGAGCTCAGGTTAAACTTACATATCAGAAAGGACCTTCTTTGCTGTGAGAGCTTATGGGCAGTGAAGCAGTTACCACAGAACACCGAAGAGTATGTCATATAGAGTGTTCAAGGCTGGGAACATACCAATCCCACCTCATCGGTCTGCCTGACCCAGCATGCCTTTTACCTCTTTCTAGCACATTAACTCATCTGAGATCACCCAGATATCAGTGACAGTAGATCGGGGAGGCCATGCAACCTTGGCCTCCAACCAGAGCAAGATTCTTCCACCTGCCCTACCTATACCACACACAACAAAGAGATGGCTGTTAGTTCACAGTCATTTCCCCCCTCCCTCTCTAATTTTTAATCCTGAAGTAAACATGATGCAGCTACAGGAGGGGTGGTATGCAGACACCGGGCCAGGGCTGGCTTCCATCATGGTGGTAGGAATGGGAATTCCACTGCAGGCTAAGGGGAAGGGAGAGCCCTCCAAGCTAACGTGATGTGGGAGGTCTAATTCCTACCATCCCAGGCCTGATTTGTAGGCAACAGATTATTTCACTGGCTTTCACGATGGTTTTTATATCTTAGGTTTGGGTTTTTTTTGGGTTTTTTTCTTTTTTTTTTTTTTTTTTTACATGAATGCAGGAGTGTGTGGATTTTTTGCAGGGAAATTATAATGAGAGCTGATGGGTGCTTGTGTAGGCTTGTAGAGGGTTTGCGCACAGAAAGCAAGCAGGGGCTGGAGGGAATAGCTGAATGCCCAGGGAAGGTTTAATTAACATATAGAGAAAAATCTAAAGGTTATACCTAGCCCCAATTCAGTGAAAGACAAAAAACGACTGTTCTCAGAACATACCTCAGCAGCAAACCCTGTCGCACCTGATGCAATGCTTCCCTTCTGGGCCACCCACCTCCAAGACATGATTATGCAGTGAGAAAGGAGCAGTGCTTTGCACTTTCTGTTATCATGGTCCTTCTTAATTATACATGTGTAAGCGTTCAGACACGGCCGCAACAAGCATGGTACACATCCAGGGGAAGTGAGATTCATCTGAGAATCTCCTACTGCTTGGCAAGCACTTCTTAACTCAGCTTCCCAACACCCCCGTGAGGAAAAATGTGTCGAAACCCATTTTAAGTATTAATATAAAGAAACAAAAAGCCCAACAAACTTAAGCAAGTGAAGTGATTTGCTCAAAGCCAAACAGCAGGTTGGTGTGAAACAGCTTGCCTTAAAAACCCAGAATAAGGGATTTTGCCCTTCGTCTCTTCACATGAGGCCATGTTCCCACGTTGATCTGTGTTTCTACAGCAACTACAACAGGGGGGTCCCGCTCCATGACTCAGGGGCTTGGTTCAGATCCAGAGAGCCGTGTTTCCATGATTACTCCTTCTTTATGTAAAATGGCCCTTGTATGGGCTCATCTTGCTCAGCTGTTTGGCGCTGTTCCTGGGCCTCACTGCTACCATGGGGTAGGACTGCAGGATCACATTTCCATTTTGTTAGGAGATGCATTTTCTCAGGATGTGTGGAGGTCTGGTTAGTTTCAATAGGAAGTCTGCTTGAACTAGAGCTGCAAGCTTAGACGACTGCACTATTATTATTAGCATTAATATTCATTGCAGTAGTGCATCGGATTCCTAATCAGTGATCAGAGCTAGGAAACAGTAATTGTCCTTAGCGATTTCAGGTCTAGATCCACCAAAGTTTAACTTCTAATTATGTACTAATGTCCATAGGGTTTTTACTGACGAAGCTGTAAGTTGGGAACAAAACTAGCTTTGGAGGCCTTGGCTGAAATCTCTGCACTACAGCACCCTTCCTTAGCATCTTGATGCAAAACTACTCTCCATGCGATGAGGTCTGAGAACCTGCCATCCTGCGTGTGCTTCATATGGCAGGATTAAGGCCTCTGTTAATAACAAGCCTTGACAATGAGATGAGACCTACAAAGACAGGGAGAAGGAGGTTCTGAGGGTGTCTTGTGATTATGCTGTTAGCGTGTGTTTCTACACCATGCAACAAAAAGGGGAAGAAAACCAGCTAGACTACAGCAGGCATCCTTGTGCCGCCTCCAAACTGCAGTGTCATTTACAGCCTCACTTGGAAACCCTCGCAAAGTTTTATTAACATCTGCTCCTCCATGCATAGTGATATTTTATGCATAGAAACTCAGCTTCACCTCCCTCTTCTACCTTCTCCTTTCTTGTGTGTATGCTGATTCTGTCCTTTTTTTTCCCCTCTTTTTTTTTCGTGGTTGCCTAGTAGCTATCAGTTGCATTCTGCCTTATCAGATTGTGCCTAGTTACAATCTTCCTCCATGTGCTGAGGGCAACCCACCATAAGAACATATGGAATATTTTAGTGTGTGTTGTTTTTTTTTTTTTTTCTTTTTCTTTTTCTCTCTTTCTTTCTTTTTTTTAAATTTTAATAGACTTCAGTTTTGTTCCCAGTTTTGTTGTCATTCAGATTGTCTTTTCTCTCTGATTAAAGCTGACCTCCACAACCTGGGAGCTATCAAAAGAATGAGGTGAAGGGAGGAAGGTTGCAAGTTTTGAGGCCTTTGGGGCCCTTTTCAGCTGAAAAAACCTCCAACAAACCATATTCTGAGCTGGATTTAGCACTCCTTCCTTCTGACCTCTGACTGAGAAGCCTGTGTTCAGCTCATGTAATATCTAAATTGCCTTTTGGAGGTGCCTACATTGCTCCTAACTGAAAGCAGAGAGAGCCTCCAAAACATAACCATATGAACAGCATCAAACCTCACATTCAGTGTGCTTTTCTAGTTCTGTTTTATCATGCTGGCTTTGTTGGATGGGACAAAAAGGGAAAATCAATGACACCTCTTGATTCAATCTAGACTCTTCCTTGAGCAGTGACAAAGGAAAGCATGCTGCTTTTGGCAAGGCGTGACTCAAGGGCTAAATGAGGGCTGTTGGGCTGCCTGTTGCTGGGCTCTTTGCAAAGTCTAGTTTTCAGTGTGGGTGCAGATCAGTGTTTCACATGGGATGCAAGCAAGGGGGAGTTGGCCATTTTTGTCTCCTTAGGACTCCTTTCCAATAGAAATCTGGCTCATGCTTTATGTCTAGATGTGTGTGCCTGATTGTGTGTCTGTCTGCCTGGTAACTTTGGAAGCCATTAGCCAAATTCAATCACATTTAACAGCAGGAATAGAGATTCAAAGATATGCAGCTCCTCTAAGTTGTAGGAAACAGGGAACAGACTTGAGCTGAAGGTTTCGTTGAAAGGCAGCAACGTGAGGTCTGCCCTTGTTAGATATTAGAGAATCCACACAGGAAAGATGTTTTGAACGCCCTACCTGCAAGAGCATCCTTAATCAGTTTATGCCCAAACACCACAGAAATCACTGCCTGCTTCTGTTTTCTCTGTGGCATCTAAGAATTCACAAACATGCTTAAGCTTTCCTTTCCTTTCCTTTCCTTTCCTTTCCTTTCCTTTCCTTTCCTTTCCTTTCCTTTCCTTTCCTTTCCTTTCCTTTCCTTTCCTTTCCTTTCCTTTCCTTTCCTTTCCTTTCCTTTCCTTCCCTTCCCTTCCCTTCCCTTCCCTTCCCTTCCCTTCCCTTCCCTTCCCTTCCCTTCCCTTCCCTTCCCTTCCCTTCCCTTCCCTTCCCTTCCCTTCCCTTCCCTTCCCTTCCCTTCCCTTCCCTTCCCTTCCCTTCCCTTCCCTTCCCTTCCCTTCCCTTCCCTTCCCTTCCCTTCCCTTCCCTTTTACTTTCTTTTTACTTTCTTTTCTTTCTTTCCTATGACTAACAAGGGAGCTCCTGCTGCAACCTTAGTTCTACCCTATTAGAAGTTAATCAGTCATCAGATAAAAATCACTTGGAGACAAGTTCCATGAGGCTTGCTGTCCACTTGCTATTTTTTCCCTCTTCCTTGTCTTGGAAAGGGAGTTCCAGAAGCTGAAAGAGGCACTTACTAGCTTATTATTTGAGGTAAACCTAATCAGCATCTGATTTATCATAATGACATTTATCTGAACATAAGAGGAGAAAAAAACAGGGGACATATTGGTGATGTTTCCCACCCAAGACAAACCAAGGTGAACCCTATTGGACCAGAGCATGACTGATCACTGTGGTCGTACCCTGTCACATATCTTGCAAGGAAGCTCACATCTTCTTGTGGGTAGGTTAGTACTGTTTCTCATTATTAATATGGCTCTGTAGGTGTGCCAGGCCTCTTCCAGACTAATTAAATAAAAGGTCTCTGCCCCAAGGAACTAACCCAGCAAGGGATGACAATAAACAACAAGAGGAAGAGGGTTACGCAAGTGAAAGATCATGAGATACATCTTATGTTGTACCAGTATGTTGGGCCAAAAATCCTCAAGTAATTACACAAAGCCCAATTTTGCCAAGTTGTTCATTGTTAAGATACTCCACCCTTGTATAAGAAATCCCATTGAATTCACTTAATAAGAAAAAGACATAGAGCTGTACTGAGGGGTGAACAGTCACACCTTGTAACCCAAGAGAGTGGATCTGGTTGTGAAGGAAGGGGCCAAGCATCAGGTGACCAAGTGTACAACAGAGTTTTAAGCTGTTACCTGCTCAAAATATGGATATTTTGTTTTATTAAGCACTGCAACACATTAGAACAAAGCACTAGGGTTCCCTTGAAATTAATTCTTTGCTGATTCAGTCATTATGACTGGATCCTACGAGGCACTTAGGAATCAATGGTAAACGACTGCCCTTCAGAACCTACCTACGTATCATTAAAACTGGATCTTCTGCATCATCTATCAGTTCCTACCTCTCCCTCAGAAAAACCTTGTCTGAGAGATTCCCTCCTTCCTGAAGCCACAATGACTCACACTTACAGTTGACATTCAAGGAACAAAGAAGTCTTCAGCATCTATCTTGATGTTCATTTGGGCCAAGATGGCAAGTCACAATCTGCTTTCCTCTGAGCTTGGAAAGAGAGGGGCTGATGCTATAAAGATCAAAGGAGGTCCAGATTCCCCTGACGTTATTCTGCTTAAATGAAGGGTTTAGGGATAATTCCCAGTGCTAGTTCCAGGGAAATCTCCTGACTTTCAGCTGCGAGTCTCGGTCTATCAAGGAAGCAAACGCTCCTGTTCCAAAAGAATCCAGGTCTATGGCAAACAATTGCACTGGTGTTGGGAGATCTTTCTTTCTGCACTGGATCCAGGCCACCTACAGCTGGAATATAATTCTGAGAAGCAGGCAAACAACTGCAGGGAGGGAATATCTGGGAGTGGGATCATGTTCAGGTACGTAGGTTGAAGGCAAAGTAAACTTTGTGTATGTTGGCTCGGAAGCCATGTGAGGTAGAGGGTGGTACAGAGAAGAACTCAGACAGTAGCTCACCTCCTTCTTCCCCTGGAGGCAAATGCCTTCTTTTCAGTTAGGAATGGATACATAATAAAAGAGCCAGCTCTGTAGCAGTCATGATGCAGAACCTGGCAGTGCCTGTTTCAGAATGCTAGCTTAAGCATAAACAAGACCACATGAGAACAGGGAGAATGATGATGGACCCAAAATTTGTTAAACTGCTTGCAGAGCACACGTTTTTCCCATGCTTTGATAATCAGGCCTCTCCCAGAGCTTCCTTGGGTCCATGTGTTTCCAGGGGACTTGCTGCTCACACTGAACAAAGTGAGAAGGATGCTGTAGCTGCATCGTTCGTTTTAAGCCAAGGCCAGCTGGCAAAGAAGGAGCAGGACACCAGGGATCCTAGCAAGAAGATCAAGCTAATGTGGTACCCTGTGAAAAGTAAGGACTTGCATTTGTCAGACCACAGTCACCACTTGTCCCTGCTCCTGACCAATGCTGTTCGGCCACATCCAGTCCTGACAGGGTAAATACATGTGTTCCCAGGAAGCACAGATGGATGTCTGCTCAGCAGCACCAGGGACTTGAGTTACCCTAGTCTCCTGTTTGTGTTGCCTGTCAGAAATGAAATAACACGAAGTCTCAGGCGGGCTACTTGGAAGGGAAACTGATACAGAACGGTTAATACAACACCAGTCCTTTACACTGAAGATGAGCCAGTCACTTCTGAGCAACATAAGAAACCCGCTTGAGCTGAAGAGCATATGTTTCTTTTCTCTTTACAGCAAAGCTCCCATTTCAGGCACAGGTATCATTTGTTTCTCAAAATCCCCTTTCCTGTGTCTGCTTCATTGACCCGATCATCTGAGAGCCCTGAGAGTGGTAGTTATCCCTTCCTGCTATTGTTTGTTCTCCAGACCAGTTTGGAAGTGCTGTGTGCATGTGTGTTTGCTTTGTTTCTCTTGTTAGCTGTTGAGGTTTTTTTCCTTTCTCTTTTTTCCAGGCTTAGATGTACACAAATGCAACAAAGAAATCAGAAGCGGGAGGACTGTGTCATGCAAATCTGTCAATGTGCTATTCAATTAGTGTATTGTTACAAGTGAAACACCAGCAACCTAGTGAGAAAAAGGAAGTACCAGGTGCTAAAAGGACAGCCATGCAGTCTTCTGTGTGACACACCAGACAGATTTTTCCCTCTTCAGAAAGTTTGCTTGTTCTTTCTCTCATACAGACCTGTAATACTGGAGGGCACCTCTTGAGTCTTTAAGTCCTATCTCTTCCCCTGTTTAATCTCTTCCATGAGCTGAAAAGAGTTCTAGGAAGTTTCTTGTCTGTGTGTTGTTGCTAAGTGGAAGTTGAAGATCCTTCACCTAGGCTTTCTTCCACTAGCCTGTGCTTATTCACTTTCAATTTATGCCATTTGTTGTGCCCATGCTGTTTTTCAGTTTAAATAGTTTTTTCCTCCCTCCTCCCCTGATATATTTATATAAAGCAGCACTTTCAACTCAGTCTTCACTCTGCTCAGCTCAACAAGCCAAAACGCATATTCTTTTCCCATGATATGGGTTCACAATTTTCTGATGCATCCCAGTACTTCAGCTTTGTACTCTTGAGTTCATCCCTCCTAAATATAGGTAACTAGTTTTTTTTTCTGTACCCTGGAATTGTCCTGGTGCTTTGGAGGTTGTCTGTGTGTTTTGTGGAGATCAAGACAAGAAGTTTTGCTATCTGCATTGGTAATACCTTGTAAGATGCTTTTTTGACAACCATATCACATGTCCTCTTCTGGAAAGCTGCTTGGCAGAAAAGGACCTGGGAGCGTTGGCCAACAACAGCTTAAACACGAGCAGCTTGTGCCCAGGCAGTCAAGAAGGCCACCAGCATCCTGGCCTGTATGGCCAGTGTGGCCAGAAGGGCCAGGGCAGTGATTGTCCTCCTGTACTGGGCATTGAGGAAGCCACACTTTTAATCCTGTGTTCAGTTCTGAGCCCCTCACTACAAGAGAGATATTGAGGTGCTGGAGTGGGGACAGAGAAGAGCAACAGAGCTGATGCAGGGTCTTGAGCACAAGTGTGATGGGGAACGGCTGAGGGACCCGGGGGAGTTTAGTCTGGAGAAGAGAAGGCTCGGGTAAGACCTCTACAGTTATCTGAAAGGAGGTTGTACTGAGGTGTGAGTTAGTCTCTTCTCCCACGTAACAAGTGATAGGACTAGAACAAATGGCCTCAAGTTGTGCAAGGGGAGATTTAGATTGGATAATAGGAAGAATTTGGTCCCCCATAGGGTTGTCACGCATTGTACAGGCTGCCCAGGGCAGTGGTTGAGTCACAGTCCCAGAAGGTATTTGGAAGACATGCATATGTGGCACTTGGGGACATGGTTTAGTGGTGGGTGTGTCAGTGCTGGATTAATGGTTGGACTCAATGATCTTAAAGCCCTTTTCCAACTTAAATGATTCTATGATTCTATGATTCTGTGATGCATATATCCCACTTTTCAGACCTTTTTTAATGGAATAGCTTCAAGAACTCTCATTAGTACCTAATCTGTTAAAGCACCCATTCAGCATCCGTCTTGAATGTCTGTAGGGTTGTCTAGCTTAGGCTTGTCTAACAGTTGTCTACGATTACTCTACAGACACAGGAGAGAAAATAGGTATCGTATCTCACTACAAGTGCATAAAACCAACACCCTCCGAGGCTGATTTATCTACTTACATCTTTACTTGACTATAGCAGGAATGTAGACAGCTACACTGGACTACATGTTCGGCACAGCTAAAGTTAGGTGATATGCATCACTCCTTAAGTGCTGAACCTCTGGTTCTCAAGGCCATACTATTCATCTTATGTGATAACTTCATGCTGTTGGGTACTGACAGTAGTGCCTTCTGATTTTCTGTTAACAGCAGATTTTAATAACACTGTCCCACTTTTTGTGATAGCGGCATTTGGCAAAATATGAGTTAAAATCAGTCTCCAAACTGATTTCTGAAGAACTGTAGTCATGACTTCGTTCTAGCTCAATAATTCCTCTCTCCACACTACCTGTTGACATTTCCTCTATAGTGACTCCTTTTTCCATCTTAAAATTCTTCTCCTAATCTCCATACTCTATTGCTTAATAATTTCCCAGGAGGTATCATAACAAATGCTTTTCTGAAGTCCAGAGAGATTAGATCTACTGCATTTCCTTTCATTAGAAAATCAGTGATCTTATCAAGGCAAAATATCGGCTGAGTTCAGAATGATCTATCCTTGTCAGAAAACATGCTGTGTTTCATTACAATTTTCTTTTACATCCATGCCTTCAATTAGTCTTTATTGCTGAAGGTGTTCCAGTCTCACATTGCTGATGTCAGTCCACACTTTTTGGATCAACTTTTTCAACCTAGGACTGGATAGACCTCTTAAAACTGTTCACAGTCAGACTTTACGCCTGTGTTTAGAAAAGTAAATAAAGTTGTCCAGGGCTTATTCCCTGATCCCAAAGGCAAATGGCAGGGAATGGCTTGAGATGGTATAGCATCCACCTCTCCACCGAAAAAGAGTGATCCCATGGGTACTGTGTACAAGGAATGATGCCTGGCACATGATGTCTGCTGAACCATGCCTCAGCATGCCAGGACAAAACTGGCTACGAGCTCAGCTAAGAGCAGGGCAATCACATGCCATCATTTAATATACTAGTATAGGCAAAACTAATATTTCTCTGTGCATTTTTTCTCAAATCTCTGTAGGGAGATTATTTAGTTTTCCCTTGAGCTGATGGCAATTTCAGGGAGATGCTTCCTACTCCCATCCACTCTTTCCCATTAACCTTTATGCCTCTAAGCCCATGTTCAGTATTCACATCATTTACTGGAAACTTTTGTGATTTGTTTGAATTTCCTTTGCAGATTATAAGATTTTTGACTCGTGGCAATTCTCCCACTTGGTGCAGTTGTTTCAACCATCAGTGCCCAATCTGAGATAGCGCAAATCTGTCTCCGCAGTGTACGCACGACGTGAAACACTGACCTCCATTCCAATCCCTTAAAAGTGAGGTGAGATAAGTCTCATCCTGTGAAACATCTCTCTTTATCTCTCTCACTCTTATTCTTGCTACAATGAACTAAGCAGAATATTTAACATTGTAGGTAAGGTCTTCGGTGCCCATAAATCTAAAGCCAGCTCTGTTGGCTCAATGGTGAGATCTGCGCCTGCAACTTTCCCTGGTGAACCAGGGCGAGGACGGTTTGATGCCATTTTTTCCTACACAAGTCAGACACAAACGGGATTGTTGCTCCCATGCAAAGTTTTTTCCTCCCCACCCTTGTGACGTGAAACGTAAGGCTGCACATTTCAGCTATTTTTTGGATGGAGGCAATAATTTCTTAATTTGCCCTGAAGGGGCACGCGCATAAATGGGGAGCAAAAAAAAAAGAGCTTGTGGAATTGATTGGAGCAGAGATGCATCTTGTTCAAACTAGAAGTGAAAATATATTCCAAAGAAGAGATCATTAGCATTTTCATTAAATGCCAAAGAGTGTGACTATTAGACCTACCTCAGGCAACCCTGGGGTTGAAAACTTTTCAACAAGATTTAATTGATCCAGATGGGTTGAGGTTGTTTTTGTTTTTACCGCTTTCCACCCTTCTACCCCCTGCCTCAATCTCTGCACTCCATCATATGTGAGAAAACCCCAAACCCAACCAAATTAAAATAAATAAACAACGCCTTCAGCCCACGCCCTGGAATGAAAACTGCAGTGTAATATGAAATGTGTCCTGATCGTCTTGTTATGGAGCCCAGTGACTCACCAACTGCTACAATTGGGGTTAGATATAATAAAGGCATTATGATTACGGAGGCAGCAGGAGGATGTTAACTGGGCAGTCAGATGGAAGAAGGCCCATTGCAGATCCGGGTGTGCTGGGGTTTGGCTTGGCCTCTGTGGAGGGTTGCCACACATGCATGGACATGCAGATTGGCTGGGTGATTTGCTGCAGAGGGTCTCCTTAAAAATACATAAGAGGGTCCAGTTTGGCTGAGCCAGTCCAGCATATGAGGAGGAGGAACCTCAGGTCTCATTTAGTGCTCTGTAGGTATCCCCACAAAATGCCCAGCTCCTGGCTAATGTGAAGATGGGAGGTGAAGTACTCATTTGCCAGTCCTGGTCAAAGGAAGCCATGAGCTCCTTGTTGCAGTTGTGTGAAGTTTGAACAGTTTATGGCAGGATTTAGACCAGGAAATTTGATGTAAGACCCTCTTTCCCCTGAAAAGAAAACTGAACCAGCGCCCTGGATGCAGCACTGACTATCAGCAGGGCCATTGCAGGCACCATCCTCCAGGGCAGCAGGGAGCAGAGGGCTTTGCTGGTGATGGGGAGAAAACAACAGCTTGGTGACACATGAGTGTTAGGTTTAGAACAAACTTGGCACAGTGGTGGTAGTATTTTAACCTGTTGGATACAAGGTCATGCAGCAAGTAGACAGGTTGAGTCTTCCAATATTTACTGTATCAGTAGAGCTGTTTTTTCTCTTCATCTTCTCAGCTTGCTTTGCTGCTTCTTTGCCTCCTGAAGGAAAATGACTGCAGAAATAATTCTGTTAAGATTTCCTGCGTATTTAGCATCTTACTCCCAGCAGCCTGAGTGAGCTGGCCTCAAAGTCCTATTGCTGGGTGGATCATACAATGGTGTTTCACATGTCAGCATGCCAGAGCAGCGCCACAAATGATCTATGGCCAGTGAAAATGCATCTTAGGTAAGCCTGTGCAAATGATTTGCAGGGGTGCAAATCACCTAATGCTTCAGTTTGGGTTAGCTTAATACATACATCCAGTAGTTATCTGAAGGAGTCCTGAACATTAGAATGGTTAACTATCAGGTTGGAACTGGACTTTGAGATGGAATCTGTGAAAAAGCAATCATGTTTGGAAAGTCATCTGGGCCTGTGACTGCATTATCAGAGTATCTTGGAAGGAAAGCTGCAATGATTTCTCTAGTGAAAACTATACTGGCAGCTTTGTTAGGATGCTTTGTATTACCCTGCAGCATGTAGATTTGCCAGAACATGGGAATTCATGTGCCTGAACACAATGCTTCCCCTATGGAGTCAATAGAAGGTTAAGCCCAAAGCTGTGCTCCAAACCTTTACCCCTGGATCAGCCACATATCTGTCCCTGTTTCCTCACGCTCCTCTGTCTGTCTGTATCTTTCTGTTGTCACTCATCTGACAATTGCACTGGAAATGCCCTGGGGCTGGCATCCCCTTTTTGTTCTGAGCTGTGCCTATTGCACAATGAGCTCTATGGTAACATGGCCAAACAATTGTTAAGGGTGAAACATCACTAGGTTATAGATGGCAAAACCAGTCCACAGGAATGGCTGTGTAATAGAATACCAACAACAAATTCACAGTAATAATGGCAGGAATAATGAATGGGTATATTCAAATATTAGCTAGAGCTCACCACTTGCCATTTCTGCAGCTCTTATAAAACTCATTCTCCTTGATGAACATGTATTTGCCTGCACTGCCAATGTGCTAATTCTGCTCCTCACCATTTTTCCATTTGCCTTGCTGTATCTTACTCAGTTTAAAAAAAAAATATAAATCAAATCACATGCCATCAAAGAGCTACATCAGGAGGTCATTGCATCAAATGCTGCCGCTAGTTTAATAAAGGAACTGACTAATATACTCATTAGTGGTGCTCGTTGCTAAAGCCCGATCAGATAATGAAATTGAAATATCATGTTTTAGGGTGTAATCAGGATCCCTGCAGGTGCTGGGATGGAATTGCCCCATAGGTACAGCATTACACAGTTAACTAGGTGTGTTACTTGACGGGGGTGTTTCAGCTTCCCAAGCCTGCGGGTAGGAAGAGATGAGCAGGTCTGTCAGCTAGTGAGAATGGGGAATGGGTTTGGAAACTAGGGTAAAAAGCTGAGGTGACCTGGGTTGAAGGAGATGGAGGCAGAAGGGAGCAAATAGTAGGTATCAAACCATCTATGAGACCAGCCAGGACCAGCTGGACGTGTGGAGGCAATGGTGTTGGTCCATGGGGAGGACATGTCAAGCTGCCTGTGGATGAGGAGCTCCCTGGGTTGGCTAAGCACTGTGGGAGTGTGTGTGGAGAAGAGCACTGAAGCAGGGCTCCTGGGAACATCAAAGGCTTCCTTGCCTCCCTGGCCTTTGGAACGTAAAGAAGAAAAGACTAGTGTGGGTGCAAAAGAGCCAGGCGTGGAACTGGAGATAGAGGGGACAGCTTAGACCACCCCTGAGTAGGGATGTTGAGATGTTTTTAGAACTGGCTGTAGCTTAAATGCAAAGCCCTTGGTTAGCAGGGATGCACCTTGCTTCCCTGGGTCTGAAGTGTTACATACAGAAGTCTTTTAATCCTCAGAGTTCTGGGGGAGCTGTAATTGCAATTTCATTGTTCCAGTATGACAGAAGAGCATATCAGAAGCCTAGGACCAGCTTTCTCTTCCTCAACTCAAATATCTGCCTTCTATGTTTTCCAGTGATTAAGTCCAAAGAAGTTAGCAGCTGTCTTTTAAATTGCCCTTTTATTTTAACAGAAAAAATGAAAGCACGTTAAATAACTCAAACCCAAGCCCAGCCTAACCAATGTTACCAGACTTTGAGTAACCTGGGCTGAAGGACAAGAGGTTTCCAGAGGAATTTGTTTTGCGTGGAAGTTAACTTTAAACACTTTTCTTCATTGTCAGATGATTTAATACTGGATGAGCCAATGAAAGACAAAACACTTCAGAGACGCTCAGATTACTTTCCAAGTTGCTCACAGAATATGTTCTGCTGAGACAACACCAGGCTAGAGACTTCAGTGGGATTAGCAATAAAGCAAAGTTTTGCTTCACTGAAGTATTTTATATTGTCTTCCAATCTTTATTTCTCTTGCATTTTTCTACCTCCTGCTCCAAATTGCTTAATAATGATATTAACTCATATGCCAATAACAAGTCTTCCTGGCTAAGTGCCTCTTGACACTTTCTATTTGTCTTCTTCTTCCTTCCACTTTTTTTCATGCACTTTCCTGGAATGGCATTTCAAATCTTTTCAGAGGAAGGAGTGAGCTCACCCAGTACGTACACATCCACTGTGAGGTCCTTCAGAAGAGGGGTAAAAGAGGTGGGGAATAGGAAACTCCTGCCCCTTTCTTGGGTTTCAGAGAGAAAAATCTTTGTTTAACTCCGGGAGAGGGGTCAAGGCTATTTATCTTCTGGGAAAAGACATGTTCTCTTGCAGCACAGAGTATGGTACCTACATCATTAAGGCAGGATGGATCTAAACAATATCATTTTTTCTCTTTTCACGTTGGTGTTCTCTATTGGTTAGTTTAGGCAGTCTCCTAAGCCATGCACAGGCTGCTATGAAACCTGTTTTCTGCAGGGAGATCCATGGGAATTAGGTCCCTAAATAATTATACTGAAACACCTACAGCTATGGCTGTGTCGATAAACTAAACAAGGCCAGGGCTCAAGCCCAGGTACTGGCACATGTTCTCCCAAACTATCCAACCCTCAGCATCTCTGACAATGGTTTTGTCCTGTTCCAACTAGCACTCTTCCAGACAATGCCTGGGCATGGTCCAGGGACAGCCGGGGCCAAGGAGCATCACCACAGGCACTTCAGATGCAGCCCCCTGGTTTTGGAGGTAAAGACGCTTATCAGCACGGACGTGGGTTGGTCTATGCCAATTGACCTCTGGGCCCAGGAACAGCCCCATGCATGTTTTATTTACTAGAATAGATGAAGTTAAATGCTTTCAAGAATGTATCATGAGATGCTAAAGAGGGACTTAGGAGCATAGCTGGGATCTTAGCGCTGAAAAAGAAAGGGTGATAAAAGTGGTGCTCGTTTTATCCAACTATTAACTCATTCCTTCCATAGATCTGCTGTGCACAGCTTTGTTTCCAGAAGACCCAAAAGGAAGCAGATTCCTCATTGCCTTTTTCTGCTGCTATTATTATCTTGAACACTCATGATCCACTTGTTGTCACTTCCCAGATCTCCCAACAGTATGAAAGTCTTGAAGATGAACAACTAGGGCAGCAAGTCAGTGTTATTTCATACTGGAATGGAAGTGAAGCTTTCAGCAGGAACAAGGTGTTCTGGTATTTTCCTTAGGTAATTGATGTCTCTGTCACAACTTTGTGGATAAAGATTTTTCTCTCCCTCTAGTCTTTGCCAGTGCAATATTTGGTGGAAGGTGGTAATAAGACTTCAGTATTTATGGCTGGTGAGAATAAACTGGTGGAGATGACGCTGCCCCGTTCTCACAACATAGAATGTAAGCTGGCATATCCGTATCCCTTGCCACGAGCACTCAGCCATCTGGGCAAACAATAGAGCCTGTGTTTGTGCAGCACCTCGTGGAGGGGTGTCCTTGTCCCCAGCCAGCTTGCCAAGCAACATGATACTGCATGTATTAAACCCAGCAGAGCATCCACATGCTTCAAACTGAGGAGCTCTGGACATGCTGCTTGAAAATGTTTGTGGCAGTCACCTTGGCATTAACATTTAGGGTTGTTTTGCAGCCCATTAATATTTTGCTGAGTGGGACAAAATATCTGTGAAAAGGGAAAAAAGTATATTTTAAATATAAGGTTTTAAATTCTGACTTTGAAACATGTTTTGACTTAATGCACTCCAATCTTTGCTTATAGAATATCTAAGTTTCTTACATTAGAAATTAGATGTCTATTATGCATGCCCATATGTGTGTGAATTACAAGCAGATGTATGTGTAATAGGTATGTATGTGCATTCTTTATCCCTGGATGGATAATTAATGTTATAATCCCTGATTCCTGTGGCAATGGAGACCCTGTTTAAAATCATGGTCCTGCTGGGCTAGATGCTGCTCAATGCCTAGTGCCCAGGTGGCAGCAGCCATCTAGCCTAAGGGGTGAGGGATTAGCCTCATAGTACCTTCTTGTGGATCCTGCTTCCTCATGGATGTTTCACGCTGGTATATCTGTTACTAGGACATCTGGAGGCGAAGTCCCCACTCCTGTATGTGTCATTTGGTTATCTGGAGGTGACACGGCTAAGGTTGGGGAAGAAGTGTGCGGCAGACTTTAGCTAAATCCAGCCTGCCGGAGTTATCGGTTGTGATCTTAACTAGAAGGTCCTTTTTCTGCTCACTTACCCTTGCACACATGCACATAATTGCAGTGTGAATTCATAATATAAACCATGATGTAATAGACACCAACTCAACTCAACTTAATTACTGTACAAATGAACAACAACTTAAATCACAAGCAGAGTCCCATTAAAAGTAATCAGATCCTGGGTGGGGAGATGGTTAAAGGTGGTGTTTGAACTCCAAAGAAAAATATGCTCTTGTTTGGACATAATTGGGTTGCTTTTTTTATTGCTATTTTTCTCTTACATGGTGTATTTTTGCTCTCTCTCCCTGGCGCTCTCTCATTTTAATTTTTTCAACCTTTTCCTGATAAACCAAACTAGTCTAGACATATCTTTTGAGAGCAAATGTTCTCTAAGCTATGTTCGTTCCTTGTGAGTTTGTACGTTAATCATTAAATATAATTAATTAGAACATCTTGTAATTAACTTGGAAAGCAAAATTATACAAGGGAATGAGTTTGTAACCACATCACATTTGAAATAAAAATAAAACTTTGACTAAAAGGAATAACTGCTCTTTGGAATTAGATGAGTAACAATGTTGGATTGGCTCCCCCGAAGCTGTAATGTTGGCTCTGAACTCATTTATATATATTAACCGTACATCACATTGATTCATGTGCGCACACACATACATGTGCACACACACCATAGGGCCACAGTGCACGGACAGCCCATTACAGGGATCCTTTAAGCCATCTTTCTGTCTTCTTGTCTTTCTGTACTGCAGAGGCCACATTGGACTCAGCAAACGTGTCATCAAGCAGCCATAGGGTTGCTTTGACTTGCCCTGACTAGTTGTGATGGCACTTTGGGTATGATGCTGGCTGGAAGTTGTGGCATTTCATGGCAGCCTTTCTTGCCAAGGCAGGAGGGAGGTGGCAGACAGCTGGCCATGGGGCTACCCCACAGCTGGAGATTCCTGGTCCTGATGAATCCTCACATATGTGCTGCGACCAGTTCTCGGGTCCAACACTTCTCTAAAAAGCAGGTTCTGGGCTGACCTGTGGAGCACAGCTAATAAATCAGTCCAAAAAAGAGGGGGAATAGAGTTTATTTATTATATAGTTTATCTTCTTGCCAAGCAATTGTTCGCATAAAAACTTAAACGCCACAACAATTTCCTCGTATGTGTGAAGAGTTCTACCATCCTGGCTTGAGTTAGTCGAGGATGTCCTAGGAGACAGGACACCATGTCCAACAGTAACACATGTGCTCATATCTGGTGCTACATCCCAGCGTGAGATATTGGACTTGGTGGTTTTGGCTCAAGAAACCCTTGAGGTCTGTAGGAACAGCACTACTGGGGATTCCCCAGATGACTACCTGGGGGGTGTTGGGATCTAGCAGGGACTATACAGCAGCTCCCGGTGCTTTTCTGGGTTCTGCCTCTTGCCATATAGCATAGGGAACATAATTTTGTCTGTTTCTGCTTTCTTTCTGCTCTTATTGTGTTGGTAGGGGTCACTCCCATCTCTATGAATTGGTCAGACACTACACCTAGCCAAAATGGCTCCTTCGCTCCATCACACTGGGACGGTGCTTTCCCCACAGCTGGTGTCTGCTCTAACCGGATGGAGGACTTCATTGCTCTGAGCTTGTTCTGCTGAATTTCGCCTTTTACTCTTTTGGCAGGAGGAATCATTAATCCTCTCTCCAATTAAGTTTCTACCCTCCGCAGCCAGACAATTGCTCGGCTGTGTTGTTCATCACCACCTAGGCACAGAAACTTCCCTCGCATTCTTGTGGTTGGTGTTCAGGGAGAAGGGAGGAGGGGCAGATGGGGAGGAGGGGGGCTAAGGTGGAGAAGAGAGGAGGTGGAGAGGGAGAAAGGCTCTTTAGAAGATAGGGGAGATGAAATATGGGTTTGCCTGGAAGTCCCAATCCTCGGATGGGGGATCCTAGTGAGTGGACAGACATCATAGGTGATTGCAATGAGGTAAGGTCTTGTTTTCTGGCATCATGAGCTGAGTGACCAAAGGACTTGGAAATGTGGCTTTGGATACTCCTTTGCATTCACCAGGGTATCCTTGCTTTGAGATGAGCTGTCAAACCATGCATTCACCCACTTAGGCTGGAAATCAGCTAAAAACCGATCCCTCAGCTAAAATTTGCTCAGGTTGGGGAAGGAAAATGAATTTCAAGAGGCTCAAAAATACGATCCCCCCACTTTGATGAGCAGATGAAACAGGGTGTGGATGTGCAGGGCTGGGTGGAGAGGGAGAGGCATTAGGAGCATAACAGTGTTCTCCCTGCTTTCTGCATCCTCCCTGCCCATGCAGCTGGGGCAGGCATTAAGGGTGGGATGCAGCTTGCCTGGTGTGGAGCAGGTTGATGTTAGACATATGGGGTAAACTAGATAGGTTGTTGCACCTTCTCCAGGCAGAGAGGAGGGACAGGCATTCTATTACAACAGGGGGCTGAGATCCACCCAGTACAGATTCTTGGGATGACAAATGAACTGCCCATCTTACTTTTCAACAGTGATGTGAATCCCGCACCCAAAAGAGGAACTGGGCTTGGAATTATCTCCCTGGAGAGCAGTTTTCCTCTGCTTTCTACACCCATTACTCCCACTTTTCTACCTTCATCTTAACTGTATTTGTCCTTCCCAGCCTGTTCTCCTTGGCAAAACTCCCATTCCAGAGCAAGATAAGATGAGCCTGATCCTGGCATGTAAGAAAGGATCTGCTTTATGTGGGACAAGACATCTGCCCATGTTTATTGCATTGAAGATATGGAGCACCATGAATAAATAAGGGCACATGCATATTCCCAAGGAACAACAGAAGTGAGCGACAATAAAAGAAAATCTGAAAGAGATGTGACAGTAGTTTTGAATAGGGCTGACACTAAGCAAACACTTCACACAATGTGGAGGGTGATATAATACCCTGCCCTTTCAGAGTGTCACTGTGACATGTATTTAGCATTCATTGGCAGCAGCAGCCTGGCTTGATCTTCATGCTGCAAGGTGTTGTGCATATATCTAGGAAAAAAAGAAGATAGTTAAAGAGATATGCCCAGTTTGCTGCCCTTTCTTATGTGGGTGTGAATCTGCCGCAGTGGAACCATGGGAGCTTTTCTACTGACTTCAGTCCCTATTAACCTCCCTGACGAGTAGTAGGAAATTAGGCATGCGTGGAGGGAAGGGTGTTTACAAAAAGCAAGGTCTAATGAGAACCTGGTTTCAGAGTTAATTATGGAACAACTCTTGCCGCTCCCTAACCCAATACTGTGCCTGATTCTGATCTCCCTGCATGGGAAAGTGAGATACTTTATACCCATGGGGGCTCTTGAGCTGCATATGGCTCTTGAGCAATTTAAGTGCATTTATGCTGGGGTGATATCATGTGATCGGCTGTGGGACTGCACCGATGCGGGACTGCTGGGTAATCTGTGGGCTGAAGCAAATCAGCAAGACTTGCCAGGTCATGCCCAGCCCCATCCCATCCCATCCCATCCCATCCCACAGTGGTGCAGAGAGACGGAGGAGAGCTGTTGTTATCTCCTGGGTGAACCACTCCTGCTGCTCTCCCTCCCTTCACTCTCTGATGTGTCAGATACGTGTCTTCTGTCTCTCGGCTGAATGAAAGGTGTTGGTAGATGGTTTGTAAGGTCAGCAAGATGGGCCAGCATTGGGATCAATAGAGTTGTGCCTGTGTGTGTATGTAATCAGGATCTGGCCCTCTGTTAATTAAAAAGCTTTAATAAACGCATGCAAATGAGACAGATATGAATACGCAGGTGGATTGTTGGAAACAACACCCTCTGCTCCTCCAATCGAGGGGGCAGTTTGCCCCAGCACTCCCTTTTGTTTTGTTGTTTCCACAAAAAAGCTGCCTCTGTTGTGGGGAAGTTTCCCCTTGGTTGAGTTCAACGCGTATGGTCCTGGGGCATAAACAGCCTCTTGTCCCATGACACACGCTTGCCCTGAGATTGCACACAGCTTGTCAGAGATGGTGCAAAGCACTTGGCTGGGGGTGTAAAGGAAAAGCCTCTTTCCCATCTCTTTTGGCCTTGCATTTGATGGGCTGGCAGCCTTTTCTAGAATGACTCTCAGGTGGTTCATGGCATGTGAAGGATTTTTCTGTGTCTGATTCTTTTTTCCATAAGGTCATCTCACATAGAACCCCTGGGAAAAACTTCTGGTAAAGATGCATTTCCGGCTAGGAGAATGGTGCATAAAAGAGGTCCAGAGGTGAGAGCTCTGGACCCACTAAACCTAAATCAAGATGCAACTGATCGGATTTTTCAAGATGAACAAGATTCCAGGGTAAATTCTATAAATACTGACAGTGCTCTTGCCACTGCACTTCCAGAGACCTTAGAGTACAGGGATTTTTCCCACTAACACAAATGGTCCTTTGATAATGGAAAATTTGCCTGAGTAAAGGCTGACTGTTTAAGGCTGTGGTTTAGTCGTTGCTTTAATCTGGCATAAGACTTGAAAAGTCTGATAGAAAGAGTTACTGGAAGAGTCATTTAAGTCCCCTTTTCCCTACAGCCACTCATTCTCTTTGAACTTACACTAATGTTCATGAATCTGCATGGTGATCCAGATCAGGGAAATGATCTGGCCATAAACTAACTTGGCAAAAAAAAAACCAACCAACCAAACAAAAAAAGAGACAAAGCAAACAAGAACAGTAAAATAAAGAAGATTGTTTTTTCAGCAATGTGTCAGCATGAGATCCACTGTTAGTCAGAGGGAAATGGTGGGAATGAGAGGAGGTCATGGATGTGATTGAAGTGAGCCCTGTCCATTGTACACACTCAACAGAAAAGCTGAGTAGGACCATGAAGCACACTGTGCTGAAGACCAGCCTCCGACTCATTTTTCAGCTTATATACAGGATAGCTAATATCTGCTACATGCATGATATAACCAGCAAAACTCATAAATGAAATAACCCACCCTGGGCTGTGCATCAAGGCTGATCACATAGGAGTGGGGCATATAATTCTCAAGTTTAATACAGCAAAGGTACTTTGGTAAAAAACAAAGTTGGAGTGAACTACTCAATACACAATCCACGTATTTCGTAAGGTCTTTACCTTCTAGGTTGATTTTGCTACCTCTACTGAGTCCATGCTATATTTTACTTTGGGTAGCACTGTATGTGGAAAGAACTTCAAATCTTTTTCTCTAACTCTTCCTTTGGAAATGACTCTCAGATATCTTCTATATCCTCTTCTCCCTGCATGGCCCTGTAAAGGACCATTGTGCCAAAAAGAGTCTGACTTGACCTAGGTGCATGACATTCTATTTGATTTCATGTATTTTAACTTTCAGTAGATTTTAGGCTACTCTAAATCTCTGTCTAATATTCACAGTCTGGGGGTTCGGCAGAGACGGGCAAAGCGGTGTGTTAATTTGCTTGGCATAGCCTTGTCATGTGGGTTTTCATTTTGCAACTCCACAACCAAAATGAAGGGTAGCTGAGATCAAAGTCATTTGCTGTTTAAACTCTAATGCTCAGGGGAAGGTAGAGGTGCTATTTCAGATAGGAAGAAGTCTCTGATTCCATGTCATTAAAACCGTATGTCTCAGTTCCTGAAAGCACACTTTCAGTTGAGCTTAAAGACAGGAGCATATGTAAATACTTTGATAAAGCAGAGGTAGAATTACATGAAGTGCTTCTCTTTTGTATTGACTTACTTGAGTTGGCTAATTCAGGCAAAAAAAAAAAAAGAAAGCCATAAAGGCATAATAACTTTGTTTTTAAGTAGTTTAAAGTTAGATGGAACAAATTAAAGCATAGAGGGGGCTTGGATGCTAAACATGAATTACTTGTTAGAGTTGGTCTCGAAATGCTCTTATCTTTGATCAGTTTTAGCATTAGAAGTAGATTCACAGAGGGTATTCCAGCTCATATTGGAAGCCTTCACCAAGAGTCTGATTATGGGAAGGGCTTGTGACAATCACTCCCTCACAGACAGTGTAGAGATGGAGCTGCTTTGTTTCCAGGATTTGTTTCTTGGAGTGTCTAGAGCCACCACTTTTTCCTGTTTGCCTTATTGAATCTTGTTGGCCAGATGCAAGTTAAGAATTCCCTTCTTTCTTTATTTCCACTGAAAATAGACCTTGGGATGCTGATTCGGTGTGAAGTTTTGGCTGAAATCCTTGTTCCAAGACCTTGGTGTCAACAACAGATTCCTGTTTACTTTAATTGGTTTGCCTTTAGCCACAAGTAAAGATTGCAAAACTCAAAGGTATGGAATGGCCATCCTCTGCTTCCAGTTGTGGGTCTGCATTACTCTTTATTTCTCCTCCACTTGGACTTCTTATGTGAATGTGTTTTTGAGACCACTTGAATTGGGAATTCCGTTTTCAAGTGGGGACCTAAATTTAGGATCCCAAATCCATATTTAGAAATGGATAAAAATAATAAAAAGGTCCTTAGTTTTCTTCTCCATGGATACTCCTTGGCCCTGGGAATTTTCAGGATTTTGGTTGTGGAGTATCATATTTATCAACACAAACACTGCCCAAACTTTCCCAATCATAATCTACAGCAGAAACAGCAATTTTTTTGTTTATATATTGCTCAGTGCCACTCAGTGAATATGCTCATGGCTTGTGGACACAATTGGCATCATAGGAATGCAAAAAAATATGACAAATGACCTGATTTTCTAAAGCAGAGCATTCAGTGATATCTCCCAATGTCATGGCTGAAGTTAACTTGTAGAAGAGTTATCTGATCTGCCCTTGGACCATCCCTTATACCCGAGAGTGTTTTGTGCTGGGATTTCCCAAAGTGCCCAGTGTTGGCTGAACACTGTCAAATGTACTGGCAGTGATTATCAGTAATCCATTAGGAGCAGAGCTATGCCAGAAACTAAATCCTCTGAGGAAGTCCACAGTGAGGTCCTGTCCTGAGGTTCCCATCTGCTGAAGATCTCCTCCTGGGTCTTTTTATTGGTGGCTGTAGGGAGAAATGACCCCAGAAAACAGGAACAATGCACCTTGGTGGGAAAACTAATGCTACTGCCATGAATCTTTTGCATGTTAAGGTGAAGAAATTCTGGGTGAGTTATGAGAAGTCCTTCTTATTGCCTGTATCATGCCACTTGTGAGCTAGTTTCTCCACACTACCCTGGCTAATAGTCCTGTGGTATCTCTCCCACTCTGTCTGTGGTTTTGAAATGTTTCTTCTTTCCACAGAAAGGGGTGTGACGGATAGGAGATGCATGTGTGTGTGTCCATCTGTGCCCTCGGTGTAATCTGAAAGATGGAAAAACTCAGGGACAGCTTCCCTGTCAAAATCCTTCAGGAGTTGCGAAACAACAGAAAACCCCAGCACAGCCTGGAGACCTGCAGCCAAGGATGTCTAGAACAACAATGAAAAGAATCTATCAATCATGTTGGCTATCTCCCTTATTTTCTATAATTCTCACCAGGCTTCTTTCAGCCTCCTCCTCCTCCTCACTTCATGATCCCAGTTCTTTTATCCTGTATGATGGTGGTAGTAAGAGATAGCACGTTTGGACATATTTGCCCTCATGTGGCTTGTCCTTCTCACCCCACCCATGCTCTTGCTATGATGATGCATATTTATGGGAGTCAGTGGGAGATCTTTTCACAAACACTCACTGTGTGTTGTGTCTCTTGTGGGAAGAGATGTTGCTGTGTTAGCCATCATTATTTGATCTGCCTCTCTGACAAGATTGCTTTAAAGCTTAAATGTTTGTTTCTGTTCTTAGCTGGGAACACGCTATAGTTAGTTCTAGTTATAGTTTTGCTTGTGTGGCCAAGTCCAGTTCTTCAGCTATGTTGGGATTGCCTGGTACTGTGGAATGGAAACTGTGTAGAACAAAATCTGTGACAAGGAGTGTTGCATCAAAGAAAGGGAATACTCTACTGGAGTACTTCAGGAAAAATACTTTTATTTTTTTTGTCCCAAAATATGCATTCGTTGTAGCTGGAAATACCCCCTGAAGTCAATGGGATTCCAGAGAGTTGAGTGGGAGAGGTGGAGAAGTATTGATTTTCCCTTCAAGTGATAGAAATGGAGTCTAAATTCAGATTGTAAGTGATGCTGCCCTTTGTGCCCTAAGTTTCTGCTTTGCCTGTTCCACACAAAACAGTAATTTCTGTAGTTTTCAGTGTGGAATAGAAATGGAAATTTCCCTTGCTCACCAAACTCAAAAGCTGGAACAGAAATTCACCAGCATTCATCGTGGTCTTAGAGTACCTTCAGCCATGAAAAGCAAGTACCTACTGAGGTGGTAGTTTTCTCCTGATCCCTCCATTGTCAATGGATTGAAAGAGTCACTTAAATCAATAAAACTAAGATTTAAACCACCCTCCAGTGGGAACCCCCTCTCTTGCTCCTAACTGAGGTATCCCTCTTAGAACGTGAAAATTGAATGGGATGAACTTGGGTTAGAGTACTTCTTTACCAGATGCTTCTTCCCAAAAGAAGAACAGAGAGCACAGATAAACATTTCCGAGTGAGGGGGAAGCAGGGAGAAAAGAGTATCCTCTTTGGGACAGAAGAAACTGTTTCTCCTGGTGAGTTGGATAGGAGCTGAGGGGGTATGAGATCCCCCAAGGCAAGACTTTTTCTTGGCATTTCTTTAAACATGACTGTGTTTCCTAAGATTTCTACAGTGCTTAAGGCCCATCATCGGCCCAGTATACTATCCTGAGATCAGGTCTAGTTTTCAATGAATACAGAGATGTTGAACAGATTTCTAATCGCCATTAAAGAAAGCTTCAATGAAAGCTGTCAATGGATTCCCAAGGGCCTGGCCCTACTCTTGCAGTAGAAAAGGTCCTGCATACTTCAAGAAATGTAGATATGATGGTCTTTCTACACAGAAATGAGCTTTCAGAATGGACTGGGAAGGGGAGAGGACTGAAAATCAGTGCACTGGAGCAGCAGAGCAAGGCTGGAGAGAGGACAGTGAAAAAGCAGAGGAAGTATTTAATTTTTCTACAGCTGCTTTATGCAAGGTAAGGCCTGTGATGGCATAGCAAGGCCACAGAAGTGAGAAGAAAAACCCTGGCCAGAGTAAACTTGGCCAAGGAGGTAGCCAGATGAATTGCTGGTTAGATGCAGAAACCCGTGTTTGCCCATAGTGCAGAGCAGGAACTATTCTGGGAAAAAACAAGAGGAGTTATTACATCCAGGGATTTCAAACTACTGTTCTGTGTGTGGGGAACTGTGGGAATGATGTACTGAAAAGCCGGGATATAAGGATCAGAAAGGATGCTGCGACCTGGCCGGAGGTTTGAGTGAGGTTTACTGTGCTGCTCTCATCTCATCACAATGTAAGACCAGCTGCCTTACAGGCAGCAGAGCTGGATGTATATGAGAAACAACAGAGATCAGAATATAACCTCCAGCAATTTTGGGGGTAACAGCTATTCTGTGAGTGACATACTGGAAACAGCCAGGGGGAAGTCAGAGAGAGAGATAAGATAGCTGTGCTGTGTTCCTCTGGCCAGTGTCCTCAGCCAGTTTGCAGGATTGCAGATTAGGTCTTTTTCTCTGGTCCCTCTTGCTGGTCTCCCTGTGCAAGTGCCACAGGGCTGTGATAAGGAGAAGGTCAGAATGGTGCTCTAACTACACAGTGTGTTTTCTCATGCAGTGGGATCCGTTCACTGAAAGCAAATATGCCTGATTCCTTCCTCTACTTGTGGCTCTTCCCATCCAGCAAAGCTGGGATATGAGGATGTTCACCAGGCGAAGGAAAGAGGGTCTATGGGAGGGCTATGAAAAAGGATTTGGTACCCTGTGTGCCAAAAAACATCCTTCCACTTCCAGCACAGGTCTGCATTTTGAATTCTGCTGCCCCAGTGTTACCAATGCACCCTCATTGTGCCTTGTGCTTCATCCATCCATCCATCCATCCATCCATCCATCCATCCATCCATCCATCCATCCATCCATCCATCCCTCCCCTCCTGCCCGCCTGAAGCACCCCAGGGATCTCCCAGAGTCCTGGGGGGCATCACCATGGTTGCAGGCAGCTGCAATTAGCTGAACAGGGACACCAAATTGCCATTTCTTTGTCCTACTCACTTCGGTGACAGCCCCATATTACCTGCTGGCCAAAATCATCCATGTGGGTGCTTCCTGAGTAAGGATGGTGTAGACAGCTTAAATAGTAGGTGTGATCCAGGCTGCAGTGGGTGAGGGTGTTCACAGTCAGAGAATTGAAGGAGAAAACACCCATAGGACAGGGGGACTGTGACAAGCCAAGATGGGCATGGAGAATTCCTTTCCAACCAGCATGAGTGGGTCTGGAACTGATCCTGCTGCCAGAATTGCCCATCCTTAAGGAGCAGCCCTGAACCTGTCAGCATTCAAGGCCGGGCTGGATGGAGTCTTGAGTGACATGGTCTAGTGTGTGGTGTCCCTGCCCTTGGTAAGGGGTTGGAATTGGGTGATCTTACGGTCCTTTCCAACCCAAAGCATTCTATGATTTTATGATTCTATGACCTGAGCCCCATGGGGAAGGCAGAAAATACAGACTCTTCTTCATTTTCCTGGGAGAAGCAGGAGCAGGGCAGATTTCTGCCTGGGAATCCAGTCACCCTAGCAGCGCAGGGGTCGGGGGTGACCTTCATGATGTTTCTTGCAACTTTGAGTCAGGGCTATGATGAGCTAGCCTTGCATAAGCAGGAATGCCATCGTGAGTGGTAAGCTGAAAAACACCGAGCTCTGTTTTCAAAGACAGCTCAGAGGTTATTTATGTACGGAAATGCTCCTTATCTCTTAATTCCCAGACTGATGGGTGGAAGATATGCAAAGAGTGACTTCTGTCAGGGACGAGCTCACCAGTACTGCTACTGCCTTGGCAAGAGAGGAGGGCTCTCTCTGCCTTCGCTGGTAGCAATGCTGACTAAGGGCCGTAGGAATCTGGCCCAGAGACAGCAAGCCAGGCTATCTGATGGGCTGGTCGGCTGACAGTTAATATCCTGTTGCAGAGAAGCAAGTATTCATGATATAGCATTTTTTTCTTTCTTTTATTTTCCTGCAAGACCAGATTTGGAAGACACGAAAAATGCTCCATTTTGTGCTTAAACATCACATCAGTCTTGAAAGAGCCTAGATCAGACCCACTCTTTTATCTTTCAAAGACTACATCAGAAATCCTTGGTACCAAGAATGCTATTTTATTCACCATTATTAGTGTCAAAGATTCAGGCTGGAATCTGAAATTCAATCCCATTTCCTTGTGGCTTGAACATTATTCATAGGTAGAAAATTGCAACTGGAAATTAACTAATGATTCCCCTGTAAGTATAGCAGAGAGATGGAAATACAGCTTTTTTTCCCTAGCTGTGCTGGCACTGGCATGTTAACTGAAAGTAGTAAAACATTTATTAATGAGTGGGGTAAGGAAAAGGAAAGAGAAAACCTAGAGCAATGAACACAGGTAATAGGGTGTCATTATTAAAGAGCCATCTGCCAGACTACGGCACGCATAAGAATGAGGAAAATACTGTGAACAAATCTCTCTACTTCTGTTTGATGGAATCAAATTTCAATTTTCATGAACTTTTCACAGACTAAATATATTTGTGTCTAAAGAAATAATATCCCTTAATAGACAGTAATGACAACCTTATTTACACTGAGTGACATTTCTCTGCTGGTTGGGCCAGAAAGAAGAGATTCTTTTCCTAGTGTAGGGAAAAGAAATACATCACTGATGGTTTTTTCTTGGTGGTGGTCTATTGTGGAGCATGTGAAGAGTAGAAATGAAAGCTATTGCATAGGATTCATGGCGGGTTTATAACATGGAAAATAAAAGAAGCTTTTTTTGTTCTTTGAAGGGGATTTCCTAACATATCTTTTTTTGGAGAACTGGATGGAAGGTTCTGGCTTTCTGCTGCCTGACTCCTGAGAGGCATCTTGCAGGCAGTGAAGCTTTGCCTGGCCTCAGCCTCTGTTCTCTCTCCCCGATTCAGGCTGCCAGGCAGGCAGCTGCCAGTGAAGGAGCAGAGCAATCCGTCGTTGCAAGAGCAGAGGACGAGGAAGTAGTGAGGTCCACGACTCCCTGTTTTCTGTGCTGTCAAGGTCAGGTCAGCTTCCACAGCAGAGCTGGGCTGGAACGATGTGATGCCCTGGGGAAACAACGTGAGAGGCTTGTTCCTTGCATCCCACCTGAAAGCCTTGAAAACGGTAACTGAGGCTGTTTCTGGGTTTATGATGGATACTTATTCCCCTCTCCTCTCCTCTCCTCTCCTCTCCTCTCCTCTCCTCTCCTCTCCTCTCCTCTCCTCTCCTCTCCTCTCCTCTCCTCTCCTCTCCTCTCCTCTCCTCTCCTCTCCTCTCTTCTCCTCTCCTCTCCTTTCTTCCATTCCTTTCTTCCACTGTTGCAACCTACAGAATAGTATTTCCCAATGAACAATCCCTCAGACAGCAGGTTCCTGAATTAGCCCAAATCACTACATGTTGTCCACAGACCTCTTGATCCCAAGGGGATGGCCGGTACAGTAATGGTGTGTGTGAGTCAAGGTGACCAAATTAAGCCCTCTGCATGAATAGTGGTTCAAGTGCTGATGCATCATTTCTTTTCTGTAGTGAGAAATTAGATGAGAAGGTTCACATGAGCTCATTCGGTCTTTATGGGCCTGAACCATCTTCCATTGGAGTCAATAGGAATCTTTCCATTGACTTTAATGAGAGCTAGATTGGATCCTAAATTAGTACCTTCATCCTTCAAATTGTTTTGCAGTGCCCATCCCCATCCATAATTAACATAAACTGGCTGTGATAGTCATCAACAGGGAAATTACACTGAAATGTCCTCAGTAGGTTTATTCCTGCTCTCGCTGAAGATGATAGGAGACTCACAATTAACTTCAAACAGGATGGGCTGTCTGCGTATCGTGATTATAAAATATCTTGATATATTTGTAAGGGAGAGTTCAATTTGAGCAACTTCTTAATTGCACATCAAGACTAAAAGGGTTGGCTGTGACCAAAGACGGCTGCATTGGAAAATCAAGCAGTATTAAGGAGCATGATTTGACTTTGTGGCTACATAAATCAGTGTTTTCAGCTTCTCATTTGGTATTCACTGAAACGCAAACATAATCTGAGTTAATTGCTCTTCCCCAAGGTGCCTTGTTGCGCAATGTTTTATAAAATTAAAGCCTGTTAAGTACACACGAAGAAACACACTTTAGATGCAGAACATAAAATACTAGCACCTCTAATTCTACTGTCATGTATGGTTGATTAACCTGGTACAACAGAAGCCTTGGGGAGAGTTTCTGTGCTGTTAGAAAACATATTTCCACTTAAGGGAATTTAGACAACAAAGGGATCTCACAAATCCCATTGTTGGAGGCTAGGCTGACATTTGGGGCATCTGAGTTGTCTGACAAAGCCGTGAAAGACCAGGGAAAAAGCAACCTTCATCCCACTTACTTATAGTTATCCGTCATCCCAGTGCCTTCCACAGCAATTAACTGTTAATCAAGCCCTATATTCCTCACTCAGGCAATGTTCTTTGTTGGCTTCAGTGGGAATTTTGCCTGGGCTTGGAGTGAGTGTGGGGTGAACAGCTGGGAATGGCATTGGCAGCGGGTAGTTGCTCTCTCAGGCACTTGCAGATAGAAACAGGAAGGTCACTGTGCTGCCATGCTCTGGATGGGGATGCTGTAACTCATCCACCTCTGAGAAGAAATGAAACTCAAAGGTTTGAATTTGCTGAGCTCCTTAGATGCACAGATATAAATCAACTGGAGAAGAGCCACAGGGAGCTGAGCTGGAGATCAGCATGGGGGTACCTGCAGGGAGGATGTAGTGGTCTAGAAGGACCAGAAGAAATGCTATAAGGAGACATCCCCCTCTCTATCTGCTCTGGATTCCACTCACCACTTGCAGATGCCTCCCCAGGGCAGGCAGGGAGCTGTGGAGGGCAGATGGAGCACATTGGCAGCTGCCTGTCAGACCAGAAGCTGCTTGGGAGCATGTAGGAAGATCAGGAAGGGCTTATCAGATAGCTTGCAGCAGCAAAACTGCCTCGTAAGGCATAGTGTGGGAGATGGGGGTACTTGCGTGAAGACCAAGCTGGGAGCTTGCCAGGTGAGCGTGGTTTGAGTTAGGGTGAATTGAATCTTCTCCCAGGATGAAAGTGAGCTTGTACCTTCTAATGAAACCAGCTGGTGTTTCAGGTTGCTGCCTGCTTCTGCTCCTGTCCTGCCCTGTGTCTCAGCTGCCATCATGGCTGGCCCAGTAGCCTGTACCTCACTCTGAACTGGACCAAACCCTCAAGAGGAGAAGATGGAGGTGAGATAAGCAGAAGAGGCTCTCTGGGTGGCTATAAACCCTGTGATCCTTTTTGTTTTCCCTAACATTGTCCTTACGCACTAGATGGAGAAAGCTGTTGTAATAAACTGAATGGGGCCACAACCCTTGGGACCCATCATCTGTGGTGTTTGTTGGATATGTTTGGCCCGCAGCAGCAATGTCCAGGCTGGTGAATGCAAGTGTTTGCTGAGATGTGCCCAAATGCTTTCTTTGCTGTGTGTCAGCCTATCCCTTTTCAGCCTCTGCAAGCAGCGGGGGTTTCCATTTATTCAGCCCCACTAGGTAGGAAATGTGCTGCAGCCAACACAATGAAGAATGAGAGAGGAAACGTGAACATGCCAGCAGGTACCTGGAACCTAACTTGAGTAGTCTGTGGATGAGCTGTCTACATCTGGGTTAGGTCTTCCATTCTTTTGGAGAAAAATAAAAGGCAATGTCCCCAATCTGTCCTAAGTAAAGAAAGGAAAGGATGGGGAACTGGATCCTTCAGGACTATTTAGGGCAGCTAACTGAAACCCTACAAACTGACCTTTGGTTCTTTACCTTGTGGTCACCTTTAAAAGTGATTGCAACTGGCAATATATTTAGACCATTAACTGGTAATATATTTAGAGCAAAGTAGAGACTTTTACACTATCGATGAAGGAAGAGGATTTTTTTTTTGGGGGAGCTTCACAGAATGCAACTATCCCTGTCGTGGCTTAGACAATCGCCTTGACACCTGCATAAACGGGCCTTTGAACCTCTGCCAGGAACTTTCTGAAAGCCTTATGTATAAAAATACCAGACCTTCTAAAGGATGTTAGAGCTTCTTTAGCAGCTATCCCAGCCTCTGGAGTTTTCCCAGACTTCCTAAAACCCTTTCGGTTGTAGTTCAAAAAGTTCTATAGCTTGTTGCTGTAATCTTTTAGCTTGCTATTCCTGGGGTAGGTGTCCAGGCCTGCTTAAACAAAATGCTCTTAAATTCAGCAGATGCTGCCTCACCCCCGTCTCTCCTGCTATTTACTATTCCACCCACTATACGTCAGAGCTGCTGCAGGTGTCTGAGGCTGGAACCTTCATCTGCTTCCTTTGCCATCCCTGAGCTGGGAGCAATGGGGAATCCAACCTGTGAGTCAAACATGACATTCACTGGTTGTATGCAACATAACCTGGAGCAGCGTTTGGCCCTCTAGGCTGGAATCTGTCTGCCTTAATTATGGGCAACTGTAAAAAACCGAGAAAGATGCAAGAAATGAGATTCCACAAGCCCTTCTAGTGGTTCTGCCTGGCCTTAAGCACTTGGAAACCTCTTGAATACATTGGCTAATGCTCCAACACTCACAATCCTACGTGACCTCTGTGAATATCCTACATGTGGCTACAGTAATTCTGACATTAAGTAATGTCTCTGGTCTTTCAAGAGCTGTACAAATTTCAAGTGAACTTTCATACCGCCTCTGCTAGCAAAGATCACCTACACATTCTTACAGCAATTCTAGCTTTAAGCTATGGTGGAAATGTGCTGGTATATAAATCCTGCCATTCTGACTCTTTGAACATGAATGCTATCAGTTTTCAAAGTTAGCCAGATAGGACAAATATGTTCCTTTGCAGGATCCTTTCTTTTGATCACTGGGGGTATATCAACACCTGGTAATTCTCTGAGGCCTGCTATGGTGGGAGCCTGTCTTTCTCCAAAGACTATGGAAAAAGTCTGGGGAGATGGTTTTTCTAGGCCAAAATTAATGAAAATAATGTGGACACTCTCCTCCTCCTATCCCTGTGTTTCGCACACAAGAAAACAGCAATAGTGTGGCTTATTCAATAGACCCTAGCACTGAACTCAAGAATTCTTGGCTCAGAGCCCTGCGCTCAAACCCTTTCTCCTCCAGCACTCAAATAAGGGCCTAGTATGTTCTCAGTAATAATATCCAGTGATTTGTGCAAGTGTAATAGAACAATGCCATATGCTTAGGTTCCTAGGCCAAATTCTCATTTTGGCATGACTCCACTGACTGTAATAAAACAAGGCCAATGAGAACATTTGACCCGGCATGTTTCCACTCTGTAGGGACTATAGAGGTGGTCTTGTGATTTTAACATGGAGCTGCTTTGCTGGGATGGTTTGGTCTTTATTTCAAGCATGGAAAGTTTCAGGGAGAAGCAGCTGCTTGCACTGTACTGGAAGCTTCATGGGGTCTGCTCAGAGGAAATGTTGCCATTATTTACATCAATGCCTACTTAGCTATGATGTTCCAGTCGCTTATACTTACAGACCTAGGAATGTGTAATTTTGCTTTAGTTCTCTATTTATTGAAAGGATTTTTGGTGTTACTGGTCATCCCATCTGTAAAAAGGTCTGATCTGGATTATCCTAACTAAAAAACCTAACCAAGAATGGTAGAGAAATCAGCTGTCTTACAAAGAGAACTGTAAACTCCACATCCAAAAAAAATTCCAAAACAACAATAAATCTGGACTGCTTCAGCCTGTTGAGTAGGAACTATTCAAACTCCTTATACATTGAATACAGCTCCTTAACTGATTTATCAGAAACCACAGAAAATGAAGGTAGGGACAAAAATGTAGATTGACATCTGTCTACTTAAAATGGAGTTGGAAGAAATTCGGAACTTTGGTTCCCAAGGAAAATGTGATGTTTCAGCAGTAGCAAACATCAGAAGATAATTTCAGTGGGAAATCCTTGAAAAGCTCAAATCTGAGACAGTCACATGCTTTTCATCACTAGAATACTTGAGCAAACTGCTGACTTCAGGTTCCGAGAAGCACCTTAAAGTACTTATCCTCATTTTATATAAGGACAGGCAAGATAAATGGACACAGAAACATCTGTGATGAGGCTGAAAATGGACCCTCCATCCGCAGCATGCTGGCTGGATGCCACGGTGTTCTCCTGGAAGGTACTGTAGAGCTACATTCCCTCATCATTTATATATTGCTGCTTATTGAACTCTGATTTTTTTTGTTTGTTGGTTTTCATTTTGTCTTGAGGAACTCAAAGGAAGGAAATTAGTGTCCTTAAAATTGTTTTCTATAAATTTAGAGCAATAATCTTTAGGAAGGTCTTACAAGTCTTTGTACAAAAAAAACCCTGAAATGGAAAATACATATTTTCTCAGTAAAAACTGCATTCTTATAGTGATACTTCACTCTTCCCTCGCTGCACTAAACCTTGAAATTTATCTTGAAATACATCAGCATACTAAATGAAATATATTCATGAAAGAAAAGTAATAAAAAGTTTCATAATGTCCCAAGAAGTCCTGAGGGAACTTTAGTTTTGCTACTGAATTTAGGGGAAGAAAATACTTTAAGAGTTGGTGAAAATATTGATCTTTAAGAGACAGAGAAAGATAGACTGAAAATGGGGAAGAAATGCCATGTTGTATACATTACCTGTGAGGGAAGAAGACGAAAGCACTAAACATTACATAGAATGCATGTTAACCTCCAGGTTTTGCTCCACATTTACACTAATAAAACAGAGCTCTTTAAATGTGTTCATGACTTAGGGAAGAAGGGGAAGTGATTTGTAGAGGTGTACATGTCTAATCAAGCTTTCTGAACCAGGCGCAGCACTGGGATGTTATTTATGACAAAGGGTTTTAAAGGTCACTTGAAACAAGAGAGTATCTTTGATGGGTGACATTCTAGCCCAGTGGAAAACATGGCATAAACTAGCGTATATGGAGACTTTTTGTTTCAGTTTCAGACACTTTAACTCAATGGAAAAATAGAAATATTTCCCAACTATTTTCCATATATTACAACAGATATTACCGTATTTTCTCTTAAACTAGAAAAAAAGAAGAAAAGCCGTGAAAACAGAAACTAGGTATGGATTTGTGACAATTAGCTGTAGCTGTTTAGCTTAATACTGAACTTTCAGACAATTAGACTGAGGAGGGAGATTAATACTGAACTTTCAGACAATTAGACTGAGGAGGGAGAGGCTCCATCCTAGGTAAAACTCGTGCTCCTTTAAAGTCAATGACAGCCATTCCAGTGACTTAGATGGATGTCACCACACTGTCCTTCATTAATACTTTATTTGCGTGATTCCTTTAATCAGGGTACTGCTAATCTAAAATATTTTAAGTTCAGCAAAAAAGAGGAACTGCAATCATCTCGGCTGACTTAAAATGTTTACTGTGTAGAGGTCCTCATCTGAGCTCATCACATTCAGATTCTTTACGTAGACTGGATTAAAAATAGTAAATTTTAGAGCTTGATACATATCATTAATTTTAGATTTCTCATTTAGGATGATGAAAAGAATTGCAGCCTGAAGTGCCTACTTCTATTCATTGCATTACTAGGGAGTCTAGACAGTCTAGATCAGCTGTAGATATCAAT
The DNA here is from genome assembly GCA_017639245.1 of Myiopsitta monachus. Lineage (NCBI taxonomy): Eukaryota > Metazoa > Chordata > Aves > Psittaciformes > Psittacidae > Myiopsitta > Myiopsitta monachus. The sequence continues at coordinate 2,367,399 of CM029920.1, read as the reverse complement.
TGCATAGACCTTTTGGTTTTGGTCACATGAAGCCTACTTCTGATCTTAGACCTTTTAATTCATATTTCAGGGTCTTTTGACACCTTTATCTTTCTGCCTTGATGTCAAAATGAATATGTACTATCCAGGATACTTTCACATATGAGCTTACTCCACTTTAGTCAGCAAAACTTGACCAATATTAGAATAAAATGAATAATAATGTAAGTAGCTAGTTTCTTCTTAATCTCTTTAAGCAATGGCAAGAGAAATTTTTCACCCACTTTTGAACAGGCTTGATGGCACATAAAATCAAAGTATTTCATTTTTCCCGGGTCTTTTTCTAAAGGATAAGTATTGCTGTGTAGTCCAGAAGAAAACCCAAAACATTAAAATGCCCTGTTTTACCTGCTCCTAAGTTCTGCCTTGCATAGTCTTCAGTCTGAAAGGAAAATATTCCATTAGGTTTACACCCACTCCAAGTCCTTATTGCAGACATACCAAAGAAGTATGTAGTATGAATGATAACTGAGTCCGGAGTTTGTAGTATAGGTGGGAAGAGGCTATAATAATTCTATTTGGAAACTTCCTGTGGAATAAGGTCAATCAGAAGCTTCTTTCTAATACTTTGCTCAGAGAGGATTAAAAGTATAGGTAAAAGGTTAATTATAAGCTCTGAAACTTTAGGCAATTTCTGATTATATATTGTTGGGGGGAAATGCATATTTTGGCAGGCATTAGGTAAGTATTAATACTGAGTCTGAGCTTACAACAGTCAAGCAGTAATACTCCTCAAATCATAAAATCATAGAATGGTTAGGGTTGGTGTTGCGGTTTAAACCCAGCCTGTCACTCAGAAACCATGCAGCCGTTTGCTCACTCCCCCCTCTTCCTCCCCTGCTCCCAGAGGGATGAGGAGGAGAATTGAAAGAATATAACTCCCATGGTTGAGATAAGAACAGTGCAGTAACTAAGGTATAACACAAACCACTGCTGCTACCACCAATAACAATAATGATAAGGGAAATAACAAAGGAAGAGAATACAACCGCTCACCACCCGCTGACTGATACCCAGCCCGACCCAAGCACTGATCTAACTCTTCCGGGTAACTGGCCCCAGTTTATATAGTGGACATGACGTGCTGTGGTATGGAATACCTCTTTGGTCAGTTTGGGTCAGGTGTCTGTCTCTGCTTCCTCCCGGCTTCCCCTCCTCCCTGGCAGAGCATGAGACTCAGAAAGTCCTTGGTCAGAGTAAACATTACTGAGCAGCAATTGAAAACATCGGTGTTATCAGCACTGTTCCCATGTTGAAAGTCAAAACCACAGCACTGCACCAGCTACTAAGGAGGAGAAAAATGACTGCTACTGCTGAACCCAGGACAGTAGGAAAGGACCTCAAGAACATCTAGTTCCAATATTGACAAGAGCCTTTAAACCAAAATCTGGAGCTCTGCAGATCTTGCATTTGTTGGGCTTTGTATCTGGGGTTTTAGTTCTCTGTCTCTGGAGGCAGAGATGGTTCCTCTGTGAAATTCAGAGCTGCATTTAAATACAAGTCTTGGGATATGATGGGAATTTATATTCAGGTTCTACCTTGAAACTGATTTTTGTAACTCAAGAATATAAATCTTGGAGTGATATTTTGATTGACTAGATCAATGCTTGATAGAAGTAAAAAAGGAAACTAGGTTTTGGTACCTACTAAGAAATAAATCATGAACAAACTGGAAGAAATCACTATATCTCTGAATAAATCCATAGTGCTCCCTCACTTTGAATACTGTATGCAGTGATGGTTTTCTTTGTTTCAAAGAAGACCTGATAGAATTGAAAGAAGTACATAGAAGATCAGGGAATGGTTTCTGTACAAGGAATGACTAGCAAGATTAAACTGTTCAACCTTCAAAATAGATAACTTGACAGAGGTTCCTTTTCTATTCATGGAAAAGGCAAGTAGGGAATGTTTTTTCTCTCTTCTTTTTTTTTTCCTAACAAAAGGAGTAGAGTGCACCAATGAAACAAGTTGTCCCACTCGTAAGGCAAATAAAAAGAGAAGGTTACTCTCAAAACATGTAGCTAAACTATGGGTGCCTCTTCCACACCACCTTGCAGATGGTAGCTGCACAAAGTGATCAAAGACAAATCTTCTGAGTTTATTCAATGCAAAGACCTCATTGCTAGCCAGGAACATCCTCAAACCATGGTTTATTGGAAGCATAGAAGCCAGTCTTCTAAGAATATAGGGCTCTACTTTTCATGTTCCTATGCTCTTGAGCGTGGCAGTTACTGTTGAACTTTCCTGAAGACAAGATTAACACCAGCTAGATCTTTGGTTTCTCATGCTATGGCAATTTTTATGTTGTTGGCTGTCTTCCACAAGACTTCTTTCTTGTGTACACATGCTGAAATTAAACCACCTCTTATAACCCTAAACAACACATTATTATTTTGTCTTCATCTATTCCAGACAGCCTGCTTGTACAGTGTGTCTATCTGAGCTGTTAATGAATACAGTAAATCCTCTGGATGATTATCAATGCCTTAAACACCATGAAGTCTAATCTGATTGATGTGTATGGAGGACAGGTGCTCTTTGTCTGTGTGTCTACAACTATTATACATAAAGGAGCAAAAAGGACAGAGGATGTATGGCTGATGTGGGAACACAGATACTTGCTGGGTTTTGGTAGTCTACCTGCAACGTTTTTTTTGTTGTTTTAGCAAGAAATTGGTTTTAAAAGTTCCAGCCTTTCTTTTCCCCTGCTTGAAAAGTCTTTTGTTCTCTTTAAACTTCCCCTATAAGGACTCTTATGTCACCACTGTGTTGATGGAATGGCTTTGATGGCAAAGTTTCAACATCCAGTCGCCTTTGTCAATCAGTCGTTGAGTTAATAACAAAACAGGGACTGTTAAAGGTATACCTACGCGAAGCAAAACTGGAATTACAGGAGAATAACTTCTTGAAGTGCCCAAGGGAAAGCTGAATAAACAAGGGCTTCCAGGCTGTTCAAAAATGTGTCAAAATGACGTCTGCAAAGTGTAATAATGGCTTAACAGAAACTCAGGCCATAGATTGTCCAGTAAAATATGAATGTAAGCATTTGGAATATTGTTGTACTCCTACGTAACAAGCTGTTTTGGAATCCAGTATTTAACTTGGATTTCATGGAGTATTTGATGGAGCCGTGTTTAATGTGAAGGACTGATTCCCCTCATTATTCCAGTTTACCTTTTTATTTTCTCAATGTGTTCATATCATGATGGCATTTGGTATTTCTCAGCTTTCATTTTGTGTTCAGTGTGAGACCTGGGTTAATCCCTCAGCTGATGTAACCCCTGCACACTTCATTAGCACTAGGCAGATTTACATCAGATGAGGATGTGATTTTGGGCTAATTTTATCCACAATTATTTTTCTTCTTTTATTTCTTTTTTGCTTTCTGTTCCACATTTGTCTAGCTAAAGAAGAAATTCTGTTAAGTATATCTTGGGATCTACATGGAAACTTCACACTGAAGAAAGAGTGATGTCTCTCCTTACCAGTCAAAACATTTGCTTTTTACTTAATGAGAAGTTCAAATTTGAAAGAATAAAATAAATCTGAGTTGAAAGTTGTATACAAGAATTTTCTTTGACTGTGGCTTTAAAACCTATCAGAGACATATTTGATGTTTTTGCAGCTGTATGGCTCTTATACAACCTAAAGACCATTTATTGGAATTTTTGAGTGAACTTTTGTTTTTATAGGTGTGTAAATGTGTTATCGAAGATATTTTGGCATTTTAACCAAAGACTTAAATTTTGTCGACTTCAGTTGAAAAAGTAAGTCCCTCTTTTTTTTACTCCTCAGAAAACCCCTTTGGTTGACAGGTGCTGTTGGTTCCACAGTGAGCCTTTCAATGCATTTAGTTTAGCAAGACGTGGTTTGGATTAAAAAATAAAAACACAGTGTGTTAAATCCAGTCCTCAGTGACACCACTGTTAACCTGGAGTAAAGTCATGAAAATTAAGGGAATGTTTCAGCATTTGCATCTATCTGTGTGAAAGCAGGAGGTTCCCTTTGGGCAGAAACAAAATCTATGATGACACTTTGCATTAAATCTGAGCTCTCCTGGTTTTCACAGGACTGTTGCGTTTTTCATTTTAGAAATGGACTTTTAGCTTTAGTTTATCTTTTTAGTTTGACACAGTTGAAGAATTTTTCTCACAGTCTGCAACCAGGAGCTTTTCAGGTACGAACTGATGCCTCTCAGGTTTCAATATGGTGATGTTACTCTAATGGCAACATGCTCCTCACTCATCCACTTGTAATCCTAGATCCTCTGAGTATTTCAATAACGTAAGCTTTTGTCTGGGGCCAAGGGAAGACTGAGGTGAGTGTGAGATGACCTTTTGCTTCATCTCATTGAGTACCATTCAGTTTTATGATGGAACAAAAGGGTGACTGGAAGGAAGGAACAAAGTGCCTGGTGGAAGCAAAAGCACTAGTTTGTTGGGTCAAGAGATGAGGAGTGTAATTGTTATCACTAAATCAAAAAATACAACTGTTTCAATTTGTTTTCTTTTTTTCTTTCCTCAATTGATATACTCCTAGTGTAGCCTGCTTTCTTGACTGCCAGTGTGCTGGCTTTGGATGAGAATCCAAACCACTTCAATAAGAAGTAGATATTTTACATATATATATATATATACTCATATATATATACACCACTTGCATAATAAATATATATACGCCACTCAGCAAAGTGTTAACAAAAATTACTCTTCCATTCTAATTAAAGAGATTTAAAGCCTAGTTTCTTGCCACCTCAGTCAGTGCGAGCTTTGCCATTGACATCATTAGGAGCAATATTGACTTGATCGTTCCCAGAAGTCCTGCAGAATAGTTTTCCAGTCCTGATTTATCCTTACTTTTGGCTGGGCTGAATCCGTGAGATAGGTCTAGTTTGATGGAATGGAAGGATAGGCAAACCTGGGTTAATTTTCAAGTATGACACTGGCAGTGGTTTACAAGCTTTGCTTCCCGGAAAGCCCTCTGGTGAAGCAGGGTGAAGCAGAGGAGTTCCAAGTTGCTTAGGCTAACTGAACTACTTTATTAAAACCAAGCTCAAACATATACTTATTGCTCCATGTCACAACTATAGGGGCAATAGGTAAGATGAGATAACACCCCTCAGCATTTAGAAACCCAGCCCCATCAGTTTTTCTTAACTTTCTCTGAACCTTTAACCTCGTTGTTCTCCTTTTGACTCATTCCAGTTTGCCAGCACTATTTTTAAGGACTGATGTTCAGCCTGAACACATAAGCCTAAGTCTATCATCCCAAGTATGGTTTCATTGTCTCCTTATTTAAGTTACACACAACGCACGTACTGATGCCCAGAAAAACGTTTATTTTTTTCTGCTACAATATCAGGTTACTGGCATCTCAGTCTGCGAGCTGACCTCTCCTCTTAGCTTTGCATAGCTGACAGGCAGGCAAACTGAATTCCAGCCTAAGAGCTCACTGTACAAGTTTTGGCTCCCATAAATACTCCATACCAAACACACTGTCACTGGCAGTGCTTTAGCTAGCCACACTAAGTCGTGATTGATCAGTTTGGTTGCTCAAGATAAAGCCTGAAACGCAGTGAGGTGCACTGATTCAGAACTGACTACTTTGTGCCATTCTTTTGACATGGTTGCCTTCAGGATGGCCAGAGCTGGCCTTGGTTCTTCATTTACTTCCTCTCCTTCAAGCAGTGACACCCCTTCTTGACCACCCTTTAATCTTCCCCTTCTTCTGCTGTATCAGAGCTGACAGCTGAGCTGGATGCTGAAGAATCAAAGCTTGGTGGAACCCCAAACACATATTTGTGGATCATAAATTCAGACCCTGAATGAATACACATGTTGCAGCAGACGGGTACCAGGTGGGTGTTGGAAATGTGGGACGTGAATTCATTCAAAGGATGCTGGGGCTGTAATTTACGACCTCCTGGTGTATGTTATTTTTAAACACTTGATTCATTAACACTTCTCTAGATGTTAAAAGAGGTTCATAAATCGATTGGTAGCCAGGAAAAATGAGCAGCAATGAGGTAATTTTAGTCGGAATGGGCTCATTACCATGCCAACTGTCAAAACTTTTTGAAGCCAGACTTATTCCTTCTCCCCTCTTTCAAGCAGTCCATACCGGCTGAGGGTCTTTTGGTTTGATTGCTTCTGATAGAATAAGAAGAAATAAAAGAAAATAATCAAAGTCTAGACAGGATAGGTAAATAGCAGCTTTTCCTTGAAAGCTGAAAAGAATTTGAAGTAGAGATGTTCCCAGATCTTGGATCCGTTTTGGTCCAAGACTGGACAGAATAACCTATACGTTTGTCCTTTAGGAACTACATATAAAGATAAGGATTATCTCCATTCTTTTTAAGTTGTGGTAGGGACAATACTGGTGTAAGAACAAGCTAAAGAAGTGGAATCACAACCACCTCCATATATCTGAGATCTTTTTTTCTCAATCTGACTAACAGCACAATGAGGCTGAATCATAAATGGAAATCTATGTAAAGTGTAAATCAATCAAGTCATGAATCAGAAGGTCAAGGGCTAGATCTACAGGCGGTTGTAATTTGTAATGGTTCACGCTTGCTGAGATAGGCTTTGATAAGTTTGACCAGCACAGGGGAACCCCAGCTCGGATCTATCAATAGTGGCTACCATGAAGAGATACGAACATGTTCCTGATAACAAATACAGTCTTTTCCTCAAGACCAGTTTGGGCAAATAGAAAGTAAGATATCTCTGGGCTAGTGGAAGATTATGAATCCCTCCTCCGGTGTGTTTATTTCTGATCAGGTAGCACGCAATTACTCTGTCCTTCCTGTTCATCCACTCTTGCCCTTCTTATCTGTTTCATTTTGTGATAGTGGTTGAATAGCTTGATCAAAGGAAGCTCTGACCGGGATTTATCTCAGCTAACTGTAGGCAACCAAAATATAGACAGGTAAGTCCGAATTAGTCACTCTAGGCTCCTTTTATTGTCAATAGAGATAAACATATATCTCCAGAGAGCACTTAATCTGATACTTGTTTGATATCTAGATTAGGATGAGATGAATCACCTTCTCTAGGTGCCTCTTTCCTCTCTATTGACTGTAAAGGGAACTGAGTATGACTAGCCTACATGTAGGTATCTGTGTTACAGATGCTTCAAAGTAAGGAGACAAATCCAACCTCAAGGGAACCCCAGTCCTGAAAGTCCAAATGCGTAATGATTCTAGCGAACTTGTTGCAGAAGTAATAATAATGGTTGAAAAGAAATAAGGATGTCTTAGCCTGAAACATTCAGCATTTTATTATGAACTCCCAGAAATCCCAATCAACACATGGAAAATATCAGTAGGTATGTTTGAGACATTGGTGTAGTATATTACTGTAGGAGGGTGTGTTTCACTCTCTGCTTACTCTGCAGTAATGATTCCTGTCAATTCACCAGCTTTGTGCTGGTGGCAAAAACTGTGCAGTGCCATCACTGTGTTTTTCATACTGATATCCGCCTCTGATTAACTGATTCAAGTTAGAGGACCCACGAAATACAGGTTTAAATCAAAGGCTTTGGGCCCTAGTTTTGAACCAAACAGTGTCTTCCTAGTCTCTGGCTCCAGAAACTTGTTCAAGAGCATTTGCCTCCCACAGTAAAGCTCTTCAGCAGGGAGATGATTAATCTTCTGTATTCAGACACTTCAGTAGGGAAATTTTCTCCTTGGGGAAAACACCTACTGATAGCACAAATGACCTTTGCTATAGACAGAACCCACACAATTGACTTGGACTAGGTAACTAAATTCTAGATAAACCAAAGACTAGATCTTCCATGTAATGTCCATGTTCTCATCTATCTTATAAAGTGCCAGAAGGGACATACAATGGGAAATGTGTATGTCTTCAGGGAAGGAGACAAATTTCTGCTAGAGAAGTAATAAAGATATTATGATCAGAGGTTTTTTATTAAGGCTCTGGTGAGTACAAAGGGATCATACTTCACCAGCTTTGCTGCTGGTATTGTTTCCACCATCTCTGGTTAATCAAGGTACTCTGGATATTAGACTAGAGAAAGATCTTTTGCTGGTAGCTTGCCTTGTTGATAGTTACATTTCTTTTTATCAGACAGGAGATGAGAGCCAAGATAATGTGAGCTTCATTCTCCCCTCGTTTGTATAACCTCCCTTGACACTAATGGTAGTTACATATCAGTGTTACCTTACAGTTGTCATTGTCTCTGGTTTTGGCAGGCTATTTTAAGAAATTGAGGTCAGATGAGTTCTTACTACACAGCCAAGACTCTTCAGGGAATAAGAGTTATTCCAAGTGATTGCATTAACACTACTCTGTACTGAATCCAGTCTTTAAGACCCAAATTTTTATTCTTTCTTAGTAATTTCATAGCAAAAAAAAAAACAAAACAACAAAAACATATCTACTTTAATTTCTTATAGCTGAATTACGTGTGACTCTTTAAATCTTTGCCAGTATGTATTTATGACTCAGAAACTAAGAAGCATTGAGTAAGGAAACTTCTTTGCTATTTACTGATTTCCTCAATCAATTTTTTGATCATTTGGTAAGAAGGAAATAGAAATTTTTGTAGGTGTCAATATAAATAACCATTTTTTTTTTCTCATGTACTAACACCATATGACAAAAGACCAAGCAAATACTCTTCTGTTTTATGTAGGCAACTCAGAGCTGTTACATGGGTCCTTAAACAGAACTTCTGAAGAAGGTGAATTTCTGAGGCAGGAAATGCTTATTTGTCCTGGGATTCCTTTTCTGAAGGTATGCATGCCATCATTTCCTCTTTTCTTTGTTACTCATAATTAAAAGTCACACACACACGCACACAAAAGGACAGAAAACCATAAAGCGTTTTTGTTCCTTAGTTTGACTAGAAGATAGTCAGGAGAACAGAAGCTGTCAAGTTTTCCTTGGGGGAAATGTATTTGATATACACAAACAGCTAGACAAATACAGGTGGAGTTTAATTACCTTCTTCTAACCCTGGCATAAAATTAAGCTAATTCCAGAGTAGGCAATAGAGCTTCATCAGGGCTAAATTTTAAACAGATAAGCTGAAGAGCAAAGGCATCCTCGTCCTGTGGGTGGAGAAATGAGACCCACAGAGATTAAAGTCCGGAGCACCAGTGGATTTAGATTGAGCATTAAGGTCCCTGGCTCTGAAGGAGGCACGGAAGCCAAGGCTAGCCAGGCTCCTGGGATTGCTTTTCTACTTGAAATTACTTATAGTCCAAGTCTGTATCAGCTTATGTGAAGTGCACAGAGCTGGCTCCAGGATGCAGCTTTCTCAGGGTGCCCTGGGGAGACTGAGTCCTTTGCATTGCAAAGTGGCATTTGGGAATTGATTTGCAGTGCAGGAATCTAGGTATAGCTCCTGTTGCTTAGAATATAGATATTTCTCTTATTCCCTGGGAAAGCTGGTCCAGCCAGGGCTTACATCTCTGATCTCAGGACCCCTCCATGTCTCTGACAGATGCAAACCAACCAGAGCTGAGTTATTCACATTGCAGTGTTTCTGCTTTGACCAGAAATACAAGTTATCATCTGAAATACTTTCTTCTGAAAACAAAAGGCCCATAGGTAATTTCTTGGCTCTCATATTAAATCACTGGGTGGTGTGGCAGAAGACAGAGCTGGGACCACTGCCTCCTGTGCCTCAGTGGAAAACAACTGTGCACCCTACACTGAACCTTGTAGAACTACACCAGTGGTTGCCATTACTTTGCTGGTCAACTTGAGTTTAACTCTCACAGGATTTTTCCTTTCCCCAGCTATCACTTCCCTCCTCATCCCTTCTTATTTTTCCCAATCCTTTGTTTCCAGAGAGGTTCAAGTCTCACTCTTATTTCCAAACCCCATTGTGGGAGACTGAAATGAATGTGTTTCACCTTCATCAGCAGTAAGCAGATCTTGATTCTAAGCTTTTATTTCATTTGTAGGCTGGAATTTTTTCTTTTTCTTTTTTAAATTCCTCTCTCCAAACAAACAAATAGTGAAAGAGGCCAATTTCCTGGGCAGTTATCAGACAGCTTTCATCCCTTTCCTGACACACGGGCCACCATCCTAATAGCTTCATGCTCTCAATTGCACCCTCCAGGAATGACACAGAAATGTAACTGGGACGCATGTACTACAGAAGCAGTACCAGAAAGAACATATTTGTCCCTTATTATTAGTTCTTCTAGGACTAATGTACTTTTTTTTTCTTAAAACTTCAAGGAAGCATACTTCTGTCATAGATACACCACATTTCTGGGAATTCTAAGTGGGCCTATTCTTTCCTCTTTTCCCAGCCCAGACATTTGTCCTCAAAACACAAAAATGTAATGAAGTGACTCCATCAAAACATGATGGGGTCCCTGGGTTTTGGAGACATTGGTGCTGTGTCTCAGCATAATAAGACATTCTGGAGGTAAATTCAAATTACATATTAATGTGTACATCACAGGGATGGTCCATGTGTTACAGGCATCCAGACTTTGTATATAATAGCCATGTCTTGTATTATACATATATGTACTATGGTATATACTACTGTGTATCTATAATATATCCAGAGACCACAAAAGGTGACCTTTTTGATAGACAATGCAAAATCTGTAGTTCATTGCATAAATCAGTGTTTTGCAGTGGCCAGTTTATTTAATATAAGAGGGCTTTGCTTTGCACACTGTCTTATACAAGGTGTATTCCTAACAGAGGTCTTTGACATCTCAAAACTCTTTGCTATTTCCAGGACAACTGTTTTTTTTTCCTCCTGCTGTTGTTGTCCAGCCCAATCTGTGTTAACAGATGTGCTGGACATTTACTTCTGGCAACAGCATACTTGTTTTTCATCTGATACAGCCTTTCAGTAGCTCAATGTATCTCAGTGCTACTCAATGCAGCAGTAATCAGAAAAATGAAACTTAAATGAAAGTGCATACAGCAATTTTTTCCCTGTCTTCCTTCCTTCGATACTGTCATTGCCTCTACCTCTCAGCCCCTTTCTGTGCACATTCTATATCCCTTCTAGATTTTTTTAAGGATGTTTCTGCTTCAGTCTTGTTGCGACCACCTTGGTGTTCCTTGGTGACCCTTGCTGGCTGCTCTAATCACACCTGTTTTCCTCACTTCCATTCAAACTGGAAAGATAAGTTTCATTTTTCTGCTTGGAAAACCTTTCCTCATTCTTGATAACAATTTTACCAAGGGAAGTCCTCAAATGTTTAGAATATAGTTTGGAAAGTCCTCGGAGGTTGGGTAAGTTCTTTATGGGAAATAAAAAAGGATGCCAGGGAACAATATTAGTGATGATTATTTTGATTAGAAGTGAGTCTGAAATGATCTTGCTAAAGGTTCATGTCCCTGCCATAAAAATAGGGAAACTACTGCACAGTGTATTGCTAAAGGTCATGCCACAAAGGAAGACAGAAAATAGATCAGTGCATTGACTGCAAAATCTCACCATCTCCTCTAGTCCTCATCTGTTTGCACAGACATAAATCAGCTTGGGTCAATATGTCAGAATATAGACAATATTAAATAGCTGGTACCCATCATTCCTCTTGCCCACTATAAGGTGCTTCTGAAGAGGATGGTAAAATCTGTGTAACAGTTGCTTATGCCAGAAGACCCCAAGGGCTGTCTGTGTCTTTATAACTTTATAATGGTCTCATTATCCTTTTCAGATAAATTATCTGATTCTCAGGATAATGGTGTAAGGTAATATCTGGTTTAAGGACTGACTAATATCAGAATTCCTTCAGAATTCATTCCGGGAGAAATAAAAACCCATAAACCAAAACAGACATTCCTGACTTTCTGATGGGGAGAGTGGGAATGATCCTCTTTATATACTGACTCACCTTAAACAACATTCTAGAACTTTATGGGAACATTTCTGTTGGGTGATCTAGAGTGAACATGTAGAATTTCAAGAACCATATCAAACATTTCAGTTACATCTCAGATTAGAACGCATAAAGGCTTTATTCATATGCCTGTGCCAATAAATCACGTCTCCTCAATGGGAAGACTGTAAAGTGAGATGGAACAAAAGACCTCATGGTACCACAGAGCGAAAAAGAAGTCATATGCCATGGGAATGACAGTCTTCCAATGGATTCTTTTCATTGAACACATGGAGGGAATCAAACTTGCCTCTAGCCACTATAATTTAGATTGAATCTTGGCCAAGAATGAAAAATTAATGTAACTATACTTCTGAAGTTGCAGCAGCCCTTATCCCAGTCTGGAGAACTTATTCTTAGCAAATCCCCAGGGAAATTTGATTGTAATGAAAAAAAATCTAGTTCTAAAGGCATCTGTAATCCAATAGATAAATCCAGAAAGAAAAATCCACAGCTGGAAAATTAAGCCTCATAAATTTCATAGAATCACAGAATAGCTTTGATTAGAAGAGACCCTAAAGATCATCCAGCTCCAACCACCCTGCCAAAAGCAGGGACACCTTCCACTGGACCAGGTTGCTCCAAGCCCCATCCAGCCTGGCCTTGAACACTGCCAGGGATGGGGCAGCCAAGGCTTCTCTGGAAGCCCTGTGCCTGTGCCTCAGCACCCTCATAGTGACAAGTTTCTTCCTAATATATACTCTAGATCTACCATCTTCCAGCTTGAAGCCATTCACCCTTAAAAAAGCCCCTCTCCAGGTTTTTTGACAGCTTCTTTAGGCATTGGAGCTGTTCTAAGGTCTCTCCTTAAGGAGCCTTCTCTTCCCCAGGCTGAACAAGACCAGCTCTCTCAGTCTGGCTCCATAGGAGAGGTGCTTCAGCCTGCTGGCTTCCTCTGGACTTGCTCCAGCAGGTTCATATTTTTCCTATGCTGGGAATATTTCCCTTGTATTTTAGTCAGTGAGATCAACTTCAGGAGAAATTACTAAACTGATGAAGTATTATTTTTTCTTTTCATGCTTTTCCATGTTAGAGTTAGAAAACTTTCTGAAATCCATGCTTCACTTAACCAACCCAAGCTCAGTGCTGAGATGAATTTCTCTGAGGTCTGTATTGGAAATCAGATAGGGACAATGAAAAGTCCCTTCTACAGTTCAAACAAGTTCATGTGTGTGCATCTATTCTATAACAGCCTCACTTTTTCTACTTTTCCCACTGCTCCTAAGTGAAAGACAAGCAAAACATGTAATGAGATAAATATGAGGGAAATGAATATGGAAACTGTTTTAACACTACAGAAGTCTAAACCCGAGTATTATAGTCAGCCTGGGAAAAAAATGCATACTTAAATACAGGGTGTGTTGTCTCCTATCCAGGTAGATGTTTCACGCTTCTGTCCAGACAGGCAAGATGACATTAGTCTCACTCTGCTCTGAAGTGGGATCTAGGCATACCTAGGCATTTGCTACTGATATCCATCTACCATGGTCTTAAAGGCTGTGGGACAAGATTCCACAACCTTCCTTAATATCCAGACTCTGTGATTATGAGTCTTATTATTCAGCATGCCCTCTCAATAGATAAGCTTAACCCTTCCTGCTGCAAACTGAACCATTTTCCCTCCCGTCCTGTCCTCAGTGCCACTTGGGAGCAATGGTTGGTATCATCTCTATAACAACTTTTCATGCATGGGAGGAAAGCCGGATTGTCCTCATTGAGCCTCCTCCTTTCTAGACTAAGCAAATCTAATTTCTGAAACTTTTCCTTGCATGTACCTACTAGCATATCTCTTCAACAGATCTATTTCCCTGCTGTTAGAGAGCTCCCACCTATTAGACACTTATGTCCTCCAGTTTCCTGGTATACATTTCTATGCTTGCCTGGGCTAGCCATTGTTTCCTTGGATTTTCCTCGGATAGGAGTAAAGCAGTTGGTGTCGTCTACCTGGACTTGTGCAAAGTGTTCGACACTGTCCCACACAACATCTTTGTCTCTAAATTGGAGAGACATCAAATTGGCAGGTGGACCACTCAGTGGATAAAGAACTGGCTGGATGGCCACATGCAGAGAAGGACATGGAGCTGTTGGAGCAAGTCCAGAGGAGGGCCACGAGGATGATCAGGGGACTGGAGCACCTCCTGTATGAAGATAGGCTGAGAAAGCTGGGGCTGTTCAGCCTGGAGAAGAGAAGGCTGTGTGGAGACCTCAGAGCAGCCTTCCAGTGTCTAAAGGGGGCCTATAGGGATGCTGGAGAGGGACTCTTCATTAGGTCCTGTAGCGATAGGCAAAGGGGTGATGGGTTAAAACTGAAACAGGGGAATTTCCGGTTAGATATAAGGAGGAAGCTCTTTATTGTGAGGGTGGTGAGGCACTGGCATAGGTTGCCCAGAGAAGTTGTGAATGCTCCATCCCTGGCAGTGTTCAAGGCGAGGTTGGACAGAGCCTTGGGTGACATGGTCTAGTGAGAGGCATCCCTGCCCGGGACAGGAACTTGATGATCTTAAGGTCCTTTCCAACCCAAACCATTCTATGATTCTACGATTTCTGACTATTTCTTCAGTTTACCAAGAAAACAAAAATCTTGATCTTTTCTGGAGTTTCTGAAAACTCTATTTTGATAGCACCATATGCCAAGTCTATATAGATACTGCCCAGTCTGTCATAGAATGGTTTTCAACCCTGGAAACATCTCTGCCCTACTACACACAGCAAATCCCCCTGCTACATCTTCAGGAGTAGTTGATAGGTTGATAGTGATTCTTTGAGTATTTTTCACAAGTAGTCATAAACCTGCTTTTCAGTGATTATGTGCAGGTCTCAGATGCTCTGTTTACTGATAAGAATGACTTACAGAAGTCTGCTACAAACCTTAGAATAATTTTGTTATACCAGATTTTCATGTTCCCTCCATCTATTATACCAACTGTCCTGGCATTAAGGGGAGTTAGATGGATGTTACATGATCTGCTGTTCACAAACTCATGTTTCATCTTATTAGTCCCTGGTTTGCTTACAAATAGTTCAATGAATAATGTGTTCCAGTATGTTTCTAGGCTTCAAAGTGAAACTGGGACTGGCTCAGAAATGATGGCCTGGCTTTCTGTTCTATGCTTAGTTTTGTTCTATGCTTGCCCTTCTGCAGTGCCCATACATTCTCTTGCATTCTCAGATAAGAACTTGTGTTCTCAGATGCCATTTCACAAAGGAAGGCCTGTGAAGCTCATAACCACATAAATATCCAGCCTCATTTCTTGTCCCAGCCAAAGCAAGAGCTCACAGTGTTCTGGCACACAACTGTGATCTCCCTTCATCCTTGAACCAAGAGCTGGTTCCACCAGTCAGCTGCATATGGGTGTCTTTGGCCATGGGTTGGGACAGTCACCTCCTCTCCAGGGGTTTGACATGGTATTCTACTTTCTCCTATCTGTGTCTCCTCCTTCTTGCCATGAGCTCTCTGGTTGCATAATCCTGGACATTATCCACTCATGCATCCTCATCCATCTGTTAAGGACCTGATGCAAGCACACCCACTGGGAGCTGGAGTACCACAATGAAACGGACTACCATCCTCAAACAGTAAAACAAGGAGATTTTCAGAAAAAAGAAAGACATAAAGTTAAAAATAGATCAAAGAAAATGTATTCTCTACAGTGTATTGTCACATGATATCAATGTGATGGGATGGATGTTGGCCTTATCCCAGTCCTATTCCTCTAGGAAACAAAGATCCAGGATCACAAAGACCAGGATCCTAGAAGGATTAAGAAGAAAACTAAATGCCATTAAGAAATAATTATTTGGTAAAATAGTCATTAACCAGGTTGTGTTTAAATTCCACAAATCTTACCAGCTAATGCCAGAAATTAAGAAGCCTCAATGGAGGTGCAAAGAGTAACAGGCCAGTGAGCAAGTATTATGTGATTTAAAGGGGAAAGAAATGGGACTGTTTCAAGACACCAAATCTCAGTTAATGCGAGATTAAATTAGTGGGAAAATGGTAATTATCAGCTAAGGAATGATAGTTTCTTATAAAGCACTCAACATTATTGTCAGGAACAAGGTGGACATACATTTAGGTGGACATACATTTAGGTGGACACAGAATAGATTTAGGAAGATTTATATAAATTCATGGCATAAGCAACTGTCTACTTAATGAAAGATTTCTGGACGATTCACAATTATTTGCATCCACTGTAAAATTGTTTGTTCCTATTAAAATCACAAACTATTCCTATTAACATCCCAAACAGGACACAGAAATAATGACATGACTGGTCTGATTGGAGTAACTGACTGTTAAACAGACTTCTTTCTTTATGGTTTCTTGTGTCCTCTTTTTATCACCCTGCTCAGCTCCAGCTTTACAGACTGGAAATAATTTTTTCTTCCATTTCTGAAATCATAGTTTCTCATAGCTGTGCTGCTTCTTCAGCATGCAGACCCAGAGGGAAACAGCATTACGAGTACTACAAGAAATGGAAAGAAGCAGCACCAGAGAAGGAAACATCTGATTATGATCTTGTCTGGTAGTAGTTTACAGACAGCTTTCCTAGAAGTAGATGGTACAGATACTCAGGGTAAAGATTATGGCTTCTAAGATCTACAGAAATTCTTACCAAAAATGTATGAATAAAGGATTTTGGGTAGGAGGGGGGGGGATAAGCCAAATTATTTTAAGAATCACCTTCAGTTAATCTGAAACAAAAACCTTTCAGTGCTTTTTGTCAATGAGATAAAAGGAAGTGAAAAGAAAAAGTGCATGGCTGCTCAACCCACAGACATGCAGTTTGAGCAAGAGGAAACTTCTCATTGTATTTATACTAAATAGCTGAACACTAAATTTAATAACAGGCACAAATAAATATCTAAGTCCAGTCTGAAAGCAAAGCCCCATCTAAAAATGGAAAAGAATAACAAAATGACAATACTTTGAAACGATGATTTTCCAAATTAAACCTGAGCCTTTGGGGCTGCCTGGTTTTGACAAATCTGAAGGCATTTTGCCCAGCCCTTGTTCTTTGTTCAACATCTTTCATGCTCCAGCTCTCAGTTTCCTTGTTGGTTTCCTCATGTTGTCACAGCTCTCTCACTGTCTTTCTCCTCTCCCGGCCATGGTGATATTTCATGCAGAAGGTGCTGCATTGTTTGCAGGAAAATCAGGTGTCAGAGCTTTTACTAGACACGACTTCCTCTTGAGCACAAAACTGAACTTCCAGCAATACATCACTGCCATTGTACAGGTTGGTTTGCAAAGAATTTTCTGAGGTCAGCATCCTTTGCTGCGCAAGGCCAGACCTCCAGTTATTACCTTGCTTATAATGAGGGAAAAGCACAGCTGGCTGTGGGGGCTGGTGGATAATGTGCCTCTGCTGCTGGGAACAGCTTTGGCCTAGTGGTGAATAGTTAGGAGATGTGCAGGAGCTTTCCTGGAGAAAGAAAATTATGTGTTCCATGTATTCCCCCTTCTCATCTGGCTGAAGAATGGCTGGGGGCTTTGTTTTTCAACTGGTACAAGGCGGAGCAGCATTCATGCTCTTTTGTTCTGTACCTAGATGTAGTTTGGTCCGTGACTAGGGAGAATGTAAAGTTGCAGTGGGTGCATTTGTCTATGGGGAGCAGTGGCATCGGGACAGTTTGGATAAGTCTGAGGTCTTGGCGAAGATCAGCTGGTCACTAGCCCTACTGCAAGAGCACACACCAAGAGGTCTAAGAGGCACTTTGGAGGCTGGGATCTTGCATGATCAAGATGTTCATCTCCAGACAGCACAGCTTCCTCTCCACCCTGTGCAGAGGATTAATACAGGTAATAAACGAGTGTTTGATCATCTGAATTTGCTAGATGGGAGAGGAACTGTGCTATGGTCCTATGCTATGTTTCTGCAGTGTGTTTCTATATGGTACTAGCAAAGCTAGTCCACGAATAAAGGCTCAGCTTTAATCTGGCAGCCGTTTCATGTGGCTTTGAGTTGCTGCAAACATCATGTCAGAGCTTCTGAGCACTGAAATTAAAAGAGGCCCCATGCCAGAGGAGTTTAACTTCCACTGAAATTTCCCCATGAGTTAGAAACTGAACTGATTGACAGCGCTTGGTCCAACAAACCACCTTTTCCCCTTGTCCCCACTTTTCAAGGAGGAAGGGTTGTAGCAAGAGTAGAGGATGTCAGAAGCTGTGGACCTGTGCCAAAGCAGAGAGGATGTGTAAAGGTGGTAGAACGGGTAGGAGAGAGGAAGAATGAGTTAGCCTTTTTCACTCGTGTGGGTGGGAGAAAGGTAGTGCTATTAAACACTGTTCAGCTCCAAAGCAATGAAGAAAGGTTTTATATGACAGGCTGTGAAACTTCCTGTGAATCTGACTCATTGTTTGAGCTAACATTACCTTTCGGTGACTGGAGTGGCAACAGGTAGTCAGCTGGCAACATCGCCAGAAAGGGCAGTGAGGGAGCTGTATCAGAAATGTTCATCTTGCTATTAGGATATCTTATTTATCTGTGGTTGCGCAAACAACGCGCTAAGCATGCAGCAGTGAGAGCAACAGCCAGTCAACAGTGCTGTGTTCCCTATCTGTATGCAATAGGAAGTTATAAGGTCAGCTTTAACATGAAAATGTCAGGGGTTGTTTAGGATAGCAGGTTGCCATAACTGACAAAATGGCCATGAGCTTGCAAACTACTTTGCCTATGCAAAAGCAGGTTGGCAACGGAAAGGCAAGAATGCATGAATGTTACAACCTCTGGAAAAGACAGACACCCCCTGCAGCTACAGGAACTGCAAGGCTAACTCCCAGGCTCTCCTTCCAGCCCCTCTCCTTCCATGAGGAACTCTTTCTCCTCAGGGTTCCTAGGGACAAGCTCTGTGTTGCTTCTGCAGATAATAAAAGAAGAAAAAGAAAAGGCGTATCAGAAGGCTCTGTTTCTAGCTCAGTGTGATTGATCGTAGGCCTGCTTCCAAGGATGTTTCTGTCGATGTGTCCTTCAGGGAAGGTTGTCTAGGGCCATCTTCATAGGAGTGGATTTTGAGGAGCACCTTTATGTGAAATAATAATATGTTTGCTACTGCTTGAAGATGGTGATGATACCTTGGAGGTAGGTCATCAGATGTAATGACCACAACACCACCTTCAAAGCTGAGCATGTATTCCTTGGGTTAGGTAGATTATTTTCCATGGATGTTTAGGGTGAAACAAAAAAGAGAGACATGGATGTGAACTGGTGGCAAAAGCATGCTGCAGAGACTCAGCCATGGGTGCATTTGTACTAGGTAATAGCCCTGGGCCAGCCTTGAGCAAGCCTCAAGCAGGGGAGGTCCCTCTTTACCTCTGCAGTAAGTGATGGTCATTTGGTTTCCAAGTAATAGGATGTAAGAAATAAGCTCTGCAGCTCCTGCCTGTGTCCATGTAGCATGGTTGCAGTCCATCCCTGCCCCTCAACCCTTCCAAATACCAGAGGATATCTAGCTGCTGCCTGGAAAGGTAGGAGGAGATTTGAGGTGCACTGATATGAAATGCGTCTGGTTTCTTTGCCTTTGCCTTGGGGACTTGCTTTGAATATAGTCTATTTTTTCTGATACTTTTTAGGAACGCTCTAGCATACCAACAGTGGATGGTTACCAAGTAGCATCATGCAAGGGTTAATTTTACAAGGTTGGAGTGTGGTTGGAAGTGCCATGTCTATGTCCTTCGTATGCAAACTCGCATCCTCTTAAAGACGCTAAAAGATTTCTCCATGTCTAGGCTTTGGCCCCTCCTGTTCAATCAAGAACAGTGGGGAAATGCAGTCCTGCTCCTCTAGTCTGGATGATGTCTGTGTTATAGGTGTTTCCTTCAGGGCCACTCCGTGCAGGGGTGCCACATGCAATTCCTGGTGGGTTTGGGACAGATTAAGTGGGATAGTGTCTGCCTGATTTACCATACAGGCACCTGGCCACTAGGAAGTGTGCTGAGACCACCATATGGATTTCACCTCCTCCACCAATCAGCTGGGAGAATCGCAGCCCTTAATTCCTTGCTTTAGGCTGAGTGCTCTGAATAGGGTTACTTTTGAAGCTGTACACCCCTTTCCTCCTCCCCTCCCTGTCCCACACACGCACCCTCTGCTTCCCTCCGAGGGAAGTGCTGCTGCATAACGCTGCGGGGAAGACAGAGGGATGACTGACACCAGATTTATTTGAAAGGTGCTTTTAAAGCATCAGCCTTGGGACGCTGTGGGCAGTCTGGCCCCGGGAGGTGAGAGGTAGCTCAGGAGTCAGAAGAGGAAGGCGGAGCAGGGCCAGCTAAAGCCAGGTTAAGGCAGCTCTTCTGTTCTTAGCTTTTAAAGTTTAAACCCTCCTGCCCTCAGCTTCTCTGTCATCTCCTTGTCATCTAGCTATTGATTTTACATGTAGGTAGCATCATGTCTCAGTGCAATTTATATTTATATAAATATATAAAATATATATAATATAATATATATGCACACACATCAAATAATAAGTGGATTGAAGAATAGGTAGGTAGGTACATATGTAGGTAGGTAGATGATAGGTAGGTAGGTAGAAGATAGATAGATGGATAGATAGATAGATTAGATAGATAGATAGATAGATAGATAGATTGAATTGATACTTCATGCTCCCATACTGTACTGAGCACTGGTGTAATACTACTTGAGTGAAAACCAATAAATAGCAAACCAGATGATAGACAAACTGGAGGAAGAACCTTGTGTCTGTCTATCCATCTACCTACCAACACACCTGACTTCCACCTTGTCCTGAAGGATCTCTTAAACCCACAAACCATCTTGTTGATTTGGGGACAATTACTTTAACATTAAACACATACAAAAGCCTTTTTTCCTCCCAGTGTCCGAACCTTTGTGTTTCACTCAAAGCCCAGTGAAATAAATGGGACTTGGAGAGTCTTTGATTCTGGCTTTTGGTAAAGTTTCTGTATAAGGCACATTTGAAGAATAATATCTGGAGCAGATTTTGATTACTCCGTGTGGTGGTTTGCATAGTCAGGTATGTACAGATACCAGTTAGAGATCTCACAGGCAAAAACCCCCTGTTATTGCAGCTGGAATTTATTACTCTTTAGATTTATGTGGTTATTTGTA
This sequence comes from Myiopsitta monachus, assembly GCA_017639245.1. Taxonomy (NCBI): domain Eukaryota; kingdom Metazoa; phylum Chordata; class Aves; order Psittaciformes; family Psittacidae; genus Myiopsitta; species Myiopsitta monachus. Next base: position 2,346,372 of record CM029920.1, on the reverse strand, counting down.
TGTATGTATTTCTATACAATATATATATCTACATTATGGATACATACGTTATCTACATCTATATAGCTATATATTATAAATGTGCGTGTGTAGCATGGATCTGTAGTATACTTGCATTAGAAAGCAGTGTGCCTATTTGGAAAAATCCTGTGTTGTATAATGCAGACAGGCAGTCAAACATTCCTCAAGGATGCCAGGCGGTGTGAAGGTAAGTTGAGTGAAAATGTTTATGTGAATGTTCAAAGCTGGGGAAGTTTGAATCTCGTACAATACAATTAAAATGTGTATTTTAGTGATAACTGAATCAGAAATAAACACAAAGAAAATGTGAGAGAAGAAAGAAGGAAAAAATTACGCACTGCCGACATGCTCTGAATTAATTTGCTAGGTAGGAAACATGATGTTGATGTAGATACTCTATCTGCAGCTAGCTCCGCAGTGAGAGGAATAACCTCTATCTAATACTGTCTTGATATGAAGGACTTTGACACAGTTTGAAAGCACGAGTGATACATTAGAGTTAAAAAAACAGCATTTCTGCATTATAGGGTCCAAAACAAATAATTTATGCTGCGGGCTTTTTTGTTCTAGTGACGATTATTTTATGGGAAATAGGTTTTGATTTCTAAACTTAGCCATGCTGCCCACAGACGGTACTTTCTGGGGATTAACAATTGATCTTTCCATTTCTCAGCTTTCTTGGCTCTCTTCACGTCTTCTGCTTCCCAATGTGTGTGCGTGTGTGTATAAGCTCTGCAGCCAAATGCAGAATAGTCATCTGGCAGAAGCAGTAAGCCACTGGAATACAGACATAGTTCTGTCTCCAAATTTTGCCATGGTCTTCAGTCTAAAGGCCGAGGATGGCAGAAAGATTAAAGTTTGACATTTATTTGTTGTCTATTGAAGGGAAAAGGGAATTCCCTTCCTTTGGTGGTTTGAAACTGTAGAAGAGATGGTCGAGGGCTGAAGGCAGAATCCAGGCAAACCGTTTGCTGATTTGAAAAGATGGGTTGTCAGAGCAAATATTTCAGAACTAGAAAGTCAGCTCAGAGGAGTGATCAAGTGCATGTTGAAATCTGCCATTGATAATGGAACTGAAAGTCTTTGCAATTTAGGATGGAAATTTGCATGTGTTTTATTTCTCTCTGGCCCAAGGTAATTTGCCAGGTTAGTAGCAAACCATCAATCAATATTTCAGGAGAGCAAAACTGGTTGTGCAATTGCTAGTGAACTGCCAGACAGTTACTATTCCCGGTTATCTAGGAACTGATTGTGCCTTTATACATTTTTTACCCCATCCTCTCTATTTCTGCCTATTTGTGCAATACATGCAGAGTGAATGTCTGTGTGGCAGGACTGCCTCCAAAGGATAGCTACTGTGTATATATTACACAAAAACAATTATCAGGCTGCAGAGTCCTTTGCTGGAGCTGACTGCATGCAACAGAACAGCCCTCGTAAAAACTAATCCTCCTAAACCCAAATTAACTTCTTCAAACTTCAGACTCTTACTAGAGGTGCTTCATTTGGCAGCATAATGCATGGTCACTTTATGTTTTCTCTATAGTCAACAGAGCTCAATAGTCACCTACCGAGGGTGATTCACATTATTTCATATCTGAGTTGTTCTGCAGTTATCACTATCTTACCTCAAGAGCAACTACCTGCCTAAATTAGGTGATCCTGCTAGTGCCTTAGGTGGGAGAAACTGGTCCTGGGCTTGAATCTGTGGGATATCTGAATAGGTTTTATTAGCACAGAAAATAAAAGTTAAAAAGAAGAGAGGGTTCTATACCTCTGACCCATAGGTTAACATCTGTTAACATAAGCTACTGGGCCAATTTATTTTGAATGACAGATGCATTCTTAGAAATCAAGTGTGATTATAGAAAAATGAAGATTAATGACTGAATAATTCTGTATTGGTGTATTATCTGCATTGATTCAGATAATTCAAGTTATCACTAAGACTCTAGACGGCATATGCAGCTAACACGATCTCTGTAGCCAGTGACCTCGCAGTGGACTGAGGAACCTACAATCAAATCCAGCCACTTTGACTGCATGATCTGGGTCAGCGAATACCTGCCTGGGCCTGGGAAGGGTGTGGGTGGCCTTTGTTACACATTTAGAGTGAGACTTAATCATACATTGCATGCCTCCAGGCAGACACTTCTTCAGCAAATAAGCACCTATAAAGCTGTACCAATACCATAAACATGATCAATAATACAACAGAATATTCTTTATAGGAGCACTCCCATCTGAGATTTTCCTTCTTGTTCTGGGGACTAGAGAAACACAAATAATTCTGAGGTTTTATGACTTGTTCCTGTTTCTATTTCACAATCAACTTTTCCTTACTGTTTCAAGAAAGTTATTGTTAAGCACTGATGACCTCTGCACCTTAAGCTCTGTGCTAATCCTGCTATACTCCTTTGCATTTCAGTTTGCTGCATACCTTAACGTGAGACCGGCATGTTTTGGGCTGTGGAAAGGAATATCGGGCTCAGAACCTGTATTTCATGGAAACATGTTCTGCTAGTGGAAGCACCAGTGGCTCAGGCATATCTTACTTCTTGACACTGGGGAAAAGAAATGCTTGGAATGAGGCAACTTGAATCTTTTCTCACTTTGTAGATGCTTTGAGAAAAGAAATTGGAATGGTAGTGGTTGGGAGAAAGTTATAATCTGTTTCTCTGCTATTGCTTGTGATTAAATAGCAGGGTCAGATTTGGCTTTTTGGACAGCTGCCGGGCCTTCGTTACTGCTCTTTTTTTGGCTACATTTATTTTGTATCTCAGGAAATAAGTCAGAAAGAAAACTGAAGTCGCCAGCCCTCCACTAACCTAACTTTGGGCACTCAAGATACCTTTATGAACATGATACCTTTATGAACCCATGACAGCAAGGCAGCATGTCAAGCTTTTCAGGATGCCTACAGGTCCCATCTGCACATTGTCCTGGGTCCCTCCTGGAAAAGGACTCAGATAATTTGATTTGAGCGCCTTCAGTTGCATGAATTTGCCGCGGGACAATTGGAACAATTTGTGCCCATCAAATCTATACTACAGACATATGCTGCTGATTATACTTGGGCCATGAAGCAAGTCTGGGTTCAACATAGGCTCAGACTCAAGATGTTCACAGCAGAAGGGGTTTGGCTTCAGATTCAGGCATTTATTATTTATATACAGATGGAATTTGAAGAGTGACTCAGCTGTGCCTGCTGCATGGTGCCCTCTTGGCTGCAGAGATTGCACTCTGCATCTTTGTTATCTGTGACTACAGCACTGTGAAATCCCTCTGTGGGCCCATGCAATATTGAATTACCAAAGTTCCTATGTGTCTTTGCTCTTTTGGGTACAGAAAAACAGGAATAGAAACTCAAAATAGGAAATGGACATCTGGGCACCTCTGACTGGGATGTCAGAGGACCAATTATCCAAAGATTTACAGCATTGAGGAAGGAAAGGAGGAAGGAAGGAAGGAAGGAAGGAAGGAAGGAAGGAAGGAAGGAAGGAAGGAAGGAAGGAAGGAAGGAAAGGAAACGAAGGAAAAAAGGAAAGGAAGGAAAAAAAGAAAGGAAGAAAAAAAAGGAAAGAAAGGAAAGAAGAAAACAAGGAAGGAAGGGAAGAAGGGAAGGAAGGAAGGAAGGGAAGAAGGAAGGAAGGAAGGAAGGAAGGAAGGAAGGAAGGAAGGAAGGAAGGAAGGAAGGAAGGAAGGAAGGAAAGGAAAAATAATTAAATAAGTAAATATACAAATAATAGGAACAGAAAAATAAATAAGACAGAAGAGCAAGCAACTCTCCTCAGAAAAGTAGCTGCAGTTCATTCAGCTTTGTCTTCCTTTTGCTTCCCTGATCTTAGTTAAACATTCGAGTGAAGTCCAAACCAAAGCCACACATCAGAATAGCATGAGGGTGTAGCTGATACAATCTCTAGGACTAATAGAAAAGGCTACTTTGAAAGGGGAAGGGAGAGACCTCTTCCTAGAACAACTACTGCTTTTAGGTGAAGACTGCTGTCCCTTTAACTGTACAACGGGAATTAAGTATTTCCTATAGTAAGTGTAACAAAATGTCCTGTGTTAGAAATGTGACTGTTGCTGAGATGGTAGAGCTAAATGCTCTAGAAGTGACATTTTAGAGTGTTTTTTTATGAAGCTGTCCTGAAGTCCCTCATAAATATTTTGACCTCACATTTTGGAGTAAGTAATTTGGCCACCTTTTCTTTGCAGTAATAACTTCTCTTTTCTAACTTTCTGTGGTTGCTATGTGCATGTTGTGGGGAGAAGTTGAGGATGAAAAGCAGTGTATCCGCAGAGAGGAGAAATCCAAGCCATATAAGTCAATTCAAGCCCATATACAAGACAAAGGCCCATAGCATAGCACTGTGAGCACAGCTAAGTCCAAGGCTTAGGCCCTCACTCTCTTGGATGGGAGACAGAAGCAACAGATAAGACCAGAAGAGCAGTTAGGTGGAGATAGCCTTGGTCATTTAAATGTCTAAAGTTAGTTGTGAGCAGGCTGAGCCATTCATCATTTCATGTGAACTGCTTTGATGGAGGCATCACACCTAATATGTGTGTAAGATGTCCTCACATGTCTATTGTGTCTAGACTTACCAACCTTTAATATCCTGCAATCTGGAGGTGATAAGAGACACAGCAGAGGTCAAAGCCTGTGTTGCATTTTCACTGGTGTCAACGAGTGCAAAACCACCCGTGGTGAGAGCTGCATGCGTTTAGACCAGGTGAAAAGCTGGGTCCTTGCCAGTGTTGGCTGTTATAGAAGGTATAAAAGGTCTTTATAGGAGGAGGTTATGGAAGGGAGTGGTGGCTTATTAAGAAGATAGGGCTGAGCCTGCCTTTGGGACAAGTCTGTGTAGCTGTTCAGGACACAGCAAAAACTGAGCCCAATGCACCTGGCGCATGATTTCTAGGGATTAAGAAGGATCTTTGACTTCTTTTGCTGTTCTCAGCACAGGTTGTCCCTTGCTTGTGCCATACACAACTCACGCCATTGCTTTGTGCTGGGTACAAAACGTTCCTCTCTGGAAGGCCTGTCATCTGGGAGTGTTGCTGCTGGCTGTTAAAAGGCTGCTGTATTTGCCCCAGAGGAGAGGAGGGGTATGGATGCACACCAGATTTCCACATTGTGTGAAAAGAGCTTTATAATTATCTGATACATTACAGTTGGGAGCCTTAGGCAAAGGGTAGGCTCCTTGTGCTTTCTCCTGACCCATTGTGCGAAGTTTCATGTGATGCGGGGTGGGGAGGTGGCTGCCTCTAGACGTCTTTGTCGTGTAATGGTAGTCATTACGTGACAAATGGGCCTGGGCCAGCCTGCCTGGGCATGGGTCGAGGTTGGATGGTGTGGCTGAGGGACAAATTGGCTTGCCGTGGTAGAGAAGGGGCTGGGACATCACTGGGAGCTGGGAGTTGGGTGGGCCATGCTCTTGGGTGGCTATGCAGCCTCTTCATCTCTCTTCTGAATGTGGAGCCTATGGGTTGTGTGTGGTCTAAGTTTAACCCAGCTACCTGCCACCACTCGCTTCAAGAAGATGAGCTGTTTCCACCATCCTTTCCTTGCTCATCCTCCTACAAAGCCTTACCTGCACCTTGTCCCTTTGACCTGGCCCAGCTTTTTGTACCTCCCAGCTTTGTCTCCGCAATAAGGACCATCAGAAGCTGGTGTGTCTTGCAGAGCCACCTTCTGAATGCTAGTTCAGTATCTCTTTGGAAAATGAAGTATGAGACACAATAGGGAAATTTTGACCTCTGTATGAACAGACTGTACTTAGCTGTTATCACTGCAGTATAATAGGAAAGGATTTGCTCTTGTGAGAAGGGATGGATGCGCTGTAATCCCCCTCAGCCTGGTCCAGCACACCATGTGTGGTCTGGGCGCTGAGGTGCTGTTGCAGATGAACTGACTTGTTCATACAGACAAAATTAATTCCAGGATTAATGCTTGAGCTGACTGTGGAGAGGCTGCTCATCTCACAGAAATGCTGCAGTTGTTGAATTAATGGTACAGTCATCTCTCAGAAAAGGATGAAACCAAATTAACACAAAATTTCCACAAAACCAAAAAAATGAGATTTTGTTGGGGTTTTGGTTCATGTAACAAAAATTATTCCTTTTGTGTCAACTTTCTTGTTCGAATAAATACATTTATTTATCTGAGTCTGATTTTTTTTCACCAAAAAGTCAAGTCCAACAGCAAAAGCACAAACCTGGTCTTTGAACGTACTGAAGTGCAAGGCATTGATTGCCTTGAGAGGTTTTCCCAGCAATTCTTGAAGGCCATCAACTATCTTAAATGGACCTTGGGCCATGGGCAGGGTTGGCTTCCAGGAGCTGAGAAAATCAAGGTTTCATGAAAGAATTCCCAGTCTGGGGCACACCCCACCACCCCACCCAGGGGAGAGGGATTATGGGAGCTCCTATCACACAGAGATCAAGCTTCAGTTTAATCACCTCTTGTTAATGCCTTTCTTATATTGGATTTTAATACATTTTTAATCTGTTTTTCATTCTTCATGTTTTATCACCTGGGTGATCTGAGCAAACAGGAACCAACCTGATGTGGGGACCGAAAAGCAACCAGGGAGGTGTAAAAGCAGAAGCAGAATTTCCCAGGACAGATGTAAGCTGAGGAGTGGTCAGGCAGAAAAACTCTAAACTGGGACTGAGGTAGCTGATGTGATCTTGAGTCCCTCCAGCCTTTTGGCTGCCAATTCAGTTATATTCTCCTTTACTAAGTAATTCTTCCCCTACGTACAGCACCAAACACACTGCAAACTTCTTCTCATCTACATCCTCTAAATAATGCCGCAAACACAAAAAAAAGGAAAAATACTGAAAACTTAAACTAATGAGACAGAGAACCTGTCAAAACCCCCTTCTCCCACCCCCCTCCCTGCTGAACTTATTTTTCCTTCAGTTCAAAAAGACCCTTATCAACGTTTCAATCTTTCCATGTAAATACACTGACAAGTGTCAGGCCCTGGCAAACCTATAATTAAGGCTGAACACAATTTGCTAATAAAAGCTAAGAAACTCTGGGTTGAGTTTACTTACATTATCCCCACTGGGCACTTTCCATCAGAATCTTTTATCTGCCTCTGCAAATGCCACATTGACATTATTTTTACCAAATCAATCAAATGCGGACACTACACGCATTCTCCCCCTTGCCAAGAAGACGCTCTGGCTTTAGAAATAAAGATTGTTGTTGTTGTCATTGCAGCTTCTGTGACTCATAAAGTGCAGTGAGCCTTTGGAAGGAGAGAAAGAATGGGAAAAATAGGGGAGGGGAGAGAAAGAGGGAGTGTTGGAGAAGGAGAGAGAAAAACGTGAGCCAGAGATTGTGGCAGGCTTTACAAATTGGCACAGCCTTATCAACAGCATTTCATGGTTTTCTGGAACTCTTTCAAAGGGAACTTGCCTTTGTGTGCACTGGCTTAAGCTTTACTAATATTTAAAGCTATATTTAAAAGTTTATGAAAATTACTTCTGAGTTCCTCTGTCTCTTACAATTGCCGAGGCCAATGTTTGCATCTCATTGTTATCCCTCTCACCCCCTTTCTCCCTAAGTTTCTGTGGTTTTCCCATCCTCTACGTCCTTCCTTGGCAGAATCTGTGCCTCTCCTTCTCCCTCCCCATTCGCTGTGCTCCCCCCCTTCCCATTTCTAGGGGTTTTGTTTGGTGGGTCTGTTTGTAATGGGTGAGGTCCAGCTTTTAGCAGCGCTGCTCTCCACTACATCACTAAGTACGTAAGTAAATACATCTATCACTCTTTTTCTCTTGGCTCCCTGCTTGGGCAGAAGGTCATCTGGCTTTTCTCCTTGATTCCCTCTCTGTCCAGCTAGGGCTGGGTCAGTAGAGCATAGTCTGAGACCTCTAACAACCCATGGTGGCATCTTCATCCTAAAGCAGATGTTGAAGCAGCTCAGGTCATCCTTAGTGCAGACACACACCACTTCTAATGAGATTCAAGGGGAGAAATCATCCCAGCTTCCCAGTGTTGTTTGTGTGCAGGTAGGTACTCAGATACATGCTCCACCTGAGCACCGAGGATGTCTGAAAGAGGGAAGTCTAACCAGGTTCAACATCTTGGCCTGCAGATATGCACTTGTTCTGGACATGGATGGAAGGAGGAAATATGGAGAGGAGGGTTGTCCAACACAGACGTCTATCAGCCCATTTTTGGGTGTGGCTCTTCCAAAGGACAATGGTGACACTTGGAGTAGGGTTTGCCTGTCTCCTGTGTGATGGCTGTGTCTGAGTCACCCACCCTTTTTCAAGCATCATGATAACACAGACATCTGCAGAGGAATTGCATGAAAAATGCCCATTTCGATTCAGAGCTGTTGATGCAGCTGGAGGTAGCTGTATCAGCTATGTAATATTTATATCTTAGAGGACTATATAAGGGTAAGATGAATCTTCTCTAGGATAAATGACTTCAAGAAATTCAAAGATGTTAGATCCCAGTTAATACAGTCTAAAGGACTTCTCACATCGGAGTTTTAGTTGTATCATAAGAAAATCATGTTAGCTAATGCAGTCTTAAACATAGTGTATGTAACAGCGGCCATACTAGGTAAAGCCAGAGGGTCCTGCTGGTCCAGCCTCCTATTTTCATCAACAGTCAAGAGTAAATGGTTAAAAGGAAGAATAAACTACTCACAGAGGGGAAAATAAAGTCTCTATGCCTTCAGCAATCACTGATGTAGACATCTTCAGACTACATTTATACAACCAGGTTTAATAGCCTCCAGTGTGCCTATCTGTTTAAGTTTTTCCCTTTTATTTGATTGCTTTTAAACCAAAAGCTTATAGTTTGCTTATCCAGCAGCAATGTCACGCTTTCCTAGTTTAGACACAGCTGATGGAGCCATGGGTGATTCTTTGTCCTTCCAGTGTCTTGGGAAGTGCTTGCACTGCGCCTGGGGCTATTTGGTGGAGTTAGGTTTGCTTCAGACAGGATCATCTTCTATGACTTTGCTGTGACTTCAAAAAAGCTAGGCAAATGCTCCCTATCTGAGGAAGTGACCCCCTACTTTGCCTTATTCTGTGCCATTAAAAAGAGCAGCTTTGGTGTAGGATAATGTTGAGCAACGTTCTCATCACTCAGTGCTTAAAAGTGCATAGAAATGCACCACAAGGAAAAGCTGTAAATGGCTTCTACATCCCATAGTGTATCTGTTATAAGCAAGTCCTTTATATAAATGAACCCCAGATTCTTTAGATTCCCTTTGAGGAAATCTCCTCCTCTGGCAGCTGGAATTGCAGTGGTGGGAGTGACAGAGGCTGTGGCTTGGAGACATGGCTGTCTGCTGGAGATAGGATCAATGTTCCTTCAAGGGACAACTGCAAATCTGGTGCTACAGTCGGATTATAAATTCCCTTAGATTTTACTGGTGGTTTTGGAGAGAGAAGGAAACTAGATTTAGAAAAATATGATATATGTACATATAAATATTTATAAAGCTTGTATATAGATACTAATGCCATTTTATGTGGTAGAAGGTATAGTATGCTTTAATGCATTAATCAACACAGGACTGATGAAGTGTGTGTGATCGTCTCTGTTTTACAAGGCAGGAGAAGGTTAAGTAAGTGATTTGCCTGAGGCCAGAGAATAAATCAGTGTCCAAGATGGTATGAGAGAGGAAAAGGCTCCAGTTCAGTGTGGTTTCTTAACAGAATAGGCAGTACCAGAAAGAAACAAGGCCCAAGCGAAGGGTGGCTTGTCACTCCAGGGTCCATCATTTTGCTAAGATGCGTTGCTAGGGGGGAATGTCCTCTGCCCCCTCTTTGCTTATCTCATCAGACAAAATAGCTGCCAAGGCTTTCTTTTCATTCTCTACACACCAGACTCACATGTGTCTCTTTTTCACACTTTCTATGCATGTGCTGGAAAACTATCTTCTTTATATTTTCTGAGGTCAGACATCTCAGTGTGGGAAGTTCATACCCTCGGCTCAATTACCCTGCAATAACAATAAATATTGGACCAGGCAGATCCTGTCATCCTAGCTCCCTTTTCACTTTGTGAAAAACACAAGTGTCTATTAAAAAGCAATGACCACACACATAAAATGATTAGTGTCATTATTAGTACTGTGGAGTAACCTGCAGGACCCAATTAAGGTCCTAACCCTATCACGCCAGGTTGGAGAAACTTACATATAATCGTAGAATCATAGAATTGTTAGGGTTGGAAAGGACCTTCAGATCATCTAGTTTCAACCCCCCTGCCATGGGCAGGGACATAATTTTGGCTTTGAAGATTTCTCTTAATGAGTGGAATTAAGAATGGGGAAAAGAAACTTACTCTCCCTAGTTCTCAGGTGGAGCATTAGGACCTGGATGTATTAAGTGAGTTGCTCAAGGTCACGCAGGCTGTGTCGAAGACAGAGGCTGAACTTGTGTTCCTACGTCCTGATCAAGAAGAACTATGAGAAGGAGCTTATAACTATGATGAGTCTTTAATACAACAGGGAAAGTAATAAACAGAAGAAAGAGCTTGGGAAGGAAAGAGGGAGGGAGGGATGTGTGGGATTGTGTCTCTCACAACTAGGCTGTTCAACGACTAATAACAACTGTTCTTAACTGAGATGCTCTGGGGGATGTGTTATTTCATCTCAAGCCACTTAAAGAGCCAGTTTATCTTAGAAAACTCTGAGCCTATAATCTAATGCCTAAATAACAACATTTGCCATTAAGTCACTCTAAGGAGAACATGCATATATGCGTGTGTATATTTACACATATATACACATAAAGTGTTAAGTTATTTAACCTACATCTATATGTATATATAATAACACATGCACACACACACCCTGCCCTGACTTTAAATATCATGGATAAATTAAGAGTGGGCCTAGCACTGCAGCCTGAAAATAGAGATGATTTAGAAAGTATTGTTAACAGTTTTAACCAAAAAATGTTTCATTGAAGTTCATGTTTTGAAAAGCTTTGCTCAGAGTAAAACACTTAAACTATGGCAGAATGCCCCATTCTGTAATCTGCAGAATAAAATATTGTTAATTTCACTTTTTTTCTTTTTCTTTCAAAATGAAATGTATTTTTTGCATAACTTTTTGGTAAGATATGGGTTTGATACCAAATATAAATATTTCAAAGTTAGCAAAATTTTAAATTTTAAATTTAAGCTGTGGGATGAAAAACTGTAATGAATATAATGATCAAGTTTGCATTCTAGGGGGAAAAAAAGTCAAAGTGATGAAAAAACCACCTCATGAACTGGAAAATTTGGCTCCTCTAGCTGGGAAATAAAGTTCCCTCTGTCTCTGTGGTTCAGCTCCTTGTGATAAACGCATGTATAAATATAATATATATAAAAAACACTTTCCACAAACTGTGTTTTTTATCACATGAGAGAGACCTGCTGCAATGAAGAATGTGGTCAGGCAATGGGAGAAGGGTTTAACTTGCAGCTCTTGTGGGTATCAGGGGCTCTTGCACTGCAGAAGTGGATTCTGGCTCTGCTTCTCACAAAGGTTTCCGACCAAACTGCTTTGTGTTGGCTTGGTACAAGTGGCCAGTTGTGGGTTTCCCGTCCTGGAGAGAACCCGGAGATGCTGAGCTTCTTCCACCAAATGGCTCAGTTTTGTCCTTAGAAAAGATGCTGGCAAGCAGCTTTCTTCTTGCTGCAGAGTGGACACCTTAACACTTCTCACCTCAACTTTTCTGTACTTCAATCTCTGAAGAAATGAGGCCAAGAAAACCCTCTCAACACACAGAGGCATTACAGACAGAAAAGCATAAATAGCTGCAGCACCTTCAAGCATTAAATTGATGGGCATTGAGGAAAAGCCCATGTGGAAATGAATCATACTGTCTCGGGGCAAAACCATGCTTACATACAAAAAATATTGTCTTGAGGGTCATGCGTCAAGCAGGGAAGAAAGTAAAATTCAGAAGAGCTTTTTTGACTATGGGAGCTCTGTTCAGCCTCTGCAGAGATTATGGCCTTATAGGAAGAGAAAAAAGTGAGTGCATATTTGCATTTCTTTTGCAGGATGGATGTGTGCAGAACAGCAGCTTTAATCCTGGAACTTCCAAAGTGTTGGACGCTTGACTTGGAGATCTGAGCTAAGGTTGTTTGATGTACTTCTGTTTTTTGCATCTCTTTACATAGGCACATTAGATAGGCAGCACGTATTTACATTCTGGGCTTATGAAGTTGGAGTTGGACGTTTTTCTAAATTACTGTGAAACTAACACTTTTCACATCCTGTTCAGTCATTTTGGGCATCCTCATTTGCACCTCAGTGGGAGCAGTTGTAGCTTTGACTTCATTTCTCTCTCACTGCTACGTTGGCGGCTCTTTCCCATTTTCATATACTTCCATCTCCTGGTTGAAGTGACCTTTCCCATTCACCCTGAAAATTCCACCCAAGCGAAAAACTAGTCCTGCCTCCAGGCCTGTAACAGCGGCCTCTGTATCCCTGGACAATGGGGTGAGGAAGGCAAGAAAAGGGGCATTCCTGCAGGTCCTCGGTGTGTGGATAACAAACAGGGCACAAGAGGCAGGGATGTAAATCAGAAATCACTCCATTAGCTTGTTAAGCATTTTGGAGTGACACCAGGTACATTAGGAACTGGCAGCCACAATGGAGGGATCCTGGCCATTTGATATTCATGAGACGAAGAAGGTTTAAGAAGAGAAAAGGAAGGGGGAGGGAGGGATGTGAGCTTTCTAATGTAAACACCATTATCATTTGAAAATCAATTAGCTCCTTGCACCAAGGGAATGACGAGACTTAAGGCCCTTTTCTGAACTGCTATTGTGAGTCTGGGTTATTTACTTTAATTAAGAGGAGACAGAGTGGATTATTGTCTCAAACTAAGGAGTTGGGAAGAGTCAGAAAATTACACTCTACCTCACTGCACAACAAAGCCAGAGTAAGAGACAGGCTCCGAACCCAGCAAAGTCAGAAAGAAATTTGCCTTTAATCTGGATTTGTCCTACATAAGGAGCAATCAAAAGGAAGCAAGCTTCGGAGCCTTCTTGCTTAGCACCAGGCATGATATTGCAGGGACTGCCACTGCCAGCACTTCTGTTGAAACTGAATGTTGGGACTGGAAGGGGATTTTGCCCTTGAAGGGGTGAAGTTTGAGAGAAAAGATTTGCTTTGGCCTAAAGTTTGATGCAGTGAATTGTCAGGTGTGGGGCTGCATTGCCTCCTGCCTCCTCCAACACAATGGCGGAGCAATGCATTGCTTTAGAAATGGTAACTAGTGGTGCAAAGATGTCTCTCCTGGATGAAGATGCTTATATTTCCTTGGCTGTTATTTAATTCAAAGAGCTTGGATTAAAAAAACAGGAGAAAAAAAAAAGGAAGAAGGAAGGAAAAAAGGAAAGGAATTTGGCAAGTGACTAATCCACAATTTTGTCTAATTTGGCATATGGAGAAACACCCCCCCCGAGGTATCTAATACCGGGATGTTTCAGCTCTGCTTTGCATTGCCCATTCTTACTCTGCATACTCTAAATATGTATTAAGTCAGTCGAGCATGGCAGCTGCTGAAGGAGTTGTCACAGCTTACTGGGTAAATAATGATCATTTTTTAAATCACCTAAGTGCATATCTATCCCAAAGACCATGGCAATGGCTTATGGGAATGCTGATTTGCATATTAAAAATTTCCTCGGATGCATTTGTGACTGCTGTGCCTCCCCTCTGATCGCTGCATGTTCCAGTTTTAAGTCTGGGGCCTGATTCTGCTCTCAGTTAGGAACAGATGGCTATGGAATGTCACCACTGAAATCAGTGACGTGAAGTCAAACTGAGGAACCATTCTGCCCAAAGAGTTTTGCAAGGAATGAAATCTGGTGCCAAGGGTTTTTTGTTATTTTGCAACCTTAAAAATAATTCATTGAGAACTGAGGAGCACCTTTCTTGGGGAGCTGTATGTGGGATTGATAAGCCAAAGATGAGCTGTTGTCCAACCTTTATGTTGAGATGTTGAGGTATGGTACAGCCAGATCACCCATAAATGATTCCAGTCAGGCTCTACTACACCTCTAGAAAACACCTTTCCATTATGAGGCTTTGGGGCATATATATGTCTTTTTTGGCCCAGGGAGGGAAATAGTATCTTTTCTTTGGAACTCTTGACATACATCCAAGCACATCAACTCCTAATTTTTTGCAAAACAAGGAGCATTCTCTGTGTTTTATGGTCAGAGACACCTTGGCCTACACTGAGCCCAGAAACAGGGCTCTGTAGACAAATGGATGGGAAGGTTTTTCCAAAGGCCCTGGGGATCAAAACACTCATTACTTTAGGCGTCACAAAGAAAACATATACTTTTACGTATAGCTGATCAGAATTCTCACAGTCATTAGGGTTCCTTTCCTTCAGACCATGGACTCTTCCTCTCCTCTGCAGCTGGATTCGTTCTTATTCATTTGGTCGTGCAATTAAACTGGATTTTTTTTTCTATGACAGCCATTCTCTCTTTTCTGCTTGTTTCTCACGGACAAGTGTCTATAGGTCTTGTTGAAATGCCTGTTCTAGCTCTGGAGTTCAGCAAAACAGATGTGTGACTCTGTCCCAGCTGACTTTTGACCCCTCTCTTTCACCTCTCATGAGTCTCTACCTTTTCTAAGCTGGGTAACTAGGCCAGACCTAGCGAGCTGCACATTGGATCTGCCCCATGACTCTTCCACCACCTATTCTTGCTCTACTGGGGAAGGTCCACCCTGCCCTATAACATGAGGTACACAGACCTTCAGGTGAGGTCACATTAGCATGGTCAAATGGTGGGTGTTCTTATGACTTGGTATTAACACTGATCTCAGTTATTCCCCTTCTGGGTTTTTTTTCAGTTGTCTCCCCATTAACTAATGAAAAGAAAATTGCCCTTGTGAATGACAGAGCTGAGCAAGGCTCACCTCTCTCTATGCTCACTGACCCTGCATGCCAAGGCACCATCACTAGGTGTCATACGGTAGTGGAAGTAGAAGTGCAAACACACATAAGTGAGAACCAGGGCCCAGGTGAGAAAGGAGAATTACATAGAAGCAAGGGCCTAATAGCCATGAACCAAGCTTAGAAACTCTTGGAGATGAAGAGCAGGACCCAGTGATGCCTTTAAACAGAGCATTGCCATAAAAAAGCTGAAGATTGTGCTGTTGGTGTCACATTCTGAGGACCTGGGCAGGTGTAACATAAGACAGATGCTCAATTTTTGCTCTCCTCTGGCAGGGTATAGCTTTTAATACTTAGTGACAATAGGCACAGATAATGCATTAATTCCAGTCTCAGTTCTGTACTTGCTGGATTAAAGTGAGTTCTTTCTGTATATAATGTCTGGTTATTGTACTATTATTTTGTGATCTTTAATATACTTAAGTGTATTAGAAATGGTGCAGTGGAACATTTTTCATCATTATTAATATGAAAATAAATAAAAGGAGGATTTTTTTTCCTCCCAGGAGTAAATAAAATCCCCAACTGTAGTTCGGGGTCAATAGACCCACAGGGCTGAGCTGCAGGCTGCAGATAGCATGCATATGTGTGCATAGATGACTACACACAAGTGTGCCACCTATATTTGCATTCCTACAGCTGTTCATTATTTGTATTTATTATCCAGTGAAGAGCGCACAAATGTTTGCAATTGAGACACAATAATGCAAGGATATGAAAGCAACAATCCATCAGTTCAAGTGTGTTTGGGTTTAAGGAGAAGGGGACAAACTGATAAATTCACTGATTTATTCTCACTAGCTCTTGCTGTATTCTGTTGCAGCCCCTGAGCCACAGGAGCTGCTGGAGCTGACAGTGATTTGTATCAGCTGCAAGATCTGTCCTGGAGCTTTTAAGTGTATGTCAAGCACCTCGAGCACTTTATGAATCTTTTTGGATGGAGTTTTCCAAATCAAAATCTGACAGAAAGGCAAATCCATTAAGAAAGCGAGCACATGCTCGGTTGTGTCTCATGTTTAGGGATTCCTATCATGCTTATTGAGGTCTTGCTCAGTTTTGACTATCCAGCTGTTCAGAGTCGTGGGCTATAACTTCGAATAGCAACCATGGTCTCATTCCAGAAGAATTAAAACCTCCCTAAACACTGGTTGGGTTGAATTGAGGAGCCCAGTAAGGAGATGACAATAAAGTTGTTAGTGGCAATCTCCTGTTTTTATAGTCAGGACATAGGGTTGTCCTGACAGCCTTTAGAGCTGTGTGGAGCAACCTCTTCCTGCATGCTCCAGTGCTGTTACATGGCAGAACACTGGAGAGCCCATTTAAAGAGCCAGAATGGCTTGACCATAGACATTTTGGGTTGTGGAACCATCACTTATAAGCTTAAAAACATAGAGATGTGAGGCATAACATGACATACCCAGGACTGCACCAAGATAAGGATAAAGGAGGTGAGAGAAAACAAGCCAGCAGTAAGGTGGAAGGTACAGAGGGCTGGGACCCAGGGGCTGCATTCCTGCCTGTGCTGGGGACCTGGGGTAATTCCCTTCTTGTCTCCATTTCCCATCTATCTTTTGTGAAGTTAATTATAATCTCACTGCAGCAAAGGGTAGGGGCTCTTTCAGGACCCATGGAGACAGTTGACCCTATTTGCTAGGATAAGTAGGTAAAAGTAATGGGAATGAGCCCTGGGGGAAGGTAGGGGCTGAGGGAGGAGGGGGGATGTAGGCTGGCTCCCAGATCACAGATTGAGAAGTTTTCCAGCTCAGGAAGGTGAAGGAGGGCTCAGACAGGAGCTACTTGGCATGTGAAGGAGCTGTTCCCCTGAGGGGTCCAGCTGCCTAATTTGCAGGAGGGCAGAATTGTTTTCTTTTGGGTGGAGCTGCCTTATTCTTATTGGAAAATAAAGCTAATTTTGGAGCCTAAGAGCCTAAACTGTTCTGGCCAACAGGAAGGTTGCTGGCATGAGTCATTGTCAGCCTACAGAATATCTTGTTTAGGTGCAACACCCTCTATGGTGGGTACTGAACATCCATAGATTTTGCTATTGTCATGATTTAATAATAATCAGGACTCTGTACTGCATCCTTTGCTTTCTCCTAGATGGCTTAATTATAAAGGCAACTTGCTAAATTTAAGCACTGGTATAAAGTCAGTGAAGTTAAAACAGTAAAGACCGGACACCTTACAGGTCAAGGGCAGATCTTATCAGTAAACAATTTACTATAGGTTTAATTCCATTCCATGGACTCTATAAGCAAGGAGTTCACGCTGGCATCTGAGCCAGCAAACTGGTGAGAGATGAATGAATAACATCTTGCCTCCAGAGCTGTGTGAAGCTGCGGGGGATGCTGGGTTGGGTGGAGCGAGGCATGTGATGAAGCAGGGTGTTCAAGCTGAACGGAAGTGGCAAATCCAGCTGCTGGTCCTGCAGGAATGCTGAAGAAAGAAGGATTTCTCGGTAAGAGGTCCTGTGAGGTTTGTTGTTCCCTGCTGGTAAGGCTGCAGGACATCGCAGTGAAAGGCTGGCCTCTCTGCAGAGACCCTGTGCCTCTGCAGTAACACCTTTCCCAGAGCTGCTGCCCTGTTTTCCCCAAGTAGTTTCCTGCCAGAACTCCATGCCTGCAAGGATGTTTGCCTGGCAGGTCGCCTGGCAACCAATTGTCCTTGGTCCTCCCTGGATCGTAGGACCATAGGATTACTTAGTTTGGAAGGGACCTCCACAGAGGGTCAGCTACAAATTCAGACCAGCTTGCTTAGGGCTGCATATGAGCTGCTGAGTATTTGTCTGCATTACTCAGGAATTGCTGCTCTCCTGTACTGGCCTTTGAAATCCTGGGCTCTATGGTTCATGGGTGGCCAGTTCCAAACGCAGCAGCTTCCAGTCTTCCAGGCTGCTGAGGATGCAGAAGCCATGCTGCCAAATTAGGCTGCCCCCAAGTTTCATGTTATTTCTTCCCAAACAAGATTTATTTATTCTCCTTCCACATCCTTCTTTTCCCCAAACAAGCCTTGCTCTCTCCCTCTTACTTTCTTTGTATATAGTAGAAATTAACCCATATCAGAATAGCTATCCTTTTTTTTTCCTGTTGGAGCAAAATATTTAGGTTATGAATGGTTTGGTAACTGACATTTCTCTTTTCAAGATGTGGGGAAGATGTTTTGTGTAGGCTCAGGGTCATTTATCACAGAACAAATACTGGCTCAACCATTGATTTCTCCTAAACCAAGGGGGAAAGTTACTTAAACTAGGGGATTCTTTGCTGCAGGATTTTATGGATACTAAAAGTTTCCTTGGATCAGAGTCTGCTAGGATAAATTCATGTAGGAAAACCCATGGAGGTCCTTGGCAACAAAAAATTCACTCGTGGCTCAAGAAATGGACAAACCACCACATATTGCTCTTGTTTGTAGGAAAATGACAGCGCTTCCTTTTTCTTACACCTTACTCATTGTAAGGAGTTGTCTTTGATGGAACAAAGGAGGAATATTGTTACATTCTCTTGTTGGGCTTTGTCTTGATTTGCCCTGTGGGATGAGTTGCTATATGCCGTTGGATCTTGGCTTCCCAGTTGCCTGTGCCCAGTGTGATTGCTTCTGGAACATGGGTTTGAGCTTCTTTCCTATGGAAATGACTGTATTGGTTGTGTCTGGTGCATCTGTGGTATGCTGCATATGCTGATATGTGTAGCTGAATTGTGGGTACATGCAGACCCAGAAACTCAGAATCACTCCAATGTCCATAATGCCTCTATTTCTGTGCACAACCCTCAAACGCTCCCTATTTCCTTTAACAGAGCAATGTTTAACAGAGCAATGTCCTTTTTGTTGCCCCATAGGTCTCTGTATCAGTAATATTCAATTGACTTGACTTTGGATCAAGAAATGGCCATGCGTGGTTGTGAGTGAGAGTCTGTGGAGTTCATTCAGGTTGGGTTCACACAGAAACCTCTTTCATGCCATACCACACATTTCCTCCCAGCCCCTTTTTTGACTGACTGCTTGTGCATTTCCTCCTCCCTCTCCCTTCTCCCTTCAGGGAAACCTTTAAATAAAACCTTTCCCAGACTGTCATTTGCCTCTAGAGCTCTGCTGAAAACCTGCAGTAGCATTGTTCAAACAGCAACTGGGTCACCCTTATACGACTCACCAGCACATTTGGTCTTAGTCTGCTCACACTGATCCATGGAGAGAAGGCAAATAATGAATTGAAGCACATGCCATAGTGGGGGAGCCTGGGTTTGAGATCCACAGGATTAGGTGTGTTAGCAGTGCTATGTGTAACCCTGACATGCAATCAGCAAAGTAAAATATTCATTATTGCCTGACTGTCAGCTGAAGACAATTTCAATTATTCTGGCATTTCAATGGATGAAGAAGCCCTTCAGGCTGGCTCATGAGATTAGACTTAAAGGCTCTGTAAATTAAGAAAGTTGCAATCAGTATATTATCTGACAGGCAGCTGTGGAATATACTACAAGAGGGAGGGGAAGGAAGAAAGGAAAAAAAAGAGACAAATTGCTATATTCAGGTTGTGGTTTTGATATATCAATTTGCAGCTTTAACATATGCATTTGTGAAATAATTGTTTTGCATTACTTAAATCAGCTTTAACAGCACCAGTGTGAAGTTTCCAGCTCTTGTAGCTTGAAAGGTCAGTTTTTCTTTTGCCTCACGCTTTCTTTGAAAGAGTTTTGGTTACAGGAGGGAAAAAATCGAGCGTTGCTGGAAGAACAAATCTTTCTGAAAGTTATTCAAATATTATTCTCTATGGCTGACGATCATAAAATTCTATTGGAGGCAACATTTGTAATGTCCCCCAGGTTAATTTCTATAATATGATCTCAACCTCATTTTGCTAGATATGCACGGATGTGGTAATTTATCACCTTATATGGCCTTTACTGCTCCTGTCTGACGTGTTAAGGAGAGTAATTTATATCACCATAGCTTGCATTTTGAGAGCTTTTATCTCTGAGTTTCCCAAACTGTTTCAACATCTTTACCAACAGCAGTGCAGAACCTGTTTGCTTCCCCCAGTTATATGACTCTGTGTGGTCAGAAATGCTGAGGGCTGAAAAATGGGTGAATTCCAGGCACTTCTGGTGGAGAACCAGTATAGTTTAGTAACAGAATATGCATATTCTCATGGGGTGGGATTTTGAGCTATACCTTTCAGGAGCACTATACAGAACAGACAGATTTGTCTCAGGAAGGGAACAGCTGAGTTGTGACCTAAAGTAGTTGGTGAAAAACAGTGGTTGGGTTGTGGCAACGAGGACTTGAGTGAAGGTGATGACTGGGAAGGTCTCACTGAAGGTTGGGTCATGTTCTCATCATTGCTGCCACCCCAGATAGCTACGCTGAGGAGTTGCATTTACCATAGAGCACCCTACAGCCTCACTATGTAGCTGTAAAGGTGATTACAGCCCAATGAGGCAGTTAATATGCCTCTAAGTTGCCTTTGGTTATGTCCACTCTACATTTTAAGGGTATGTGCCCAGCTGTTGACCCTCAATCTTGCTAAAAAGAGTAGTTTTGCATGATTAGTGTCATGCAAAAATGTCAAGGGGAGACTCTAAACAGAGTCTGAATTTGTGAGTGCACTTGAAGGCATATTCCTCTGTGGTGCAGATGAGATTCACATGTCTTAAGAGACTCTTTCCACTTCTAGCTATTGGTTTTCACTCTCTGGTACAGATAACTCAAGAAGGTGAGTGGTTTCCTCTGCAAATAGTATTATGACTGCTCCACAAAGGCTGTTAAATCCTGAATTTTTAGTTTTTGAGGAACTTTTACTCCAGTTCTCGTTTATATATTAATGAAATAATGGACTGGAAGCAAGACTTCATCCTTTTTCTCTCTTGCTTGAGACCAGTACCAGGGCTAATACCGCACAGGATTCATCTTACCCATGTTTGCAACATGGAGGGACATATCTTAGATCCACTGTGTAGTCACTAAGGAGAAAGAGACTCCAGGAGTCCAGACTGTTTTATCCTAAGGTTGACACCTCACTTCAGGCAGGGGAATCATGATCTAGAAGTTCCTGTTTCTCTCCGGTATCTCTAAAGGAAACCTTAATTACTAGCTCATATGCACATGTTTAAAACTAGGTGAGATAAACACCACCCATTTCTTTGCCTGCAGAATGGTTAAACCATACAGCCTTCAGTACAGAGATTGTGTCTTAACATGGATGTGTAGAGTGGAAATTACAGTGTTGGTAGGTCTTGGCTGGAACCGCTAGAGATGATGACAGCAGTGATAACCATGATAGCAGCAGTGACAACAGACATAAATCTGATGCAAGGGTCCGTCAAATATATGATTTGCATTACCAGTTGTCCTTAATAACTTTCACTTACCAACATAATTTTAATCTCATCAACTTTAGGGGAGACTTCATTCACTTCTGTGGAGCTATTTTCAAATGATAGCAATATAAATATGACTTTGATCTGTAGATCATGTGATACCAAGAAGACTGGTGTCTGCAGGGTTTTACTTCCAGGTTGTGACCTGTTTCTGGATGAATAAAATGATGTAAGCAGCATCTTGGAAGTTACACTTTGAATGTTGGAATACAAAGTTCTTCATCTCCAAACACAACCACTGATTCCCAGAGTCTCCGGTTTTGACTGGCTTGAACTTAGATGCCTTTATGAACTTGATTTCTGAGTTTTGAGTGCCCCCTTTCCTAAGCCCAGGCTCTGATAAAAGATCTTTTGTTGCCGATGTACAATCAGAAACCCCAAATCTCTGACTGTCAGAAATCCTCGTCAAGAATCATCCAACCAGCAACTTGTAAACTGCACACTTTTGTTTCCTTTTAAAGTGAGATTTTGACCTACACTTGAAAAATAAATAATGTTGGAATTTGAGACCAGTTTTTTTTACTGATGATTTTTCTGTAATATTCATCACTGCTTATGTGTGTTTTTCCACTCTTCCCCCCCTTCCTGACTTTGGCTAGCAAAGCTGTAAACAGAACCTTAAAAAAATGAAAACCTCACTAGCAATTTACCCCACAGTTATGCATCTTTCTGCTTTGGAGAATGTTTAGCTAAAATTAGATGACAGCTCCGTACCCTTAGAACCAGTGTTATGTTTTTCCTCCATCTCTGATCTACATAATTCAAAACAAGGAAATGTTAGCAGGTAAAACTGCAGGGTAAAACCTTTGGCTGCTGGAAATATTTGCATTTATTAGGCTAACAACTGTAAAGCAGATATGTGCATCTTTAGACTTCCTCATTCTTGCCTTATTAAAAAAGATCTTTGAAATTCAAAAGCTTCCATGTAAATGTTGTGGAGGGTTTTTTTTTTTTCCCTTCCTCTGATGCAGATGATTGTACTTGGGTGGCTTAAAAAAACAGAACCTGGAACCAAGCACCTTAACACATCACTGCTGGTTAAAATCCAGACCTGGTCTAGAGCTAAAATTTGGCAATGGCTGAAAAGAGAGTCCCCACCACCTCTTTCAGCCTCATGTGTTGGAAAGTTTCCATAGTACACAAGCTTGTTAAGGAAGACTGGCTTGTTTTGGTCCATTTGCTTGGAGGTAGTTGAGAGTTGCTCGCTCATCTTTTTGCAGCTCTGAGTTGTGTGTTGCATAAGCAGTTTTTGGGCTGCTAACCTCTCCATTTGATGCAGAGAGCATTCCTGCTGGAGGACAGTTCACCACATCACCCCTGCATGCACTGGAAAGCAGATTTCTCCAGGTGCATGCTACCATAGTCACTCCTGATGGGTATCCTTTGCTTTGGGAGATAGGGCATTGAAAGCATGCTTCAGTCTGTGTCTGGATCAGACCTTGATACCTTCTCCAGGAATGGTGTCTATTAGAAACTTGTGTAGACTACCAGATCTGCAAAGGTGTCTTATTCAAGGACATTTTACCATATGAGGAACTCAGACAGTTGAGCATGTCAGTGATGAAAACCAATGAACTCTCTGTTAGCTGTTAAAGGAGGGCAAAAGGCAGCTCAACCTTCAACACAAAGGGGATTGGATTTTCATGCCTCTGTCTGTATTTTTCCATGTTGTGTACAAGATATGTCACACAAGATCATCCTTGAATCACAATTACAAATGCTTAATCAGTAACTCCAACTAATAAAGTATCCCTTGCGGCCTTTTCAAGAAGCTATCGATCGATAACAGAGAATTAAATAAAACAAAACACAGAAGAATGCTTCCCCTCCTATTTACAGAAGAAAATGACTCACAAGGGACAGTTTCTTGTCTTTTCACAATGCAAGGGTAATGCCCTTCATGGCAAACACTGGAGCTTGAGCCCAGACTTTTATAGACGTTGTGTTGATGTATTTTCTCATGGGAAACGCTGGACTAGTCCAGACAAGCATCTGTGATTTCTAAGTGGACTGAGGCAAGGCTGAGGAATTTCGAAAGGACACCCCAACAGAGTTTTAATGCTTCATGGGATAACACCAAGTGACAGCCTTCAAAGGACTTGTTAGAAGTTATTCTTATTTTGAAGATGAAGGGAACTAATTCCGGAATTTGACAATAGATGAGCAGGCTAACTTTATTAATCCAACTTAGGGCTTCTTTTTCCCTACTTCTTTCTTTTCCTTGGATTGGTTTCACTGAACCAGTTAAATTGCAGGAGCTTACTTCAATATGGCTAATGCTCTAAACGTTTGAGTTTTATACTAATTAGTGCCAATCCACTGTCATTTTTTTTCTGCAGTGTGAAGACTGCTGCCCACAGTAACTCACTGAAACTTCACATAAAAGCAAGCTAAAACAATTAAAGTGGGAGAATATTTGATTAAGTCGCTCATTGATTTATAGTGGAGTAAATTGAAATTGATGGGACAGAGAAGTTATTTTAGTAGCAGCCATATATTATGTTCGTTATCAGAATCTTTGGGCTCTTTGTGCTTTTGTGATTAAAACCCCACAGTTTAGGGATAGTAACTTTGGTATTTATTACTCTTGCATTTTTTAAGGCTTTTTTTTCTTTATTTTTCTTTTTCTGCTTCTGGTGGTAAATTATTAAGACCACATTGAAAAATCATATGGAGTAAATACATTGCTAACCAACCAGTGGCTGTTTGACATCATTTAAACAGCATTAATCCTGACAGCTACACAGGGTGAAAAAACTAACACTCCTGAGTTTTGTTTGGGTGACAGGGATTAAACCTCTTCTCAGGGAGGTTTCGGCACTGAAGCAGGAGCTTGCTGGGAGGGAGGCTCATGTACTAGAACTCTTTGCTGGAGACTGGGAAAACCTATCACACAGCGGGGAAAAGGGGGTGAGGTCACTCTATAGGGCATCACCAGAGCAAGGAATATCCCTAAATTTGACGAGTCTCAGGCTCTTGGTTTATCCACCTGATTCTGCAGGTGTCAGGTAGTGCTCATTTCTGGTAGTAGGGATGGGGTGGGGAAAGAGGTTATTCCCCTTATCCGCATGCCCTGAAAAGTGTTTTAGAGCCCTCCTCATGACTTAGTGTGAGGTGTCCCTGCCCATAGCAGGGGGGTTGAAACTGGATGGTCATAAGGTCCTTTCCAACCCAAACCATTCTGTGATTCTATGTTTCTATGCTTGCAATGGAGAGAGAGAAATAGAGCAAAGCTCCAATGCACAAAAATATTGAGATGTCATCTTATGAAATGCAGATGTTAAGAGACTTGGCCAAGGACACACAGAAAATCAGTTGCAGAATGAGTGGGCCAACTACAGATAGATGATCACTGAAGAGTACTCTGCAACCCACAGGCACATGCATCCTACCAGCATGCCCTGTATATTCCGATACGTCTGCCTAAGGCTTCCTTGCAACCTTTTCGTGTGGCTCAAACAAAAATCTGGAGTAGAGGGGAAAAAACAGACTCAGTCTCCTGTAAATATTTAACTGTTTGAATAAGGGAGGGGTGTTTTTATCCGTCTCCACACTCCTCACACATATGCACATTTTCACTTTCAGGCTTACAGCGATGCCTGCTTAGACTCCTGTGCAGGATGATTTCGGAACAAAAACATGTGGAGTGACCCAAGCTATTGTCTTGCAGCTGATCAAGGAGAAATGAAAGAAATAAATAGGAAATAAGCTACCTCATAAATGAACATAAACCTTGTTAGGAATTTTTTTAAAGAAGTATTGCACTTTCCAGCAAAGGAGGTGGTAAAGGCAGAAACCCAAGGCAGTTATACAGCTCCACCAGATAGAGCTGATGAAATCAGCTCCTTTTTTCCCCTCAGCGTTCGTTCTGCTGCCAAGCGTCCCCACCATGGAGTTGGGAGACTCCAGGGCCATCTGTTCAGCTTTTCAGAAACCTCCTTTTCAATAGTGGGGCTCTGTTTTGTGGCATTTCTTCCCAGAGTATTACCTCTTTTTTGTGAGGACATCTGCTTGAAGGTCAGCTCAAACAAAAGTATTGCCTTTCAAAAGAGAAGCAAACCCGTGCCAGGAACGGGGCTGAGTGGGGCGAGAGAAGGACAAGGAAGACACATTTGTCACTCATTTGGTTTGTACCCTACCAGTCCCTCCCTTCTTTCCTTGAGGCATGTTTCAGGCCTGTGACATCCAGAGGAACTTGAATGCACCTCTTGCTTTCAGTACTGCTCACCCCAGGGGTCCAGAAATCACAAGTCAAGCTCTTC
Source organism: Myiopsitta monachus (assembly GCA_017639245.1). NCBI lineage: Eukaryota > Metazoa > Chordata > Aves > Psittaciformes > Psittacidae > Myiopsitta > Myiopsitta monachus. Next base: position 2,320,754 of record CM029920.1, on the reverse strand, counting down.
AAAATTACAAGCTTGGGTTAAAAGCCATGAAACTGCTGTAAAAATTCCATTTCAGGGATCTTTCTCTTTGCCTTCTGCCTTCAGAGACTCACACTTGCGTCCTGCTTGTTTCAGGATTCCTCTGCAGTAAAAGAAGGTTGATAAAGGCAACATTCTTCAGTTGAGTGTGAGACAGTTCTGTGGGAAGGAGAGGTGAAACTTCATGTAAAACGCTTTTACTTGCAAGGTACGCGGTGGTGTCTGCATCCCAGTTTTTGCCCAGCATTGAGGACGAGGCAACTTTAGGGCTCAATCTTAGAAGGTGCTGAGGATACCCCTGCAAATGCAAAATGGGGGTGCTCAGCTCATCTTCACCCTAAACGTTTTTTAAAGGGAAAACAACTTGATGTAGAAGCTGAAGGAGTACAGTGGCTTTTAGGGGACCTAAGCTCTGCTCAGCAGTTCCCACGACAAGGTAGGACTGATCTTAAGTCATAGCTACCTGGAAGGTTGATGTGTGACTTCAGCATACCTGTGCAGAGACAGGTACCTACACAGAGTGCTTCCTGCCTTGTTAGACACCAGCACTGGCAGATTGGGTTGCCTTCTGCAAGTGTTTGTTTCAGTAATCACAGAGGAAACCTCAAAAACGTTCAGACTCACAAGTTCTTGTGGCTAAAATTAAGAATATCTAGTCTGATGCCTTGCAGTTAATATGGGTATAATGCTCTCTCTGGACACAATGATTGTCTGGTCCCTATGGCTCTGTGTCTGTATTGACCTTTTCTTGAAAAGAAAGACCATGGTAGAAAAACCATTACAGTAGTGCCAGAGATGCCCTGGGCATGGGGAAAAGCTGCTACTTTCAATAAGGCTGTTGTCAACCCCTGGATGTAGAATGCAGTAGCAGTGGGTACTTGTTCAGGTCCAGAAAATGATCATGAGATTATTTTTCTTACTAGTATAGCTGAAAAGTAACATTCAGATATATCATGCTAACCACAGGGCTGTGTGTATATGGCTGCATGTATGCACTCAGGTAAGCACAGACACACAAAACCCCCTCCATACGCATATCTGTGCACTTAGAATTAAAATGTATGCTATCATACTACTGTACATTATGCATACAGGTACAAACAGAATAGTTCAGCCATACCAGCATGTCTTTGGTTTAAGACAAACAGAAAATGATAATATTGAGACCTTGCTGCACCAGGGGAATTCTAATTCCTTTCTGCAGTCATGGTTGGGAAAAGATTACTGTGCTGGTAGCAAGTGTCCAGCCCTCGACTCCCCAGCCAAGGCATAGGGGGATCTGGAAGCTGGGGGTGGATTATTGCTGCCCAGTTGAAGAAAGGGGATATGTGGAGGAGGGATTTCAGAGCAGCCTTGGAGTATTTAATCCAGCATGAGTGCCTGGAGAGCTGGGGTGGTTATCACTGGTGGGGTTTACCTAGAGGGGCCTGCAGCACAGTGAGGACCTCAGTGAGGACCTCAGTGAGGAGGGAGAATGGGGTGATGTTTTGGGAAGGAAGGAGGGAGGCAGGAATAAGACACTCCATGGCAGAGGGCAGCCACAGAAAATCATTATATTTGATGAATGGATTTGAAATGCCACTTTGGTGATGGTCTACGCAACAAGCTGGGGATCACACTGAGCCTATTGCTGAGGCCTGGCACCTCCAACCTGTCTCAGCGAACTCAGACACATCTGTCTCGAAGTGAGCAGGTCTATGCAGAGGGGAAGGATGCAGTGATGGTAGTAAGGGAAAGCTCAGACACACAACCAGTGGAGACACTGAATAGGGGATGCCATAGTCCACTGGCTCCCACCTGGAGATCAGCTCTTCCTAAGAGCAGTATTGAAGCACACCTGGGCTAAGTGTTGGAGCTTTACACCAAAAGGCAAAGATCACAGGGTATTTAGGTCCTCTCAGTTGTCCTCATCTCATAGCCACAGTTTTGCTTGACTTACAGAGGATGGACTATAACCCGGGCAGGGGAACCATCTGGGACATGATGGCATTTCCTAGCTGTGCCCTGGTCAGATTTCCTAGCTGTGCCTTGGTGGCATCATATGGCTGTGCTGTCCCAAGGTGCGATTTTCTTCATAGCCTGAAGCATTGAGGAGCAAGGCTGGGTGATACCTGAATGGGAGTCCACTGAGGAAGCAGAGCCAATGATTCCAAGAAAAGGGGCTGTTTGCTGACTCTATCAGTGAACTTTTGTCTTGCAAGACACTATCTGTCTGAAGAGAGATTAAAGTAAATAGCTGTGGTCTTCACTCTCTGTGCAGATGCTCTCAGATAACTGTGGTTTCTACCAGCCTCATTGTCAGGTTAAAGTAAGCTGAAATCCTGAACTTTGCTCTAGAATAGGTGTACCCACACTCTGGTTTTCCTGCTGTGGCAATATAGGAATAGCAGGTAAGATTTTCCACACCAGCACAATTTGTTGACCCAATGCCATCGAAAAAAGAAGCTTTCTACTGAAATCACCACTGGGTTGTTTTTGGGCAAGGCTTCTGCTTTTCAACTGGCCTCTTTGCAAACCTAGCTGTGCTCAGCACTTGGGCATACATGACATCTGCCAATACAACTCCTGTTGGATGTATGCATAAGTCACAATGGACTCCTGTCAAGGAGATGTGGTTTTGGTTTTTTTTGTTGTTCTAATTGCTGGTACCAGTGAGCTGGCTTGGCTTCAAATGCTAAGCGATCCCTTGCTAAATCCCTCCCAACTCTTCCCTGAGAAATGGAACCATTTTATTTTCCCAAGACATGTTCTGAACCACTGCTCTACAGTGTGGTGGCATCCACTGTATTTCAGGAAATTAGTACTAGTTGGTTTTTCCAAGCCTGGTGATAGAAGGGAAGAAAGTGAGAAGCTGAAGAGACAGAAGGAAACAAGTAAAAGAGTGGAAAACAGAGGAAGGTAAGGAAAGATAGTTGTAGGAATCAATCCCACTGATGAGAAGGCTTGAGTTTTACTTGGGTCATGATCCTAGGACATCGGGAATCTGTGGCCTTTCCATCATTAAATTGTAATGTCACATCTTGACAGTGGAGAACTCTGCAAAGTGCAATGGCATAACACGGATGAGTCCACACAACAAAGCAAAAATGCTTGAGTCTTGTCCTAGTGAACACTGGCTTGGGAATGGCTGTACAGGACCTGAGCCCTCCTCACACCAATGCTTTGTTGCTGTCTTTAAGCACTCATTTCCATTTGCAAACGCCAGCTGTGTGTGACATGTCACTTCCAGACCAGAAATGCCCCCCTTCCCAGATCTCCCTGTCCAGCAAGAAGAGAGGACAGCTTGCTTCTAAACTACATTCTGATTGTCTTAAGTGGTTGGGAGAAAACTCCATAGTCTCAGTAAAAGGACTGTGGGGTATCATGATTCCCTCGCTACTAGAGAGAATGTAATGCAAAAGAAAAGGGAAAATAATTCATTGTTTCATGGTGGAGTGATGTCTTCAGGAAGAGTGTTGGGTCAGGACTGGCTGTGGATATTTAAAGGACGAGGTATAGGATTTAATATTCATTGTATGTTACAGACTACCCCTCCTTAAGAGTTGGAGACTGATGTTTTTGACACAGATGTCTCTTCAAACAGGTTCCACCTCAGCCCCCAACAGGATTATCACATGTATTCCTGTTCCTAATTCCTCTTACTACTCTTCAACTGAATATTCACTGAGGATCCCTCTCCTCTCTTTTCTCCACATCCTATGTATGCCTCCTGAGCTCCAAACTCCTTGCAACCCAACATTGTGTGTTGCAAGGGGACAGGAGGTAACAGAAGCAGATAGGGAGCTTTGGGATCTGGTCCTCAGAACCCAAAGACTTAATTTCTTCTACCTTCTTAATTTAAGAAGCTCTAGGGAGACCAGCAAAACCAATAACCTTGTAAATACCTTTCTTTGGTCGGATGAATCCCATTCCTGAGGTTCCAGTGAACAAATTGATGCTTACTTTGATACAAGAAGAACTTCTGCTGTGCTCTTAAGCAGCCTCTTGGCACAATTGAAGCTGCCTAAGGAGCACAGGCATCCTTGGTGTCTGCTCACCTTTTTTGGGATGAGTGATGGAACAAGCAAAGAAACAGAGAAGTCTTCAAAGGGTCTGAAAACCATCTAAGTGTATTTAAGCTACTAGAAGATCTAGATGATATAAACAACACCCTCTTTATTGCCCATTCTAATTCCCCTTGAGCACTCCAGGGGATGTGCCTAAGCTCAATGAGGAGATCACATCTGTACTCCAGCAAACAGAATTGGTTCTTTGCAATCCTTATTACAACCTGCCTTCTACTTTCTCACATTTGGATGACTTCAGACTCCTATACATTACTTAGTTACCAGTTCCACACAGTCCAGGCTGAAAACACTGGTTTTCTTCTAGAGGTGGCTGCTCTGTTGTCCACATATGTCCCATTTCAATGAACTGTGCCAGATTCTTTTTCTGGCATCTCTTACAGCCTGTGTCTGAAAATAGCCAGGAAACCCCGTATCTAAACAGAATTTGCAGTCAGAGAGACACACACATAGTTATTGTGGCTTTGCCAAATGTATTACACACTGAAGAGTGGAATAAAAGCTGGTAGGTCCATAGCATACCCCGCTCTTTACTCTCTGTGCCTGAGCTGGCTCTCCTTCTTTTATCCATAGAATCATAGAATCAGCTAGGTTGGAAAAGACCTTTAAAATCAAGCCCAACCTTTACCCTCGCACTGCCAAGTCCATCACCATATCACTAAGGGCCTCATCTATACATTTCTTGTGCATTTATATCATGTTTCCTCACAGCATTTCACCCTGGTGTGGTGCACATCCCAGTATGTCTTCTCATCTCACTTTATTTCAAATCGCATATTTTGGGTGCTGGACACCCTGAAAGTTTGATTAGGCTGTTAAGAAACCCCACGTTGTTTTAGCATCACACAAGAGCAGTTAAAAACCAAGTAAGAATATCACATAAGAATTGTTTTGTCTTACACTCTGGCCTACAAAAGGCGCATCCAGATCGGAGCAGTGTTATCCTTTAACCAGACAAGTCTCACTGAACAGCCTAATACTGAGTCTAGGGACTGCTGTGTTTCGAAGGAGTAATCTCTTTAAAAGAGAGAAGAAAGATGTCAGTTTTAGCCTTAAATACCATAGGGTATTTGTCACCAGAGAAAAGACTTTGCTTCTCAAATTCCCCTGGATCTAGATGTGGAGCTGGATGCACACTTCTGGCTGGGTATCCCCTTCTCACAGACAAGACCCTGAAGGCTAAATTATCTTTCCTGGCTAAAGACATAGGAAGGAGAGCAGGAAGAGGATCTAAAGGATGATTCCTCCTGGAATTACATGGCTACCAAAATAATCCTTTGGGGATTAATGACCTCAAAGCCAAGCTAGAGTCATCCTCTGTCAGGAAGTCTAGCCCGAGCAGTGGGAGGCGATGCAGTGGGTGAAGGAGTTGCAGCCAGCTCTATGGTGGTCTCCAAGCTACAGGACTGGAAGGATACAGTTTGTTATGTCCTCTCGCTTTAGCTCTGTTTTTCATTGGTGTTAGCAACCACATCAGAGTTAGCTGAGTTTTCAAATGACGTATCAAGGAGTATCGTGATTGATCTTTAGCTCCTATAGAAATCTGCTGGGCTACATTTGCTCCCATCAGGGGGGAATTCAGACCTCTCGCTCACCCAGTGCTTCAGCTCTGTGGGCCAAGCTCAGCTTTGAAGTCAACAGCTTTAGAACAACTTCTTTGGCTGTTGAAGTTCATAGAGCACATCTGATTTACACTAATGCGGAGAATCTGGCATCTCAGTCCTGCTGGAGCGAATGGCATTAGCCCAAGTCTGAATTTAGCATTTTGACTTTCAAAAATTGGCTGCAAAATGGGGGATCCTTGTCAGTTTTAAGATTGATGCTCCATGACTCCAAGCACGTTTGTCATCTGTTTGCAAAGTGAAAATAAGCCTACAGTTGTTGACAGTAAATGAAGTAATATTTACATAATACAGTCATACCTGTTTCCTGGTAAAGAGATCAATGCATATTTCTTTTTGCAATAACACATCCATGCTGTATATCTTTGCAGAGACAATAATATTTGAAGGGAAACATTCATCCAGCTATATAATTATTTCTATTGTTTTCTATTTGCGTTTTGTTCCCTAATAGTTTATTACTAGTGGCCAGTAGTCAAAAACAATCCAGAGAGATGCAAAACAGCCCCCTTTTCCAGGTCCTTTTGAAGATATCTTGGTTATTAAAACTACTGTCATTAAGATTGGTGTTCAGAGTCTGCTCCCAAAACTGAGGCCCCATTGCTCCAGGTGGTGGGTGCAATTGCAGTAAAAGGCATTGCTTGCACACAGGAACTTACAGCTGGAAAAAAACACAGCAGGGACACAGCCACCATGTAGTAGATCAGAAACAAAACTGCCATGAGGTGCTCCGTACCTTTCCCACCTTCCTCCCTGATGTTGACTTTTGCATTCAAATTTACAGCCAAATTAGCTACGGTAAAGTGGGTGGTGGGGAGAGGGTATGAAGTGGTCTCTGGGATACTCCACATCATAGAAAGCCAGTGTCATAGTGGTTTCATGGACCCTGCTCGGTGGCTTTCTTGCAGTCAGCTCTGGCTCAGCAGAAGTATTGCTCTGCCTGCACTGGGAGACTAAGGATGCAGCATGGGTCAGAGGAGGCATTCTTTGGTGTCTCTGGCCTAGACTTTAATAGGCTGGAGAGCAGGTGAGATGAAACCCAGCCCTTTTTTTCTCTCAGTTGTCATTTCCTTTAGCTGAGAAAGTTTTATTCTTCTGTCCTATAGCACCTTCCAGATGATATGGTTCCTAAATCACCTCAAGCAAATCAATAACAGTAAATAAATACCAAGGTGCCTCCACTATTAAGAGGCTTGTGTGGCCTATCTTGTGTAAATACTGAAGATAGCAATCACAATTTAGTAATTATTTCCCCCTCTTTCCACCTCCATAGCCCTCTATGAACACAGAGCTTCTAAAGAAAACCCTACAGCTATTTTTCCCCCCCTACACAACAGTATCAACATAACAAACTCTTCAGTCAGGCAAGTTCCCCTCTCGTCCCTCCAGCTGCCCTTAAATTTTCACCCTGGTGCAGAATGATGCTCTGAGTCAACTGGATACTCGCCTCCACCTACTCAAGAGCGGCTGTATTTCATGCTGCCTCTGTTACTCTGGGTGTCATGCAAATGGGGACCAGCAGAGTTACATCCCTAGCATGGAACAGTGCGGCTCTTCACATCCGTGTGGCTTTATTTGTTCTTAAAATCAACAGTTAATTTGCCCTAGTGCAAAAAATTTTTATGCTGCTCTCGCATACCCAGTCTGGACTGGCCGCTGGGTAGAAGAGGAAGCAAAGGAAGGTTTCTTAGTAGGAACAGAGGTAACAAAGGAGGGATTCCTGGTAGGCAATGTTAAAGGGAAAAGTGGTTTCCAATTCCACCCAGTAAAACTGGTTCAAATGCCTTGGGCTTTGGCTGTATTATCAGGATTTAACCATCATAAGATGAAGAGTGGGCAAGCTAACCCAGCAGTCTGAATCTCTGAATTTGGTTCCACAGCCACAGACATCTTCTTGGCCAACTCAAAGGTGCTGAAGAAAAACTCAGGTTAGAGGGTTTACCAGCCCTTTTCTAACAGATGAGTCTTCTTGGCTAACCTGAACAAGAGGCAATGTGATGAGGGAGGGAATGGCTTTTGGATGTGCAGATGCTGTGTTATCCAGGTGTGAAAGGTGACCTGGTCTCATCTTCCCTGACATATCTCTAGCTACACCTTTCAAGGTTTGAAAGTCCCTCTTGGCTTTGGTAATGGAGAAGCAGCCAGGCAGATGGGACCTGCAAACCATGCAAGGCTGTGTATTTGAAGAGACAGAGTTAACTAGACCTTTTCTCAAGTCCTGAGCATCAGATAGTGGAGGTGATGACCTCTCACCATGAGCCAGCTCAACTTGCACTGGGCTGTAAAAATGAGAGACCTTCTTCTGAGTGATGAGGATATGTAGCAACACTTTCGATTTTGTACCTATATCCCTTCCCTCTTCCACTCCCTCTCCTACATCTCTCCCTACGCTTGCCCCCTGGGGATGAAATACACCATATCTAGTCCAAGTCTACCTCAACTCCTGTTGCAGCTGAAGGTGTCAGTTAAGACTTGCTTTCTTGCCTCCTGCTTTGCTGTGGGGTAAATCTCAGAAGCTCTCTCCATCATCCTCATTCCTTTGCCAGGTCCTATAGGACTAGCTGCAACCACAACACTGAGAGGGTGAAAAGCGGGGCCACCTCTCCCCATCACATGAGGTGCAACACATGTGATGAGCTGCCACTGGTGTGCTCTCAAACAACTGCTTGGCTCTTGAGTGGCTTTGCTCAAAGGCTTAATAAATCCATCAGAGGCTGCTCCAGTTCCCAAGTGTCTGCACCTCATAGGAGGGAAAGGAAAACTTATTCTTTCTTTTCATTATGAGAAATGGAGTATAGAGAAGTGAAGAGACATTTCTGAAGTTACATCCCTGACCAAATCTTTATGCCACAGCTAGCAAATAACCATTTGAATATCTTGCATTTATATTGAAGTATGAAGTACCTTCGGGTCAGACATACTCGGGGTGTTTCTACAGCACCTAGCACAACAAGGCTCATATCCTGAACAAACACTGATAATACACTATAAGCAATCCTCAGTGGTGGTGTTGAGGTTAATGTGGACTATTTTTCTGCTCTTGACCCTGCTATCTGTGAATGTCTCATCACATGTATTTATCAAATATTTAATTTCTGTTAGGGGAAAGGTAATTCTTGGGTAGAATTCCCTTGTGGGTGTAAGGCATTTAAGAGCATGTTTCCCAGTGCATCTTGGTGGGTTTAATGTACTCCTAAATCATTCTGGATGCTCTTGTCAATCTACAGGGTAGATCATCCACTTCATGTAGGTTCTGTATGTGATTGAAATGATCTTCCTGTGAAGAAGGGTCCCTCTATTTCATTTAACCATAGACTTTTTTCTGGTTCGTCGTTGCATTGTTAGTCATAATACTTGCAGTTAGTTGTACCACTTGTAAAGTAGGTACTTTTCAAGAACAGTGCAGCTCTCCAGTTATCTTCCTGAGCCTTTTCTATACAGCATCCTTCTTCTGGAGCTCCACCATATTGTCCATGCTCAGTATGTACACAACCACTTTAAAAGACTGGTCCAATCATGCTTTGTTTTGTTCATTTTCTATTTTATTTTGAAAAGCTGAGGAAGGTAGCCATGAAAAAGGGAAGCGAAAGAGATTGCAGCAGCATCCCTGAGATGCTCTGCAAAACCTTACATTTCCTTGCATTGGTAAAGCAAAAGCTCAGAGCAAGTGTCAGCTTTTGGCCACCAGCTGGAAACATTAGTAGTGATGAGTACCATGGGCAGCAAAATGCTGCCACCCAGGATTGAAGGGCAAACATCTGTGGCTGTCAGCCTATTTCCATTCAGCCTTTAAACAGCCCAGCAGAGATTTGTGGATGTGCGTGTGAGGGCCCTTTACTTATCAAAGAATATCCTTGTAATGTGTTTGGGGCTGGGTAATAATAGGCGGCATCGGTGAATGATGTTTCATTATATTTTTTTAAGTGCATGTCTTCTAGTGGGTGATTCATCAGCTGCTATTACAAGAAAGTATGTTGGGAAGCTTGCAGCTGTGGGCTCAGACTGCAGTTTCTGTGTCGTTGCTAGGGATTCTGCATTAAATATCCCAATTCTCTGCTCTTAAAACTAGGAAAAATTGACATTCTGACTTCCCATAAGAGAATGGAATACGTGATTCACAGCCCTTCTTCTGCAACATTAATCAGGCCCTGTTTACAGGGAAAAGAGCCAAGGAGGGTGGTTAGAGCCAAAGAGGTATGCTCAGAAAGCCAAATGGTGATGTCATCTGGGGCAAAACAGTAACGGCGAGCCACTTAACTGGCTGAGGTGGCTCGTAGTGGGAGCAAATCCCAGTTAAAAGATGGAGATGCATTAGGGCTTCTTGGCTGTGCCATTGACTGCTCTGGTTTTACTATGGGTTGTTTATGGAGGAGGATAACAGAGCCATCAGTGAGCACTTAGAGTTCAAGTTGGGCAGCTGAGTCCTGCAGATCTGCTGTGAGAGTGGGGGATGAGAAGTTCATAGTGCTGGGCTTTGAATCCCCAGCAACTTCTGTGTGCTGTGTGGAGTAGGTCTGGGGGGTTCTTTCCATAAGGGTGCAATGCTCTGATTTTCTTCTTGTGTCATATCCTGTTGATATGTGAGTTATTTCTTGGGCTGCCATGGTGCTGGGTAATGTACAGGTGTGTAAGGGATTGCTCCTCATCATGGTCATTTTCAACCCATGTGGAACAGGGAAGAGTTGTGACTACCTTTTTACAGATGGACTAAGGGAAATAAAGAGGGATTTCCTTGGACACACAGGAAAACAAAACCAATGTGCCTCAACTGGGAGAGGACACAACCTTCAGTAGTAAGTCCTCTGTTATAACTGTGAGATGGTTTACCTGACATCATGTGAAACCTCTTTTACACACTGGAAACACAAATTATTTTGCAAGCTGAACAAAGGTTGAACAAATCAGTTTCTGTCTCCTCTTCATTTAGAGAAAATGCTCGGGATGAGTGTGTCAAGGTTTTCATAAAACATGGTGATACTACATGGGCAAGAAAAATGTAAAGGCTGATCCCCATCCAGTCACTGCGAGGGACTTGCAGAAAGGCTCCTTCCTGGGCTTTGGACTGTTTTCTCAGGCATCCTTCTTGCAGAGTGGATCCTGACTGTCTGCCTACAGAGATGTAGAAAGGAACCTTAAGAAGAAGACTTAGAAAGTCTGACTGGCCCAACTGCATTCTTTGTGTGGCATGGAGATCTCCAGGTAAGCCAGCAGCAAGATGTTGTTTAGGAGATTAGAAGCATTTCTAAACATCACGTGTTGTCTTACTAGAAACTGTTCTCCTGGGCACTGATTAAAAGTTATTATGTTAGGGACCAGGTCAGGAAAGCTAAGGCCCACTTAGAATTAAACTTGGCTAGGGATGTTAAAGATAACAAGAAGGGATTCTATAGGCACGTATTGAATAAAAGACAGACTAGGGACAACGTAGGCTGCTTCCAGAAGCTATCAGGAGAACTGACTACCCTGGATTTGGAGAAGGCTGAGGTTCTTAATGACTTCTTTGCCTCAGTCTTCCCTGGCAAATGCTCTGACCACACCACCCAAGTCTTGGAAGGCAGACGCAGGACAGTGAGAATGGAGACCCTGGGCCCACTGTAGGAGAGGGTCTGGTTCAAGACCATCTTAAGCACCTGAAAGTGCACAAGTCCATGGGACCTGATGAAATCCATCCACATGTCCTGAAGGAGCTGCAAATGAAGTTGCTGAGCCACTGTCCATCATATTTGAAACATCATGGCAGTCAGGTGAAGTTCCCGATAACTGCAAAAAGGGAAATATAACCCCATTTTCAAGAAGGGGAAAATGGACAAGCAGGGAATTACAAAGCAGTCAGCCTCACCTCTGTGCCTGGTAAAATCTTGGAGCAGATTCCCCTGGAAGGCATGCTGAGGCACATGAAAAACAACAAGGTCCTTGGTGACAGCCAGCATGGCTTCACTAAGGGGAAATCCTGCCTAACCAATCTGGTGGTCTTCTATGACGGGGCTATGGAACTGATGGACAGGGGTAGAGCAGTTGATGTCATCTACCTGGATTTCTGCAAAGTATTTGACACTGTCCCACACAACATCCTTGTCTCTAAATTGGCGAGACATCAGTTTGATAGGTGGACCACTGGGTGGATAAAGAACTGGCTGGATGGCCGCATGCACAGAGTTGTGCTCAATGGCTCAGTGTCCAGCTGGAGACCAGTATCGAGTGGTGTCCCTCAGGAATCGGTGTTGGGATCTTGTTCAACATCTTTGTCGGTGACATGGACAGTGGGATTGAGTGCACCCTCAGCAAGTTTGCCGATGACACCAAGCTGTGTGGTTCGGTTGATACGCTGGAGGGAAGGAATGCCATCCAGAGGGAGCTTGGCACACCTGTGAGGTGGGCTGATGCCAACCTGATGGATTTTAAGCATGCCATTAGGGACTGTAGTGACAAGACAGGGGGTAATGGGCTAAAACTTAAACAGGGAAAGTTTAGATTGGATATGGGGAAGAAGTTCTTTACTGTTAGGGTGATGAAGCACTGGAATGGGTTGCTCAGGGAAGTTGTGAATGCTCCATCACTGACGGTGTTCAAGGCCAGGTTGGACAGATCCTTGGGTGGCATGGTTTAGTGTGAGGTGTCCCTGCCCATGGCAGGGGGGTTGGATCTGGATGATGTTTAGGTCCTTTCCAACCCTAACTATCCTATGATTCTCTGGTTCTAAGTTGTGGTAGACCCAGTCTGATAAAGAAGGGAAGTTTCTTGGTTGGACCAGTGGGAGTTCTCTATTCTAAGTCAGACCTTTGGTTTAGTCTTGTTCTTACAGAGAGAGAGAACAAAGAGCAAGCCAACCGGAATTTGGGATGGTATGATATTATCAGCTATGTGTCTACTGCTTCTCTGCCTAAGTTCTGATGAATGCACATACCTGGGACATAGGATTGAGGAGCCAAAACAAACTGTAGGGCTTGGCTCAGGAGAGGAAGATGATAGCATACGTCATCCACTTCAAAGCTGTAGCTCTAGTATCTAACCCAACATGGGTATGTTTCTTCATATGGTATCAAAGAGGTTGGCCACTGCTGGTGCAGTAGAACCTGAAAATACTGTGAACGGTGTGTTTAGCAGTGGCAGCAGTAGATGGTTTGTTATACCTCAGAGGCTGATTGTTTCCTCTGTTGTAAATCTGAAAGAAATCTGTAGGCTTCTTAGCAGGTAATAATAAGATAATAATGGTAGAAAATAATAACTGATAAATGAAAGAGAAGAACACAGAAAAGGAAACTGTATGGACTGGCTGAATGATTCAGGCGGGAGGGAGGTCTGTGCCCTATGCTAACTCCTTTTATGCTTTCGATCCAGTGTTTAATTCTGTCATATTTTAGCTTTTCTTTCATTCACAGCACAAGAAAATGATGAGTGGGGAAATTTAGTGGGTAACAACAGGGCATTTTGAGGCTTCGTGTAGCACAAGATGCCACTATGAAGCCAGGTACTCAGCTGGGGGTGAAGACAGTGATTTACACAAGATGATGATCTGGCTCCCCCCTTTCCTAGTATGTCCACACACATTCATCCTTATGCCAGAAACATGCAGGCCCCCATTGCAATCATTTAGTAAGTTTAAGGAAGTTCCTGTTTTGATCTTTTGTTATAATCAGTGTTATTACGAATGCAAACAATAACCAGAACAATTGTAGTCATCAATGGAGCTATTGGTGAAGAATACAGGGCTTTCCTGCTTAGACACAACTATGAAGAGGACTGTTTACTTAGCTAGCCTGTCCTTTTATAGTTACCAACAGGAAATGTTTGCAATGTTTGTGTAAGGAGACTCCGAATTATCCCACATGATCTCTTCAAAGGGATGTGAGAACAGAATGTACGTTTTAAATAAAATCTCACAGCCCTTTTTTCGCCTGAAGAGTGAGCACATATGGTTTTGATGGACTTGCCAACCTGTTGTCTCTGTCTTTACAGCCCAGGTTTGTCACATTCTCACCTCTACATGGAAAAGTTTTGGATTAAAACCCTTTTCTTATTTTTGGTTTCCCCTGAATTGCCTCAAACATTGATAGACAGTATGATAAGGCCAACTAGACTGAAACAGCCTCTATTATTGGGTGTCCAGATGCTTGCCATACTGAAGACCAACATATCCTCACAGTGGATGGCTGGAGTGGGATTGTCTGGAGTGAGAAGAAGGGACACCTGTGATCGTATAGGAACAAAAGCATGAGACAGCATCTTTTTGGGCACCTACAGGAGTGGAGTTTTGGGAACTCACTGGACTGTCAACAGATGAACCAGGGTGTCTCTCTATAAACAATAAGCTACTGTTGCAAGTGTAAATTAGGGCTTAGTTTTGTCTTGGTCTTGTTTCTTGTTACAGAGACTTATGCAACAAACACACTACAGTTCAAAAAGCATCTCAGCCTCCACCTCAGTAAACCAGTGACACGCACAGAGCAAATACCAGACACACTATGATTGACAGGGTTTTGTCATTTAAAGCTACTGAATTACCTGTTAATACCCATTAATACATGGGTGGTGGATGGAAATGTCTTGTAACCTAGATAATGGAAAACATTTATGAACGCTAGAGCTGGGGGTCCTGTTAGCTTATCACAGATAGGTAAGGAAAGTTTGGTCCACACATGTGACTATTCCCTTGCTGTACAGTGGCATTCGTATGTCAGTTTAAGATTTGAGTCCCATTAGTAGTGGGAACTATTTTATCCACATTTTACACATGGGGGAAGGGAGACAGTTTAAGGGGCTTGCCCAAGGTCACACAGGAAGCCTGTGCTAGAACCAGGATATGAACATAGATTTCCTGAGCCTCCATTTGCTGCATTAACCACAAGCTCTTCCTTCCTCCTTCATTTGGGAGAAACAACAAGTTTTCTTTAAGAGGTTCTCTGCAGGGAACTTGGCTACAAGGTTCCTCTTTGCATGTGGAGAAGACTCTACCGGCAAGTGACATCCTGGCACTGAAGCACAGCTTTGCAAGTATTTGTGTGTTTGTACCAGAAGAAACAAGTCACCCATACAAGTATCTATGCCTTTCTCTTTGGCACCGAGTTTTGCTGGCGCAGAACTGCTTTGCGGTTGTAGTGTTGTGCAATTTGATGACTGTGACCATGCCTACAAAGAACACAGCCTCTGGGAAGTGGTTTTAACCTACTGTCCCATACATAGACATCTTCATTGCAGATCTGAGCTGATTGCCCAAGGGCTGGTTAAAGAAAGGACAATAGGATAAGTTGGAGACTTGCATAAGTGAAGATGCCTTTGTCCCTGTTGGACCTAATGCCAGCTCCAGGACATGGACAAAATCTTATCTTGTATTTTCGTTTGTTACTTGCTCAGGAATACATTTCTCTCCAGATATGGCAGAAGTCAGACTTTCTCTTCCAGGTATCAGTGGAAAAGTGTCCTACAGGATCAAACAGCAGGAACTAAAAAAGGCTCATGCTCGGTGAGCACCTTGGGTGTCAATGGGTAGGAATGTCACTTCAGCATCTCATGATGATAAGCCCTACCTCTTCCATCAGGGACATGCTGGGGAAAAATGGGCCAGACACAACGTATCACCAGTTCTACATAGTTTTTGTGAGACAGAGACTTCCTTTAAGTGATATTATTGATTGATCTCTCTCAATTTCCAAGGGACAGATACTGTTCCTCTGGTATTTACTGCCATCATTGTATAGGATAGCCAGGATGAGGTAAGCAGCAGCTTGAGTTTCCTCTATCTGCTTGTGTAACCAAACCACCATTCAGAAGAGGGACTTTTTAACTTACACGCACATATACAAAATGAATTATGTTGTCAGTGGCATCACCTCTGATTACAAATGACAGTACAGTACCGTGGTATTTTCTTGTGCAGGCTGGAAGAAAAGGACATTTCCAAATAAGATTTTGTGGTTATTTTTTTGTGGTCACCTACTCCCCTCCCTATCATATTCCCCAAGGATTAACACAGATCAGACAGAGGCCACATGCGTTTTATTCTCTTAGGCATTTGTCACCATCTCACCTCCAAATTCACCTGGGCAAGGACTCAGCTGCTTATTTTAGACTACTTTTGTGCTGAGCACAGTATCTATTCACTCATGGGGAAAACAGAAACTTCCCCATCTCACCACAATATCATCACTGCTTATCTATCCTTCCATTTGGTAACCAACCATAGGGATTTTCCTTCAGGAGAGATGTTGGCTGAAGACTACAGTTCCCCGACAAAGACTGGGATGGGATGCAATCACTCAACCTAACCGCAGGCTGCAGAGGCAGAATGAGGGCAGCAAGGATAGTCTAATGGGTAACCTAAAAGATGTGCTGCCTTTGTTTCACTGCTTTACCATTAGCTGGTCCCAGGTAAGATGGTTTTATCTGACATATTGAGTCCAGTTTTTCTGCTCAGTTAATGGCTGATACAGTCTCATAAGCATAGCCCATGCTAAGAAAGTGCAAGCAGGGAAGTAGTGGATAGTGCTGGAATAGATTCTGAAGGTGGAAGGAATATCAGGCATCCTGTTAAAAATTAATCTCCAGGGTTTTGGCAGCACACTGTAAGCAGTGTTTTGCAGACAGTTACCTGTCTCACAGGCACACCCTATTACTATAGCTTTTATTGAGCTAACAAAGATGTACCCAGATACAGGGAAAAAAAAATGTTGAAAGTGCATCCTTCTCTAGCTGAAGTTTGTCTTCCTTTGGTCAAATGTAGCTTCTTCACCCCCTGCTTTTTTTCTTTTCCTTATAGTCTTCATTATGTCAGAAAGACATTCAAAATGTTTCTTGAGAATTTTTATGTATTTAGGATCTTTTTTGAGTCAAAAGTCCAATTTAATGACAGATTAATATACTTCAGGGCAAATTTGTGATTTGGGACTCTTAAAAATGAGTACAGAGAACTAAATTTGCTGCTAGAAATTCTAATGAAAAACCATGATAGCCTTCCTCCTTTGTCATTCATAGTGTCACCCTCAGTTATATTTCAGACCTGAAACTCTAGCTAAGTACTGATGTCTTCAATGGGATGTCCTTGTGGATTTAAATATTACTAACATGTGTAAGCATAGTAGACCGTATCTTATCCTAATTGATAACAAATTTTCAGAGACCTGCCAACGTGTTCTTGCTGAGACCCCAAAGTTTATTGTATTTCCTCATAACTGTGTCCTGTTCAAAAAATGTATGTGTATACATTTGCCATTAGCCACGATGCTTAAAGGATTTGGTCAACCCGTCATGGTTACGTATAGTGTGACACAGAGACCACACAGGTTGCAAATATTGATCAGTGCATGGCCAGTGTATCCTGTTTTTAAACAAAGCCAGGAGTCAAATCATTGGTGAGTGTTTGTGACTAACTTGGAAAGACAATCAGGACTTGCTTGAGGTAACAAAATGAAAAGATCAAAACCCATCTGTGCATTGTGGCAGTATAGGTCAGGCTGGGCTGTGTTTATGTAAGTTCCCATAAACCCACATGCACTAAAACCTAATAGAAATCTTCAGGTGCTACTAGATACGAGGTCAGCTGCCTCACCATGACCATCCAGATGTGCAGATATGTCTGAAATGGAAAACAGGGGATTTTACCAGTGGGATACTTCACCTCAGACCACAAAGCCTAAGACTTCAGATTCACTGACCTGAAAATCAGAGTAGGGCTGTGGTCAGAGAAAGGTCCTTTTTTTTAGGGTGAGTGTGGACAGCTGAGGGCTCTGGACCAGCATGAATCTTGAACAGCTGAGTTGTCCCCTCATGAAGGGCTATAGAACTTGATGGCAGCAATTAGTACCTGGAGAGGAGTGGTATATGTGCTGCTTTCAGCTGTGAAGGTTGCGATGTGACAGTGTCCCTGGGCTACCATTTTAGACATCTAAAGATGTCTTATTTAAGATGAAAGAGGAATCACCATGTGTCAGATGTCCATGTAGTTCAGATGAGTCTCATCTGTTGAATTCATATTTTTGGGTAGATATGTGCACAGCACTGTATGGAAATATATGAAAATATAGATTATCGTTGCTTGGCTCCTGGAAAAAGTATTCTGTGGAAACATGGGACTTGACCCTAATAAAGAGGAAAACAAGTACATGGAGCTCTGCTCCTTTCAACTAGTGTCATGTTCTGTAGACATACCTGGCGCTTTTGTGAATTTCGGGTTGTATATGATAATGTAGAAATACTAATTATGAAGGCAATTTTCATTCTCTCCACCTTCTTCACAGCCCTTGACAGCAAGTCAGGTTTTGCCTTTTGAAAGGAAAAGTTATTTTTACTCAGGTTGCGGAAGATTTTCCAAACTCCACATATATTGTTATGTCTCTCAAATGCATTACATCACAGGACTCTTCTGAAAGGTGTCCAAATCCTGCATTAAAATGCTTGTGGGAAAAGTTGAAAAAATAAATGGTTTATGTTAAATGGCATTTGGAAAAGGGAATGAAATGCATTGCACTGATATGGTAGAAAGGTAATGTACTAATGGATGCTTTAGTTTTGAATTAAGTGTTACGCTCTCCCTCATTAAACTCCATTCTGAAGTTATTTGAACTTACATATGCCTTCCCCCTCTTTGCTGCTTTTACACTGGATAGCGTGTAAGAGAAGAGTAGTGAAGTATGAACTTATGCCTTGAAAAACGTAACCAAAGCAGGTGGTTTTATGTTAAATTAGGAGAGAATCTGATCTGGCCATATTTCAAACAGTGACTTGGAGAACTCTGGAAAGCTGCAGACTCAACTTGTGACTCAAAGCTTGATGGGACCAATACTGTGTGCCTTAGAAAGCCAATGCTGCTTCAGTTCATGCTGAGAGGAAGAACAGCATTTGACATTTCGCTCAGCACATACTTGTTGAGTGTGGTGGACTTTGGCCTGTGAAGCTTGGGTACTATTGATATTAAACATCTTTATTAGTGAGACTTTTGCTCTAGAAAGGTTTATCCACATTGTGCTTTTACGGTGTTCCCATGGGCCAAATATTCTGACTGTTTGCATTGGGATACTCTGGGGACACCATGCAAGCCTTGCTTGTATGCCATGAAGGGAAGTTTATGGCCTCTTGGCCTTCACAACATCCCCTAGGAACACTTAATGTACTTTTCTGGACAACTCCAAATTTGGAAAGCTACCTGTCTGAGCATCCAGAGCCTTTAAACATATATCCCATGTATAGCTCTCTCAGCACTCCTCAGTGCCCAGTATTTCAAAGGTTTGGAGACAAACCTTGCACGTATCCATCCATATCTCAGAATCAGCCAAGTCCAGAAGGATGACTACCTGACCTCACATCGCATCCCAACCAAGCATATGATAAAAAGTATTCTGCTGGCCTCTCTTGGACCATCTCCAAAACCAGGCTTCCAGAGGTCTTGTTCTGTGATGGGAACTTACTAATGTGAGCATTGCAAACACCTGCTAAACAGTGATGGTGGCTGAGGAGAGACTTACAGGTCCCAAAGAGGATTTTGGTTCACTTTTCATAGTGTAGAGTTCTCTTTAAGGACTGTATTGTGCTGACTTTGAGAAAGAAAGCAATGACTGCATTTTATGAGGGGTCCTATACCTGTGAACATGATTCACATGTTCAGGGGATCAGTGTCTTCAGGGTATTCTCTCTTTGCTCTGTCCACTTTCAGGTTTTGATATGTTTTAGGCAGAAGTCAGGCTCCTCATTGCTCAGACTGGACAATTCTGACAAAGCTGCATGGTAAGGCAATTCATCCTCTGAAGGTATCTGTCTCCCAGATGATGGTTGGATGGCCAACATAGGTGAGATGCATAACTCAGATGGATCAAGATAAATGATACCCCACACTTATCTACCTGGTACTTAGTTGTCTGGGAACTCAAAGTACACAGGGATCAAAAAACAGTGGGTACCAGACCAAGCTTGTGCTACTGCAAGTTCATAAACATGCTTTATTAGCTGCTTCTATTAATTCCTTTACTTACTAATTGAGAAATACTAATATTAGAAGGAGATGGGCTCCTTTGTTTAGTAACATTGGTTTTGTTCACACTGAGAGCAGAGGTTGAGGATCAGGACAGCTGCCTTGTAGCCTCAGCAGCCTCCTCCCCTCCCCTCACCATGAAGACCTCAGTGTCTTCAGGAGGATGATAAGGAGACTGAATTTAAAACCAAACCCTTCAGAATAATGTTGTAAAGGCCCAGATAAACAATATTTTCACACTGTGCTGTTGGGCTTTCTCTAAGAGATACGCCAGGGAGGATAGAGGTTATATGAAGATGCTGGAGATATCAGCCTTCCTAGATCTTCAATCCAGACATTTGGCAGCAGTGCAGAGTTGGTCATATTAAAAAAGACTGAGTACTGTTTGCATGAAACTGGGAGAATTCCTTTGGATTTATTTCTATTTCTGTATTTAAGTTCATTTTTCTTTCCAGAGCTATTTCCCCACATAGCAGCAACTGCTACTGAGAGCCCACAGAGCACCTGGGAAGGTCAAAAAGATGGACATTTTAAAGAAACCAGACAACAGTTTCCTTTTATTTTATCTTGTAAACACATTTGCAGTCTAGTTAAAACAACAAAGCAAGACATTTCATACATTCAGTTCCTTAATTGAATGATAGACTAGAGCCTCGGCTGGTGTGATTCTGTATCCTTCCCTTGCAATCAATTTAGTGCCATGGGAAATTCACTTCCAAAACCCATTTTTCATAGTGAACACAGGAACTTTTCATGTAGTTTCTACCAAGGCTTTTACCACTGCTGCTGCTAACGTCATCCCATTGCTTGCAGAATGTCCAGCTCCTATAGACTTTTGCCACTGTGCCTTTGGGTGCCCTGCTACTGATCTCACTATGACTGAGGCACACTTTGGCTAACTAACTTCATTAGTCATGTACCATGAAAAGCTTTCCACTAAGCAAGGCTCAGCCCAGTCTTAGGTTTGCCAGGCCTCTTGACTGTCATGCAGATGAGGTTAATTTTTTTATGCTGAAAAGGTAATTGGACCACTTATAACACTTTAATATATATAACTCTTATAATGTATAACACTTCAAATATATAACACTTATAATGTCATACAATGGCTTTACAATAACCCAGCTGAGCCAAGCACTTTATTGTTTTAAAGACACCTAACTCACTTTTAAAGGAAGTTAACATGGTTACTCAGGTCATTTTGCAAGTTTTTTGGTGATATAGTCTTGTTCATGAATGTACACATTTCTTTCAAGACGATATATACCTAAACCACAGTGCACGGACATGAGTCAATAAAGGAAACAATTCTTGTAAGTTTATATGCATTGATACTGTTTGTTAAAAACAGGCTATGGCAACAGAATTGCACAACAAGATGCTGCCATCTGAAAACAGCAACTGCTGTATAACGCTGGTGCGTATCATTGGATCAGTGAGGAAAGTGGTAAACTAAAGTCTAAATGGGCTGTGCATGTACTTGAACTTCAGAATGTCACTGGGTTTTCAATTGCCAGTAAAAAAACCCAAACAGAATCCTTCCCCCTTACTTTTATAACCTCCCATTTGCAAAGGGAAGTCGAAGGTTTGTGTGGATCTCTGCAATTTGCTCACCTGTGCAGAGATAGGAAAGGGAGGGAGGGGGTGAGAAAAACCTCACAGTTCTTTTCTCTCCTGTTTTTATGCAACTGTTGGTATCCGCACACAGGTCTTCAGGCAGCTTGAGTGTCATAAGGGGTTTTTACATCGTCCAGCCTGGCAGTCAGCTTAAGGAAAATGCACATTTTGGCATAAAAACTAAAGTCCAGGGTAACTTAAAAGGTTTCTCGATGGCTGATTTTGCCCCGTGCCAGGTCTGTGTGATGCACTGGCTGTATGAAAATCAAAAGGAGAAATTAAAAACAAAAGAGAAGGAAAAACATAAAGAAAAAGGGGAGAAACTTTATTTGAAGCCTAAAATCATGCCAAGGAGGGCGCTTTCTGCAGGCTGATATAGAGCAGGGCAATCAGAGCTCTTGGTACAGTAAGCGGAAAGCAGAGCAGCTGCGCTGTGTTTTACCTCTTTGAAACTTCTAACAGGAAGCAGCCCTGACGTGGGGCAGGGAACCAGTCCTTCAAATGCTGGAAGGCTCTCAGTGCTCTCAGCACTCAGCACTTTGCAAGAGGCACCCACATCTTCTCCGGTGCTCAACTTACAGAGGGGCACTGTTCAGCAATTCTGCTGCAGCCTCTGCAGATCCTGGTTTTCCTCTCTCAGCTTCCCCAGTGCTGGCCCAGAGGAGACATTTACAGCTTCTGCCAAGCCTCCCTCATCTCCAACGGTGAATTTCTAGCTCAGCATTAGGCCAGTCGCTCTCCTAATACACTTTGGGGGCTTAAATTGCACAACAGAACAAGCACAGGAGCCTCTTTGCCATGCAAGGCAGTATTATGAATTCCTACATAATTCCGGGCAGATATGAATCATGCCAACTCGCATGGCAGCACACATGAGGTGAGATGTGAAATTCAGGGCAGCAAAGTGGATTTTTAAGCATCCCAAAGGTCAAATTATAAGGGCTGCTTGAAGCTCCATTTACACGAGCAGAAACCTTGCTGCATGCAAACACACGTGTGCAGACATCCCTTCATGCAGGCTTACATGTAAAAAGAACTCTTTTTTCTTCTCTTTTTCTTCTTGATAGGCATGTTGTGGAAAATGTGTGTCTCTGTGGGTCTGGTGACATGCAAATGTTTATGTGGGTGTTAAAAAGAAAATGGAGAAGGTGTGAAGCATATATTCAGAGAGCCAGAAGCCACACACAGGCTTCTATTTATAGCACCCCCATGGTGAAATAGAGAAAACGAACTGCAGCTTCTATCTGCTGCTCCCAACTGAAGTTTGGCAAGAGCAGATAAAACCTTTTAGGGTCTCTTTGTAGTTGTAACTGACAACAAAAAGTGATGAGTTAGCTGTTTCCTCTGCGACCCTCCTAAGCAGGTGAGGAAGTCAACCGCTGCGTGAGTGGAACAAGCTGACGCTGCCTCGGTGCCTGGAAGTGAACTTCTTGTCATGCAGAGCCCCTGGTCAAAACCCAGAAATAGCTCTTGTTCTGAGCACAACTGCCTCCCAACCTGGAATCCTAGCCCCAGGTGAAGAATTCATGATCCAGGCACCTGGGGGTGCATCAATGTTTCCACTTCTTTCTAGTTACATCTGTCAGAAAGAGAAAAACAGAGAACCAGGGTCCTAGTATCAGAGCTGAGATCTGAGGTTATGGTTCAAACCCACTGATGATTTCTTATGCCAATAATAGAATGACTGCAGTTCTGCTCTCTCTTTTTACTTTGATGGATTCTTCTCAAATAGGATCGACTAAAATGTGATCCTGCTGCTGCATAGCATCCTTTCTTTCATCTTTCACTCCTTGCTTTCCTGAGGGCACTAATTGAAGTATTTTCCTGCTTGAAGCTCATATATTCAGTGAGTGAGTCGGCATCTCGCTACCCACCTCTTTCCTCCGTGAAGGCTGGTCTTCGTAGTACCTGTTGTTGGCCACTCTAGACTCTTATGCTAGTGTACGACTTACATAGTCTCTTTCTCAGCTCCTCATTCCGTGACACCTTCAAATCACAGAACTTGTGCAAACTGTGGATTTCTCCATGAGCAGTTGGGAGCCACCGATTTTCCTTTTGCTTGGGTGCTAGAGGTGGGTTTGGCACTTGGAAAACGGCAGGGCTGGGAGCTGAATATCGAGATCCTGCCTTAGGTCTGGGCTTTGGCCTAGTGGTGGTGGAAAAAGTCACTTAAAGCTGACCTCTTTTTTCTCCCTATGGGGTTTGTATTTATTTATTTATTTTATAAAATGCAAAGAATACAACCAGATCGAAATATTTTGTGACGGTGTTTCTCACAGCACATACTTTACTCAGAGATAAAAATCCAGAATTATTAAGTAATTATTAAACAGCCACAAACCTCCATTTCCATGTTTTAAAATGAAGTATGTTGATATTTTTCTTTAAAAGGCAGTTTTGAGTCATAATTTGTGTGCGTGTAGTTTTAAAAAAACAATGTCTAAAAGCCTGAGAGAAAATATGCACCTGTATTAAATTTGAATGAAATTACTATTTTGGAATTAATCTTTGAACTCTGTTGACTCACCAAAAATTCTCAATATTTTCATTCTGAGTTGATCTGAATTGAATTTTTATCAAACTCTGTATTTTAATAATTCAAGTGAACCAATAAATTAGTTATTTGCATGGTCCTAAGATAATATTAAGCAGCGAGTTTTGTCTCTCTCTCATCTGGAATTGCTGGCAAAGCAATTAGATTGAACTTCTCTTTCATTCTAATATTGGTTTGTTTCATTCATTCAATATGAATACTGCTTTGATTGAACAAACTGGTCACATGGAGCACTGTCTGTTCCTTGACTGGAATAGAACATACCTCTTAGAGATGATCAACCCTGAGGTCTGTTTTTAGAAACGTGCATGTTAAGTGAGTTCTTCCATGTCTAATATCATTGCTGGGTTTAGACCAATGCCTTTCTCTGCGGGGTGATATCTCTGTGAGTGTATTGTTTTGGCAAACTCTCTTCTCAGATTTGGGCCTTGCCTCCTGGTGCAAGCATTACTAATAATAGATTCACTACTAAGAAATTCTTGCATTTTCTTTGGTGAATGCTCCTTAGTATTTGCTTGAATTTGCGTGTTTTCTTCTGTGTCAATAAACTGCTTCCATAGATGTTGATAGGGAGTGATCACAGGGAGTGACAAACACTGCCGAGATGCTTTCCTTTCAAGCAATAACTGAAAAAGCACCATCTCTTTGGAAATTTTTTGTTTAATCTTGGTCACTTTTAATTCTGTTCTTTTTGTGTTGCTTTCCTGGTAATAAAAATAAAGTAAATGTCCCTTTAGAAACAAACAAACCAACCAACCAACCAACCAGAACTTACTTTATAAGCACAGGTTCTACATAAACCCCAGCAGTCAAACCACCCTCTGTTATAGAGGAAACCAGCCAGGTCTTTGCAAAATAAAGGTGGAACATGTTCTTCACTCCTACTTTTCTCACGTACCTAGACCAAAAGTCAACGTGAAAAGCTGGCTTTGCACTCACCTACAGGTCAGCAAGGGCAAACAAATTAAGTCCCTAACGCATGTCAAACCACTGCTGTGGGTGTGGGTGTGTCACTGGAGGACACTGATTTGCACCGTGCTTCAGTTACCCAATCGTCTTCTTGGGTAATGTGCTCCACTGCAATGGTATGAGAAGCCTTGCTCAAGGTTCTGCCTGCTTTGAGACACTGTCCTTGCCCTAGAGAGCTTTCAGCTGAAGGGACAAAGACAGAAAGAGGAGAAAATAATGGAGAAACTATTGCCAAGGGTAATAAAACAGGCCAGTGCTGGAAGAAACTTATTTCTCTCTCCTTCTACAGTGCCCATGGCGTTGATGGAGACATGTCTAGTCCTGGGGGTTTTAGGCACATTTCTGTATTTGTTATTTTAGCATAGTTATGAAGCTTTAGATGAGGCACTGCGTAACTGCTGGTTCTAAGCCTAAGGTAAAACACTTCATGGTGTCCTCAGGACTTTAAACTTGAGTTAGGTGAAACATGTTAAAGCACAGCTAAGCTGCTTCAGCTCACTAGTCAGGGCAGAAATAGAGGGGAGAGAGAGGTCCTTCGGTTTAGCCCCAAGGCAAACTCATGGTGAAGTGGGGTTCAGGGATGAAGGACTGACCTCAGCAAATTCACCTCAGTCAAATTAAATGTTTTCTCTTTATTATAGTTTTACCTCAGGATAACTCAGGCACCTCAGCCATTCTGAGGTTGAGAAAGAAACCCCAAACCCAGCTTTTTCAAGCTGCAAAGGCAAGCCCTAACTGTAGACTTAGCTGAAGGGCTCACTTTCGCTTGGGATGCTTGGTAGATCAGCACTGCCAATTAGTTTAATATATCACAGTAATAATTGTGGGTATTCCTTCAGAGCCCACCCATCTTTTCTCTTTTTCATCTTTGCTAAAATGAGCAAGGATTTAGCCAATGTATTGAGGGAGAAGGGAAGGTAGCAGCTCCCAAAAGAAGCTGCCAATAATTAGGAGCACATATTCTAGAGCTACTCATGCATGCTGGTCTCTGAACTGTCTCTGTAACAGGAGCAAGAAGGTTTCATTGGCAACAACTGTTCTACAGTCCTCAGGTGCAGCATTTGGACTTCTTTATTCCCTTTCTCCAGTACAAAAAGCTACCCCCTTTCATCCCACCCTACCTTGTACGAAATTGAACCAAACCTAAGCAAAAAGATGGGGCTGGCAAAGCTCCAGCCGAGTGCAGAGGGTATGTTCAAAAGCAGGAAGCTGTGGCAAAGCTGAGTCGCTGAAAAGCTACTGGAGCTAATATATTGTGGTCATGGGGATAGGCAGCAGCATCTGTGTAGTGATGGGAAGACTCAAAAGCACCTTCAAAACATGCTTGTAAAATACTGCTGATCTTTGCAGTTTGGGCTTTTGTGCTTCAAGCATTTAGAACACCTTTTGCGTTGATGAGCTGGGCGTATAGTTTATCCTTATGTGCAACATGTGCCTTTCAGAAGCCTTGTTTGCTGCCTGTGCGCTGAAACACAGAGGTAGGCTTTGAAGGTGAAAGGGATGCGTAAGATTGGGTTCATCTGGCAGCATTTGTGACGGCATCTGGGGTTAAAGCAGGCTGTAAACTCTCGCTGGTGAATAGCTGCCTTCGCCCTGCTCTTTCCACGGCAGTGTGAAAAGCCAGGCGTGCACTTGTGGATTGACTAATTCTTTTACAGGGTGGAAAAAAAGGTGCTGGCTGTGAAGCTAATAAAACCCACCAGGTGGTCAAGATAACATGGAGGCCTATTGTTCTAGGAGATTGTTTCATTTATTAATACAGACTGCGATGATGAGAACAGGATGCATAATACTGTCATGTGAGATAAGGAGTGAGAAGATGGAAGGGTGAGTTAAGATGTCCCTTTCCTTCTCTGGCTGCCCTTGAGAGGGAGGAAGGAGTGGCTATGTTTCAGATCTGAAGAATCAGTGCAAGCTGAGATAAAGGGAGGACTTCCAACAGTACATCAGTAGCTGCTACCTTAAGGTGCCACAGTTCATTAGGGAGCTGCAGCCAGCACACATGGAGGGAGGGACAAGCTCCAGTCACCTTTCTTGAGCTCTCTGCTCTTCTAGATGCTTGTAGGTGCCTGCCCTTGTAGATGTATTGGTTTTGAGTAGGGCCTCAGAGACTGTTTCATGTGTTTCTTAGTGCCTGGACTGGGTATAATGAATCACTTATGCCTGATGGAAGTACAGATGTAATTTCTGTGGTCCTTACTCTGCTGAGGGCCAGAAAATACATACACATCCAAGGCACCTACTGACTTGTGGAGCCTGGACAAACCAACCAGGAATTACTGATAACCTGCATGCTGGTTTTATGTGTTTTTGGAGCTTTTCAGCTTTTCAGCCCTGCTCTCAGATGGAAGAAACTGTGAGCATGTGTCAAGTGGGTTAGTGGAGCTGCGTCAAAACCCGCACTCAGATCATGCTCACTGCTTGCCCATCATCTGGTCCGTAAACCTAAGGCCTAACCTGTCTAACCATAAGTGCATAAAAGAAGGAGCTAGCTGAAGGAGAGAGGTAAGTGCTCAGACAAGTGACAGAAATTGAGTGGGATGGGTCTGGATCTCCCAGGCCACCTCAGGGCTCTGTGAAAGATGATGCTTTGAGTCTTCTTGGCATCCTAGTGCTTACATAGTTAGGATGAAAGAAATGTAAAAAGAGATGGATGTCAGCACCACCTTCAAGCTGGGGCTTCTCTGGGTAGCTAGGTCCTTTGTACAATCTGCAGCCAGCAAGGTGACCAAGGAGCATTTATTGATGAAGCTGGTATCATCAAGCCTGCTCTTACATCCCAATATAGAAGCTGAACAAAGTGCATAATGCATTCTCTGGTCCAAAATATCTTCCATGCTGTATCTCTGCTGTGGGATCACATTCAGGGATCAAATACACTGCTGTGGGATCAATATTCAGCTCTACTCTCAGATGGTGAGTAGAAGGGTCAAAGAAATGAAGAGCAAAAGCCTTGCTTTTTCCTAGAGAGTATGCTCTGTACCTGTGTGGTGGAACCAGAGTTAAAGAAAATAATTTATGTTGGCCTGAGCTGTGGTTTGGAAAGAGAAAAGGGGAAAAGAAACAAAACAAAAACACTGGCCCACAAAGAAGAGAAAACAGGAAGGGAAAAGAACAAAACATCCTGTACCCAGCAGCCAGTCAGTCGAGGAGGGAGGGTCCATGTCATCTGTATTCCTCTGCTGAAGTGGGCGCAGGCAGCCTTCATCAATCTGTGCTGCTGAAACCTTTCCTTTCTTCAGCTTTTCAGCTCCTCTGATCGTGTGGCGTCTCCTGTTTATCCCTGAGCTGGACCAGCAGGACCAAAGGTGGTCTCAGACATTTCCTCCTCTCTCAATGCCACTTCGTGATGGGTGAGAGCATCTGCAGACTGTACCATTCCCAGCTCCTCTCCTGGGATGGGTATCAGAGAGCTCCACTGAGCATTGACAGATGTAAGCTCACCTTGTCCTGCTTCAAGGTGAGGGACAAGCACCAAGCTTGATGCTAAGCCATGCAGTCAGCACTGTACTGTGGACGAGCTAACAATGGCCTGAACTGGACCTGAGCTTAGGCTGAGAAACTCGAGGCTCTCTGCATTTGACTGTGTGAAAGTGCCTCTTATTCTTCATCACAACTGCTAACACAGAATGAAACCAGTGTGGAGACCTTGTTGTTGTCTCTGCTCAAGAAAGCCAGTTTTCAGGGTGGGGTGGCTAGGATGGGTTGAAGGGGGAGGCTCAAACCCATGCTGTTTATTCTGAGGTGAGAACAGAACACAGTGAATCAGATTTGCTAATACAGCATCTTTTGAGAGCCTGAAAGATGGGTAAACCCAGTAGTTTTGATGGGGGGAAACCTCTCCTTTAATATCATTTACTAAGCCCAGCTAATCACTAGTCAGGTGCCTCTCTCCTGGTCATCATTTGTGTGGTCTTGCTCAAGTGGATGTGATTTCCTCCAAACCCTATAAATGTCACTTCTTAATCTGTTCCAGAGTTACTGCCTCCTTCTCCAAGCAGACTTCATGCATGAATCTATCACTGAGCTGCCAGAGTTAATCCTCTCCCCTGACTTTACTTCTGGAGAGGGGAGAATTAGGTTTTGAGACAGGGGCAGGATGTTTCTAATACATGATCTCATGGCTGGGAAGTCAGACACACTACTTCTGACCCATTACAGGCAGAAGGGGAGGATGGAAACTTCACGTACCAGCAAGAGGTAAAGCCTGAATGAAGTCTCTAAAAGCTGATAGTGATAACATAGTCCTTGAGGTCAGCTGAACTGGCATGAAAATGCACACAGCTTCTGCTTAGTCAGCTTCACTAAATGATGAAGGCAGCCTATGAGAGGAGATTGGACATTCAGCTTCTCCCATGCATTTTGTCTTGGTTCTCCCTCTAAAAGTATGCCAGGAGATTTTTTCCCTGTTTTTCCTGTTGAAGATCTCCCTATTGAAAGCTTAGAGACAACATATTTATTTAAGAACAGATGTAGCAGATGCAATTTGAAGAACTTCCCCATTTCCCCAAATCCTTTAAACTTGGAGAATGATTTAATTTTTATAATGACGTATTAGTTATTTAGGTGCTTTAAGAGGTGCTGCCTTCATAAAATATCATTTACCACTGACTCCCTGCTATCCCTTGTCCTCTCATTTTCAGCCCCTGCCATCCCATACCTTCTCTTTTCCAGCTTGTTTATTTTAGAGTGCAAAGCTACTTAGAATTATTTATTTTTGGATCAGCTACTGATTCACTTAGTGACTAACTCATTTCATCACTTGATGCCTCACTTTACCTATACATTAAGAAGGATTAGTAGTACCTGCTTTTCAGGGCTGTTAGCAGTTAAAATTAATTCATGCTTAAAATGTTTATAAAGAGATTTGAGATCCTTGGTTACTGGAGGCTAGGGAGCTGCAAAGTATCTTATTTTTACTTAATGGTGGGGTTTTTTTGTGTACCTTCGCACTACAAAAGTACAAGAAGCCTTGCACTTAGTTGAGAGTCTATTATTCCCAGTGCTTAGTTTAAATTCCAGTTCAGATACAAGTATTTTGTCTGCATATTTTTTCCCCTGATGTTTCTATCAGACTTAATGTCCTGATCCCCTTTACTGAGAAACATTGGATGGTGGGAAATGTGGCAATGAGTATCACAGGGTGGATAATATTGCTGTGCAATGTTGTTTGGTGCCCTTAAAACACCTGATGTGCTCTTCTTCAGAGGTGACTGCATCTTGTTACTACAGCAAAATATGTAGCAAGAAAGCCAAAAGACTGTCACAACATTAGTGATAGTGTTGTGCACTGAGTAGAAACATTTTGTTGGCGCTGTGGGAGGTTGCCATGAGTCTACCAGGAAGAAGGAAAGGACAGCAAACCAGAAGACACAAGGGGAGTGTGCCTAAATGAAGCCTGAAATCAATTGGCAATTATTTCATGTTTATTGAGTAATCTACTAAATGGTAGTGCCAGTGACCGCATCTGCTACTGATAGCACATTGCTATGCAAATAGTACTTACAGGAGGGGTATATTTGGACTCGAATATGAGTATGTGAGCAGATCATACTGGCTAGGTTGGATGGGGCTTAGAACAACCTTGTCTAGTGGAAGGTGTCCCTCCCCATGGCAGGGGATTGGAACCGGAAGAGCTTTAAGATCCTTTCCAACCCAAACCATTCTGTGATTCTATGACTACCGATCAGTTTGGTTGTGCTAAAAATAGCTCTACTGAAATTAGTAAAGACTTATTCTGTTGCCTCATCTCTCACAAATGACTGGTTTCTGTAATGCAGAAAATGCAGTTCTGGGGAAAATAACACAGCGAGTGTAGACCACTGGCCCTGCCCTCAACCCTGTCTGTGGGAACGGTAGGAATTGCTTCCACAGTGGCTATTGCCACTTGAGGTTCTTCCTCTGATGGGAGAATTGGCGAGCTTTATTACTGCATGCATTCAGCATCACAAAATACAGTAGCCAGAATACAGCCCAGGACAAGGCCTCCCTTTGACAATAACTTTATTTTCTGGACTTAGTCTGTTAGCTGATGCCCTTTTTCCATCTTGGCAGACTGCAGCAATTATCTAGATGACATATATAGGGAGGCCACGAATTATTAACAATTAACCCAGCTCTGGAGTCACTGCCAAGTATTTGTTGGTTCGTAAAGGAAGTCTAAGTGAGTAAACCATGCTGAGTGACAATAGCTCTGCTTCCCAGCCAGACTGAACAGCTCGTAATGTAACTCAAATGTTTCCTCTTGCTTATAAAAGAGCAGACAAGGAAAGGGCAAAAAGGACATTTGGAGGAACGCAAGACTGGAAAAACAACCACTGATGTAATGTACTTTCTAAACTAAACATAAAGCATGCACTGTTGCAGCCATTGAAATAATGATTAAAAAGAAAAGCTTTGTCTTCTTAGTTCTGAGTACTGAAAGAAAAAGTGTGAGCAATTCTATGTTGGATGCTTGGAAATATATTCCTTGCACAGTCGTCTGTGCCCCTGCTAAAGAGGAACACAAAAAGTAGAAAAATTGGATGAGATAGAGGGCATAGAACTGTGCATGAGAACCAGAGCACAAAAGGGAGAGGAGCAATGGAAATATCATAGACCTCTAGTGACCATCTATGTAGTCCTACAAGGCTCAGATTGGGAAGATGTCATCATTGTGCAAAGACATGGTAAAAGGTCTGGGTTTTGGAAAGAGCTTAGAAGTTGAATAAATAGGATGGCAAAAGGGGGGTTAATTTACAACCCCATTTCACAGAAGGATAACTAAAGTATGGACAGATCAAAGCCTCTTTGCTGCCTGCCCTTTTCTATATGTCTAATCTGGCCCATTCACTGACACCCCTTCTGACAGCAGAGTTAAGTAGGTGCATTGGTGTTTTCAGGACTGGGACCTATGTGACTTGCCCAAAATCACAGAGGAAGTGTGTAGGAATAATACCCAGATCTCTTGAGTCCCGCATCACTCTCTCAACCACAAAAACCATCCTTCCTGTCTCTGCATAAAGACAGAGCTGAGAGAAGTGATTTTATGTACACATGCACATATGCAGAGTGCCTTATAAGGCATATAGGCACACTAAGGTGAAAGTTTAATCAGAAATCACATAAATTCAGAGTGATTTTTTGTTTTATAAAGCCACCGTGTTTCTCTTTCTCTTTCTCCCTCAGCTTTCCTCCATTTCAAGCATCACAACAGCGCTTACTTACATAAGGTTTCTGAATGCATTTTATGGAATGAAAGAAAAATCATGTGAATCTTAGCTGGAGCAAAGCCATAGAGCTTGATTTCATAATGCAAATCATTACAACTTTGGGGCATCTGGTATGAGTCTATGAATTTCTTTGTATATGATGTGAACCTTTTTCTCTGGGAGGGTCTGAAGTAGAAACAATGAGAAATTTGTCCTCCTTCTGCCCTGAATGCTCACGTTCAACGTAAATAATGACAAAGTTTGATAAAGTTACCCAGTAGATCCGGCTGGAATTAGTAGAGAAATTCTGTATTAAACTAGCACACAGCTGGGCTGTGTTTTCAAATGTTTTTACTGGAGATTGGTAGGTGACAAGTTCAAAACATACAAAAGGAATTTATGCCATGTCATTAAGCAGCAGAATTCCTTGCTGCTGTGAATTGCCTGGATACCAAGAAATTTACATGGAGCAGATAAGAAACTGCACAAATCTGTGAAAGAAAAGATCATTTAGGGTTGTGGGTTGCAAAGATACATTGCTGGATTGAGGAATCTCTCAGACACAAGTTCTTTGGATGAAGGAAAGAAGACTGCATTAGTGAATTCCAAGATATTAGAGGTGGTATTCCCAGAAATGCTCAGACTTGGGCTGTCTTTCCAATGTTAGTAAACACTCATACCAGTGAAGGTAAAGAAAAGCCAGTGGACAGGGTGGGCTGTTCAGTCATCTAAGAGACAGGCAATGCATTTAAATCTGGTTGGGTAGGCTTACCCTCTTCACTGGGGAGATACAGGCACCTCTGGAGACTGATTCATCCTATCCTAAGGCAGAAGTCCAAGATAAGTGGGGTCAATCACCCACTGTCTCACTTCATGACTTTAATAGAAGCCAATGTAAATAATTTATTTGGTATGTCTAGGGCAGGATTCAGTTAGAGACTGGAATTTTGGAAGTACACATGTGAGGTAGGTGCTTTATCTCTCTTAAGAGCAAATGGAGACATAGTAAAGACAGTCTGTGGAGCCTATGTTTCATTTTACTCTGCAGTAGACAAATTTGGTCAGCTGCATGCCTCTAGGTTTAAAGATTACTTGGTGGTGATTGCTGCCTGAGCTATCATAGTGGATCTGGCCTCACCTCCAGCAGATACCCTTTAGTACGATGCAGATGCCATGTCACACGTGTCACACCTGCCATATGGCAATCTTGGATATATTAGATCATCTCAGATGGTGTTTAAGCGGCTGAATCAAATCCCTGCACTCCATTTACTACAGTGAGTTTAAATGTGCTTCAATTCATCTGCCCCAACATGGTGCCTAGTACACTTTGAAGTGCCTCTTGGTATTTCTTTTCTGTTGTTTTTGAGCACCTCTCCAGAAAGGCACGGGCTTCCCATAGGTTATATCATGTCTACCAAATGAATTGATAGCTTGAATAGCTGACTTCTAAAATTATAGTGGACATCCAGATATGAGCAACTGAATTCATTTACATATAAACACTTTCACACAGACATGTAAATTTGGGTGTCTCTGTCTGGTGCTGAATCCCTTCTTCTAGATGGCCAAACTGAAGTAAAATGAGTTCTACCATAAAATTGTTTTGAATAATTCCACCTTAAGAACAGCAGGAGCACAACAGTTTCCAGGAGCACTCAGTATCCTCAGTAAGGAGCTCTTCCTTTTTTATCTCTTCTCCCCAGAACTTCCTCCTCCAAAAGCCTTGCTTGACAGCAGGTGTAGAGCTCCAGCTCCTGAATGAGGGAGACACTTGTTCACAAAGGGCCCTTCCAGAATTAGTTATAAAAACCTCATGCATAAAAGTAACAGTTTTTACTTTTAGGAATGAATAAACCAGAGAGATATTTTTTTTTTTTTCCACAGAATTTAGTGTTTCATAATAGTGGGAAAAAAAGGTTTCTTAAATTTGTAACACAATAAAAAAAGCCAGCTGCTACTTTACACCAGCTCTCGGTACAGTAAACGGAAAGCGGCTTTTAATCACTGGATGGCCATTAGTTTGACAGAGCCTCTTCATCACAAACCACAAGTCACTCTCGCACATGGAAGCAATTTTGATTTTCCTCTGGGAGAGAAAATTCCCTGCTTCTTCCAAAATCTTTGACAGTTAGGATGGCTTAGCTCAAAGCTTCTTGGTCAGGGTGCATTGACATAGATGGGCACACATGGATGAAGCTTACTTTGCCTACACTTCAAGTTGGCTGGATGTAGGCCAGCTCTGAAGTGGAAGCCAGAAATCATGTTAGAATGGAGCTTTGCCCAAGCTAATAAGAGCTGTTGGAAGCACATGCTGAGAAGTAAGACATTAGTTTGGGCAATGCATCATTTTCATATAGCTACAAAACTTCCACACAGGAGTTCCTGATCCTGGGTACCCATGTCCAGGTGTATTCACTAATGGGGGTCTTCAGGAGAAAGAAACATTAAAATTAGCCCAAATTCTACCAAGAACTTCTGCTGACGTATTGAATGTTGGATCAGGCCCACAGTTAAAAAAACTTATTCTTAAAACAATATACAGCTAGGGTTTAGAGGAAAACATAATTCTAGAGCTCCCTATCCAGCAGATTCTGCTTTATAGCTATTGGCTGTTTCTATTTACTCTCCAACTGGCTCACAGCACCAGGCTATAGGAGACTAGCTGGTGATCAGGGCAGCTTGCCTGGTTCTCTGCATCACATGTAGAGATAACAATGGCATTTGTATGCCATAGCATACAAATGAGTGATTAGTTTATCACTCATTTACCACTGAATGATAAATTAATACAAAGCCTTAGATATTTCTCTTCAAGCATAATCTGAAGGATGCTGCATAGTCTTCCACATGAAACGTATTCACCTACATGCTTTTTTCATGCATTGCAAGGTAGGATGTGGAATAGTTCTACATCCTTGTGCACATTTGAAGCCTTCTAAGCTCATCAAATACGCTTACTTCATCTGGTGTCCAACCGTTTGGACTTTCCAGGTCCTCAGAGTGCTCATAGAAAATGTTTTAAATTGCATGTCACTTTTTAATAATGAAAATAGTTTGAGGACTGAAGGACTGCATGAAGGATTGCACACATGGGGTCTTTTTCTCTCCAAATATTGCTCTAATCAAAACAAAGACTTAAAAAAAATGTCCTTTCGAAGGTAATTTTGGTCCTGAGGTCACAATTAAGTAGTAGGACATCAACAGTTAACAGTGCAGAACCTGGTTCTTCCTAAACTGGTGTGAATTTTTAGTAAAGCCAGAGACGTCAAATGCATGATGCTGATGTGAAGCCAGCATGAGTGAGAGTAGAATCAAACCTCTGGTGAATTATCATTACTCTGAATTTCTCTGATTTCTGGCAGGTTTATGGCAAGTTCCTTACAATATTTCTGTGCAAAAAACAGTGTTTTTGCATGTGTGTGTTTAACGTCCTGTCTATTTGAATGCTGCGTAACCACAGCGTGTTCCCCAGGGGCATCCCTCCTACATATACATGAAGTTCTGCTTAATGTTTCACTTGGATTTATTTGAATCTTTTATTATTACAGTACTGAATGAATTCTTGCATTAAAAACACTTGTCCCAGTGATTTCACCAGGAGTTGGGGTTTTTTCTTTTTCAATTACTTCATCACATGGAGGCATTGACACTGTAGATACAACTCATTGCTGCAGAGATTCTGAGAAACTACCCATAAGACATTTAATAGTCTAATTAAACGCATATAAAACCAAGTGTTGTCAGGTCATACATGAACACTTTTTAGCTAGTATGGATTAAATTTGGGAGAAAAGAGTCTTTTGAAACATCTTTTCTGATGGACCAATTTTCTGAATGGAAATGGAGAGTGTTTCTGGACAATGTGACAAGATCAGAAGTTTTAAAGCATTTATAGTGTTCAGCACCTCACAAACCAGAAGTTTTCATGTATTTTTTTCCCAGCTTTGCATAGAGAATATAACTACGCTAATTCTCAGGTCAATTTAGGTTATCTTGGAAAGGACAACGTGGTTGCTCTGAAGTCCATAAATTTGATCAATTAAAATAATTGATCAAATTTGAGTAATTTCATCTATTCTGTGTAAGTAAAACCTATGTATGGATGAGGGATGCAAGTCTTCTACTGGATCTCTGAATGCTTCTGGGAGGTCCTATGATACCTATTGGCAGTTTCTATCAATACTGACAAAAATGCCAGGTCAAAGCATGCTTCTGCATGCGAGAGTCATTGATTTGGCTCATTGCTCCAGCCAGGGGACCTTTTTCCCTATCACAGACAACACGAGCCTTTGATTTCTGCACTGTCATGAGACACGTACATATGGCTAACTAGGTAGCGAGCTAATTGCGTCTGGGGTTTGTAAATCAAGTTGGCAAATCTGAAAGGTTTCACTTAGCGAACTGGGTTTCTCTCTTTTTTTTTTTTTTTAATGGGGGAAAAAAAAGTCTATTTTCATAAGAAAACACAAATTAGTAAATTTTACTGTCATTTAGTAACCTGCTAATTTAGATTAAACTGAGGGATAGCAGGAGGGAAGAGGAGAAGTAGTTCAAAGATGCTACCTTCCTACAATATCTGAGAAAAGAGTTGACAAATCAGTGCTCTCATCAGCATTATGCCAAAGAGAAAGGCGTTGCTCTAAACTTGGCAATGATATTAGACACGGAAGAGCTCATATAAGCAGCAGGAAACCAGACTAGCATGTTTTTTAGTTTTCACAGGCCTAGAAAGTGAAATATCCTTAGCCCAAGGAGAGTACACAAGGAGCAATGCTTTTTGTATCACTTTTAACCACCTGCTTTTGTTCACTACTGCAGTGCAAAATGATGGTTTTGCCTCAATTCATTGACACTATCACAAAGACAACATCAAATCACACTTTAGAGTCCCTGCCTCTTTCCAGGTTGAAGTTCAGGCCATGCTGAATGTCCAGATCCTCTCTATAATCAGCAGAGAGCAACAAACACTTCCCCAGGATGATTATTCCATCCTAAATGAAACAGCCTACAGAGACAGGCTGACTAACCTTTCAGGTGTACCGTGTTGTCCACTGAGTATAGATGGATCCTGCGTTTCTAGCCTATCCTTGAAAGCAACAACTGAGAGGAACCACATAGTGGTTAATACCAGATCAATGGATAGTTCTCCCCAGGGCACTGCCAAAAACCCTGGCAGGAGGTGACCTGAACTGTCCCACCAAGGTAGGTGTGACAGATAAATAAACCACCGATGTTAACTGGGCTTTTTTGTTTGGAACTGGGCAAAGTCCCAGCATCCTGAGAAGAAAAGAGCTGTTCTTGTCCAGCCTGGTCTAGATTCCCAGGGAGAGGTTTAATTAGGCATTGGGCTTTCAATAGGCAGAGGGAACTTGAAGTGCATTTTGAACAGGCCATTTTCCACTCCAAACTCCAGGTCTCCTCTCAGACAGTCATTGGATTTCCCAGCTGCTCTACTAAAAATAAATTGATGAAAACTGAAAACTTTCTCTTGGCAAGGATTTTGACAAGTGCCTAATGTAGACCTGTGCTGATGCAGTCAATGAGTAATAATATCAGCATAGCCAGTTATGGGAGAGGTTTATATTTTTCCTTTCTCTTTTTCCTTAGGAAGGGGGAGGGCTGCGCTGTAGCACATTATTTACAGTGCAACATGATTCAATTGCCAGAGGGGGAAAAAAAGTCAACCTATTGTTTGAGGACTATACATGG
The DNA here is from genome assembly GCA_017639245.1 of Myiopsitta monachus. Lineage (NCBI taxonomy): Eukaryota > Metazoa > Chordata > Aves > Psittaciformes > Psittacidae > Myiopsitta > Myiopsitta monachus. The sequence continues at coordinate 2,283,051 of CM029920.1, read as the reverse complement.
ATTGAACATTAAGAAGTAAATTTCCCTGCCTGAAAAATGTAACCCCTCCCCTTTTCCTTTGGCACAGCTTCATCTGGAAGCTTTACATCTGAAACCGGGTTTCCAAAGGCAGGTCAAAATCCCTGCTCAGGTCAGACAGAAATGAAGGCCATCCCTGTTGCACCCTAAAGAAGGATTTTTTCTGCCTTATGGAGTATGAAAGCTGCAAGAGGAATTGAAACACTACTGGGTCAGGATCTTGCATTTTTTTTCTTTAAAGTCCCTTTGATAGGTTTTTAAAGTGACTGTTATAAACCCAAAGATGACCAGCTACCTGCAGTGTGATGGGGTGTGCTCGGCCTCATTATTACCGTCACACCCTGTGCCAAGGCCTCTCGGAGCTGCACTCTCTACTAACTATTGAGATGCGCAATTCTACAGGCTTGGGTAGTCATCCTTAAAACTGTTAAAAGTGGCAACCATGAAATAATAAATACAAAAAGTAACTTGAAAGCCTGGAAAATGTTTGACAAGCCTCAGAGTTCTCTTCTTGTGAGAACATGTACCAGCACACGCTGAGGACAGACAGAACGAGATCTCTTCTGTAATTCTGAAACCCTTTTGAAGGATGAGGAAAAAGTGTTAGAAAACTTTTGTTATACAGCTTTCAAAATCAAATTATGACTTACTTGTGGCATACTTTGTTCTATGTAGTAGCATAATAGCTGAGTAATTAGTTGGAAGAAAATGCTTCCTTTTTTTTTTTTCCATCAGTTTAGAGACAGTTTTGAGTCTTCCAAAATGAATGAAGCATCATATGCAAACGTGGATGCATTGTTGAAGTGCAGCTTGCTGAGCCTGGTTGCAAGTTCCCAGAGAGTGCTGATAAAATATCTGTCTAGAAATACCCAGGTCTTGCAGTAATATCTCACTTGGTATTGCAAGTCATCCTCACTGTTTGCAAAAAATGGCTGCATGAAGGAAGCATTTGTTTTTTACATAGCCATTAATGAACATTTCCGGATTTATTTTACTCAGTGCTGCTTTCTCTAACTGAATTACAAGTGCAAAAACAAGACTGTGGTCATACCATGTTTAAACAGGGAAAGTTTCAAACATGAAGCCACATCTATTATTCAGCACCATCTTCTACAAACATTAAAAGATACCCTTTTGAACTTTTGTGGTTATTTTTGACAAAAGACAAAGCTTCTTCAGATTGAATTTTACGCTGAAACCAGGGTGTGGGTAACAATTGCATTGCTTTATGTGTGGTGTAGTGTTACTGCTTGCTAATCTAACAGTTCAGCATTAGTGGAAGCAGTAATTGCATTCTCTTTTTTCTCCTCTTCCTTTGCTTCCTTCCTCCCACCCCTGAGCACAACCAGACAATCCATCCCCTTCACTTGCTCAAACACACTGGACCTTTTGCTGAGCTACTGCTCTTCTGTAAGGTAGTGTAAAATGACCCAGTCATCACAATATTAGTTTCTGTCAGTTGAGAGAATAGATCTGCCTCAGAAAGGGACCTGATGTGCCACAAGAGCGGCTGGTGGTGGTGGAATGATGCAGGTAGAAGTAAAGGAGGAGGAAGAGAGGGAGGGCTGAGACCACCCCAGCTACAGCCCTTAGATTAATTCAGCTGTGCTATCTACCTGTGTACTATGTGCAGCTATGCAGAGATTTGACTGAGAAGGTCTTCTCTGCAGTCATGTTGGAAATTAATGAAAGAAAAGATGCACTTAAAATAAGGGTTAAGAGGTTACACTGTTTGCATCTTTAGGCATTTAAGAACTTCAGAAATCTGTCTGGATTCGATTAACTTTAATTTCAGACTCATGTTCAACCTTAAGTAAGAGCGTAGTCTCCCAGAGTCCAGTGAATCTGCTAATCTGCTTCCATTTTAATGCATACTTATGTTCTTTGCTCAGAATGGGGAGAGGAAAAGACCTGATAAAAAATTAATAAACACAGATTAGCTGCGTGCACCAATTCTTTTCTGTGCTGTATCAGCAACCCTGCCTCACAGTCTTCCTATCCATTATCAAGCAAGGTTTTCTTTAGACTATGAGATAGATGTGAATTCAGAGATGAAACTTAAAGGGTGGTAAAAAGCCTGAAAGTAGCTTGAGGGATATAAAACTATTCTGAATAATCATTTTTCTAGGACTATCCAAAATATATGTAAAGGTAGAGAAGTCACTCTCCTTATCTGTGAGGACAGGAGTTCAGCTGGTGGAAATCGGAGCTGAAAATTGTGCAAGAGTAAAGCCATGGGATGTCAGGATTATTGTACCATGGGGGATTCCAAACCATGATACTTTCTTCTGTGTCCCATTGGTAAGAAAATGAAATAAAAATGCACCTGCCCAGCCAAAATATTGAATTGTGCAGGGTAAGTGGAATTGACAATTTCACTTTGACTTCATTTATTTGAATTGTCTGTTTTGATTTATAATCTAAACCTGGACTAACTGTAGGAATGTTTTAAGTATGGCGACAGTACCTGAGACAAGACACTTTCATCGTAACAATATATTTAGGGTTTTATTGCAATTATTTTTTGTTTTTTTAAAAATATTGACAAGATGAAATCACTATTTTCTGAAAGAATAAAGTTGACAATCCCAACTAAAACATTTGGCTTGAATTATCTCTGACTTGCATTTATCTAATTTAGGAATGGTGCTCTAAAGCCGCCTGGGATAAAATCTTGAAGCTGAGAAGGGAATATGTGAAGAGAAATGATCTCTTAACTGTGCCTATTGGTGTTGACTGGCTCTTGGTCTTGCAACAGTGGCAGTAAAAGTCTTGACCTATCAGCAGTTATTGCTTGTCTTAATTTCTGAACTGGTGGCTTTTTCATCATTCTGTACCTTTCAAAAGTTCTTCTATTTGCTTAAATAGACCTTAGTGCTCCTCCGCCCCATGCTGTGAGTGACAGAAGGAAGAAATAGCTGCAATTTTATGAATGTGATCACCAGTTCTGCTACATGGCACAAAATAAATTCTCCTTTCTCTCTCTTTTATTTGTTGTACTTTTTGAAATGTTTTTTCTGTTTTTCAGGGCTTACTCTGCTCACACATGTGGCGAATACAGAGTATTTTAAGGGCTATAGGTGTTGATTCATACAAAGACTAGAAGTAAGAAAACATCAGAACTTGCTCTCTTTGACCAACTGTACTAACGCACACAGAAGGATCAGTTGCCAAGACTCCAGTGTTGCCCTTCACTGGCCACGCTCAGGAGGGAAGTGGATATTCATTTTTACTGGCAGAACCATCTGAGGCATTCCAGCTTTATGAATGAGGCTCACCTGAATATAAAGAAAAAAGTCAGGTTCCATCCCCTGCAAGGCAGGCAATCCTAGTACCTTATTTTGGAGACTTTCGTGGGATTGTAAATAACCATCCAGAAAAGGAGGTAAAGAATGAACTAGAAGCATACAAAAGAAGTAAAGGGAAGTTCCTTCTCAGCGACTGTAACACAAATAGCATTTACCAAGCATGGGTTTAGCACCTCACTGAGGCTACTGCTGGGGTGCAAATATGATGCTTTTGCTGTTGCCTGCTCAACAGGAGGTGAAATGAGCAACATCATCTTGGTAAACTCATTTTGCCACATCTCATACATCTTTCACAGTAGATCTGCAAATGCTTTTTTAAAGGCTTCAAATGCAATGCAAAAAAAGACAAAATATTTGATTGAAGACCTGTGACATGTAGATGCTCCCGAAATTTTCTCACAGTCTCTTTTTAATTCCTTAGAAACATTTTTTCTTGCAGAAAGAAAGTTTAAGGCATTCACTTTTGCCTTTGTGCCCTTCTGTACCCCTTTCCCCCTCTCTCCTCAGCACCAACCTTTTTTAAACCATGTTTATTCAAGTGTCACAGAACTTACACATCAATGCCAGCTTTGTAAAGATAAACAGCCAGGTAAGGGAGAAAGATCCCACAGGACTGTCCCAGCAACATTATAAGATATAAGAGGATTCACATGTTGAGATGTGTAACCAATGTCCAAACCATGCTGAAAACCCTGATCAGCACCCATACCTCTGGAGATGTCAGTCAGCCAGTAAGCCAGTTTTAATCTTCCCGGCTCTGTTCATTTATGCAAATAAAGCTGACTCATATTTCCTGAAGCAATAGAATCACAGAATCATTGAGGTTGGAAAAGACCTTTGAGGTCATGAAGTCCAACCTGGTCTGCCTGGTGCCTGAACATGATAAATCCACTAAGGATTCGCTTATCTAGTTAGGACCATCAGTTTCAGTTTGATGAGGACAAATCTGGAATACTCACGCTAAGCTTCTGATCTGAAGAAAACTCTTGGTCTATTTTTCCATGGGTTCAAGCAAAAATCCATTGCTCAGCTCACAAAAGGGCTAAATATTTGGACATTCATTTAACCTGGGGGAAAATCTACTTGCAATGTGCTGTTCAGTGCTGGATTTCCATATTCACAATGAGACCATAGGTAAGGGTTGCCTCCATGTGGGTTAGTGAGGCCTTACTGAATGAGATTTGCCAGCTAAAGAGTATCTTATGGAAGAACATACAGTTGATATCTGTCTTAGAATCTCCGTGGGATTCAAGTGCCTACCTATGTGCTTACACAAAGCTCGCTCTTTGTGTGGAGATTCACAAAACCGTATGCCACATGAAGCACCTGGGGCCGTCCCCCCTTCCTCTGCCAAGTTTCCACTTCCTCCGGATACATAAGACCCATGTTCCTTGCAAACAAGGTCTGAAGGAACAGCACTGATATCTGTCTAGGTACGGCAGTGCAGCATGGTGTCAAATAAGCATGGAATCATGATTTTGGATTAAAGGCTGCATCTACCTAAGGAGGGCTCAGAGAGAGATGTTAACTGTACGTTACATGGTAGACTTTTGCAAATTACATTTGCAGACAATTAGAGGTCACATTGTTTAGCTGAGTCTTAATCCATCACTATGAACAAGGCATTGATTACTGCGCTGGACTACATTTATTTTTAATTCCATTTGTGGTACAAACGAGTTTCTCTATTTGCCTCTTCTCTTGATACATAGCATTGAGAATGGCAAATTACCTTCAGATTCAAAGTAACTGAACAGATAAGCTTCTTTCCATGCTTTTTGGCAAAAAAACACCCTTCCTAGACTTAACTAACCCTTAAATATCCTGACAAACTCCTGAAACTGTGTATTAATGGCCTAGAACAGGGCTGGGTATTTAGTTTAAACTCCTTGGCCTCAGCCACTGGAAGCTTGCAAAAAGACATTAGGCACCTCAAAAGGCAGCCTGTGTCCCCCATTTCCAGCCTTACACTGCTCAGTTGTGCTAATGCTGGTGCATGGAGGAGCCTAAAATCATGCAGTCTTAACGACAGCGATGCAACCTGTTGCTTTTTGAATCTCATTCAGTGGTCATTAAGGTGTACTCCTTCTCCCTGTCCCGAGCGAATTGAAAAAGTGAGATAAAAGTGGGAATGAGTCACTGGTGAAAGAAGTTGTTAATTCTGGCTTTAACCCCTGATATAGGAATTTTAGTGGTTTTAGCTGCCTAAACTATGCGAAATTAATTCCATGCTAAGATGTAAAGCTAATTGCATGGGGATAGACAGCAGAGATCTGTCCAAAATTGCCTCATTAGTCCTGCAAGCAGCCCTGTTTGCCTCCTTTACTGTACTCAGACTACAAACTCTGGGTTTTAGGACAGTGTGAGGCTTATTTCCACCTTCAGCTGGACACCACAGGAGCATGTAAGGGATGAATCACCCCTTTAGGTGGTAGCTGTCTAGCTGGATCTGTATGTGGGCTCAAGTGCTCTCTTGACTCTCAGGGGCAGTTAAATGCCCAAGGGACTTTTTAAGAATCCATTAGTGCCTAGTGGCACGTGTAGTTACCTGAATACCTCAATGAATCTCTTTGTAAATTAGAAGAAAATGATAATCAAATTCATTAACATTTGCAAAACCCTTTATGACTGATAGGTGCATCAACTATTATTACCCTGAAGGCAGAGCTACTCTTTATCACTGCCGCCAATATCTAGGCTGGTTTTACTTGGCAGGATTTAAACCTAACGGTTCTTATCATATAAAGAGAAAGAAAGTGTCATCAGAACTGATTGAACTATATATTGGCTACGTTAAGTTGTAATGGCTGTCAAAGATAAACGCAGGGGTGGCTTATCTTGTTTCCTAATCATCTTCAGGTGTAATGTTGTCATTCATTTTGTAAACTCTCTCTTTGTATTTAAACCCAGGGGAGACCACAAACTGAAAAATGTGCTTTTGGTCTATTTCTGCTTTCTATTGGTCTGTTTGTGGGAATAATCTTTTCAAACTCAGTGACCACAAATGAGATTATGTTCATACAAAACTTCCTGCGAAAGCGTGGAGGGGACCTGTCACCCTTCGCTGATGGGTTAACAGCATCTGCTGTTGCACACCCTACATTGGGTCTGGTCTTGTGTAAGGCTGAACTGCCCTTACTTCTCCCAAATCAATGCAGGTTCATGAGAACTTGTCCTGTAGGTCTGCTTAGCTTAATCACCCTGGGCACCCAAATAAGATCCACCCTGGCTCTTCATGTGTAGATAAGGAGACACTCTTCCAGTTGTTACAGTAATAGAATCATAGAATAATTAAGGTTGGAAAGGCCCTTAAGATCATCAAGTTCCAACCTGCCTGCCATGGGCAGGGACACCTCACACTAGACCATGTCACCCAAAGCTCTGTCCAATCTGGTCTTCAAGACCCCCAGGGATGGAGCATTCACAGCTTCCCTGGGCAACCCATTCAGTGCCTCACCACCCTTACAGTAAAGAACTTCTTCTTCACATCCTATCTAAACTTCCCCTGTTTAAGTTTCAACATGTTACCCCTTGTCCTATCACTACAGTCCCTAATGAAGAGTCCCTCCCCAGCATCCTTATAGGCCCAGTTCAGGTGCTGGAAGGCTGCTATGAGGTCTCCACACAGCTTCTCTTCTCCAGGCTGAACAGCCCCAACTTTCTCAGCCTATCTTCATAGAGGAGGTGCTCCAGCTCCCTGATCATCCTCTAATCCATCAGTGGGAAGGGAGTGAGAAGGGGCTAACCCAGCTCTGCTGCATCTGTGGTTATGGGTTTCAGTGGACAAGCTGGCCCTGAAGAGAGGACAGCAAAATTGGTGGATTAAACACAAAACAAAGAAGGAATCCCCCACTCTTCTCTTTTTTTTTAGTTCCCCAGAGCAGTGGTGCTTCTGGATACTTCCTAACCTTCCCCTAAGAGTATGAAAGAAACTCTCAGTTAGGTTTATCCTAATAACAACCCAGTGAAGGAAGGAAGTAATCTTAGCATTCCCATTGTATAAATAGGGAATTGAGGCTCAAAAAGGGGGGTGTATCGTATCTATTTTTATGCGTTTGAGCATTTGGTCCAAGCTGGTTGTTTGGGCTCACTCTGTAGTTGATGGAGAAAGGTAGGCAATTCCAGATAGCAAATATCCCATTTCTTCTTAACCACTTAATTTAGCAGTGGGAGAGTTAGCCTTTGCCTCATCCCTTCTGGGATCATGGGCTAGGTGGAGAGGACTTTGGTTTCTGGCTGTGTGGGTGTTCTCAGAGTCTGCCTAAAATATTCTAATAAAATTATGGCCTTCACAAAATGCTGGTTTAGCTGCTTTGCTTTGAAACCCCAGCCAGTGGTGTATTATCTCCCTTGCTTCATAGCCCACTGGTTTGAAGTCATTTAGGAAGTGAAAGCTCACAGTTCAGCCCTGAGAGAGCCTGGTTTTATCCCTCCTAGAAACATGACCTAGATACCTTACAGCTGTGCTGGGTAGAGATGTGCTACCACATGAATCACAGAAAAGTTTAAGAGTGGTGGCAGAGGCCTTGGGGGATAAGGAGCGAGATGGGGCACTCCCAAATCCAGATTACTGTAAACAGAAGAGAAGAAAGTGCATCTCTCCAAGCTCTCTTCCAGAGAGAGGAGAGAGGTACCATTGGGAAAGAAGATCGCTGGAGGTAATTTTTAACATCAGGGTTTTTGCCAGCCAGTTCTGCTGCCCTGGACAGGCTGGATAACCACTGAGGCTATCAGAGCTTTCAGGATGATTCATACAGCACTGTCTCAAAAACTTGGTTTCTTGGATTTATTTTCCCTTCCTCTTCTTCTGGCTGTCTTTTGATGGTTAAAGCAATTGCTGGAGAAAATGAGAAGGGAAGAGAGAAAAGGAAATAAAATAGAAAAAAGAAAAGAAGAAGAAAAGAGTGCAAACAAGAGAAAATAAAAAAGGGAAAAGAGAAAATAAAAAGGAAAATAGAAAAGAAAGGATAAAAAGAAAAGAAAGAGGAAAAATCTGCAGCTATTAAATGGAAGGTCACATAAAGAAAAGAATTCTAACTGGACTGATAACCGTGTCCCTTAAATTAATACTGAATAATTGGAAATGATAATTTGCAAGTGACATTTCCTGCATGGTTAACCATGGTATAGGCTTTATTGTTATATTGTTAAAAATGAATAAGGTGCTGCACAACTGCTAATAGCATTTGTAGCTATTGAAGATAAGGCAACAGTAAGGGGTAATCAAACCACGTTCTACCAAGTATAAAATGACTATGTAAAATGACATCTGTAAATCAAACCTTAATTAGCCTGGTGTCATTTACAATAACTGGCCAGCCCAAGTTTTTCTCTGGAGCACTGCCCTGATGGAGCAGGTTGATGAGACATTCTGGCTGTAGCTGAGGTACAAGGCTGCTGCTGTGTTCCTGAAAATGCCTGTTGCACCTTCACTTCTGCTCCCATAACTTCTCATGTCATTGCTTTCTTAGCCTGGTATCTGTCCGTAATATCTGGGCTTAAAAAGCTTGTCTCAGGCTGAACTTCTTGGAAGAATCCCTTTCTGTAGGTCAGGGGGTTGAATGTCCCCCAGGTCAAAAAGTGCATTGGTGTGGTTCTGCCATTTTGGTTTGGGTGCTGTAAGTGGGGAAGGGGCACAGAAGAGAAACTCTGAAAAAATTAGAGGCTTGGGGGAAATGCCTGATAGTGTAAGAAATGAAGAACTCGATTTATTTAGCCTGTATGAAAGAAGACTGAGAAATGCTTTGATTACACTGCATAATAGAGAGAACGCAAGATACGAAAGGGCAGTTTAATCTGTCAGAAAGCAGATAACAAGAACCATGGATATGAAAGCTAGACATGTTCATCTTGGAAATAAGGCACATATCTTTTTAACAATGAGGCTGATTAAGAAACTGCAGAAAAGAATGATGAAGTTTCCATTTCCTGATGCGTGCTACTTAATTTAAATTGAGTCACCTTCCAGGGAGAAATGTGTTAGTCCAACACAGGTTACTGGCTTATACAGGCCTAACTGGATGAGATGGAGCAGAGATGGTTTACTTTTTAATAATACCTTTAAAATATAAGAATTAAAAAACCTCTGTCCTGTGGTTACTACTGAAAACTTAGTACTACAGAAGCCGGTATAAATCCATTTAATCTCATCTTATCTCATCTTTCATTGCACTCTAATTTAGGATAAAAATATGTGATTACAGTGGGTAATCCAGGTTTCTCTCCCCTATTTTATAGCTATACAATTGGGAGTGTTTTTATTATTATCACCATTAAGGCTTAAGCATATGTTTAATATACACTTAAACACTTTTTTTCAACTTGCAGCCTTAATCATCTTAGTGTAATAAGAAGTGAATCATTAAAGTGCAGCAGATTAGTTCTCAGAGCTTCTGCACCTTAGGCGGTGATGCCATTAATTCATATAAACCAAGCAGCGCTGGGCCTGGCAGGTATTTGGAAGGGAGACCTCCAATGCAAATATATGCTGTTTAAATTAACTTCTGTTGAGGCTACGCATGTACTTACTAAATGTGTGCACTTCATTTAAACATAGAGATGGAGAGTAAGCTAGCAAGAAGGTAGGAGGACAGTAATTTAATAGGTGCAACACACAGAACATAGGAAGTAGGTATGAAATGAATGATGGCATGAAAGATAATGCACAAGGTATGAATCAGATTTCAAATGAACGTGCAGTATAAGTGCATCTTTCATAAATTCTTCAATCCCTCTGATTTTCCCATCTTCTAAATACTGCAGAAATCATTTTCTGTCTGCATATATCAAATTCATTCCATGAAAAGTACATTTGCTGAACTAAAATCCCTGTATTTTTTCTGAATTATTCAGAAAAGTCTTCAACCTTTACCATCAGCTGCATATTCTCTAACTGGCCTGAAACAGAAAGGTTACATCTGAAATGCCTCCAAGATCATGCTTGTACTATCAACATGCAAAAAACCTGGGCAACAACTTGCTACCAAAATTACTAAGCATGGGGTTTAACAAGGTTATAAAATAAACAGCAAAACAGAACTAAAGAAGGCTCTGTGTTAGTTTCCCGGGCATATTCTTCAGTACATTATAAAGTGTTAATGTCGGTCAAATCTTTGTCATATTTAGACCTTTATGAAGTTTTCCTTGTTTTCCTTCTATGCAGGTTTCCCGGCATCACTCATGCAATAGTGGCTCTGTTCTACTTTCAGGCTACTCTTACAATCGAACTTTTCAGGACTTAATAACTTGGTATCTCTGCTTCTCTGTCAAATATGGTTGAAATTGGCCTAGACTAAGGAGTGCTCACTGTGGAACAGGTAGAGAGATGCAAAGGCACAGACAGTGTCATCTCATGTACTTTATCCCCTAAGGAAACCATATTAAAAAATGGATTGGCCATTTATACGGATACCAAGGATAACAATACAAACTATAATTAAAAACAATAAAACTATTGGAAGGCACATTAAACCTTGTACTTCAGGGCTTAAGCTAAACTCTAGCTGTTAGAGAGGATTATAGCTCTATATTAGAGCAAATAATTGATTTTCTGGGTCACTTCACATTCACTACCAAAATAAAAACCCAAACCAGAAACATGAAAATCATCAATTTGTTTTTCTTTTCCCTGTTCTCGACTTTTTCCTGACTGGAATGATTTTGCAATAACCAGAGTTTCCCAAAATCATTGAGGGTGTCTAAACTTGTTCTTCAGTGTAGAAAAATGATTTAATACAGAATTATTTCTCCCATCTTTCACTAAGAAGAGAAGCAAGGTGTGAGTCACAGAATACTTAACTGATGGCTGCTGTGAAGCTTTTTACGTCTTCCTCAGGGTGTCTGTCTTCATCTTGTGTCTTAAGATTTGGCTGGAGATGGACACTTGGCTTAGGGGATGGATTGGGGTCTGGCCTAGGCAGGTAATGCCCATGGGCCACATACAGGACACCATTGGCTCTGGGGACCTTCCTTTCCTATAATAACTGATGGTTTGATTGAGATGTGACTGTTTTTCTCCACTGACTATAAGGGCAATGAGGGTCTGACAGCCCTGGTGGGAGGTGGTCTAAACTGCTCACCGGTCTCTTGACCTTACGTTCCCTAAGAGATAAGATTCTTAAATAAGGATCTGATGTTGGGCAGTGTGAATATGTGAATTTTTAACCAAGGTAAAATTCTCCAGGATGAGGGTTACGTTTGCTGGAGGGAAAATTCCTGCTGCTCAGGCAACATCTCTTTGGCAGCCCACCAACACCTCCTTCTCCTGTGATTAAGGGTCCTGTGACAAGTGTTCACTTCCTTGCAATTACATTTGATTTAATGGCTTTAGTAGGAAATAGCTGTGAGTTCTGCTGGGAAATTACTATAGGAGACTGATGTGGGGTTTGCTTTGATGCCTTTCTTTAGCAAGATATCTTCTCAAGGCAAGGTAGAGGCACGCAGAGGTACCCAGGTGGGTGCCAAACTATGTTACCGGCTATGGAAAGCCATGAAGAACTGACTATGTCTTGCTCCAGTCAGGGAAATGCTTCTGCTTCTCAGAGGGTGTCCCTGATCTGCCTTAAGCGTTGCCATCGGAGAATAATCACAGAATGGCTTAGTTTGGAAGGGACCTTTAAGGTCATCCAGTTCCAAACACCTACCACAGGCAGTGACACCTTCCACTAGACCAAGTTGCTCAAAACCCCTTCCAACCTGGCCTTGAGCTTGTGCCTTAATGCAGTTGTGCTCATCTTACTGTCCCAGGTGGCATTGGACTGTGCTACTATCTTCCGTCTCCCTGAGCCTCATCTATCTGGGAAATAGGGCTAAAACTTCCTAATCGGGATTATGTCTGTAAAAATACCAATTCATATTGAACTTCAGGTACGAGTGATACCTTGTCAGCAGGGTTAGGTGCTTTCAGTATCCTTGAGATTCTGAGCTTGTCTACACTGGGAGGCAGTAAAAGAAGCATTTGAGGCTGCAGAATATCATTTAGGCTAGTACTGGTGTATCAGAGTGGGGGAAACCCAAATGGCTCAGCTGTGTCATGGATCATGTTGCTGCTTGAGGCTTTGTAGCGTTCCTGTAGCTCAAGTGTTCAGTATCTGCACTTTTCAAGCAGGCATATTCTGAATCCCACCTTCCCATTGCATCTCCAGGGAGTGTGGTGTGCCTGTGGTGAACAGCACACTGACAGCTGTGGGTAATGCTTGTGGCCATGGATTTATCCCGGTCTGACAGCTGTACTCCAGTGTGGTGCCTAGTAGTAGGTTCTTGTCTGCTGCTTCCTTACCTGTGACAAGTGTAGGCCCTGCAGCTACCCTGAGGTCTTCTTCTGCCCCTGCTCCTCTTGGGAGAAGTTTGAACATGCACTGTTAACTGCATAGGAGCTACTTTTGACCTCTGATCTCTCTTGCCTGCTGTGGGAGTGTTTCCAAGTCGCACGTCTGCTACTACCACCTTTCTGAGATGCAGTTTTTTTCTCACTTCATTCACACTCAATTCTCCAAAGCCAACCTGCAGATAAGGAAGGAAGGTTCAATGTCCTTTCCCTACCCAAGAGGTCTGGTTCCTTTGGCACAACTTTCACCTGGTTGAGGATCCCAGCAGTAACTTCACCGAGATATGAGACAGAAGTGTGTGGGTCATAGGAGTGAGCATTGTATGACATGCAGAACCACTGAGGGTGGCTACGGCCCTGCAACAAGTTAAGAGCAACAAATTAATGGCAATAACTCACTGCACTAAAATATGTGAGGGCCCAAGCCCTCACTCTGGAAAGCTAAGGTAAGGTGTCAAGAGGCAGAGGGTAACCCACTGAATGCTAGAACAGCTTTTCTTCCTTGCCACGTAGCTTTCCCAGGAGTTTGCATGGAGTTTATGGGTAGGCTTATATATGAAAAATGTCCCTAGCACAAGCAGAATCATGTTCCAAGCAACTATACATATTTACACTGAAAGCAGACAAATCATATTTATTGGATTCAGGATTATTAAGTGGACATTTCTTGGTAGGCATTTTATAGCCACCCCTAAAAAAACCCCAAATTCTATGCAACAGCAATTTAAAGGAACAGCCACTGAATAACAACAACAAAGCAAGAGATCTGTTGCTGCAGTTTGTGCTTCCTCTTCACCCATCCACACAGCACATCTGGCACTAAAGTCTTCAATAAAGGATTTTGCAGCTCTAACCACAGCTGATTAATGCACTGCCACCTCTACCCATCCCTGCCATGACAGGCAAAGCGTGAGCTGACTGTGTAACCCACTCAGATGTTTCACGTAGTGTCCAAAGCTCATTGCAATGAGTCTGGATGCCAGTAGGTTGGTGGCTCATCTGCACAGTGGTGGCAATAGTTTGCCTTGTGTCTTTGTGCTGTTACAAACATGCATGACTATAGAGGCCATAATTTACAAAAAAACCCCAAAGCCATTTCTTCTACAGAAAAATGGATATGTAGGAATACATACAGTTCATTTCATCTGATGCAGTTCTGGCAGTCAGAAGTAACTGCACTGAAATCAGTGTGTTACTCTCAAACATGGAGGAAATGAGAAACAGTTTCCTTAGTAGAAGAAAATAATAGGAGAGAGCAGACAACCAGTAATCCCAGTAAATTACTTCCTTGGCGTTAGTGATGCTGTATTGACTGATTGCAGCAGAGAATTTGGCCAACACTATGACCAGATCTTGTTACAGCAAACACTGCTCAGAGCATCCTCATGTAAAACTGGAATATACTTGAGCAAAATAAACAGAGGAACTGCTTAAAGCAGGTTACAGTTCTGTTTGGTGGTGAAATGGATTTATGAAAGAGGAGTTCAAGGTGTGGTACTACAGGACCGTCACTGATGCAGAACCAAATGCCTAAGCTGAGGGATGCTACATGCTTTTTTCATCATGCTTTCTGCTATGCTTTGGCCAGCTGCCATTTCCAAAGAGCAGGGACAGTGTGGAGGCATTTTGCTTCCTCATATTCTGCAGGTCCAGAAGCTTTAAATCTTCAATATTAGACTAGAATAAATACATAAAAAAAAAACCCCAACAAACCCAAAACCTGATTTTTTGTTCTCTTTTGAGGATGAAAGATGACAGGAAGGCTGGTTTTCCTGCAGCTCTCTGTATTTGAAATCCAGTGGGAAATTTTGGTACAAGAGCTTAATTTGGACTTGATGGTAACCCAGTTTGCTAGTTTAAGTCACTGTTGGCTAGTACAGCTTGAAGCTGTTCCACAATAAAGCACTACATTCAGTTGTGAGCCTTATCGCTGGGACTCATCTGACCTTTCTCAGGTAAGCTGGAATTGCTTAACACCGTGGCTACCCCAAAACTAATAGAACCTTTCAGCATGGCTTAGGCTATCACTTCGCTTTCCCGACATCAATTTCTAAAATAAAATAGAAGGCTAATTGGTAAATCAGGTGAGTACTTTCTTCCTCCCCCCCCGAGATGTAATGGTCAAATACATTTCCAAATCTAAGCTACCCGCAGTACAAAGGTACAACTTTAACACACAAATAAAAGGAGAAGCTCAGCAAGAGGATGAAAAGTTCAACTAGAATTTTCCAGGCCAAATTTATTAGCATTCTTAGGGACGGGACTTGATTGCAGTTGCCATGCCTAAGGTGGTGTGGTCAACTTTAATCAGCATGGTTGAAAACTTCAGGGTGGAAATGGATATGCAGGAAATGAAGCATAACTCCCAGGCTTCTGAGACCCCAAAATCATTTTTGTCTCATCATGTCATGCTATAGCACTGAAATTCTTCTAGAGAAATGCAAGACCACATAGGCTGACTAAAGCATGAATTCTTCAAAAACTACCTGGCATGTGGTTATGAAGACAGACTCTAATAGGATGTTATTTTGTTGGATATTGAGATGTGTATTGAAGCAAAGCCAGAAGGAACAACAGGAGATGGTCCAGATGGGTCAAAGGCTGGGCTGTACCCATTGCTCCTTAGCAGGAAGATTTTGGATAAGGAGTAGCAGGTGATGTGAATGATGGGTATGAAAAAGGCTCTTCAAGCTGTCAGAAGAATTTGAGATATAAAAAGAGAGGTAAAGGAGTGAGAAAACTAGTCAGACTCCTTGGTTCAAATCTCTACTGAATGTCCTGAAGACATGAACTCAACCTAAACTACAGAGGATGCATCAGAGCCCAGACTGTATTCAGACATGTTTCAACAACCGGTCTGAATATGTGGAAACTATCAAGAGGTGTAAAGAAAGCAGGGAAGCATTATAGTATGAAGGACTTCTGCATTTGACAGAAGACTACATTTGTAGACTAATTTGACTACATTTGACAGCAGCTGGGACTGTGAACACCAGCCTCAAGGCACAGTCCCATACTGCTGCATTCTGCACTAAACACAGATGAAAAACGTAAGAGTTCTTGCCACAAACCACTTCTAATCTCAGTATAAGGCACAAATATCCTCTAATCACCACCCAGTGTGTATGAGGTGGGGAGCTCCTCTCTACGTTAAAGAAGGGCACCCCTTGGCAACATCAGCGCCAGGCTCATGGTGATGACCAGCAGGGACATTCCCTTTATGCCTCCAACAAAGATACCCTGTGGCAGGAAGTAGGATGAAGCCAGAGGCACCCAGGAGCTCCCTGGCTGAGGACTCCCCAGGAATGCTGTACATGGAGCTTCCTCCAGAGCTTGGCCAGCGCACAGGAATCCGATGTTTAGAAAGCCATTTTCCTGTCCGTATAAACAATTTGACCACAATAGCTCAATTCCTGGCTCCAAGGCCTCATTTAAATGTTGGTCAGTCGAGGCCCACAATTAACATTTAATTAGTAAACTCATTACAAAGGCAGGAAGTCTCAGACTTTCCCTTCATTCTCTTTCAGGCCTCCGAAGGGAAGGACCAGACCCGTCTTTGGCTTTCGATTCAGCAGATGGGTAGGGTTTTTTTTGTTCCCTCTCCTGACTTTCCTTTGCTTGCAGAACAGTTGCTTTCCCTGAAGCAGACAGGCATGACCTGAATATGTTGAATGTTTGGCTGGAAGTAATCTACTTGACATAAATATTTCCATCTAAATTCTGCCCTGGATGTTTTCCTCAGTGCTCCCAAGGGACTGAAGTGATTTTCAGGGATGAGGTGTTGAGGATCCTGGTTGCCTGCACTCACAAGTGGTAGAGGAACAGCCAAACCTATCTGATTCAGTGTGTGATGCTGGAAGGTTATGTCAGTTGTCTGTGACAGCCAGGAGAAAAGCAGCTTCTTGACAAAAATAGGGTTAAATTCAAAACACCAACACAGAGGATAAAAGCATACTATGCCTATGATGGAACTGGTACAATGGCCTTTTCCCCAGCATGGGAGAGGAACTGATAGTTAATACTGTAGATTACCTGGTGGGATGTTGTTCATCCATCTATGGGACTCCACCTTTGGCCACCCAGTTGCTTTTCATGTGATTATTCATTGAATATGAATTACAAGTGGAACTTGTTTTTAAACAATGCTAAAAAAGTCTGAACTCGCTTATTTGGAGGATGACAAGAAGGCCCATAGCATAAATGTTTTTCCAGCACTTATGCTACTCTATGGAAATCTATTCACCTGATCATGCCCTGGAGTAGAGAGAAAAGTAAAGAAGTCAACACAAAAAATAATAATTGCCAAACAGGTTTTGAAATATAACTTATTTCTTTTTTTCCTCAGTATCTATTTTCTATTGCAGCACACAGTAGAGTTTAAAAAGTCTGCTGGCTGGAATGGTATATTGTGCAATTTTGAGGAGATATTCTCTAAGTAAACTTTATGTCTCTCAGAATGGAGAGCTGTAGTGCTAGCTGTACCATCAGTCATACAACTGCTACACCCTTTTGCAAAGAGGGACTGTAGGAAGCATAAGACACTTGAGTTGCGAGTCTTGTTGAGTTGTCTTCCCTATCTTGTCTGTCTTTTGTCAGAGATGAGGAGATTGCAAGAATTTATTATTTCATGACATTAATGTCCGAAATCATCATCATCCTTTCTGTGCATGTCAGGGGGTTGGAACTGGATGATCTTAAGGTCCTTTCCAACCCAAACTATTCTATGATTCTATGTTGTGATCTGGCCATCTAAGCAGCATTTGAGGCTTTGCATTCGTAGTTTTATCCCATATTATGTCTTTAATTCATTGTTTTGTCAACATTGCATCTTTAACATTTTTTCTCTTGTGTCTACAGTACTGGAAGGAGATAGCTGACTTGCAGTGATTTATGGGAGTGCTTAGCCCTGGTTTGTTTTGGTTTTGCACAAGTGTTAAAAAGCATTTATTATCAGGCAAAGAATTTCTATGTGCTAGGGCAAGGACTTGGAAAAATGTTTTCCTTAAGGGCCTTTCACAGGTCCCTGAGTATGGACAAGTTATTGAGGCCACTTTTTTTTTTGTTAGGTATCTAGGTCAACAGCAGATTTTTGTTGGAACATCCTGTTTCCTCTATGTTTCTTCTGCAGGGAGAGATAAGCTACTGCACTCATTTATCCAAGGTATTTACCCCCAGTATAATCCACATCAATTCCACTTACTTGGTTAGATCATGGGGTGAGCAGAGGCACAACTTATACCTCCCATTGGTGCTTTGAAATTTATTCCAAGCAGTAGTTTTGAGAGTCATCCAAAGGATGTGGAGACAAATATGGTTGGATCTTACAGTGCCTTGTGTCCCTGTGGTAGCTACCTGACCAAAAGTACTCACCTGTAAAGTAGATATACACACTTAAGCAGATCACCTTGGATCCCTTGCTAGAAAATGGAGAAAAAACAAACAGTAGGGTGTGATTTACCTCCTTCAAATTGAAGAAATCAGATGTTTTCCTCCAATGACTAGATCTTCTCAGACCATAATGGTATCCTAGCCATTCACTTGGAGGTAGAATCCTACATCATAGTCAGCTCAACCTAGACGAGCTGCACTCATCCAATGTATAATATATCTGAATGCATGCAATCCTGTTATGAGTGTTGTATGGTATTGTGCTTGCTATGATCAGGGCTTCAGGACTTAACAACAGAAAGAATCATTAAATAGATAGTTCCTGACTGTGCGACTTAAGTTTGTGGGTCAGACTGTATCAAAACCCAGAGAAGTGGCTCAAGGCAGAACAGTTTAATTCCTGTTCTTGAGTCTTCATTTCTATTTACTGATTGCAAAGGGTCTTGCATAGCTAGCTCAGATGTAGGTGCATCCATGAAATAGGACTAGGCATACCCCACTCCTCACCTAGGTGCCTGGATAGTCCAAAGCTTTAAGCACTGGATAGAGATCCATCTATGTGCCATTAGACAGTGTTTCTCCTGAGTTGTGCACGTTGTCCAGTCTACAATATAGCAGCTCAAAGAAGCAAATATAAATGAACAGCAGAAGAATGATCTGGCTTGTGGATGGTATCCCTGAGAGATTTTGCCACTGCAAGTTAAACTTTAAAACTCCTCAAAAAGTAGTTTTCTTTTCAATTTTATTGTTCTTGGTGCCAGAAAAAACTGAACCCTGGCACCAGATGATGAGCTATTAGGCTGAGCCAGCTGGTTTATAAAATGCATGATTCTCTGAAACAGTAAACGACTGGCCTCATAACATACGTGCTGCAAGTAAAAGCATAGTCCTAGTTGCATCAGTTCACTTTCCTTTTACTATTCTTTCTTTTTTTTTTTGTTTGTTTTAAATTAAAATTAAAATCAGGAATAGAAATAAAACAGACCAGAGTTCATGACCTGTTCAGGAATGCAATTAGCCCATAAAAATCATGACTGGGATTTGTTGCAAGGTAGAAACATGATCCCTTAGAAAAAGTTGCCCTTTTGCAAAGTACCAAACGATGGGGAAGAACAAAATAAGGGAGACATGAGCGGTTTTTATTTTAACCCCACTCCCCTCCCTCCTCAAACCAGAAAGAGCTGTAAAAGAAAAGAGCCATCACCTCCTGTAGTCAAGTTTCACAGCAAACAAGAAGTCCTGAGCAACTCTCTGATTACTTTTATCTCTGTAAGACTAATCCCATGATAAACCTCTTGTTTCCTATACTTGATGTACCACTATTTTACTAGTCCTGAATGCATCAGGCACATTGTGGATGGCTCACTACGAACAAACAGAACCTGACAGTTTCCTTCCTTAAAATAAACAGAAGTGGTACTTAGACACAGTTCAAAGAGTTTAGCACTCCCAGAATGGCTATTATTACCCTTAAGGTGGGCAAGTAGACTCAGCTTTTCATTCTAGTGAAGGCACCTTTCATAAATTTTTTCTCCCTTCGCATTTTTTATTGGCAGTAAAATCACTATGTAATTATCAACCCTGCCTTTTTACGGTCCTCTGCTTCCACTTTCCATGTAAAGAAATCTGTCTGTTTACACCGCTGTTTGTTTACTCCCACCTCCTTTTCTGAGAAGAAGTCCTGCCTTTCAGACTTCTCAGAAAGCATTTTAGCAATGCTTCCCTTTATCCTCAAAGCTGCACAGCACTGGACTGTCAGCCAAAGGCAGGGAAGAGAGTATCTTAAGAATAATATTACAGTGACCTTTATGAGCCCTTTGATCCAGAGATTTCTCAGGCTTAACAGTTATCAGTGATGTGGAGGAAACCTGTCTACATATTCCCCTAGAGGCTTTTACTCATGAATGGTCACAATTTCTGTGGTACCTATAGTGGAAAAAAGAGACCTTCAGTGCCCTTGTCTACATGGAGTTCATAAAAAAAGTGCTGTGAAACAGAGTGTAAAATAAAGTGCAGTTGCTATTCTGGATGAAACTCTATCATATATCATAACTGATAGGGTCAGTTTTCATCCTATTTAGTGTAAGGAACTGCCCAGAGTTTCTAGGACCTCTAGGTTATACACCAAGAGAACAGGTAGAAGGGAATTTTTATCCTATAATGTCCAATATCAGCTGTTTGATTGATGTACTGAAACAAGCCCAGTAGAGGGTCACCAAGATGGTGGAGGACAGGAGCACATTAGGAGAAAAGGAGGGTCCTAGTTTGGCTCAGTTTTAAGAAGGGAAGATTCAAGATCATATATCTTTCGACATTAGGTATAGCAGCTACCTTATTGGGGTGTGTACCACAGACCAAAACAGACTCTCCTTAGAGGTGCACAGCAACAGGAGTAAGGTGACAGTCAGGGGAACTCTAATAAAATATTATGGACATTTTTTCTTTCATCTTGAGATTGGTCAAACAGTGGAAGAGAGGCCCATAGGGGCTGTGAAATCCCAGTCCTTGGAAATAGCTTGGCTCTCTCCATAAATTGCATCCCACCATCCTAATAAAGATATCTAAGGTAGCTGCATTTAGCGGTCCTGACGTGTCTGTCTCTCGGGTGGCTGTAGGGGGACTCTAGCCAAGCACCTTAGCCCACTGGAAGTATAAAGTTAACTGAGATGGAATATATTCCTTGCCACCTGAGACTCACCCTGTAATGAATAGAAGTATCTGTTTCTCTGCAACCTACAGCAGGAGCTGAAGACATGCACACTCCTAACACCTCGATTAAACCCAAGGATTCCTCTGTTGCCTTCACACAGGCGCGTGCTTCTTGAGACACCTTGGGTATCTGAGCCATCCCCAGAGACTTGCAAACATGACACGGGGCATCTCAAGTGACACTTCCCACCCAGCTGTGGGCAATGAAGTTGAGCCCATGCTGTTAGATGGTATAAATTCAGGTTCATGTGTTTTCCCAGTAGGCACATGAATAAAATGTAGTGCCTCAGGCACTCAACATCCTAAACACCTGAATAAAGACAGACATTATTATACTATTGTGTACCTTATACAGTATTAATGCCCTTCAGCTCCTATTGTAATACATGTGATTAATTTTCCCAGGAAGTGGGTTGCTTTTTATTGCCACGTCTTCTATAGAAAATGTCTTTCTGCTGTTAAAAAGGAAGAAAAAACACTGAAAAATTACAGTTTTGTTTTTAAGTGGAATGCTTTCAGAGTTTGAAGGTTTTCAGGTTCTTGACAAAAATCCCCTTTTCTTCAGAGAAAGTGCATGCCTCTTCTGATGAAATTCATGCAAGTCCACAATTGTCACTTTAGAATCACGTCATCATTTAGATTGGAAAAGACCCTTAAGTCCAACTGTAAACCTAACACGGCCGTGTCCCCAAGTACCACGTGTACACATCTTTTAAACATCTCCAGGGATGGTGACTCAGCTATTTCCCTGCGCAGCCTGTAGTGATAGTCACAAGAAAACAGTTTTGGCCATACCTTAAGAACACACCAAAGAGATCTCTGTAAAGAAGCCTATTAATTTTGAGCTTATAAGTCCCAAATGAATCCCTTAGATCCCTTAATGAACAGCTCCAGAAGGGTCAAAGGTTCAGAGAGGTTTAAATAGGTAAAGGCTGTAATTCACAGTATGCTTGAAGGAGAAAATGAACGTTTGCTAGCGCTGCTGGGTTTGCCACAGGTAGGAATATGGTGAAGTGTGATTGTAGCAGCCCTGTTGACAAACTAACTTGTGCAGAGACTCTGCTTAGTTTATATTTTCAACAAATGTTGCTGGTTCAGCCCTTTTAGTTAGAGGGTGTGAGCAAAACCAACGCAAACAAAAAACCCCAAAGTTTAACCAGCAGAGACGATCTCCCCTCTACTGTCATTTCAAGGATGTCTTCATCTGCGTATACTGCTGTTAACATGGTATGATGACATCTTCAATGTGTGAAGGGGCATTGTGTCAGGTTTAGTGACACAAGGGACATGCAGGGAAGCTTCAGCTGTGAAGAAACCTCCTAACCAGTGTCCCCTGCATTGGGGTCCCACTGGAAGCAGCCCCATGGGAAGCTCTGCTGTGTCCTTTCCCTGGGGCTGAAACTCCCTGGCTTTATTCATTTTGGCATACTGACTAATAGTAGGCAGAGGGGATATCAGAGTATGCAATACATATTTCTGATTGCATGGCTGCATGGAAAAGGCAGAAATTAATGGTATAAACCATATGTTTAAAATAGGATTGTCTCTACCATTTTGTCAGTGCCAGCAAAGATTCACCTGAATAAATCAGCCTTAATTTTTCCCACATTTGCCAAGGTTGGAATAACCTGAAACAAAGATTAGGCTGTGGGTGCTTCGGAGACTTCCTAATGCACGCAGCAGGGGTAATAATCCCCTTTTTGTAGCTGGGTAAACTGAGGTACGGGAAGGTGATGCCAACCAGTGAGTGTTACAGTGCTACAGCCTGCGAGAGAAGACAGCTCTCCTGACTCCTCAGTGCTTGCCTTTTAACCGCTAGACCATGAATCCTATTTGCCTTGTTTTCTTGGGTTTTGAGCATGTTTGTTTTCCCCTTTCCTGTACCTAATGATGCTGGTCCATAGTAGGCAGTGGACAGCTGACAGATTACAGGGAGCGCCTGGCTGAAACAAGAGGCAGGATGCTTCACCAGTTTCAGGGCTATTTAACTTTTCTCGTATGGTGTGGGTCTGGGTCCCTCCCACTCGTGCTCGTATAACATCCCTGGGGCAAGGAAAACAATTGCCTAAATGGAAAAAGGAAACATTTCCTGTGCATTTAACTACTTCTAGTGCAGTTTGGCACCTTCAAAGAGAGCAGTGTGCTTAGCTAACAGTCAGCCAGCATTCAGCAGCTCTTCAGGAACTTGTGACTTTGGTGGACAAATCCATCAGAAACTACACTTTGGGAGCATAACTCAGCGCTCCCAGGGAGCTGGGAAATACTTGTTGACCTCTGTGATACCCATGATCCCAAACTGCATATCAAAGTGGTTTTAAACAGACCACCCCACTAGGGTTGGTTTTCGCTGTCACTTAACATAGCTTTATTTTAGGGTCCCCCTGTGGAGTTCATTACAATCTATGTGCACAGGTACTGATGAATAATCTTCACTTCTGCCCTTCTCCATCCTTCTACTGAAGGCTCCGGTTCACAGATCAGAGAAAGAGGCACAGAGAGACTCTGCCACCAGTGGCTGAGGAGCCACTTGCTCTGTCTCTGCGCCTCAACAGCATCTGCAAAACTGTTAAACCACAGTCGTGCCTAGTTTACTGGCAGGGAGGACTGGCCTAAGCCAGTGAAGCAAAGTGTCTTTGCAACTGCTTAAAGTGTGTGTCTAGGCATTGGTTTTTGGCTTCCCCCCTGCTTTTTTTCCAGCTGGATACTCACATGTTTTTTTCCAGTGTTATTCTATCAGAAAACAAAACTGTAATGATTTTGTGTACATAAGAAAATGGCTTTGATAACATTGACTGATGTTTCAAATCTTTATATGAAGTTTTTTCCTGCTTTGATGTCTCATGCAGTTGCACATCCACATATGCAGTGCATATCACTGGCCTTCATGCAGATTTGATTTCTACTAATAGTACACTCAGCTGAAAGGTGGACTTTGGGTTTAAAAGGCTGAAATGCCTTAAAAGCTGCACTTACCTCAGCCCCAGGAAAAAACCTCAATATATTTTAAATACCTCAGAAGTGCTTTCTGGGTGTCAACTATGGTCCAAATTGGTTGCTAAAACTCCACTGTGCTCACTGTTGTCCAACCCCAGCTCAAAAGTAGGTCCTGCTCCAAAAAGCTGAGTAGCTGTTTTGAATCCAGGCTGTATAAAGGTATTGAACAGAGTGAAAGGTATTGAACATAGTGGTCTTTCTTGGAGAATAGGAACCCCCTCCATGCAACATTGATCCCAAAGCTGGTGCCTGGGTTCCCTGAAAAATCTGCAGAGAGAAATCCTCCTTCAGAGCTTCCTTTACTGACTCATCCTCTGCCCATTAGCTTCTGTACATGTAGGCAGTGAGATACATACCCCTGACCATACCTCTTCAGGGAATGAACTGCTCTTATCATGCTTATTTACGAGGATATTTTGTCTATCAGGTTTAAGGACCTGTAGCTGATGCTGTAGGACAAATAATAATAACAAATGGATACAGACTAAGGAACACCTGAAATGTCCGTATTATCTCGGATGCCAGAGGCAAAGCACTTTACTGGGATTATTCTCATATTATTTGCCATTAGAGATTCTAGTTAAAATGCAAGCCCTGTCTGAGATGGGCACTGCTAACATACAGCCTCTGATCAAGAAAAGCTATGGTTTTAAGTCCTACTGTGTTAAGGAAGGTTGTGCTGCATTTGAATGGGTCTTACTAAAGTCAGAAGGATGAAAAAGAGAGAAAAACTGGGCATAAGTGCTGGAGAGCCTCTTTCATCTGCTTCATCTCCCCCAGATGAAGCAAGATGCTGTATGGACCATTTCCTCTCCTTTTCTTTTTCCCTTTCCTGGGGAAGAGGCAGAGACAAGCAGCTCTCAGTGGTAAGAAATTTCACCATCCCACAAAAGCAGGGCTCTTCCGCTGTCTCTGGGAATGATGGAGTATCCCTGCCTGAAGCACGTGAATGAGGCCACATGGTAAATGTCATGGGAGCCGCAAGTCTGGTCGGCACTGGGTGAGAAAGAGCAAGAGTGAGGACAGTCGTGCTGAAAGGAGATCCTGTGAATGAGGTGTGACTGAAGCATGGAGTGGCCCTGAGGCAGCCTCCTGCTATTTAACTGGCAACCCGGGAGATGCACGTGGCTTTTAGCAGCATCAGTGGCATTCTAATCCTTTCACAAGCTCAAGAGAATTTGGGAATGAGGGAATGAGAACGCTCTGCTTTATTTTGCTCACTGAATTTTAGTAACAAACCCTTTTTTCAGGTTTTTCTCCAGAAAAGTTGGTTTTGCTGACCTCATTTGGCCCCTCTGGCGCGTCCATCAAGCAGCTAGGCTTAAGGGAAGCTGTTCTTGGTGCAAATCCCATCAAATTCTGAATTTTCCTTTTTCCCCCTACTTTTATCAGGGAAGGTGATATATTTGACAGAATCACAGCTTTTGCTGAAGTGCTGTACTCTTATAGGGTAATGGGAAGAGCCCCCAGTCACTAAAAAGTGAGGCTAAAGTTTCTTCATATATGATCTGTTCTGTCCCTTGCCAGGACTGCCTGGTGTCAAAGGAACAAGAGTCAGCATCCTCCTTGAATAAGTCTACCGAATTTATTGTGTCATATCTTCTCTAGGGGGGATTTCATACAACCTTGTGGCTGTTTCAATCCTGAATAAGACTCAGTGAGAAATTTCTGAATTGAGGTGGCAAACACTTATTCATTCAAACTGAGATGTTTTGGAAAAAAAAAACCCAAACCAACAACTCACACCCCTCCCCCCAAAAAAGGTAAAAAAACCCCACCCAAACAGCCTGCTCTGGCTGAATTTCCTATTTCAAAATTTAAAAGAAAGGCTTTCAGGAAACGATTTTGATCTTTCTTTTCCAAAAGACACGTTAAAATGAAAGCAATTTTTACTTGAGCTGTTCAACCCCAGTATTTCCTTCGTACCTAAATAATTTCTGAATATGAATCCAGATCCTCAAAAGACCCAAGTCTTTCTCTGCCTTTTAGGAGGAGGCAGATGCATCAGGCTTCTGCCTATCAGGGTTTCAGGGATATCTGCCTATGGCAGGAATACATACAAGTCACCCACTGAACATGGGTTTGAGCCCAGTTTTCTCATACCCCACAATAATCACCAATTCGCCTATGTTTCTTGTATGTGATGGAAGTGTCTGTGGATGGTGGATGTGCCTCATCTTGGGGTTCTGCTGTGTGAGGGGGAGGTTTCCAGCACACCCCAAAACTCCACTCTGCTCCAGAGCCCTTTATCCACCACAGGACTGGATGTGCCCATAGGTTGTGTCCATCAGAATCCAGTCCAGGGGCATAAGAGAGAAGCCAGAATGACAACAAATGAGATGTCAGTTATTCCAGAGGAAGATCAATCAGGGGCAAACAAATGAAGCTTGGCAGGACCCATTTTGGGAAAGAACATCCCAAAGCTGATACAAAACTATTCAGTATTTTCCAGAGCCAGGAATCCCATCCTTGTTTTCTGTGAGCAACCCTTGGTTGAGCTGCAAACTAGTCCTCTGCTCTCCTATGACATGCGGATGTGCCTGAATCTTCTGGTTTTCACTTTACTTTTCTGATTCCAATAAATATTTACCCCACCTTAAAACAGAAGAGCACCAAAATACCAAATCAATCCTAGGAATAAATAAGACAGAAGTGACTAAGAAAGGGTCAGGCTGCTGTCAGCTACAGAAAACACTGGTGGTGGGAGTCGGACAAGGTGGAGTCTGGGGGTGGAAGCTGTGGTAGAGGAGAAGGTCATTTTGTCAAGGCAGGAGAGGTATGACTATTTACACCAGCTGAGGGTTTGACTGTCTACAAACAGGTGCGATGCTGATGCTAAAGGTCACATAGGGCACTCATGAGGTCTGTTGGATGGAAACACTTTTCTTCCCACTACTCACCCAAGTAGAAAGTCAAACAGAAACCTGCTAGTTCTTGATTCAGTAACTCTGCTGCACAGTCCATCTTCCCTGAGCCCTGTGCTTTGACAATCCCCTCGTGAGCTGTGACCTCTCACTTTGCTCATGTAAATTCATCAAGAGCATGGAATGAGCAGCAGTTTGAGGTGGATGCTGAATGTGATGGCTCACCTCTCAGATGGAGGATGTAGCATTTGGAATGTGGAGCCAGGAGCACTGAGCTGGTACTGACTGATGGGGAGGAAATAACTGTGATATTAGCAGGGTTTATTAGCTTGCATTCAAATGCACTAATGCCAGGCAACTTTCCCTTGCATGAGGCTGATTTCATCTGTGCATTCCAAAATATGTTCATCCAGATGAGCTCTTTCTCTCATGTAAGAGAAAGGTCCCAATCAAGCTGTGAGCGCAGTTGGAACATACAGGTGTGGTTTACAAGGAGAGGGGAAAGAAGGGGCTTTAGGTCCTCATTAGCCTCCATCTCCTTTCCTTTATGGCCCAAGCTCTTGTGCTCCAAGCATAGCTGTGTGGCTTTTCTCCTCAGTAGTGCTGTGGTATGAAAGAGGTGATGAGAAGAGCAAGAATGGGTTCAAGCTCAATGCATGATGTGATAATGTTAGGAACAGAGGGGCATTTCAACTTCTCCCTTGGATAAACATCTCTGTTGTCAGAAACAATCAATACTATACTACCAATATAAGGGGTCCAGCATTAAACGGAGAAACTTTTGGCAGGCTGTTTTGATTTTCCCTTTCTGACCTGCCCTGGGTGACATCCCCTCCTCTCTTGTCATTCCCAAATGCATGTCAGCTTTTTAAAGTTAATATCTACAGCTTCCTGCAAGTTTGTCATAATATTTAGTGGCTTAAGTCATTGCTGCTCTTTGATTTTACTACTCTACTGGCTGCTTTGCATAATTGCAGCTGCAGCGCTGCACCTTATATCTGAGAATTCGGACTTCTTTTAATGGGATTCCTTAGAAAGTGCCCTTTTGCATCTAGACTTAATATAGGGGGCACAATGAAGACTGGACCTCTTCTTCCACTGAAGAAAAGAGGCTGTGGGCAATACCTATCCAAACAAGGGGTTAGCTCTTTCCTGCTCTCTTACACAGCTATTCCTATTGAAGGAGTATTTTATGTTCATCAGGGACTGTAGTGATAGGACAAGGGGTAACGGGTTCAAACTTAAACAGGGGAGATTTAGGTTGGTGATAAGGAAGAAGTCCTTTACTGTAAGGGTGGTGAGGCACTGGAACAGGTTGCCCAGCGAAGTGGTAAATGCTTCATCCCTGACAGTGTCCAAGGCCAGGTTGGACAGGGCTTGGAGCAACCTGGTCTAGGTACAAGGTGTCCCTGCCCGTGGCAGGAGGTTGGAACTGGATGACCTTAAGGTCCTTTCCAACCCAAAGCATTCTATGATTCTGTGATTCACTGATTCTATGCAGGCGTCTTGCTGGTGTGGGAGAAAGGGGCCAGGACTGTAGAAGCTGCAGCCCAAACCCTTGTCAATATTCAGTATACTGTATTTCTCCTGAAACCTTTCAGGCTGACCACAATTCACCTGACTACCACAGGTGACTCAAAGCACGAAGAAGGCTGAGCTGGACAAAGGAAGGTGCTTATGTTTGGCTTTCCTCCTCCTCACTCATATGCATGAGCAACAATTTAATACTGCTCAACAGGCTGATTTGGGCACTGTTTATCTCTGCTCTGTACCAGAGCAGCACAAGAAGGGAATTGTCTCTATTCTTTGATTGCATGCTCTCACGTCTTATTTCACACCAAAATATGCCCATGCCCTGTGTCCTGTCTACACAAGAAATTTTGGCTGTTACCCATGAGTTTGGGAAAAAAAAATAAAGAAATAAAGCTACAAAATGCACTTGGTTTCTTTGGCCAGCACTGTCATTGAAAAATGTGCTGCTGCTTTTTCAATTTTCTTTTCCATTTTCAGATTACAGAGTGATTTTTGTGTTATAACGGAGTCAATTCACAGTTCTAAGCTCCAGAGTTGTGGTTAATTAGTAGCCAGTTTAGGAAATTATGTTATCATTACCTCATCCTTTCTTAGCTTAGCAGCTTTCCTCCTCTTCCATCTCCCCCTGCTTCCCCATCCCCTCCAGACTTCCCTGCCCAGGGATATTATTTCTGTTAATGACATCTATGTCACACATAGCAAACTCAAATCTCTTTAACACACCTCAGCATCTCGGGTCTCCAGTAGTTTGAAAACCCACATGAATTAACTTTTTTGGCAATGGAGGCTGACTAAGTCAAACCAAACCCAAACAAAATATATGTTGTTCTTCACTTTCCCCTCACCATGTTGGTTTTGCACTGGCTCTTGCCCATGCAGCTCTGTACCAGGCACTGCATCTGATGTTGGGCTGACCTCCGTCTGCCCCGTGTTTGTTGATGATGAACACACTCGCTTCCACTCTCTGCCATCCTCCCACATGCAGAAAGCAAAGAGGAAAACAAACAGCAGGATGGAGCAACCAAGCAGGTCCCCTCAACAAGTGGTGGCAACGTGCAGAATTAAACAGAAAAACCATGGAGGGGGAGATAAAACCCACAACTTAAAAGGGGATTTTCTAGTGGCATACTTTGAAACCAGACAGTTATTATAAATTGCAGAGGAGGAAGGGGAGTGGGAGTTCAGAGATGGAGACCTCGGGTTTAATGGTCTTATGCTCAGCTCCACGTTTAGCCAGTCCTTGTCTGGATCTACATAGTGTCTGAGGATGAAAACCCAGGGTCAATGCGTGGGAGAACCACTCATCTATCAAGTTTTGACCCTCTCCCTTTTGTTACTTTCCTTCTATCTATCTGTCTGTCTGTCTATCAGGGAAAAGGACATTTTAGTTTGTCGTTCTTAATGTGTTGGAGGTCTGTGCTGTCATGCATAGCAAGACAAGGAAGGGATGTGGAAACCTCTGGAGCCCACAGCTCTGAGCTGCCAAAGCTTGAGCTGAAGCTCTGAATCATCTTTTCGATGTGGCCACATATACATCCTCTGTAATTAAGCACGAAGAAATATTTGCATCACCCACCCACCACCTGGTTGCCCTTGGTGGGCAAGAAATAAGCACTTAACCAAATGCTGTTTTCACTCTCCTTTTCTACCTTGGTTGTTTTTTTTCCAAGGTTTAGATATAAAGAAGAAGTTCTTTACGGTGAGGGTGATGAGGAAGTGGCACAGGTTGCCCAAAGGATTGGTAAATGCTCCATCTCTGGCAGTGCTCAAGGCCAGGCTGGACAGAGAGTTGGGTGACACGGTTTAGGGTGAGGTGTCCCTGCCAATGGCAGGGGGTTGGAACTGGATGTTCTCAAGGTCCTTTTCAACCCAAACCATTCTGTGATTCTTTGATTCTACCTTGCCCTCTCACACCACACAATGAACACGCTTGAGTAGATTTTCTCTGTTGTCTCCTCTAAGAGGAACTAGATCTAGGTTGTGACCTTCAAGATGGCATCTCACACATTCTCTCTACCTACCCCATGCTGATTCCCCCTTCTCTGCAGTGCTCACACCTCTCAGGTATTTGCAGACTGGGTGCAGCTGGGTCACTAGTTAGTAATTTCTTCACCAAGGCACTCATGGGCTTTGCGACTTTTGCCAGCCCTAAAACCTCTCTGCGCCCCTCCTACTCAACACGGTTTGAAATGCATGTGATAATCCACACACACTGTCCCTGCAGCTTGTGGGAGAAGGGCTTTTACTCCCCAGTGGTGATCACAATATTGAGACAGGCCAGAATCACCCAGGCTTTCGCTGTATCACATTTCAAGGCAGAACTATCTGTTGGCTCCCAGGCAGTCTTTAGGCTGGGGAAATAGGTTGTGTCTGAAAATAAATGCGATACTGAATTTTAAACAGGAACTTTGCATTGAGGATAAATGGAGCCACAAATCATAGGAGCTGGCTGGAGCCAGCCCCAGCAGTGGGATGTGTGGGGAAGGCTAATGCATGAATTTCTTCCATATGCTTGGTACTAATTCCCATTGAAAATTGCATGAGTTGAAACACGTTGTGATTTTCCTGGAAGTATTGTGTGTTTCCTCAAACATCTTCTCTTGCACAGGTTTGCCCTCACTGAGTAGTGTATTTCAAAGGCTTTTATCAGTCACTGTGTCTCTTTTCTCAAGAGGAATCTCCTTTCTGTCTCTGCTGCCCAGGTAGTGTGTATCGCAGGGCTGGAGCTCATGGGTTATGGTTATGATGGTCCCAGAAAAAGGACCTGTGGGACTTTAAGAGGGGAAGTAGGAAGGGCAATGTTTCCACAACACTCTGCTTGTCTGGAGTGAGGCATTGAACAATCCATCCATCTCCTACACCCATCCATCACTTTGTTTTCTATGGATGTCAGGTTTCTGGGGATATTTGCGGGCTGAAGGGTCTGAGACTTCTTCTTGGTCGTTCTTACAGTGGTTTCCAGCATTTCTCAACCTTTATGTAATCATCAAGGTGGATGGTGAGAGCCAAAAGCAGCACTTGATCTCTGCAGAGTAGTTGACCTGTACCAATGACAGGACATACTCCTTTCTCTGTTTGCTGCAAAGTGACAACCATGGGAGTCTCATGCAGGCTGGAGGCACAGCAATATGCCTGCTGGGACCCAGGCTGGGAGCCAGCTCTGAAGCACAGATGGAGCTCGAGGCAATGTCCAGACGTGGGCTTCTCTCCTGCTAACACACCCAGCTCTGCAGAATCCAACATGTCCCAGGGACAGCGCTGAAAGCTATTGTGCAGCCTTGCTAGACACTCTCTAGCTAGTCTAAAGGTTCATTTTGAAAGACTTAATTTGGTGGGGTAGGTTGCCCAGTGAAATTCAGATGTTTTCTCCTGTCTTGATCTGTCCATAAGGAAAGAAGGTTTTTGCTGGTTATTCATTGAGGTAAAACAGGCTCAGCATTTCCACTGAAGGCAAACCACCATGCCTCCCTGCCCTCCTGTCTGCCTCCTACCTCTTGCAGTGCTTCAAATGCTCCAAACTCTGGCATGCTGATGAAAAGCAGAGCTATTTATTTGTTCACAGTTCAGCACAGGAATCTCTTCTGGGGGTGTCTATCTTTTAAGATTTTGATTCGAGGGATGCTGCACTGTGGTCTCAGCTTATTTCTCACACAGCTGGATGCATTTCAGGGATAGCATGCGTCAGTGCTTTGAACAGCACTCGACTCCTCAGATAGCCATGCTGAAAGTCAAAGGGCATCTTTGCTGAGTGAGGTGCTATTTCCAGGGGGGCAGACACATCCATACCCTGGCTCAGCCTGTTTTGTTTTGAATCCCTTAGAAATAGCTGCTGGAATGAGCTTATCATTTGAGAATCTCCTTCTTCTTTTCCCCTCTTCGGTGTAAGTTGTTTTTAATCTTTGTGGCTGTGTGGAAACTGGAGAAAAAACTAACCCCAGCCACAGAAAGCAAATTAAAAGATCTTTGACTTTTACATTTCGCCTTAGGACTTCTAGGTAGGCTTGCAGTTTTTAACACCTGACAGCTACACCTTGCAGACAAACAGCTTAAAGCACTGATGTCCAGTCCGCTGAGCAAGTCTAAGGGTTTGCAATGCACAGCTCTTTTCTGCCCATGCTCTGAGGGCTGGTTTTAAATGAGTTTAGTTAAAGCAGAAAAGTCTCCCCTGCTGGAGACATTAATAATCTGAAATAAGTGTCTGGGCTAACTCTGTCTCATTCATTTAATTGAACCTCTTGATAAGAAGCCTGAGTTAAGCTGATGTGGTGTAAACAACATCCCTCAGGTTGCTTCTCTCTGCTTTCCTGGTGTCACCATTGGTCAAATATAAATGTGCCATAACTTGCTTGCCCCATTAGCTAACGTTACTGCAAGAGTGTTTAAAAAGAAATGGAAAAAGAAAAAAGAAAAAAGGTGACATTAAACCAGCTAAAAAACCTGAAGAGACCTGTCAATCAAGAAAGATATTTACTGAAGCTTCTATTGACCCATATATGCTCTTATCTAGAAACCTTTATCTTCTAAGACAATGTTGACTAACAGCTTTTCCTTTACTCTTGTTTCTATCTTAAAAGAATAACAAATAAGCTTAATTCTTCACAAAATCTTTAGCAAATGCCTTTTAAGCCTAACACAATGGTAGTTATTTTAAGACGGATGGCTAAGCACTGCAACACTTTTCTATTTTTCTGTCTTCGTTTTTCATATTGGAGCACTTAATCACAGCTAATCTTTGTGCACAAGGAAGACACATTAACTTTGTTTGTACAGGACTGATATAAAAGCTTTCAGCTCCTCTGCTCCTGTATTCCTCTCCCTGGTAAGCCTTACCATTTGAAATAACAGATAAAGGAAATGCTGAAGATTCAGCGATACAGTCTATCCTTGCCCAAGTAACTGCAGGGACCAGACTGTAAGCAAACTTGCAGCCTAAGAGATGAGCCAGCTCAAGCCGAGCATCTGCAAATCCCAGTGGAAGGTTTGAGCTGAGGAGAAGGGCATAATTTATAAGGGTGTATCAAAATCCATAATGTATAAGGGTGAGAGGATGCCAGTGCTTAGGGCAGGTGAAAGGAGACCACTTCCCTGTACAACAGGGGGCATTCATATGTCCCTGCTCTCTACAGACACAAGGAAACTTCATTGCCAGGATTGCAGCCACCTCCTGACATTAGTCTGAGTGTCCCTTCTCTGTATTTTGCTTCAAAGGCTACAGTAATGACTTGCTAAAGAGTCTTGTTTCGATAGGGTTGTATTCTCCAAGGCTGTGAAATTGAGGGCTAAATCTAGGTTCCACTGAAGTCAGTGAGCCTGAAATGAATAGAATTTCTTTTGGACTGACTCCGAATTTCACTGTTGAGGGTAATACTAATTTAAATGCCTTTTATGGCCTCTTTACTCTCTCAGAGCAATAAAAGGGGGCTTAGTCCTTGGTTACACCCAAAAGTTGCCCTGCTTAATTATCTTGGAATGGTTAAAGTAATAAAACCCTTTGCCTGCACCCTGCCTCCCTCACACCTACCAGGGCAGATCTGCTGGTATAAATGTACCAATGTGGGACATGAAGGGAATTAAACTGCAGTGGCTTGGGGGTGTTGGCTGGAAGGAGACAGCTGTATGTTAATTCATTAAGTGAGACCTTGTTCCTGGATTTTTTTTTCTGTCTGATTATATAGGTATGAACTTAAACTAATGAACTTAGGAGAAATTCTGGGGTTTTGGGCTGGATGCATGCCATGACCACATCATGATCCCAGATCAGGGAGAGACTCAAATGTGCACGGAAACCTCTGTGCATTTACTTGCACAGGAAAGAAGCCTGGACATGAGGACAATGTTAGTCCCTAATGTTGGCACTTGGCGCATGGAAAGCTACGCATCCTTGGATTTCTCTAGGAAAATCGACGGGTAAAAAGAAACAGGAGGGAAGAGATCCCATGGCATTTTCAGTAGATGTTAAAACACAGCTAGAGATCCCCCTTTGCTGAATCGTGTCAACTCTGCATCCTGTTTTGTGTTTGTTAGGATCTAGCAAAACACAAGCAGTAGGTGCTGCTCCAAACTTTTCTGTCTCTGTCCAGACATTTCTGGAAGCTATTTGCAGAGACCAACCTGAAAAACATAGCTAGTGGAAGATATCCCAGCCCATGGCAAGGGGTTGGAACTGGATGGGCTTTTAGGTCCCTTCCAACCCTGATCATTTTATAAGCTTATAGTTCTATTAAAAACATTATGCATACTTTGGCCAGGAACTATTTTAGTTTGCTATGAAGTTCTGTAGTATAAACAAACATATACGTGAAAACAAATGCATAAAGAGCATTTGTTTGGTGGTCAGAAGAAGCAAAGCTGTCCTTGCCCTTTCATCCCAAGGTGAGAGGACATTAGATCAGACTGATAAGCATGTAGACTGTTGGTTAGGGTTTTTTTCCCCATTCTTTTCTTTCTGTTATGTTTCAGTTATACTATTTCATCTTAGCAGTAGTTAGGTACAAGACGGCTGTGTAACCAACATGCTAACCAGCCATACAGAGTCAAAAGGTTACCCTCAAAGGCCATATCTATGACAACAAATAGACCATGACCCTGAGGGTGAATGGCACAAAGTGACTCAACCACAGAGGCTCTTTCTGTCCCTTGTTGCCACACAGTTCTGCCTCCTCTGCACTGTTCACTTTTCACATATATGCGTGCTGAGTGTTCTTTGAGGTGCTTTAGGGAATGTTGTCTTGCCTCTTGATGCTGCTCAGGGGACCATGGGTCTTCCATAGATCCCAAATCATATCTGACAATTTGGAGCAAATGTCATGGATTCTCCAGGGTTTCCCTCCAGGTGCTAGGTGTTGGTATGTAGCCAACTGGATGAAGCTCTTGGGAAGTACAGTCACTGCCACTGAGAAAGCTGATTGATGGGCCAGATTAAAGTGTCTGCTTTAATGTGAGCTGAGTAAACTTCTAGAAGCTACTAGCAACATTGCTAACTCCCCAGTAGCTACAGTGGGGCTTCACAAGCCAATGCGTAAACACCGGAATTTGGATACTTGAATCTGTGAACTAAATCTCATTTCAAATTCCTACTTGAATATATCTAATACCACTTGAAATGCATAATCACATTTGTGGACCTGACCCTTGATATCTGAGGCTCTATATCTTACCTGCTTTGTAACAATGAAAGAGTAAATACCAGCAAAAATCCTTAGAAACACGCTTCTGAAGGAGCTTCATGTGCAGTAGAGATAAGGCAGAGGAACCCCTTTTTGCTATACTCCTCTTTTAAGAATGAAGAGCTCTGCTCCTAAGCTCTGCTCCTCTAGGACAGGCAAGTTTCTCTCCTAGGGAAGTAGGTAGGTGTAACGAGATTTTTACTGCAGATATGCTCATTTGTCGTTCCCTGTCCTAATGGTCGCAGCGTGTGTGTCAATTGGTTCTCATTGGCTTTGTTAAAAAAGAAACCCAAACAGGCTCCTTGGGTTTCTTCAGATTCCCAAAGGAAGTTTTAGTTCATTGGCTCTGGGTATCACCCTACAGTGTCTGAATACTGGTGCTACTGGTTGGGTCTTGGAAGGGATTCAAAGGCAGCAGTATACAAGAAAACTTCACAGGTCTTGGCATGTTAGATAGTGGTGGGTAGTGGGGTTGCTTAATGAAGCAGTTCAGTTCAAAGTGAAGGCAGAGGGAGTGTAGGCTCATAGATCATAGCACACATGCTAGCCCAGAAATGCCAGGGTATTTCAGTGTCATTAAAACATGCAGGTACATGAATTATTGGTAGAACTAACCATCCTGGGATGCCTGAGCATGGAGCCAATAGAGGCAAAACACTTCCAATATTTAGCAAGTTTGAATGCTTTGGCAAGTTGTTTAGCTTGGAAGTTACTGAAAGCCATATTCATTTAATTAGCCTTCCAGTGTACTGGCAACAGGTCTAGGAGTTTATCTGTGCTCAGACCCCCTCCACGATAGGTGTTTTTCAGGTCCCACACATTGAATTTTGGAAGCAACGTCAGGAATTACAAGCATGAGCTATTGATGGTTCTTGCTTAAGTCAGGGAAGACGCGGGTGGGCTCTTTCTCAGCTAGCTTGCACAGGCAATTCCTGTCAGTATCCCCCACATCCCACCTGCCAGCCCAGGGCTGGGTTTTAAGTAGGGCACGATAAGGTTTTTGTTGTAAGAACTGGATGTCTCACACTGTGAATATCATTAAGGGAGTCTCAATTTTTAGGGCATGAGATGCTCAGCAAAGGACAGACAGAGGCTTTTAGTGCCATATTTAGACTACCTTCTGCATGTGTCTGTATAATTCAGGACAAGAAACCAATGAATGATTTGCATCACCCTGATCTCTGCACCTTGAGCCATCAGTGCTGTGAAGTGCCTACAATATCCAAATTAAGCATCCCAGCAGGAAGTTTGGAGGTTTTTTGGTTATATATAGGTTCTGTGGCACTTGAAAATGGGGACCACTTTTAAAAGACACAGTTTGTTTTTCAGAGGGAAGAAGGGAGGACTTGGCCTTTCCCCAGGTATTATAATGCCCTTTCCCTTCCTTGGGATGTTCGTGAGATAGAAAGCCTTTCTAATTCTTTCGTACATGGTAAGAAACTCCCTCCAATGAAAAATAATTAATCTTTCATCATAGCTCATTTACATCTATCTCACTATGAGCCCAGGAATGCTGCTCCAAACAGAGACAATCTCAAAAAACAGACAAGTAGACAGGGGGAGTAATAATGTGGACTTCATTTTAGACATCAAAGCAGTTGTTAACTGAGCAGTTCTATTTATAACGTTGGTAGATTTTCAATGCACTTTCACAGACTGAGATAGACAATTAAAGAGTGGAGGTTTTATGTCGATGAGTAAGTAAACATTTCATTTCTAAAATGATTTGTCTTAAATGAGTTGCTTAAGGTTCAGTTTTTAGTGTTGGAGAGCTGGAGTGCTGTCACACCTCTGTTGGTAACATCTACCCTCAGGGGCTGAGGGAATAGCATCTGGCTGTGTGAGTTTTTTCTCCCCAATAACTTGTTAGCATCCTTTGATTTCCAAAGCAGTGCAGTGTTTTTTTTTCTGAGATCGGTGTTACAAAGAGCAACTTAAGGTCCCACATCTTGGCCACAGGACAAAATCCTGAATGACAAGATTAATGTGTACAGGGCTTTTTCTTCACTGGACATCAAGGTCGGTGTTTGTGCAGTAACTTGGGGCTGAGGAAGTAAGGAGACTGGGCTTTCATGGTCCAGTTGCCAAAGTGAGAAGATGAAGGAGGAAGGACATGATGGAGAGGGGAGCTGCTAACAGTAAAGCAGCTGAGTCTTGTTCTAGAGAAGAAGGGTTTGCCACAAGGTTTTTTACATGGCACAT
This sequence comes from Myiopsitta monachus, assembly GCA_017639245.1. NCBI lineage: Eukaryota > Metazoa > Chordata > Aves > Psittaciformes > Psittacidae > Myiopsitta > Myiopsitta monachus. The sequence goes on along the minus strand of CM029920.1, from coordinate 2,245,544 downwards.
TTCCCACCTGGGGGAAATGTAATTAGTCCCATCTGGGGCTAATTAGTCACCTGGTGAAGGAAAACCGGAACTATAAACTGATTTAAGAGCCTTGCCCTCTCTTGCTGTAACATTCATCTAGAGATGATTTCAGACTCACTATGGGGAAAGGGGAGAGCTGCTTTCAAGAAACACTTTTGCCTCTGTTTATCTTTAGTGGCCTCAAGGAATGGGGCCAGCCTGGGGCGGCAGCTTTTCCACCCTGATGCTTATTTCTGCTAATACAAGTATCCTTATTTCTTGTGTCATTCAGTACGCTGAATGTCGTAGGAGACATTTCCAGAGCACTAACTTCTATGATTCCTGAAGAAAAGCTGCTTTTCTATTTTAAAAAGAGAGCATGTCCATCTCTCAGAGTGGTGAAGATGAGTTCAATAGCGTAACATCCTATATGGTCTGGATCAGAAAGCAAATAAAAGAGAATACAGAATTACTCTTTGGTAAAATCTCATGTTGTCCTTAAGGTAATCCCAAAGTCTGCAGAGATGGATTCCCTCTTTTTGAATGTTTGGTATCACCACCTCCATCTCAGAGTCTTTCTGTTTGACATTGTAATGCAGTACTGGGTGGTAGATTGGTTATTTTAAGGACAGAAAGGAACTCAGATCAGATGTATTGACCCTTTTGTGTTGAACACAAGACTGAGAAGAATGGGGAGAAGAATGGGTACTGAGGGGAAGAGCAGCATGTTTTGGCTGTGTCAAACAACATATAGCTTGGAAAAATGCTGAGAATAATCATGTAGTGATACTTCCTCAAACACTCTCCTAGGTGTCAGTAATTTGCATCTGAACCGGAGGGTCTGCATTTGTATTCAGTAGCCCTTAGGGTTTATTTTCTACCATGAATTTCTCTAGCTTCACATTGGACCTAAATAAGCTGTCAGCTAAGGTCTGTCACTCTTGCTCCTCGAGTCCAACAACACAGCTTCTGTCCCACTGTGTGTTTTCACCTGCTAGATGCTTCTGGTAGGGTTGATCTGGTATACACAAAGGAACAGCCTTGGATATGAGCTAATCAGAGCAAAGGGAGAGGTTTTACTAGAGGGCTTTGCTGTAGCTGGCACATATGACCTGGCAGCACCCTCCCTTGGATAGGGGAGACATGGCCTGTGGAATATCTCTCTGGACACCAGCAACACAGCACTATTTACAGAGTTTCATATGGAGGTCATTCGCCACTCCTGTTTAGGTGGAAAATATGAAGCTTGATAGAGGCATGATTCTTGGGTGAAGCGTCTGCAGTAGGTGTCAATGGACTTTTGCCCTGTCTCCTCCTCCTGCTGCTAACCCAGATATGCCCATTCAGTGTCCAGGGCTAGTGTAATTGTGAATCAGACAGCAACTTGGACTCTGCTTGATTAAAAGCAGTCTGTCCCATGCCTCTTCTCCTTCCAAAAGCAACACCAAAGCAAGAATGAGGCGTGAGGGGCCTGGATGCAGATAAGTGTGGGCGTCACCCCTAAGAAAACATTAATTGGATCACAACGCTTTTGCTTAATGTCTTCAATGAATTTGGAAAACACATCCAAGACATTTTCTCCGTGTATCTTCTTCACCTCCTCATCTTCATGCATGCTTAACTGGAGCTGGGCTCTGACCTCGCGATTCACAGCCCTACTCAGGGTGACACTTTCATCCCTCTGAAGCCTTCCTTATATGCATGCTTTGCCACACGACAGCCAAGGCAGCTGAGAAGCTCTGCCCAAATCTGGAGGCATTCCCACTTCCTCTCTTACCTATCCACTACCCTGTGCACCCCTCATACCCTGATCATCCAAACATCTTGTTGAGATGGGAACAAGATGAGGTTCTACCAGGAGGGCTCTGCACTGATGTCTTGCAAACCCAACTGAAAGGCAAGGATGGTTCCTACAACAGCCTCCGAGAGCGGGTTAACCTAAAAGCCACATGAGAACTACACAGGTGCAGCAACAGTTTTTATTTGGCAAATATCACCTCCACAGCCCAAGAGGAGGCTCTTGAAAGAAGATGCCTCTTCTGCAAGTAGGAAGAGTGTGGTTAGGAGCACTTGCCGAGCTAATAAAGGCTGTTGAAGCTTCAGCTTCCGTTGGTGGTTAACCCTGTGACATGGCTCTGCTCCTCTGAAAACAGCACCTGACTGATACACAGCTTAATACTGCGTGATATAAACACTTTTTTATCTCATTAGCCTGCCACTAAGCGCACAACTGAAAGGTGCTGCTTAATCGAGCAGGGGGTAATTTGTACCTAACAAGGAGGGGATGTGTGCTGCTGTATAACGTGATGCTGGGGTTGGCATGAGTGATCAGGGCTGCCCCTGCCTGGTGATTATCTGCTGGAGCAGGGTGCATTACAGGGCAGAGAGCTGTGATGAGATAAGAAAATGATGGCCCCTGCGGTTAAAAACCAAAGCTCACCGACCTATTTCCTAGCAGAAGTATTCATCTTTTTTGCTTTGGTGCTTGTCTCTGCATCTCAAGGAGGGTTGTTTGGATGTAATGGCCAAGGCACGCAGCAGTTGGTCTATCTGAGATGAAGGATGGACGTTGTGGCAGAGCCACTGTGGTCTGCAATGCCCATGCTTCCTCCAGGCCAAAGCTGTGCAGGATAATAGAAGCTGCAGAGCAGGTCGGAGCCCTGAGTGTTGAGATGATTTCTGCATTAGGAGTTTTTCTGCTTCACCAGCACAGAGCCCTTTAGCATCCACTGGACTGATTTTTGAGCAGCCAGAAATATACCAGCAAACAGCTCCCCACACCTTGCGTCCCCACTCTAAAGCTGCTTCACAAGATCAAGGACTAATTTCCACATATCCCCCCCCCCCCCCCCCCCCCATTTTCCTCCAGGTGTAAATAATGTCAGAATTGAAGGAGGATGTTTGCATGGACCTGGGCTCACTCTGTGGTAACATCTAAAATCATCATCACATCCTCTCCTGAGCTGGGAATGGCTGTTCTCCTTCATCCACTGTGCAACCGCAAGTGGCTATGTAAGGGGTTTGTCACATTCACTATCCATAAATATATCTCCCTTAAGCACTATTAAACTGAATGTCAGATACAGAGGAAGATGAGGGAGAAGAGTCTGCAATGGCAGTCAATTTCACACATGAAATCTGTATTCCAGGAGCTTCTTCCTCTGCAAATGCAGATCTCTGTGAAGGTATTATATTTAGGGTAAAATACATTTTTTTTTTCCTTAGAATTTTATTTGTCTGCAAAGCATCACACACACACCCATGGCTCTGTAGGTGCACTATGATTTTAATATTGCTTTGGTTCATGTTTCACTCACTCCACATCAGCAAAGCGGCATGTAACAGAGTTGCAGCCCACTTCCAGGCTGGTAAACAGCTCCCCGGAGGTCCTCCTTCATCTGGTCCAGCTCTGCTTTGCAGAGGTCCAACACGAAATGATGGATTTAAAACTGCCCCCATGGCAACCCAGCAGAGATTTTTCTTCTTACTTCACTAGGGTAGGATTGAGCCAAGGCTGTTGTATGCTGCAGCAGATCAAGGCATCAGCCTTGATCCTGCTTGACTTTCATTCCTCACGCCATCACTGCAGTGCCTCCATCCACCAGCTGTGACACACATCCTTTCCTCACCCCTTCTTCCTCTCTCTCCTGTCCTCCTCTCCCAGACAACCTCCTCTGCATAGCCAAGCTTGTCACAACACTGATTTCTTCAGGCATTAATTTATGAATGGTACAAGCAGTGCTTTGGAAATTTATCCCTTCGTGCCAACTTCCTGCTATGTGGAACACCTGCATTTAACAGCAGAGAAAGAAAACAACCAGCACAGTAAACCTTGGGTAAAACTGGTTTCAATTAGGAGCCTTAATTGCAATGAAACTGAAAGGAAACAAAATGGGATCTTTGCTTATGTGAGTTCTCCTTCTCTCCCCCATAGCATTTTTCATTCACTCCAGCCTGGGTGAACTACTCCATCTCTTCAATTCCCACCCAGGCACTCAGCATCTCCACCAGCGGGCCCAGTACCCAAATCTGTGCCATCTTTATCATTTGGCCTCTTCACAGGATGAAGCAAAATCTCAGCCACAGACTCTCACGGCTGCAATAGGGATGCTTCAGACAGTTTGAGATAACTTCTATAACCCAGAATGGTGCTTCTTACCCAGTTGCCCTCACACTGAGTCCGGTAACTTGTGTTCAACTGAATGAAAGACCCAGAGCCCTCAACCTCCATCATTATTCCCCTGGGTTTGGGACGTCAGCCGTCCTACAGCCGATGTGGCTGACTGAGTGGAGCTCAACAGCAGGCTGTGAACTTCCACACGTGTTTTTCCCTCCCCTTCTTGCAAATATTCTCCATGCAAGAAGACTGAAAGATGTAATTTTCCCATTTTAACCCAAATCTACTCAAGGTGTGGCTATTTTCATATTTCCATCAACACAGCTCCGTGTCTCTTGGCAGAGGGAGCCTGTTGCCATATGCAGTATCCCATCTGCAGGTGTTACAGCCACTGCCACACTAAGGAGGTGAGAGGAGATGGTTGGGACCTGTCACACCTACATTTCATCATAAAAATGTTAATGGATCATTCCAGAAAGTCTCTGCAATCTTTTCAGCTGCTTTTACTAGATGTCGTTTTGGACATTCTTGGCACCAGCACGGACCATTTGTGCCTCATTTTTCTGCCTCTGGAGAACCAGAGATGGGTTACTTATGGCCCTTGCATTCAGCTGCAAGGGTTTGCAGACTCCAGTTTCCCCCGTCATTAAACTCAGGACTCAAAAGCACGGTTTTACTGCACTGAGCTGGCAGCATAGGATGTTGGACTTCCCACTCTACCAGCAGGAGATCCCGGTGATGATGGCCATGGTGGCAGGGGGGTCTATACCTCTCCTGCCTCCCTGCATAAGTGGACTATATGACTACTAGAACCAAGTGGCAACGGGACCTCCCACACTTGGAGCTAATTGAGGCTCAAACCTCAGTGATGCCATCACCATGGGTGACCCCAGTGTGATTTCTTTTTGTCTTTCTTGGTACTGTGTCTGATGTTGTACCATATGCAAAGATTTATATATAGTAGCCTGATGTGAAAAAGAAACACCCTACATGACTGCATTTACAGGTGTTATTATAAGATTATATGGTTTGGCCAACAGTTATGCTGTCTGTATTCTCCTTTTGTCAGGAGCTGAATCATGCTGTGCTTTGTCCTTAGTGGCCTGTTATGTCCTGATTGCTGCTGTTTGTCACCATGACCCGGTGAGACCAGAAGTGAAGATGTATTTACCATGATGAAGAAGCCAGGGTGTCACTGCTGGAGTGAAACTGTGCTCTACCTTAGCTGATGTCAGTGCAGGGCCTTAGAAACAGGTAGAAGAGTTCAAGTCCCACCCAGGAGAGAGGAGTTTCACCAAATCAAGCATGTAAGAAAGGAGTATTTGCTTCCAGGAGGTTGAGGAGAGACTAAGTAGCATCCTGGAATTCCCACAGACATTTAGGGGACTGAAGGACTCCTCCATCTCTGCCAATTGGTTGCAGTAGTGGGGTGGCCTTTTTGTAATTCAGGTGCTGCAGGTGGGCACTTAGGGCTAAGGGATGGAGCTGTGCTCCCTATCTGGCAAACACACAAACCATTGGGTGGATTGCAGCTCCCAGCTGTGTTTCATGTCTACATGTCTATAGTACCATTTGCTAGAGAAAAGTGCTTTATTTCCCTTCCTGTGCCAACAAACTTTGTTTTCAAGGAGGCAAAATGAGCCTTGTGCGAGGTAACCAGGACGAGAGTGCCACCTTTCTTACAGCAAAGCCACCTGTCAAAACCTTCCTGCTCACAACACAGCATGAAGACAACACAGAGCAGGATAGAGCACTTACCTGGGCAGAAAGGCTTATCTGCCATTCTCCCGCAGTGCTGGCCACATGTGATAAAACTGAAATCTTCCTCAGCGCAGCTGAAGGATGTAGCTGTGGTTGTTCTGCCCTGAAAGAAGGGATCAGTGTGTGTTTGATCTGAGGAAGGTCCTGGTTTGCCTTGCATCATAGCTGATAGGTGCAAGAGCTGCAGCTCCCATCCCTGCTGTGGCTGGGACATCCTGAGCACCAGTGCATCTGGGCAAAAGAGGCACATACCCTCCTGGCTGTGAGCTGCCCTCATGATAGGGAACTGCATCTCAGTTCCTGGCATGATTAAAGCTGTTACCCTTGCTGTCTATGCCACAGCTCTCCCTTCTGATCCACCCTTCCCTTCTCACAGTTCAGTTCCCTATTTGCTTTAGCAAAGGTGGGACATGCAGTGTTGGGTTTTGAACAGAGACATGCTGGGGAGCTGGAAGCCAGCCTGGCATAAGACTTGTATGTGTGTTTTCTTGCAACAGGAACAAGGCAGTTTGGCAGTGGGCACAGAAAAGGAAATAAAATCAGATTTTCTGCCATCCCTGTTGCAGATTTTTGTGGCAGGTTTGTCCTGTTCTTTCTCCTTGCTGTAAGCCTCGGTTTCTCTGGGAATTTAGAAGAGATGCTTGTATTTTGGGCCAAGCTACAGGTGGCAGCTTGTTGTTGTGGCTCAGGTTAAGATTACATTGTGCGTGTCATGGAAATGGAGGAGAAATCAGACTGTTGTTATCACTGTGTGAGTGGGCCTTAGCACCCATGTTTTTTATGCACTGAAACCAACCACATTCTTCCAGCTTACACAGCTTTCCCTTGACTTTACATGCATGGGACAGGAAAGCAATGTTTGGGTCCTCAAATTCAGTCCCTTCTGTCTACCGGTCGTCTTGCCTACTCATTCTCCTAACAAACTTTTCAGGTTTTCACCAACTTGCACTGCTCTTACCCAAAGCTGTTCCAGACCTAGAATACACTGAAGATGATCCACGTTTTTTTCCCCACTATTACTTGGGTGTGGACTGAAAGAAAATCAGAACGAGAAAAACTGAAAGTCAGATTTTCTTGGGCCTTCTTGGGAGTGTGATGTTTCATATCCAGACAGATGTGGCCGCATCACTAAGAAACAGAAGAGTGCAACACTCAAAAAGCAAAGCCAGAGCAGACTCAATGCACCAAAGGAATCACTTTTGGTTATGCAAAAAGCCCAGTACTAGATGACCTTAACATTCTTTCCAACCCTAACCATTCTATGATTCCATGTTTTGTTATCTGAGTATGCAGCTGAGTGTGCAATGCCACTGGCCCACATAGAAAAAACTCCTTCTTACAGCCACACTTGCAATGTGCAAAGCAAACTAGTTCCAGGGCTTCAGCATGGGCCCATCACTTATCCCCACATCAGCAGCAGTTTAGCTCCCCCCTTGCCTGGCCCTTTGCAGCCGTGTTAGCAGGGGCCCTTTGGAAGGTGAATGAGCAAAGGTGTGAAATCTATGTGCACCAGCTAAAGCACTAGACATTCAGCCCTTGTGGGGATGCTCTCACTCAGGAAAAAGTCACCTTACATTGCTGTAGGCAGTGCTGTAGGCATTTTAATCCCGAATGAGAACATGCATATGTGCTTTAATTTATGGGCACTGACTTCACACCTGTAGTTAGCTGACTTTCCTGCATGTCCCTGTGTAGGAAAGCTCTAATGAGATGCAAGTGGAATTTGGGTGATGCTGTGGCTATTAGTTCTCCCTTTGAGGTTTCTGTGGTTTGGGCTTCAGCGCATTCCATGTGTTTTGGGTTAGATTTTTTCACCCTTTTTGGCCTTTTCAGACAGCCTTTCAGTTTTTGCATGTGTGCATATTTGATTAGAAGAATCCTAGGTGGAAGAATTTTACTCCCAGAGAAACCCATGCTTTTTGGTTATTAGAAATGTTTTGAAACCTGTTAGAATATGAGGCAGCCTTCACAGTGGCTGAATGAGAGGGGACTTTTCCTTTAAACACATGCTGCTTCTTCATAGATGCTCATAAGCCTGAGTGCTCAGCTAATATACTTAAGTTACATAGCTGGGCTCCTAATGCTCTGTCTAGAAACACTGCAAAAAGTGATTTTCTCTTCTTTTTGGAGAAGTCTGTTAGCCAGATACTGAGTGTAGAGACTAGGCAGGTCAGAGAGAGACCTGCGTTTTGGTAGTGCAACAGTTCCACTCTGCAGGGCTGCTTTTTTGCTTCCAAAAAGGGACTCAACCGTGGGATGTGTAAAGGGGAACCAAGGCCACCTACAATGATGGTTTTTCATCTGACGTAGATCTTGCACTCTGAGGTGACTACACAGAAGAAATATGGTCAGGATTAGAGTGTGCTAATAGACCAATAGCTTTCCTGGTGGGGAAATCCTGCATCAGCCTTCTAAGAATCGTAGAATAGTTAGGGTTGGAAAGGACCTTAAAATCATCTAGTTCCAACCCCCATGCCATGGGCAGGGACACCTCACACTAAACTATGTCACCCAAGGCTCTGTCCAACCTGGCTTTGAGCACAGCCAGCGATGGAGCATTCGCAACTTCCCTGGGCAACCCATTCCAGTGCCTCACCACCCTCACAGGAAAGAATTTCTTAACCAAACTTAAACTTCCCCTGTTTAAGTTTGAACCCGTTACCCCTTGTCCTATCACTACAGTCCCTCATGAACAGTCCCTCCCCAGCATCCCTATAGGCCCCCTTCAGATACTGGAAGGCTGCTATGAGGTCTCCACGCAGCCTTCTCTTCTCCAGGCTGAACAGCCCCAACTTTCTCAGCCTATCTTCATAAGGGAGGTGAAGACCCAAGAGGAGAATTACCCTGAAAATTTATGTCTGTGCGGACAGGGACTTGGACTCACTGCTTCCAACCTGATGAATTCATCAGAAGTCATTTGTACCTTGAGATGCAGTGGTACCCAGCAGTCAGGGTGTTAGTTTAGGACACCAGTACTGGTAACAAAGGCACACCCCCTCATCCTGCAGTACTTTGGTTTCCCCAGCTGTGAAATAATAACTATTCTCTTTGCTTTGAAACTGCTGTTGACAATTGAGGAATCTAAGGTCCTTCAGGAGTGATGATTTAAGTCATGAAGTAAGTTCATCTCCTAGATAAGCTTTTATCGCTCTGTTGACTACACTGGGAACCACAAGAGACTAACTTGTCTATTTAAACATATGTGCCCTTTAGCGGGATTCTGGGTTAAAAAGTGAATGTTATTAAAATAACGATAACAATATTAATATTAGTATATTAATTAATATGTGATTAATGTTAATAACATTACAATGTGCTCAGCATGATACTTCATTCTCCTTATAAAGCAAGTGGATCCCCCTCCTATTTGTTGTTATCATTATTTACTATTCATTACTGTAGCCATAGGTGTCTATTGCTCCATCGAGCTGAAAAAGGAAAAGGGACTTTGGTTGAAATTGCCTTTTGCTCATAATCATTTTCATCTACTAAAAAAAAAGGAAAATAGCCAAGATTCTTTGCTCAAAGGATTGTTTGGTTTTGGTTTTGCTGTTGTTGATTACTCTCTAAAGTCTTATGGAAAATATAAAATGCTCTCACCTACACCCTGATACCTGGAAATCAGTGCAATCTGGCCAGCTACTCTGATCTTTTTCAGTAGCTGACCCTCTTCTTGGCAATCTATGTATGAGCTGTTGCCAGATTTTAAGCATATGAATGCCAGTGAGCTTCATCTATGCTCAGATTGAGGTGAACCTTTTCAAGGATTCAAGGATTGTTTTTTAGAATGGATTGCTATCTGTTTCCAGATGATCAGAAAGTTTGAATCAGATTCTTTGTCTGCAGTTTTCATAAAGCTCTCTAAAAGCAGCAGAAAAGCTAAATTTCCATATGAAATCACGTTAAATTACACACCAGAGAAGCAGAAAAACAAACGATCTTTAAACCATTGCAAGATGCAAAAAACCACACTCCCTTCATTAAAAGGTGCCAAAGTACCTTTCAAGTGACCCTCAGTATTTAGGGCAGAGAGCTTCCTAGGCCTCAAGGCATTTACATGCAGACTTCCCCTGACTTGAAACCTGTGGTACTTTCATTTTAAAATAGTAATTACGTTAATATTTAAAGTACATTTTAAAGTGACATGTTGCTATATTGCAGGACAAGCTTCAGTACTGCAGGGGAATGAGAGCATGCTGTTCTGAGTATTGTTATTCTGTTCTTCCTTGTCTCCTACTTCATTCACTCATTTAAACCATAGGGCTCAGCAGATCTCAAAACAATTTACAGAAGAATTACAATAAATTACACTTATTCCCTTTTCACAGAGGAGTAAACTGAGGCAAAGAGAAATGAAGTAATACCACAAGTTTATGCAGCAGGTCTGCTGCAGAGGCGGGCAGGATTAAGCTCTTTTGGCTAGTTGTGGGTATTATAGTGTATTGTGCAATGTTGCATGTTAAATGTATATTCTCTCACTGCTGTAGACTAAACTCTAAGAAAATAATGAAACACATTAGTTCAAACTAATTATACACCTTACCTTTTTGAGCAATGCAGGTGCTACGTTAAGACCTCTTCATGCTGTAACGAGAAAGATGCTGCAAAGATGCCACAAACTGAGAGAACTTTTTTTTAAAGCAACATTTTCTAGATCTTTCAGCAATGTGACTTTAAAGTGTTTTCCCACAACCATAGGACTGGAAATGTCCTGTGTTTTGTTTTGTCTGGGGCCAAGCTTTCAGACGAGCCCAGGAATCCCTGAGAGATACCGTGAGATGCACGCTGCCATCAGGCTGCAGGACACAGAATACAGTTGCTTTCAGCAGCGCCAGTGCTAAAACTTCTGATTTGGAATAAAACCCCATTTGTTTTCAGTCCTGGACCATGTAAATCTTTTTCAAGAAAACCGCCCACAATCCTAATCTCCATACTCTGTCTACCTCTGTCCTTTGAGGGGATGAATTCTGCTATAGCTTGCACAGTTGTTTCACAGGGTAAAGATGTATTTTAAGGGAGGTGCATTTTTTCATGCCCTGGTGAATTTGGCCTCCAGGTAGCAAATTCTTCCCTCTGTTATTCCTCTGCAATCTCATGTGCTTTTTCTGGGGCAGGGAACGTTCTTTTGTTCAGTGCATGTAAAGGGCTGTGTGCACTGCGGTTCTGGGCCGTGGTTTGGGGCTCCTAGGCACTACCACATGCTGCATAATTAATATTAGTAATGAATACTAATACTATTAATAATAATAACAACAATAATAATAAGGGCTGAATATGAGTGAACCCCAGAACTTTGCCCTTGGGTGCCTGAGTAGGAAACACGAGCCAAGGCAGTTCAAGAGAGACACCAACAACAGAGTTAGTTACAGCAGTCCTGGCAGTTGGTTTTCCTAATAAGCATTATAAATGTGGCTGGGAGGGGGAGGCAGAGCACAGCAATTTCACATTGCCAGGTTCCATGTACAGGGCAGTGTACCATCACCGATGGAGTCATTTCAGTCTTGACTGGAAACCCAGTGGGAATTACTGCTCTGGAACGTTTTACATTGAAGGGAGAGCAGCCCCAGGAGCAACCTCTGAGAGTGGCACTGGGGTGTAAAATGAATTACAAACAACTATTGCTTTTATGTCTTCTATACAAATGCTTGAGTGGTGAGACTCAAGTTATTATGGAAGGTTGCTTCATGGTGCCAACCAGTTGGCTATCATTGGAACGGTTGGTAGCTCTGCCTGTTACCTCTTCATTCAAAAGAAAGGGATACACTTTGTTTCTGCAGGTTCCTACCAACCCTTAACTTGAGGGATACATCCTGAGGGGATGCTGAGCATCCTCACCTTCCAGTGATGACTGCTCTTCTCTCAAAGGAGCGTCCCCTTGAGAAATTATAACAAATGTATGACTGGAGTTTGTATTTCTTACTCCACTGTTAATAATGTTATTTTGCCTTCATTTCTAGGCCCCTTCTTGTGTTTCAGAAAGCTATTTGATCGCTGGAGCAGAGGAATCTGGTCTTCACATCACTCTGTCAGCATGGTGTTTCTGCTGCAGAAAAGAACATCTGAGAGTGCAGCCGGTTCCTCCACAGCAAAGCCCAGGACGTATATTGGTAGCTTATCAGGTATTTAAGTCTTGTGTTATATAAGAACAGACTGAAGCTTTGCACTCAAAAAGACAAAAGGGTTTGGTCCCATTTCCCAGTGATAATGTTTCTCACGGTTTCTGTTTAGCCTGGCATTTATTGCCTCTCCTAGGAAGACCCTACAGCAAAGCAATTGTCAGAGTAAGCAAATATTGCATGGATAAACAGCTTCAGCGTGCCAAGCCAAATCCTGCCCACTTCCAGTCTACTCTAAAGTCAAAGAAACTCTCTTGACTTTGCTGGCCTTGTGGTGAATGCAAAGACCAGCTCTTCAGGGCACTTCCTAGCTGTTCCTGGAAGGGTCAGCCTCTGCTCTGAAATTCACCACACCCCTGCGCTTGCCAGCAACCAACTCTTAGGTCACAAGCATTAACCTCCTGCCAGTGCCTTTCAATTAGGTTTTAGCCCCAGCTCCTCCCCCATGGAAGGGTTTTCCTGAACTTCACTCCCCTGATGTTTAGAAATCATAAAATTTCCAGCCTTACGGGCCAGTTTGTTCTTGTGCCAACATTGTCCTTTTGCTTAAATAGCTCATTTCCCTCCATGGCGCTTACCCACCTTCCCCGCCCTGCAATGTATTTATAGAGAGCAACCATGTTCCCCACTAGCCAGTGCGTGCTCAGCGCCTTCCACTATAGGTCCTTGGCATCTGTCTTACAGAGACGACTTAAAGTGCTACCTCTGAGTCTGAAAGCAAATAGAGTTCCCACCCTGCTCCAAATATGGTGCTCGCACACGCTGGATCTGGTCCAAACGGCCCGAGGATTGCCTATATACTTAATTTACATGGCAACAAAAATAAATCTCAGCCCAAGCAGCCTCATGGGACAGGCTTCTTGCAAAAAATGGAGGTCTGCGCCTTTCTCCCAGTTCCCTCTACCTGGGAAAAAAGGGCAACTCTAAGTTGCTGAGAATGAGTTCCCTTCTTGCCTCACTGACGCTTTCCCTGGCGTCTCACTGGGGACAGGAGCCCCTGCAGTGGTGCTGATAGGACCAGAGTTGTCTGGCTGCCAGGGTGAATCAGACCAGCTCTGTCTCTAACACCCTGCTGCCTGTTAATTAATGCATTAATGAATTGCCTTCTAATTCCTATAATCATCCTTATTTTGGGGGGTGAATGGGATTTCAAGGTTGCAGAGCTCGCCCAAGGCCACGCAAGAAGTTAGTGGCAGAGACAAGAAGGAAACCTGGGTTCTCTGATTCCTGCGCTGGGCTGTGCTTACCAGGCAATGACACCCCTCATGGCTTGGCCAAGTTACTCTCCTTTTGGTAAAACATCCTGCGCACCATTTCTGTTGCTCCAGCAAATGCACTCAATGTGACAAAGCACCTTTTTTATTTGCCTTACAGCAAGACTACATAAAAGCATGTAACAAACTGAGATTTGAAGCTGCCTTCAGCCTCTCGTAATCTCTGCAAACGTTATACTCTTTGTGGTAAGGAGCTTGGGAAGCTCTCCCTGCCTCTTTTGTGAAGACAGATACGTGTAGCTGGCAGGGTATTGTTTTCACTCCTGAGTCGAGCTTGCCTTCTATATGCAGATAAAACTTCCTTCAAAGTCACTAAGAGTTTTGTTGAAGTGCATAAGCGCGATTTGTTTTTAACTTGTATGTTACCTCGCTGACATAAACAAGTACAAACTAGTGCTAATGCTTTACGAAGCCAGTGCCGCTACTGCAGAGGGAGCTGAGTTGTGATCTGGTTAGTGCATTGCTGGGAAAACTGTGCAGGTCTGATGACCAGATGTCTGTTTTTCTGTAACCAGTAAGAAATGGATCTTGTTTTTTTCAGTTGTTCATGCCAATGTGTTTTTATCTGCACATCTAAAAACATGATCTGCGCATTAAAAATATCCTCCCAGAACTGCATGTGTTAACACGAGCGGTATTCTCTGCGCTGTGTTTGATATTATCATTATTTCTTATTGTTATTTTACTATCACTATTATTCAGAGTTCTTCACAGAGGCAATATTTTGAGACAAATTAGGCAGAATTTATAGTGACCAAATTCATCCTAGAGCTACCACATCGGCTTTCAATTGACTCACCTTGAGATGGTTTCATGGACTTTGTATACAAAACGGCAATTAGTTTCTTTTCAATTTCCTGTGTAGCTGTTATTCACCAGCACAGCCTTTCTATTCACCAAGCAAGAATCTAAATAACAAAAACATGTATGTAGCTTATGATATGGATTCATCCTTCCAACACATCAATGTTTCCTGTGAGAGGTGGGAGGCTTTCAATTTACGCTGATGGTTATGGCTTTTGGGTGGGAAATTTTCCCTTTTGTAAAGAATCTGTATATTTTATTTTAATCTTTTTTCTCCTCTTCGAAAACGTGAAAAATCTGGAGTGGCACCAGGATTGCTGAGGGGCTTGCCTGCACTCTGCTTATGACTGAAACTGAAAGTCATCTTGATTTTATATTAAAGGTTATAGCAGACACCGAAGTTTGACCAGGTTCTACCCTGTATTGCAGAAGTGGGACTTCAAATATCTTTAATGCAAAGCTAAAACCGGAAGCATAAAGTCCCACCTTCCAAATGGAGAGATTTGATTGCTCAGCCTGCAGCCTCCGGTCCCAAAAACGCTGGTCTGGGGTGATGGGATGAAAAGTGCTGTTCTCACTGCTCATACTGCTTGCGTGAGAGAAGGTATAAGAAGGCCGTTCGGGATTTATGGAGTAGAGGCTATGGAAGTCCTTAAAGAAAGAGATCAGAGGAGGAGGCAGAAGGGAGGCTCCCGCCTGGTGGTATGAAGATTGCTGATTCAGGGCTGCAGCCCTTGCAGGAGTTAGTGTGCTCTGCAATGCGAAGGGAGCCAAGCCACTTATGCAATATTAATATTAATAACTGCTTTGCACTTCTATAGTGCCTTTCATCCGAGGATTTCAAAGCGCTTTACAAACATTAATTAATTAAGGCCCATAACACCCTGTGAGGTAATGCAAGTAGATATTACAGCTCATGCAGAGGCCAGAATTGCCAGCATTACAGGTATAATCCTCTAGCAAGAGTTAACTTCTTCTTGAGCAAGCTTTCTTACTTATAGGCATAAACAGGCTTCCCTTTAACACTGAGCATGTTGGGTTTTTTTTCTTCTTCCCCTTGATCCATCAGTCTTCACACAAGCAAAACTCCCACTACAAGGCAGCTAAATGAAGTGAATGAGCAGTACTTCCATCTCCCAGCTCGCTGCTTCCTCTTTGATGGGCTGATAAAATTGGAGGATATCGAAAGGCTGCAGAGTTGTGTCACATATTAGTGTCCTGCTTCTGTGGGGTTTCCCTGCTCTAAATATACTTTGCACTAAGGAGATTAAGAGAGGAAGTGAACTAAAATATGTTTTATGGCACCTGCTTATCAGATGACCTCCAAACAACCTGCAGACATTAGCTAATGTAGCCCTCATTGCAGCTGGCCATAAATGTTATTAGTGCCATTTTAGCCAGGGATTTTTTTAACCAGTCCCAGCTCCTGTATTTCAGGGCTGAGGCAGGAGCTGGTGGGGAAAAGGTAGTCTATTAAGTCTACCTCCCTACTCATTGCAGCCTCTCATTTAACTCCTCTCTTGCACTTTCTCAGCTCAGCATTTGCACTCATCCTATTTTCAGCCTACCTTTCCCTCCATGGGAGGAGCTCCACATAGAGCTGTGAGGTGCTTTGTCATCCAGCCCTGTGTGGGGGTAGAACCAGAACTGAGCTGGGTGCAGTTCGTGCCACACAGCTCTGAGTGAACCTACAGAGGGGTCCTGTCCCAAACCCCAGCACTGAGCGCATACAGAGACCTGGGTTGACACCGCTTGGCCACGCTGAGTCACGTCATGCAATTAAATACCTTGGCGTGTGTCCCTGGGTGCATCCTGGCAGAAGCAGACCTGGCCAAGGGGAAGAAGGGTGGTTGGAAAAGCCACATTTGTGCTTTTATATTCCAGTACTCTCACGTACACCGTGTTTTGCAACATGCAGAAAATTGCTGTTTATTGTATGGGCAAGAAATACCCATTTTTCTGCCACTAGCCTTCCCTCTCCCTTGTGGGACTGGATGCTCTACTTAGCCACGGATGGAGCTGGCTTCGCCTGCTTCAAGCTCTGCGTGCAAGGGGAGTGTTATGTCTGCCCTGTTTTGGTAACCGCTTGCTACAGCTGGAGATGAGCAAAGGGACCTTGGGGGGGAATTAGTCTAGAATACAAGTTCTCCAGGATTTGCCCATTCAATTGCATTCTGAAGCTGCACAGACATTAGCTAATTAATGTGGTGAGTTCATTAAACCAATTAGTTGCGTTTCTTTCTGTGAGTGGGCTGGGCCTATCAGTCATCTTCATAGAGTGCAGTTTAGGATGTTAAAAATATTCTCTTCATCAAATTAAACTTTATTAAATAATAACTCCTTCCAAATTCTAGGCTAGGAATGAACAACGTCACTCTAACCACAAGAGCTGTTTATTGCGCATATACTTCTTTTACTGCCCTGCCAGCTGTGATAAAACCAATTCAGATGCATATTCTCAGTATAGTAAGCACTTTCTCCCCTTTCATAGTCTTGCATTAACCCAAAGACTCCATCCTTTTGTGCAGAATTCCCACTGAAATCAATGGGAATTTTGTGTGTGGAAAGAATTCAAGGCTGGGGAGTTATACTTTCACATATTGGCCAGCAAAGGCATTGTGTTTGCCACGAGGGGCTTTCTGGCAGGCAACAGAGTGTTTTGCAATTTTCAAAGACAGGCAGAACTGAAGGAACACTTAAAAGCAAGGAAAGAAAAGTTGTCTTTTACTTGGTTTTGATTCTGCTTAATTCTAGAGTCTGAAAATACCTTTTATTTTAAAAGAATTTTAAGATTTGTGTTTCAAAAACTTTTTTTTTTAAGGTTAAAAATTATTTCATTTTACTCAGCCACCCAAAACTCATGGGTTTATCTTTTAGAAAGTGCCTTTATCAAGACTTCCCCCTGAATGTTTGTTAGACAGCAGAGTTGAAAGGTGCCAAAATAAAATAGCAAGCCATTTTTTTCCAAATGATTCAACAAAAATATTTTGGGTTTAGATTTTAATATCTAAAATTCTGCTTTATGGGCCCAAAAGTTTTTGAGAGCCTTGTTTTTGACTAAAGGCACTCCAGAAATTTTCTGTGTTAAGATACGTTCAGCACCATGCTGTGAAAATCACATTTGCTTCTTGGAATGGACATTTAAAAATGAAGACAGCCAAAATCATCACATCTTTGTAATACCCCATCCGTAATTTCGTCCTTGATGATCTACTTGATTTTGATTTATGGATTCCCAGGAACAAGAAAGAGCAAGATTTCCAAAGCTACAGTAAGGGCAAAGGACGCAAGTATCTGTGTGCCGCTGCAGGTGCCTACATCCAGAGCCTTGATCTTCAGTACCCACTCAGCACTTACCCCTGTTGCGTGATCTCTGGTGGTCATCAGGTCCAAGAACAGGTCCAAGAGGCCCTGCAGCATCCCTTGCAAGATGCTACCTCACAGAGGGCTAAGGAAGGAGGGACATGTCGCATCCTTTCTAGATGAGGAAGGACAAAACCATTCATCTACCACGTGGGCAGTAGCTCAAGCTATTTGGCAGCTAACACTGTGCTCAACAACATGTGCATCTACCCATTGGAAAAAAAAAACAAAATCCCAATTTTTGGCTTCTTGCAACATCTGAAAGAACTGGGGGGAAGAAATCTGTTGGAATACTGTGTCTTTCCTTTCTGCCACCCCCTTGTTTTCCACATCATGCCCCATGTTTCCACAGGAAAGCTTAAAACTGCTCAGCCAGTTAGGTTTTTTGACTGATCTGTTTTCAGCCAAGCATTTCACCTCCACAGTGACAGCTGAGTAGCCAAAACCCATGT
Organism: Myiopsitta monachus; assembly: GCA_017639245.1. NCBI lineage: Eukaryota > Metazoa > Chordata > Aves > Psittaciformes > Psittacidae > Myiopsitta > Myiopsitta monachus. The sequence continues at coordinate 2,227,657 of CM029920.1, read as the reverse complement.
TTTGGATTTCTTTCTCAGTCTCAGGCACCTGAAATGCAGGCATTCCAGCGTATCTAAGTCCTTTCATCAGGTCTATCACTCAATTTTGCAGCACTTTCAGAAACATCAGCCTTAGATGGAAAAGATCTGCTTTACTACGTCTAGGATGTTTACGTCAAGACCTGTAACATGAAGATCCTGCTTTCCAGCTTCCTCAACTCATCATTCCTCTTCTTAATTAAATTAGGGCAATTTATATCAAACACACTAAGAGTAAATTGGAGACTCTTGGAAGAATTCCAGCCAATTAGAATGATAGCTAAAAATACACTCATATCTAAAAGAGAAAGAAACCTGAAAGACCACAGCAGGCCACTGTAAGAACTTGAAAATAAAGCTGCAGGGGAAAAAAATCAATTGCATTGTGGCCAATATTAATCCCCATCAATAAATACCACGTCTTTCACTGCTTATGGTAATTGCCCCAGTGATTCCTCTTAAAGTGGTTCTCAAGTATTTAGAGGGCCTCTTGATAGCATCTTATCAGGTCTCAAAGCAATGGTGTGAAAGCACAAATAGGAGCTGTGGCCTAGTCTGAGAAAAAATGTGGTCTTTAGAATGTGCTGATTTGGCAAAAAGTTCTTTGTCACAGACATTAGTTTTTATCTGCTTAGTGTATAATTCTTTTTGAAAGGACTCTTCAGTGTCTCTGACACTTCTCAGCTCAACATGAGGTGGATTTTCTAGTAAAAGAAAGTATTGAAGTCAAGTGAGTCCAGACTCCAACTGCTGCTTGAAATGGACCTTTTTGGGATGCTTCAGGGATGCTTCTGGGTGGTGTGTGACTTTGCATGGGCTCCTGCCTGAGGGCTTCTGCTTTCTTCAGCCTGAGAAATGAGAGGAAGGAGTTCATGTGCTGTGAAAGTGCTGTTGTAAAGATAATTGTCACACCAAAGGGAAGTGGGCTTGGTGGTTTTCTTCTCTTGGAAAGTGTTTCGAGTCAGAACTAATATCCATGAAAGCTGATTACTGCCCTTAATTGACTTTTGGGAAATAGGCACAATGTCACATTTCTTGTGTGCAAAATGGCGTTCACAATCTCCATTTGTTATCAGGCTCATCAACTCCCCTGCATGGATTTTAAGAATTATCCAGTTGAATCTGCTCCCTCTGCAGCCAGTGCCTATATATTTCACAAAATATATAGGCCAGATCCTGCAGAAAGTGGCCATCAGTGTGGAGTGAGCTGTCTGGGTCTAGAAATTTTGCATGATTTCCCTACTTGTTTTCTCACTGTACAGCTGTATATATATATAATAGATGGTTAAACGTCCTGCATGACATGTAGCAGGAAGTATTGGCCAAATACAAAAAGATTTCTGGGAGTCTTTTCAAGTAATACCATAGAAAGTCAGGCAGCAGAAGAGGTGCACCTAGGGATTTTCAGACATCCTTTGATTGCATCTATCAAATATAACCTTATGACTATCACTTATGCTTACATATATGTACTACTTTTCTTGAAGACCACACACCCAGTTTTATGTCCTTGTGTTCTCTCACCAGTGAGTGTTATATTTTGCTTATTATTTAGATTTCCTTAGGTTTAAGTGTCATGTTCTAGATTTTACAGAAATGCTCCAGAATTTATCCCTTCCAAGGTAGCATGTGTCATTCGAAATCAAACTAAAGGCATCTCTTTGATGTTATTTTTCATTCTAAACTTAGCCATCACATGACAAAGCCCCGGTTTTGATTGAAAATATTTTTCTTCATTTTTGTAAGTATTTTTTTTTAAAGGAAAAATCTCATTATAAATTAAATTCTCATTCCCCTGTAATGTATCGGCAAGATTACAGAACTCTGATTTACTGTTAGGATTGGAAATTAACTTCAAAAGACAAGAAATGGAAAGTGGTGGCTTATTCTCCCATGGCATATTACTGCAGTGAGACAGAGTGATATGGTGATATCTGAAACTTATTTTCCCCTCAAATGAAGAAAACTATATAAATTCATTTCACACCTACATATTTACTTCCATTTCAGGACACTTTTCTACCCTAAGTAAACATCTAGGACACGTGACAGGCTGGTATTTACTATTGTAAAAAAAGCTGGTAGATCATAAGTTTCACTTTTCTACTACCTCTGATGCCAGCCATTATATCTTATTATATATTTTTAAGCTTAATTAGACAAAGTATTGAGTGTTCTTGCTTGCATCCAGCTGTGCATTTAAATCCATTCTTGACTACCAGCAGGAGTGGTCCCACTGAACCTGGTTATATGACATAAAGAAGTACATGTTGAGCTGCCCAATTGGGTCTGTGCCAGGGTACAGAGCATTTTGAGGATCCAGGCCATCCCACAGCCATCTCTATGGTTTCTGAGTATCTGCCTTAAGTCATTAATTTTTTTGAACTGGCATCTCTGTTGTGGTATGTTATCCTTCTTTCCTTCATAAAAAACCTTTATTGAAGTTTCAACTCTGTCCCTAAGGCCTGATCCAGACCAGGATAGGAGGCAATGGCTGAAGTCATCCATGTGGGTTGAGGTATCTTGCTGGAAGAGGCCCTATTCTGATTCTGTTTGGTTTTAGCCTTAAACAATGTATTTCATGCTTATTCCAAATGGGACAACTCATGGGTACATGTGCCCAGAACAGACCCCAAGCTCAGTGTTCAGACCTCAGATCATTATCTGTAGAGCACTTAATGACTTAGAAAAGGTATCCCAAAGACCCACACTGTGCAGTGAGTGGTCAAGAAAGAAAGTACAAAGCAGAAGTGCTGGAATCAGTGCTGCAGGGTAGTGTGGCTGGGATAAGTAGTCCCCAGGCTTCTCCTAGGCAAGTCTTCAAAGCACTGAGCACAGCCAGCTTTGTTTTGCTTCCATCAAAAGATGCAGTCTCCAAAGGAAAAGAAGGAGCCTCTCACCATTTATATCTTAGTCCAGTGGTTAAAACCACCTGTCTAAGTAAGATGAGTTCTCGGTTTGCCTCTGACTGGGAGGTTTAAACCTACGTTTCCCAATTGCCATGGGAGTACCCTGACCACAAGACTGCAGGTGACGCTGGGTGGAGAAAGCATTTCTGCATTCCTTGGTCAAGCTGTGGGACTGTGCAGGAAAGATGAAGAGATTCCCACGACCCTCTGTGAGGAGAAAGGGATGCCAGGATTCTGAAAAGGAGCATTTCCCCTTTTCTTTTCAGTCTGATGTCTCTTTACCTAAATGAATATAAGTTTTGGATTTGGGAAGGGGGAGTGTCAATTTCATGAATGAGTCAGACAGGCGTTTAATGAACAAAGGATCTTCTCCTACAGATTTATACCCTCTACAACCTTCAAATCTCAGTCCACAACTCTGTAGTGCAAAGTACTCATGCAGCAAAAAAAAGAGGAAACTGAAACTTAAGGCAAGCACTAGGACATGGGCACATGTTCTGTTTGAAAGTCACCTTGGGGTATTGTGGCTTTTTCATTTCTTTTTCTCTACTCATTGGCATAGCTTGAATGAGAAAATAAATGCTTTCTCCTCTCCTCCTCCCCTTGCCCTGCATCTCACCCTCACCCCATAACCTGGGGTTTCAGATGGTTTCATGGGAAATGGGAACTCTGATCCCCTGGGGCTGAGGAGGGCCCAGAGCCCACTGTCCCACTTCCTGGGTAAGCACTTTAATCCTGAGGTTATTACAGGAGCAGAGGGCACTGCCACTGCTGTCTCCTCCCCTGCCAGCTGCATTAAAACAAGAAAGCAACTATGACTGCATTCCTGAAGGGTGTGATCCTGCGAGCGAGAGGCAGGTGTGTTCCCAGCATACCGCCAGGATTGGAGTCAGCAGGGGACTCTGGTGCCACTCTGCCTTGCCGCGCGGGATCGTGATGGGGCTGCCCAAGCCAAGCCAGGAGGTGATGATGAGCAGAGTAACCTCTAGGGTTAGATGGTGGAAGGAGGGAAGTGGTAATTGTGATTTGAAATTTCCCCAAGTCTTTTCTGCTGGGTGCTATCAGCAAGCATTGAGGCCCTTCAGGAAAGGCAACCTCCATGAAAAGTCCTGATGGAGATCTGGGCTTTGCCAGCAAGGTTTTAGTCCTGCTTAATCACCAGAATGCCCCTTGGGGATATGCTCTTCTGTTCACAAACGATAGAGAGAAGCTACATAGGTACCTTAATGCAGTAGCCTGATCACTTAAAATGCCATGTGGGCTTCGGCATAATGTCCTTAAGTTGAAAGAGGGTAAGTTTAGGTGAGATATAAAGAAGAAATTCTTCACTGTTGAGGCAGTGGGACGCTGGAAGAGATTGCTCAGAGAAGTTTTGGATGCCTCATCCCTGGCAGTGCTCAAGACCAGGTTGGATGGGGCCTGCAGCAACCTGCTCTAGTGGAAGTTGTCCCTGCCTGTGGCAGGAGGATTGAAACTAGATGATCTTGAAGGTCCTTTCCAGCCCTAACCATTCTAAGATTATATATGCTTGGGCTTAAGTGCATGGGCTTAAGCATTGGGCTTAAGTACCTGCTTAAGTGATTTGAGACCTTAGACCTTGAGACCAACAGCAAGCAACTCAGCTCTCATTGCCAGCTCATTCCCTTTAGACTTCCATTGCTGACTGAGATCCATCTAACAAGGAGGTTGCAGCAGTATATATCAGGCAGGCTAAAGGCAGTTTACTACCTTTCAGCGGACCCATCGCTACTTTTGTTTCTTTCCCTCTGTTGCTCCCATTGAAACAAAAACATTTTTCTAAAAATGGCTCCCTGCATGTGCTAAAGCAGCACGGACATTAGTCTGGAAAACAGGGCCATGTCTCCACTGAGATCATACGAGATCCTTTTTGTCTCACCTACCGTGATTTCCCAGTTTACGAGATGGAAATAGCTTTCCTGTGACTGAAGGCGTCTCTCACACACTGTTTCTTTAAATTATCATTTGCAATCCCTCAAAGAGAAAGAGGCAAAGGAAACTGGGTGGGAATTAGTTGCTCCTTCACGTACATTGCACTAGTTACTGTGTGGGAGGATCATTATTTCTAATGATGATGGATGGTTCCTATATGAAAGGGGTTTTTTGCTTCTGTTGTTCCCCAAGTTGAAGCAAGAAAGGGTTACTATTTTAATGAGAGAAGTTGAAATACAATTTATTGAGAGGGATGAAAAAGAACAGCCATTAAAGCTGAATCAAAACAAACGGAATGCTTTACCTGATCACTCTTATGGCGTTGCTACTTTCATAATGCACAGACGCACACATGCACTGCCACCGAGCTTTGACTTCAACTATTCTGTGCAATCTTTTTTCCCCCCTCTATCTTCAGAAGGCAGTTTTCTCCAAGTAAATATTTCCAATGTGCATTTTTAAGAGGGGAAAATGTGACTACAAAAGCTTATATGCTGACAATTTTTTCTTTTTTAATAGCCCTCTTATAGGGACGGGCTCTATTGCTTAATGGCAGAAACCCCAAACCTTATCCAACCTACATGCTGCTGTTATTCAGAGCATCGAAGGTGCTATCCAAAACAATGGCGAAGAATCTGCTAATCAGGGATTCTCACATAAACACGACTGCCGGAATAAAAGCATCGGTTTATTCTAGTTTGTAGTCAGCTGATTAAACTGAGGAGTTGTCACAAAGATAGATAGATAAATAAATTGATCATATCTTCTTTTTTAATAATTGCAGCCTTCAAACTTAACATATTTTGACAGGATAGTATATTAAAATCCATTAAAACAGCTGTTTTGCTGTAGGGAATATTACTTGTGGGTTGAATGCAGAGATATGTGCAGGTATTTATTCAGTAATCAATCATAGAGAGAAAAGACCTCGAATTTCAGTTGGAAGTTTTTATTTTTATCCTTTTCCTTACTACTGGTCTTTAAACCTACTCTGAGGAAAGCTATACATGCCCGGCTGGTGCTCATCAAAAGCAAGCAATCACAGCTAAATCAGCATGCAAAATGCCACTCAACCTTGGGCCTTTATTAAAATTTGCTGGGACTCAATTTGAGATAGCGATCGTTCTTATTAAAAAGCAAAATGTAAGATAGTTTTTTTATATAAATCTCTGGATGGAATGGAATTGTTAATCAGCATAGGCTGATGTGATTTCTCTGTTGCAAATCCTGCCGAGGGCTCAGAAGTGGCACATTACCATAATTCCTAGGCTAGAGCTGGCAGCTTGAAAAAGACCTGCAAGAATCTTTAAAATGCTTAAGCAAAGCTGTAAGTCACAGCAAACAACACACACTGGGGATGGGTACCGCAGGTTCGCCGTGTTATATAACAAAGTTTCTTCCTTCTGTCTATTTGCTCTCACTACTACTTGCTGTTTTGTTGGGTGATTGTTTATGTCTTCTTGAGAAAATGGGTAACTACAGGAAAATCCCAAATCTGAAATAACTGCTCTGTTATTGCTTCTAAAAACCCAACCTATTTTAATACAACCCCTCTGCAGTATTCTGAATTTGATATGTGGAGTCACTTGGCCATATGCATCTATACATATATATTTTTAACTTGAAAGTAGTACCAATTATTTCAAGATCACTTTAGCACCTTTACTTTTCCCTGGTCATATATTGCACTTATGCTGGGGCATTTCAGCCCTAAAGTATCTGTGGGTCAACGCAAAACAGATACCCATAAATAGTTTGTATATTAATTTCAAAACACTGTTGAGCTATTTGTTATCCCAAGCACTAATAAAATTAGTCTATTATTGCTAATAATGAACACTACGTAAAGCCGATTTCAATTATTTTGTATGATGGAAAATGGTGCTGATCACTGCAGATAGAAAACTACTCAGCTGAACTCTGCATTATCAGCAAAATTATGATTTACCTTTAATATTACTATAACAGTCAAAGTCTGCTGTTGTGACTGCATTAGACGCTGCACAAATGTATAGCAGGGAAGAATAGTTTTTCTATGTGTGTTTTATTCCATCTGTAAATATATATTGTGAGGGTTAATAGCGGGTAAAGCGCAGTCCACGCAAATGTCATACTACCTCACTGGCAGCACATTTTGGAGGCTGTGGCATCAATAGGAAGTGTTTTCACTGACTCAAATGCTTTTGGCTCAGGATCCAAAGCAGACGGTGGCTGCTTTCTTCTTGTCTTTAATCAGAAATGCACAAGAGGCAAAGGAAACAAAGAGCCTTTTAATGAGGTACTTCTACCTTGATTTGTTGGTCCAAATCTAGTCCAGGCCAGTAATGAACAATCACAATTATTTTCTCATTTTTCTTTCTTAGGGGTCTGGGAAATAAAGATGTTACTCACAGTCTAGTTCTCATGGGAGATGTGTCCACCTAAGAAACATACCTCCTCTGAGGGGTTTGTTGAGGTGTTCTACATTAAGATGCCAAAAACTCATTGCAAAAGAATGAGCTACCTGTTGACCTACAGAACAGCCTTTGCGAACTGATGCATATGGAAAGAGAAACTTGTTCTGATGTTGCTTCTTCTGTACCTGCCTTGAAGATTGTGAGAACAAATCGGTCATAGATTGCAGGCTGATAGTCATGAGCAAATTCTAATTCCAGCATGCAGGCACTCCCATTGGAAAGACAGGTTCAATTGTACATGGAGAGAGAGAACTGCAACCTTGCAAAAATAAGAGACTTTGTTTTGAGAGCCAAACAAAATTGAATATATTCTCCCCACACACACATACATTATCACCAAATATTATCAATTTAATTGCTCAGCTCCTGCAGCTGTGAGCACAATATATCAGCTTGACTGGAATGGAATTTGTAATTCTGTAAGATATGCTCGAAAATAAAATACAGAGCTAAATTCTCAGCTAATGAGAATCAGCATAGTTCCACTAACCTCAGATAAGGCACTAAGCAAGTAGGAATTGTTTGAGTCTCTCTGACTTAGTTGGAATGCCTTCACTCAATTCATTTACCCCAAGAATTTGTGTTTCAGTGCCTTTCTTGGGATCTGATATACAATCTGTGCTTGGAATGAACAAGTACGATGTGAAATACCACAGCAGATCTCTAAAAATCAGCAGCTCTTCCACGTATCGCTATACTGGTAAACCCACGATCATGGGATGTTGGGAAAGCATAAAAATCTATGGAGTTTAGGGGGGCACTGGAGAGATTAGTGGAAAAGAAAGCTGTTTAAAGTTGTTTAATTTAAGGACGTGATCTCTGGCTCAGAAATTCTCGATCTGCAAATTGCTGGCATATTTGGGAAGCATCGTCATATGTCCGCACTTTTCTTATGTTCTTCACGCATTTACTTTTGGCCTTTCTTAAAACAGGATCCTCAGCTGGGAAGACCTCTGCTCTGGCCAAGTATTGCTGCTTTTAAGTTCTCCGAAAATGGATTATGAACCAGAACTTTTTAATTCAGTATCAGGACTTTTGTCTCCTCTTCCCCCTCTCTGAGACTCACTTTCCCCTTTATTTTGAACACATAAAAATGAAAAAACGCAGTTAAGACAATAAATTGAGTAAATACAATAAATACAACAAATGGTTTTATTGTTTTTTAGATCATAAATTTCACATATCTATTTTCAGCTATTGAAGGTATAAGGCAAGAACGGTATTTTTATGCTGGGTAAATTTCCCATTCCATACAACACTTTCAGTGCACAGAGCTGTAGTAATACTAATTTTATGAACTAAGTAGAATATTTCTGTATTGTATGCTTTAGTCAAATTATTACTGCTAAAGTTGAAGTCTGAATTGTCTATACTTATGATTTAGATATATACACACATAAGTATACATATATACTTAAATATATATATAAATATATAAATATACTAGAAAAATAGACTCTTTTTTAATCTTAGAGTTACTAATTTGTGCCTGCACAAAGGAGGTGAAAATAATAACACCTTTCACTTGCTTGGCTGTGTTATTAATTATTATTATTAATTTCCTTAGGTGCAGAGCCACAAAGAATTGAGCATTTTGCATTTAACTCTGCGTGTTTCCCAACTACTGCCATGTGGCCCATTTGAGTGAAAGTTTAGCATTCTTGAAGGGTTATGTAAATGTGTATGTTAGTGAATAAACAGATGGCCTTTAATGAAAAACATCTTTTCATGAGCTGTGTCACACTGATTTGATTCTTCATTTGTACATCAGACCTTTGATGTAATGGAAAAAGGCATAGAGCTGAGTTTACACAGTCCAAATTTGAGCAGCCATCTCTTAGAAAGATAGGAAAATTTACACTGCATCAACTAGTGGTAAGTGAACTAGTGCAGCCGATTTTTCATTGTTAGTGCTTGTGAACAAAAGGATGTGGATTCCAGTCCAAGGATCTTTGGCTAGCAGATCTCTTTTCTGGGCATCAGAAGTGCCCGGACAGATCTAGGAAAACATCCCCGTTTTTCAATTTGAAATAGCAATCAGATTGGAAGAGACAGAAATTATCTTTCTGGGAAAAAATAATTAAGGAAATTAAAACAAAGCCAAAGGAAAAGCCCGACCAACGTACAACTTAAAGAGATGCTATGTTTATTTCCATTCATGTGAAGTCAAAATGGAATAGGAGTTTAGATGCCTGTGCTGCATTTGTTTAGCTTTTTTTTTTAATGACTAGATGGTTTAGAATCAGGTTACACAGCTGGACTTCACATTGCATTTGCTGCGGCTGCTTCATCAGAAATACTGGTAGTATTTGTCAGCCTGGAAGTGTCTTGAGGCTGCTTCTGAGAGATACAAGGAGGCAACTGATAAGGAGAGCATCAGAAGGGCAGTTAATTGCCTCCAGTCTCTCGGTGCCGGGGAATATTTAAAATCTATGGGATTAAAGGCAGATTAAAAACTGTGGAAGCAGGAGCCCAATAGCGCTGAAAGATCATAATCAGCAAGGGTAATGGCAGAGCAAAAATGAATGTGGCAAATAAAATGACAGATAGGAAATTCAGATCCGCTTCTAATGCTCGAAGTTCCATCTTGTAAGCACAATTCATCTACGTGTAAATCATTTTTTGGCTTCAAGCTTATCAGCCAATCGGTGAATTAAAAATGCTCTTTCCTTGGAGGATTAAAGAGGTTGATTGAAGTCAGTGTGAAAACTGGCTAATAAGTCTGGAAATGTCAGGAGGGTGCTTCATAGGAACTCAGTGTACTTTTTCTATCAGTGCTATGAAACAGGAAGTTTGAAAAGCTCTGTAGTTCTGTTACTTTGAGAAATGCTTTTGTGTGCTTGCTTTTTTTTTTTTTTTTTCTCTCCTCTATGTCAGAGTGTCATGCAGAAATATTTTAATTTGCAAGATGAATGGTGATAGATGCAAATGCTGAAAAATGAGATTGGGAGAATTTGCTAAAATATGCAGAGAAGTAAGAGAAATTTCATTTCAGAAAGCAGTCAATGCATATCACAGCCATGGGAAGTTCTAGGTTCCAGGCCATGAACTGCTTAGACATGTTCTACCTTGGAGGGGATGTTTAAACATTGCTTCTTTTCTGTGCCTAAAAAGCTAATGTAGGTGGTAAGGCTAGAGATTGCGTTAAAACAGTCTTTCTGTTAAACATGAGCACTAGCAGCACATGTCCAGGGATGGTGCATATACAAAACCACACACTCCCATATGACGTGAGGGTTTTCAATCAGTGCTATTAAAAATCAAACAACAATTTTGGAGCTTTATGTGTAAAAACTGTGTTGTTAATGTTTCCACAGCCAAAATTTTCATCTATAATGCCCAAACTGGTAAGTGGAAATATGGTTACATGAGTATATTTACAGAACTTGACCACGGTTGGCAGAAATTATTCCCCATACTGATTGGACTGTGGAATAGTACCTTCTGTTTGTTTTACCCCAAAATCACAAAGGAGGACTAAACCATCCACAAACAAGAGAATTTTCTGGAGGGAAAGCTGCGACCTGGATATACCAGTTTCTTTCCTTCTGGGCTCTAGGGAGAAGGAAGTTGAGGGATGTGTTCAAGGGAGAACGCACAGTACTAATCCAATCTTTCATTAGTATAGCATTATCCCTTGGGGTTATTAGAGCCACGAAAAGGAGTGAATGAATGAGAATGCGGATGGAGTAAGAAATGAATTGATCATTCAGGTCTCAAGGACTGAGCATAAGAATTCCCCAGCTCACTCTCACAATGTCCTTTCCCACCTACCGCATGGGCCAGATATAGCTGATTGGCCCAGCCTGTCAGTGGAGACTTACTGGGAGCCCCATGCTTTAGCACCAACTTTCTGCTGCCTTTTGCCCCAAGTACATGAGCTACTGCATTGTCTTAGCAGGACCAAACGTTCCCATCATGTCCTCGTTCTCTTTCTATCATGTTATTCTGAGGAATATAGCCTTGCCTAGAAAATGTCAAAAGTGGTGTGCCTGGATGTTTACCTGCTTCTGCCCTCTGATGTTATTTACTGTGTCTAATACTTGGGCTTGGAACACCAAGTTGACGAGCTGACCCATGTTTTCGTTTGCCAGCTCATTCATAATCACAACCAAAGAAATGTCCATTAATTCATATAACCCCTGTAAAAAATGATATCAAAACTCTCCGCAGCTCCCAGATTCTGAGTCTTTGATACAGGCACCTCTGGGGAGGAGAGGCAATGAGAGATAATGGATTCCTCTGCCTGCCGCGAGATGCATTTCTGTTCTTTTTCACCCTATAACTGCTTTTCATATAAAAGGCATTAACTACTGCAACTCTAACCCAGAGCTCATGTCGGCCAGCTGAGATCCTAACCGCTAGAATGCTGAGCAGTGGTCTATGTGCGTCTGGGTTATGGGAGGTTTCTTTGATCTCCTTATGCCCCCCGGAATGCATTTCTGCGCAGCTTCAAGAAGAAGAGGCGGCTGCACATCCTATCTCTCCAATCTCAACCTCACTTTACCCCCGTTGGTTCAGGCCCTCTCTTGGGAGGTGGGAAATGTGGTTTGGATCCCTCCAGGCTGAAGAAAGTGCTGAAGCCAGGTTTCTCACTTCATGGGCCAGCGCTTTCACTAACTTGTCTCCTGATATTAAAAAAGGAAGGTGTGTGCACCCCTGTCTTGGTCCACGTTTAAAAAGATTGAGCAAAGCTCAGTTCTGAGTTCTTCCAGATGTCTCCCCTCAGGAGTGGGCTCGGCCCTCTGGAACCTAAATGGAGGGAGATATTTTGCTTTGCAGACCTGATTCATGTACCTTAGGATGGGTTGGAGTTTGGGCACACCCTGTGTGCTCAGCATTTCCAAATTGGCTTGCTTTCAGTGGCTCCCAATGTACCGCATGGAGTCTTGCCCTAGGGCTTCTCCCTGTTGCAGCAGACTTCCTGGTTTTAAGCCTCCAGGCTTCAGGCTGTAGCAGGACCAGAGAGGAGGTGTATGGAAGTGCTGCACTCTATGAGATAACTAACGCTCTTTATGCATTAGGTAGGAAGAGCCCAGGGGCCTAATGCTGTGCTTTGTGTTTCCATTTTGGGGCCAGACACAAAGAAAAATAACACATACATCCTTTTTTTGAATCTAGTATTTCATTTTTAATTTGGGAGAACCCCTTTTGGTACCTCGCTGTGCCATGTATTACTGGGGTTACATTGCTGGACATATTTAGACTTCTGAAAGTGGAGAGGATTGCTTGGAAAACCTTCCAAAATCTCATGGATGTAGTCAGTCATTCCTTAATCTTCAACTGTACTGAAATCAGTAGGACTTTAGGTACCTACTTATCTCTCTGCAGTCATTTCTGCAAACCTTACTGGGTGCTTCTGTACAGCTGAAGGCACACAAGTATCTTTACACATAAGGCCCTCAGTGCCTTTGGGTACATCTCCATGGTCCATTTCATATAAAGTCTGAAGTTTACATGTGCCTCAGCCAAATTGTTGTTTCTGTCAATGTCTGTGTTAATTTTTTGGGTGTGAACTCTACAATCCATGACCTGTATGATACCTGACATAACTGTAAGGACATCTTGTATGACCTTGTGGTGGGATCTGTCATCTTGGGCGTCTCTCTTGAATGGACTTGGATCTGCCATCCATAAGGACAGATAGGACTTGCTGATACCATCTTTCCTGGCAGTCCCTCTGTGGTATGGATGTCCAAGGTGGAACTACAGGCTTCTTAAGACTGTCGAAAAGAGATAAGACATGATTTCTTCAAACATTGCAGCAATTTCAGTTTTGAGTTGGCATGTTACTGTATTATAGCTACACAGGCAAGCAGGCAAGGTACTGTCTGTGTGCGTGGTACTTTTAGTTGAGGGTTGTTGAGCAGGATGGATCCTACAGAAATCATTAAAAGCTGTGAGGAAGGAAAGATGCTGCTGTTATAATTAGCTTATTAGCATGAGGTCAAATTCTTCCTTTGGACACAATACTCTCCCTTAAAAAAACTATTTGCCGGGCAACACCAGAAAGAGACAGCGAAGAGATTGGAGCCCTTCCCTAAATCTATATGTGGAAAGGAAAACCTGGTGTTTCGGATACCACTTTTCTCCCGTGGGACACCTGCTGAGTTTTTAATGGCATATCCCATGAAGGAGACCAAATCAGAAATACTAAGGACTGCTAAGGTGGAGATAAATAGCTTATGTGTGATGTGACAGAACTAGAGAAAGGATGCACAGAGCAGGGCTATGTGACCAAAGCAACACAAAAAGGGTAGGTCTTTGCAGCTGCATTCAGGGTTGAGGACTAGGGAGAAGTGCATGGTTGGGAAAGCCTTTTCCAGTCTTTGTTTTCAAAACGGGTGTCAGTTTATGAGACTTATGATCAAGTGACTGAGGTTTACTTCACTGGACAAAGAGTCCATAACAGCAAAATCCCTTAGTCTTTAGAGACGGTGAAATTAAAACTCTTTAATTATAGGATAATGTTATGGCAAATTACCCCAACTCACCACTGCCTACAAGTGCACACAAACATCTACCATAGTTTACCAAATATCTATAGCTTGAGCTACAGGTAACTTTATTTGTACCATGAAATGTAACCTTAAGGTGCCTCAGGGTTATGTCAGGGCACCTGTGACCTTAAAATAAGCTGTGTTTCAAAATGTATAAATAATAATAATAATAATAATAGCAACTCCTTGGATGCAGCTGGACTTACGTGTCAGGAATCATCCTTAATAATGGTGTGCATTAATGAAATTATTATCTGATAACAGTGATTTTCCACACACCTATTATAGTAGATAATCACAAAAATCAGAAAGCTGAGGTTTTTAGGCCCACCTGACAAACAGGAACACCTCACTCTTTATCTTTGTAATCACAGCTCCACAGCCAGCTCTCTGGGGATGACTTTTCACCTCTGGAAAACTGGGAGGACTTCTGTCATATCGATAGGCTGATGTTATCCCAACCAAGGATAGCACAGCAAAATCCACCTGTGGGTGCCATGAGAGTGTATTGAGGGTAGAATTTGGTCGATAACTTACAGCTTTTCTTGTTGTCTGGGAAGGAGACAAGCTAATGTAGCTTTCAATGACCTGTGCTTGTGTCTGAACTTCCTGGGTTTTGGTGGGCTGGTTGACCAAATGTTTCACAGGTTGCTTAGTAAACATGGTTAATGAATCTTTCTGTAGCAAATGTCCAGTGCCACAGCTCTCGCATTCATTTGATCAGCTATTGCTGGCTTTTCTGTAAACAAGGGCTGCTACTACATTTATCTTTTGTATTTTTCCTATCAGAACCGTGCAATGTGGCATGAATGTGACACTGGCAGGGAGATGGGAATGCACTATTGAGGAACATGGTGTGGCAGGTGAATTCTGCACAGCTCCCTTGTCATTCAGCTTTGTATCCTTTTCCCTCCCTCCTCTTCCTTTATGCTGTTCTCCTCATGGTAGAGAGATGCTGTTCTTCTGAGCTCTGGGTCCATGTCTCAGCCTCCTTTGAAGAAAATAAACTGACTCCAAACTGCAGCGGGGCTGATAGCAACAGCAAGACCCATGAAGAGATTCCCCTTCTCCTCCTCTAGTGAGGGCTTTCCTTGTTCAGTCTGTCCCAGGGGGGTTGAATGCCTTCTGCCACCTCACTCTTGAGACATTGAGACCTTGAAATTTGAAAGAGGAGTGGCGTAGTCTGGAGGAAAATGGACCTCTGTTTGAACCCATGCAGCTTGTGATACGCACATTGTCGGGTGATAACAAAGGATTTACATAGGATTTACATTTTTCTTAGGGGACATTTAGAGGAAAGAGAGCAATCAGTAGCAATGAAAGATGAATCCATTTGGCGGCAAAGGCTGCTTCTTTCACACAAATAACAGGCTTTCTCTTAATCTACAATTTGTCACTGTTTATTCTCCAGTGCAAGCCTTATAATTGCCCTGCGGCATCCTGGGCTTGTGCTCCCTGGGAAGCAAGAGAGTAGTTTGGGGGAGTTAGAGGTCATTTCTCACATAAACCTAGGAACCTGAACAAGGTTTTCCGAGTTCAGTCAGGTTTTCTGGGTGAGAATATAGGTGGAACGTGACTTGATCTGTGACTCATTTGTGGGCATGGTGTGGGATGAAACAGTCTGGCTCCCATCACCAGTAGGCAGGTTGGCGTTGGTGCTCCTGCTGCTCAGCACTTGCTTTGCCAGGACTGATGCTGAAATGGTTTCACAGCTCTTTATTAGTCTCCTCAGCTCCTCTTTAGCTCCTGACACGAGAACTATGAAAATCTGTCTCTTGCTCCAGGAAGGCAGAGGACACGAGAGGAACTTCAAGCAGACAGCTCCCTGTCAACTTTTATACAATGCTGCTTGACCTAACACCATGTTTGTTCCCAGTTTGCTCCTTGGTTATTGGGGTGCTGTCAGTTTGGCTTCTGTTCCCTGCTCCATATATTATTTCTGCTGCAATCATTTGTAGTCTCAATCATTAACAGAGTACTGATTCAATTTAGAAATGCAGGGGGTGTTTGGGAATAGCGATTCCTGTCTTGAAGTCATGGATAAACTATGTGAAAACTGCACAGTCTTTCCTAAGCAGTTAGTTCCTGTTGAACACAGGATGGTTCTGGATGTCTATGCTGTTTTCCCAAGAGCCAAATCAGCATAAAACACTCCTCTTCCCGAAAAGTCTCCTGTTAAGTAATCAGAATAAGAACTACGTCATTTTTAGTTTAATGGCCACTGCTTGGTTTAAACCCCTCCTTGTACCCCTCTTAGCTTGATTACATAATCCTATTTTAAGGTGCCTCTTGAAGGTGACAAATGCTATTCAGGAAAGGGTGCCTAATGCATAAACGCAGTTATGCATCCAAACGGAATCTGATACTTACTCTAAGCAAGTAACCAGCTTCAGTGTGGTTCAGAATGGGTGGCCAAGCACTCAGAAAGCAAGAAATTCAGTGTTGAGTTTGGGAAGTCATACACTGGCTAATCCAGATGGACCTTTGACTTCCTATATATATGCCTGAAAACATTTTATTATATGACTATAGATTCCTTGCCCCAGAATGCAACACTGACTATAATATAAAGCTGTTCTCACTCTTGGTTGTTTTGAGCTCTGTCTTGAGTTTCAATCAGATTTATTTATCAAGCTAAATTTGGAGAAATTATCTGTTTTTTGTTGTTCGTATATATGCATTTGTACAGAATTGGATAAACTTCCTTCTACTTTATTCTGAAATGAGAAGAATTTCAGGGTTAGTAGCATATTTCAGAGAAGTATGAACTGCAAATTCCCTTCAGAGCAGAATTTAATTCTACATAAAAACCCCGTTCAATGTATATGCAGAAAGGTAACTCAGCTGCAAGCTTAATAGCAACCCCAGTATTTGTCAATGTCTGCAATGGACTTCAGATCTTCCTCCTATTTAATACCTTGGTCAGAATCTACATCAGTCACTGTAGTGGATACAGTTGCTCTCCTGTGGAAATGATTAATTGTCTAGATAAGATTCGTGATATCATTAGCTTTTTCAAAAGTTGTCCGTAACTGAAAATCATCCATAGAATTGGTAGTAATGACCCAATATATTTCACTGCCAATAGCAGGGATGACTAAGGACTTTTTGGTTTTTTTTCTATTAAAAAACCCAACAAAATCAAAGCCCAGATTTCACCAGGATCCTTGTCTCATTCATGAATGCTTAGATTCCCCTATTTTGGAGATGTTTCCAGGTTAACAAGAGTATATCACATTTGCCAGAGACATTTGAATATATAATAGAGAACAAGAAGGGGATTTTCAGAAACAGAAAGGAGGGGCTTAATCAAGGCAGCTGAATGCTCACCTGGAGAGAGGAACTCTGTCCCTGTTGGTGCTGCTGAGGTTCTTTGAGAGATTAATGAATTCCGGGAGTCCCTTTTATTAATCCCTTAGGAGCCTTATTTAGGACTCTGGCTTTGCAAATGTGCTGAGCCATTACTGTGGCAGTTAGAGTTGATAGGATCTATGTCTGGAGTATAGAACACCGTTTACAATGCTGAAGTCTTAGGAAAGTCATGCCCTAGAGATGTAAAATGAGGTACCTAAAATCATTGAACATCCTTGGTAATCTAAGTTGACTTCAATCTTTTGTTCTCAAATATACACGGGGAACAGTACCTCCTTTTTTTGAGCCAGTCACCTAAAATGAGAAGAGTTTCAGCTATTCTTGCCTGGGCATATAACATCGACCACAATTTGACTATAACCTTTTCTACTACCTCTAGATGGTAGTGGAATGAAGATCCGATTATTGCTACTATTATTATTATCCCTGCTTTTATTTAAAATGTTATTATTACAATTATTACTTTTATTTGTAATGTGATCCTTATTGATTAATACCACCACTGTTGTTATGAATAATAGTGGCCATGGCTTTGCAGGCCACCTTGCCTGGGTTATTCTACACGCTATCATTGCTGATTGTTGAGAAGTAAGGGACCGGGGCAAATGATGTTCCCTTGTAGATGGAGTGGGTAATCTCTTGGTCAAAATCTGGGCTAGCTGGCAGAGGACTGTGAGAAATGTTTGTTATCTTTCTTAATTATTCCTGTTTTCTTCTCGTCTATTTCCTGCTATATTAAAATAAAGAAAATAAAAAGAATGCCTAGAGGTGGATGAAGAGCAGGTGTTACATGATCCAGCAATGTGCTCTTGCCACAAAGAAGGTGATTGGTATCCTGGGCTGCACTAGATATAATACCAGCAGGTTGAGGGAGGTGACCCTTCCCCTCGACTCAGCACTGGTGAGACCATACCTGGAGTGCTATGTCCAGTCCTGGGATCTCCAGCACAAGAGAGAGATGGACATACTGGAGAGAGTCTAACAAAGGGTCACAAATGTGATGAAGGGGCTGAAGCATGTCTCCTATGAGGCTGAAAGCACAGGGACTGTTTAGCTTGGAGAAGAGAAGGCTCAAGGGGACCTCATCAGTGTATGTAAATACCTGAGGGGAGGCTGCAAAGACAAAAGAAACAGACTCTTTACAGTGGTGCCCAGTAACAGGACAAGAGGCCATGGGAACACACTGAAGCACAGGAGGTTCCCTATGAACATCAGGAAACACTTGTTAACTGTGAGTGTGACAGAGCACTGGCGCAGGTTGCCCAAGGTGGTTCTGTAGTCTCTTTCCTTGGAGATGTTCAAAAGCCATGTGGATATGGTTCTAGGCAACTGTTTCTAGGTAGTCCTGTTTGAGCAGGGGCTGGACCAGACGAGCTCCAGAGGTCCCTTCTAACCTCTGCCATTCTGTGATTCTGTGTTCAAAGGCAGAGTTAAAGCCCTGCTCCCTCTCTCCGGTCCCCATCCGGAGGTCCTTTGTCGCCTTTCATTTGAGTTCCAAAGGAGGTTGAGGTCAGGCCAGGACATCTCACATGTGCATGTGGAGAGCAGCTTTGCAGCTACTCTTCCTCTGGCCTTAGGGATCTAAGGAGAAGCTGTAGCACTGGGCAGGGCAGCTGCTGGGCCTTTGTGAATCACTTCATGCCCGGGGGCAGAGGAGGGATCTAACGGTGGCACCTTAACTTCCTTGGGCTCCTCCTTAAAACTGCACCTGGATAAGATAGACCCGGGAATGATGGACCTTTTATTTTGTTATTTCTTTTTATTCATAAGCCAAGTTTGTTGTGAAATGCAATTTTAGCTGTTCTTGAGTCCCTTGCACCTTTTAAGTCAACTCTTCTGGAAATTTCACTTGGGAGAGTTACCTGTAGAGCAACTTAACGAAAAAAAGTGAAGGTGAAATAAGAATAGGACATATCTATTTCATCAAGAGATTGCTCAGCTGCTGGCTTCGTTGTGTAGGAAGTAGGAAACTTGGTTTCAGTATTTCTTCTTTCTTGGAGGGTTCCCATGCTGTTGGGTATGAAGAAGGGTAAAGGTACTCAACCCTTCCTGTCTTATTTAATGTTAATATGCAGTCACAGAGATCCCACAGACAATGTGCTAACCCTCAGGAATTAGTCCATTTAGTTTTTGCATTGACTAGGATTTAAATTCGTTTTCAAGATTGGAATAGATCCAAGGGGAGGAATTAAGCGCACTGCGCTCCCATAGCACTCCCCAGGGAGGTGAGTAGGATATTTAGTGAGGAGGCAGCTGAATCAGGAAGAAAGTTGGATTTGAGCAGATGTTTCCCAACCAGCTGCTGAGTGGCCTAGCCTCCCAGCTGGAGGGTATCCGAGGGCAGCATGATCTGGATGGCTCTGGAGCCTTTCCACTTGGCAGGCAATAATTCAGAGCTCACACAGACAAAGAGCCAGGATGAATCACCAGTCTGCTGATTAGGCTGCTCTCCTGGGAGGGAAAAACCTGGATCTCAGATCCAGGTTAGGGCTGCAAAGTGGAACAGCATCAACTGGGAGGGACTGGAAATACTTAATGCTGCCTGGTAAGGAGGCACTTCTTGTGTGGGTGGCACGAGTTTGAATCCACTTGAGGCAAGGAGAGAGTTTAATGCAGATCTCCTAAAAAATAAAGGAAAGCTCTTATCACAACTATATAATAATGGAATTATGGGGATGGGATGGCTCTTCTTCAGCCATTGGGTGTTACAGTGGACATTTGATCTTGCTTTCTTAGCAGCAATATTTTTGATCACTAGGACATTCTGCAGAGAACAGCAGAAAAGAGTAACTTCTGGTCCTCCTTTCTGTGGGATTATATTCTTCTTATTTATTTCTTTTTAAAAGCATTAGGGCTTTTAACCTGCAAAGCAGACAATTACTCTCACTCCCCTGACTGGCAATGCCATGCCCTGCCCTAGAAAGTGATGAGAACATGCTTGTATGTGCAGCTGGGCACATAATCCCTGGGGATGGTCTGGTGAACTGGGAGCCAAGGATGGCCACAGAAAAGTTCGATGGGCCTGGGAGAACCTGTAGCTATGAAAAGAGAATGGGGAATGTTATTGTCTTGGGAAAGACTCCATAATTTTCTCTTAAATGGATATGCTAATGGTAAGAAATGTAGTCTCAGGGATGGATTCCCTTTCATTTGCACCAACTTAAAGCTAAGTCAGTTTAACCCAAGGGAGTTATTCTGAATTGAAACTTCTGTAAAATTGGTAAGAAAAATGTCCAAAGTTATTTATTTGTGTCAGTCTTATGAAACGTGTTAAGAGGACTCTCCCTGCCTTGAACAGAAGTGAGCTTTAAGATCCTATCTGGTCTACCGCTGTCAGCTTGGCATCTTCACAGTAGTCAGTGGTTGCACAAAACTGGCCATTTTTTCCATATATAGCGTTGCTAAATTGCCCTTTCTGGTTTTGTTTTATTACCCCCTCAGAGCAATGATCTCACCGATCAGTGTTGTGTTGCTCTAAGGGAGTGGCAGGGGTGGAGCAGGGTGGGATGAGCAAAGCCCTGAGCTTTTTCCAGAGTTCCCTGCATATGCAGAACATTTCATTGTCTTCTCTAACACGCCCTCACCTTTCACACAGACTGGAATTTGACACACCGGGTTAGAGAAAGAAAGCGAGGGGAGGGGGGTGGAAATAAGCACAACACAAGAAAAAACCCAGCAAACAAGATCTTATCATGGAAAATATCCATCCACCCTCCTGATAATAAAAAACAAGCCCCAGGTTAGGAAAATAAAAAAATGACTCTAATGAACACTCAAAATTAACATGCAAATCCACCCATGGTTCCTGGCACAGGTGGGAAGACTGAGCATATCTCCCTTCCAAAAAGGCAGTTTTCACACTTCTTGGAAATGGGAAATTTTATCCCAATTATAGATAGTTTTGCATTGCCTTGAGAAGATTTTCTTCTCTGTTGAGGAAAGCCCTGGATACTGCTGCTCCCTCTCCCCACCCCATATCCCACATTCATTTCACCAGGTGGCATGACGAAACCCTCCAGATCAAGGCAGGTTTCATCAACAAGGCGTCATGCCATGCCACCCATAATTCATCCCAGCTTGCTGTGGCTTTCTCCCAGCAAGCAGTACCTCTTGCAAAACCAGCCGCTGTCTCACACTCCTTCCAAACTCATGTTCCTGAGCAGCAGCAAGAGTATGAATCACTAGCAGAGCGTGTAGACCTTCGCTCCACTCCGGCCAGTTTGTGTCATTGCCTTAATGTTAATTACACACCATAATACGTGCATTTAATTTCCGTGGTGTTTCAATTAAATTAATCAGGCAATTAAAATTAATTAAAATTACAGAAATCACCTGCAGAAGTGCTTGAAATGTGGGGGAGGGGAAGGGAGGGGCTGGGAGGGAGCTGGGAACGTAGATGGCTGTGTTTTCACAGACCTTCCTTCCCTTGATTAATTTTGGGGATAGACTCTTTCAGAGCAGGTTATTTAAGGATTTAAAGACTGTTCCAAGGCCCACTGAAGCCAATGGAAATCTTTCTGTTGGCATTGATAGGCTTGGGACCAGGCCACTAGCCCCAAGTGCTCAGGAGAGAGATTTAAGAGGTAGGTGATGAAAGACCTGATGCTGAGCAGAAATCCCTCAACACCTTTGAGGAACAAGGCCAAGGGCCCTGAAGTACGAAATCAGGGTCAGATTTTGAAAGGCCACTGGTTAAAGAGAAGGATAATATCTGTGGGAGTTGGGTGCATCAGTACTTCCAAGGTCTGGACTAACAAGGTATTCTAAGAAACTTAAACATCTTCTTAGGGTCAAAGGACTTTTAAAACACTACCAAATGTATCCCACCCTGAACTTCCACTGTCTTTTGTAGCCAGTGAGAGTGGGTCCTAATTTTACAGAGGTGTTTCATGTCTCCTGAAGTCTTGGGGAAATTTCTTAGCTTCTCTTTGGGTAAGCTATTTAACCTTTCTTTAACAACTCCCACTAGGCAGGGATTAGTGCATTCCATTGCTTCACAGATGGATTGTACTCTTCTCTGTAGAAGAGTTTGAAGATGTCACATCAACCTGGACAGTTCTCTTGCTGCTTATAACCTTTGTACCAAGCAATCACAGTCACATGCTTGTCTTTTAACCAAGATGTAAGATTTTCCCAGCATGGAAATGTTGGCCCTTTAAGCTTTTGAACAGCTACTTCCCCCACAACATTCTACTAACCAACCTCAACTAGTTCCCATGTCTGGGAGACAAGTTAGTTCCTTCCACACTTTCCTGGAAAGACTCTGCCTGGCACACTCCTGTCTTAGTGGGTGAGTCACCCATTCTTTGCTCCCATTCTTCGACCCACAGTTGGGGATGTTTATACCGCAGTCACTGAAGCTGATGCAGGTATCCCCGAGCGGCCTTTAAATTAGTTTGCCAAAGTACTATTGTTAGGATAGCTGTAGTTCTAGGGAACGCTGTGTGGGCTGAAAAAACAGGGGATGAAGCAAAGTAAATGCTTATAATTAGGCTGAGCTGTTCTGGCTATTGGAATCTGAGCTAGCTGTTTTAAAGATGTAACTGCTTTTTCGCACATTATAATTTCCCTCACATTGCCAGATAATCCCTCAGAGTTCCATAGGCAATTACCCATGTTTCCTGGTGTCCAAGAGGGAGTAAAACCTTATCACCTCTGCCCCAATGGCACCCGCTTCTGCTCTGCGCTCATGAGCCACCTTTTTTCTCTCCAGTTGTTTAGATGATTAACATAATAAAGTTATGCATACAGCAAATGCTTAAGGCTTCTGGTTAGACTGAACTTTACTGCCAGCTTCAGATCAGAAAGATTTAAGTGCAACAGAACTTGTGGGTTTTTTTTTCAACCATATCAGTCCATATTTGTCATTCTGTATACCTTGCATCTTGTACACTCTTAGACAATTGGGCCATAATATTCCCATTATTAGCCACTTCAGTATAGTTTTCTGCTACCCTTTTTCTTTCTTGAGCCACAGCAAAATATTCGCTGATATAGAATATTTTCTCACCTTTTCAATTTTTGGTTCTGTATCTTTAATTTTTATCTTATATCTGTCTTTCTCTATTCCCCCTTTTTTAAAAAAATAGGAAATAAAAAGTGCAGAAGGAGAACACCCACCCAAGAACAGAAAAACTTGATTTTCAAAATTAGAAGTCTTCAGAGGATAATGGCATTTTTCTCCCGAACAACCCCGAATTTTAATTACAAATATGATGAACACCCTTTCTTGTCTCCAAATTTCTCTAAGTGATGAAACACCCCTCTCTCACTTTGCTAATCCCACTCCATCTGAATTCTTTGACACGACTTCTTGTGTGGCCTTTGGCACATCACTTCACCTCAGTTTCCTCATCTATAAAATGGCTGTTAATCCCTATATAGTATCACCCACGCAAATTGCCAAGGCTTATGCCTGAACAGTGCTTTGAAGATAACTGACTAAAGTTTCAAAAGGACCTAAGAGATTTAGGAGTGAAAGTTTCATTAGCTTTCCATCAGATTTGTACTCTTCTATCTCTGAGGGCCTTTTGAAAGTCTGCAGAATTGCAAGACTTCACTCATCACAGTCATACTTCTTGTTGTCCTCAAGGAAAGGGATTGCTCCAGGCTAGTTTTGGCAGAAGAGCTTGCTCCTCAAAAGAAGCAAGGTGAGACTTGGGGCTCTCCAGTTTCTTCCCCTTCTCTGGGTGCAAGATATGAAACGCTGAATGCATGCTTCAACCATTCCAGGCAAAGTGGTATCTCTCAGGCACTTGGTATTTATATCGGTAGATCTACTTGGTTTATTTTGACTGAAAGAAGAGAGGGAAGGCAAGTATCTTCAGCCTTCCCGCTAGATTTGAGATAGCAACCTGGGAGGCAACGGTGAGCTCCTTTGGATGGGGCAGAGGTACTAACCCCTTCAATTAGCAAGTCTGCTTCTTGAAGAGAGAATTATGCTCTTCTTTTCTGTAAAAGCAACTTGATGGAGGGCTGGAAAGATACCCTGTCAATCCTAGGGCATGCTGGTTGATTCAAGAAGAGTTATGAAGTTTCCTTAACTGCAAGAGAATAATCTTACTGCTCCATTTGTCCAGGAAGTGGGAGTCCCAGGCTCTTGCTAAAAGAATAGCACTTTGAAAAGGTCAAAATTGCTAGGGAGACCTACTGAAAGAATTATAGAATCATAGAATGGTAAGGGTTGGAAGGGACCTTAAGATCACCTAGTTCCAACCCCCTGCCATGGGCAGGGAAATCTAAATATTGGGCTTTTAGTTTTTTTAATTTTTGAGTTTGGGTTTGCTACCTTGAGTTCCCCTTTTTAGCCTTTCTCAAAAACTATGAAAAGGGAAAGAAAACGAAACTGTTCAACCAAAAAAGCTGTACAGATAGAAGTGGCTTAGTGGCTTTGGTTTGTTCAGCTTCAGCAGCTAAACCACTATTCTGAAACCACCTGGAAAGAAGGTTGTTTTTCTTTGTGGGACTTTCCTTATCAAAATGAAAATGGAAATGAGTTTGTGAAGAAAGAAACATTTTCTTTGGCCGTAATTTAAATTTTTATTTTCATTTCTATTTTACTGACATATTTAATGTAGCAGAATTTGAAAATGAAATATGATTTGAAAATAGGGATCTGGAAGGTTTTGTTCCAATAATTTTGAGGCAAATAAATAGACTCAAAAGCACTTCTTTTTTCCTCCAAAACTGCCATATTTGACATATATTTGCTGATTATTTTGATCAACTAGACATTACATTTTGCCTAAAATGACTATCTATCTGTCTGTCTGTCTGTCTGTCTGTCTATAAATGTTCCTGAGTTTGGAAAAATGTGTCCTTAAGAAAAAGCAGTAAATCAGGAAATATCTTTATAATACTAAAAAAGGCTAGTTTCAGGGATTGACAGCACAAGGCTCTGAATAGTCTAATGCAATTTTGAACCCACCCATTTTTGTGAGCAGGAAGGGGTGCACCAGCTGTTCGCAAAAGGTCCTTTCAATCCTAATTATTCTGTGATTATCTAAGTATCCGTCTTTAGTACCTTGTCCCGATTATGCCAAACCTGGATACCTTCCAGTTTGATACATTCGGCCTTTAACACTGTTTTTCTTCAACTTACAAGAGATGGAACAAATGCAGAATGAGGTCACAGTGACATTTTCTGGCTGAGTAGGCAACTGAGCCTACAAGACTCAAGCCTCAAAACAATGTCACACTGTAGGTTTCCCATTTTCTCTTCCGAGGTGCAAAATTTAATAAATATCCAAAGCTCAAGAAACATCCCTAAAATTCTTTTTTGGGAAAGTCTGACTGACAAAAGAAATTCTCTTGGGAGATCTTATTTCTCAGTTTAAGATTTCTTCAAACTACAGTAGAGTGCAATTGGCCTAAAAGCTATGTTTCTGCAAGGACATTGATAGTGAGCATGCTTACTGCCAACTGCAACTGAGAAAGACAGGGGACCCAAAAAACCCCAGGAGAATTTAGCTTGTGATGGAAGGTTCTTGGTAGGCAGCAGAGTTTCTTTTCACCTCTGGAATTGCACACTAGATTCTAATTAGAGCTGTTAATTAAAGACATTTTG
Source organism: Myiopsitta monachus (assembly GCA_017639245.1). Lineage (NCBI taxonomy): Eukaryota > Metazoa > Chordata > Aves > Psittaciformes > Psittacidae > Myiopsitta > Myiopsitta monachus. The sequence continues at coordinate 2,201,886 of CM029920.1, read as the reverse complement.
TTAAAACATGTTGCATCAAAGCTGAAGCCTTTTGTAGAGAAGTGTCTATTTTGTTGACACTTTTCTTGGAGAGATTTTTGAGGTCCAGAGCTCTGGTCAGAGAGAGTATTCAAGGAGAAGCAGAGTCTCATTTCTGGTAATTTGATGAAACATTTAAAAAGCTTTTTATTTTCCTCTTCTTATTTCTCTCCATTGTGGAGGGAAAAGAAATTTAAAACCTCTAAAACTGTGGTAAAATGGAATTCTTGTCCTGTGGACAACTCCTGCAATAAAGCCAACAAACTTGCCATGAGAAGTCCAGTTTCTCCCTGTTGAAGCACAGCAATTCACTTATGCAGCCCTACCAAGTGTTTCATGCGTTGCTAACAATTATGGGTGCAACTTGGTGGTCACATTGAATTCAATGGCAATTTTCCCACAGATTTTATCAGGAACAGAATTTATCCCTATATGCTTTAATTGTATAACTCGTTTCTGTTATGGCTTAAGACTCCCCAGTCTTTGCCAGCATGTGAAATTCTGATGAAGCTTAATGTTAGCGGCTGCTGCAAACTGTTCTTAATTATTTGATAGTCATCTGAGGCCTGAATTTCATAGATGTGCAGCTCCTCTTATTCCAATTCTAATAAGTGGTAATTTGGATACTTTGTCCATCCGTAAATCACACCTTTAAATAGCATTCCCAGTCCCATTGTCTCTAACGGATACAGGTCCATACTTCCAAGGCAAAACCTTTCCTTCAGTTAGCAAATGAGGTTAAAATGAGCTTGGTTAAAAGAATCCAAACTGTCCTTTTGGGTGAAATTGCAAGTTTTATTCCTCTTTTCTTTTCTTTTTTTTTTTTTTTTTTTTTTTTAGGGGGTGGGGGTGCATCCAAATTTAGGGAAAATCACAGACTTTCTCACAAACCTAAATATTCTGATACAGCAGCACTGAGCACAGATCTGACACCAGTGTGTCATGGGGAATTAGGTGAACAACAGAAGTCCTTGATGTTCCCCACTGCCAGAAGACACACACACACCATGCTAATATAAACACTGGTTACAGCTCTAACTTAATCACCCTCTGTTTATGGAGGCTACAGGCCTGTACTCCAAACACTTGATTTAAATTAGGATTCAACATAAGACACCTAAAAAAGTATTTGTTAAGGTATTTCTGTATTTAATCTCTGTTTCTCTATTACCAGATTTCCAAATCCTCTGTTTTCTTTTTCCCTTGTGGGAAAAGGGAAGGTTTGCACTTCCTTTGCAGTGCCTTCTTCCACTGGCACTGCAAGGACTATGAGCTGATGTACAGTCTCACCAGCACACAATAGATCTGCAAGGGTGAATAGTGGCTACTGGCATCTTATAGGACATTTCAGCATCTCCCTTCCCTGCTGCCTTGTGGGAAGCATGAATTAGGCAGTACTGTGCATCTGGGGGTATCTACAGCAGTGGGTTCAGTGGAGGCTAGTCCTCCCAGGGCTATACATTCATGATCAAGTGCACAGCTGGCTGAGATCATTTGGCACCATGGTTTCGCAAACCCCTTCTCAGCTTTGCAAGTTTAACTCACAGGACTTTCTCTCAATGGGAATGGAGAGTTACCTTGGTTCAAGGCTGACTTAAGAAATTGGAAAAGGGGGTTTTAGTCTCTTCCCACTTGGATGTCACTCATGTAATCAGGATTCACATCTAGACTAACACCCTGCCTCGCCTTAGCTGTAATTGAAAAAGAAAAAAGAAAGAAAAGAGTCTCTGTGCTAGAGGCACAATTCTATCAAAAGTCTAAATTGAAATACAGGTATTTTTGCTGTTGGCCACCCAAATTGGGGCATCTAAAATGCCTGCTTTCCAGTCAGTCAATACTCAGAAGTTTCGGAAAATCAGCCTCTTGGAAATACCAGAGAAAAGCTCCCAAATTTAAGAACCTTTCTGTCAAAAATTGGTGCTTACTGGGTTATTTTGGACCAGCTTACATATCCTCCCCACTCCCAAATGCTTTTAGGAGGTTGAAATGACCATGAATACCTTTTGCATTTGGGGTCAGACACAAAACTACTCCCAAGATGACACCTTACCTACCACATTCCTGGCTTGGTGGGAATACTGGCTTTGACGTGGAAAGGTTTATGTCAGGAATGTTGACACAAGCCTAAATGGAGTGATGTGGGAGTCAGGGAGGAGTGTAAGGTGGGAGCTCTCTGAATCTGTCTTTCTTCTTTTCTTTGTAGGGGGCTGTAGAAAAGATTAATTTTCTATATCAAGTTTCATTCATTGAAAGGGTTTGGAAGATAAAACTCATGAATTAAAACCAAAACTGAAGCACAGACACAATGTGGGCAAAAAGAGTTAAGGGACTGAAGAAGACACAGTAATTCTCACAAATGGGGACCAGACGTTTGCTCACATTTTAAAAACACACAGTCTCTTCCATCCCTACTTACCTTTATGATGCTGTGAATTGTTGAGATCAATGAGACATTACTGAAGAGGTAGTTTCTTTTCCAAGGTTTCTTCTGTTCGTATCATAATGTACATGGGCAAAAGGATACAGACTGCATTAATAATAACAAGAGCAGTTCTCACCTGGTATAAATTCTCACAGCTTCTCTGAAGTCAATTAGAAGAGCTCTGATTTACTTTTTTCCATCAGGGTGATTGCCCATACCCAGTGCTATCACAAGAGCCTTTACAGACTATGTCATGTTGCTCAATATTATGTCTATGCAAGGCTGTGCCACGTCAAATGCAGTACTGAAAGGTATGTCAATAGAGAATCAGGCCTGCAGTATCCATGGGAGTTTTGAAATCTCTGAAGAAAGAGTTGCACATCCAAGAATAAGAAAAGAGATGGCAATAGCATTGGTCAGTATCTCTGCAATGAAAGCAATCAAGTGTGTGAACGAAGATCTGCTGCTATAAGGAAAATGGAAGGATTACGAAGAACTGAATGACACCAAAGTAGAAGAAAAGTCTATGCTATTTGCTATTTCAGTTCACATTAAAATCAGAAAGACATGAAGGACAGAGAGGAAACAGGAGCTATGTTGCAGTTTTGCTGAAATAGGTAGGTCACATCATGCCTGTACGATCTCAGGCTTATTCTTTCCCTATCATGACTCGTGAGTGCTCATGAAGGGGTGCTGAATATGGCAGACAAACCCCAGAGACAGTCACTTCACATTTTGTAAATCCAATTGGCTCAGTTTAATCTGCACCCAAAAATATTGCCTGTGTGATGAAAGGGATGGGCTGAGCGGTGGAGAGACATTTCAGTGTCCAGAGTGACTGCTCTCATCACCATTATCTTGAGCATCTCAATTCAATCCTTTTGTCCACTACCCACTGCAAACTGATGGCCTTTTTTTCTAAGGGCAGGAAATTATAACAGCAGCAAAGAGAGCCTAATTGAGGGAAGTTATGCCTCTTCTATTTCGACACTGAGCAATTTGGGAGCAGTACAGTTGCTGAATGTTTCCCACCACAGTCACTTGGAGCAGTGTGGCAACAAAGGTGTGGGGAAACAAGCTGAGTCAAACCCCTAAATTACATGGATTGAAACTTGCCCTCTAGCCACTGGCTGGTAAATCTTTTTTAAACACCATGGGCTATTCCTAAAGTAATGCCATGGAGGTCAGAGAGGGCAGAAGGAAATAGCCTGATAGCAAATCCAGAGCATTATTCTGGTCTAGGATGAGATTTAGCTTGGGATGCTGCAACTCAGTCCTATGACACACAGCTTTTTCTATGGGACCTCTTTTTTGGGAGATGTCCACCATTTAGCCATCTTCATGCTTCAAAGGCAATAATGACTTCAGAAAGGGAGGACTTAACCCAGAGCTGGTAGCTTCTGAAGATAATTATATATTTATAATTTACTTAAATACTTATTATATAATACTTATAATTATTTTTATAATTTACTGCCTACTTGGGTGACTTAATATCTGTGTATCTTTTATCTTCCTTCATTTCATTTTTCCTTCTTCACCCATGTCTTTTCACTCTGCTTTGTTATTCCTTAGAAAGATATATTACAGATGATACCCTGCCACTGAATACATCTTTAACCAATGTATATTTAATATCTTTTTTCTAAACTCTTTTGATTTACTGTTTTTTTCTTATCCCCTCTGATAATAAGTAGTCAATGTATTACCTTGAGATTTTTCTTCCGAAGTTTTCTCTTTCCCTTTTCATGAACCTAAATATACGTTGGCCAATGGCCAAGTAATTTTCCATATCAGCAACCTCTCTGCTTGCATGCAGCCAGGAGAGATGTGCCTCCTTTAAACTCTGCTTTTCTCTAAAATATGAAGTCCTTGTGCTCTGAAAAATCCCCAAACTTTCTATTTAAAATTAGCTGGTCAACCACGTGCTGGCTTCCTGCTTTTGATTCATTATTTTCATGCACTTTTGTTCAGGTCTCCCTACCACTGCTTAAGACAAAAGTAATACCTCTTTCTAAAAGTGCTCTCACTGATCTCAATGATAAATTCATGATGTCAGGTATCACGAAGATGAAGGGTAGTAAAATATTATTCCAATTGATATTAATTTCTTCACTAACTTTGACACTACTCTTGGAAGCTGTTGAATGTGGATTGGTGAGCTAAAGGTAGTGGATGATTTGGTTTTAGTGGTCCATGTTCCAGAGAACCAGGGGTGAAATCAGGAGCTAACACCAGCTTTACCTGAGAAAGGTGAGAATAGGGTGGTAGCGTTCACAGTATCAGAGTCCAAATATAGCTGTGAATTATGCTTCTGTATCTACAAGATGGTTTAGTGTATTTAGATTAAATTAATGGTGTACATCAATGTAGAAAAAGAGCAGAATATGGCTCTATGTAGTAGATTATTTTTTGAAGCCTAAACCTGCGCTATTACGCTAAACAGAGCAAGCACTGTTCACATTGTTTAATTGCTAGCACACTCCTGGGAAGATTTTGGCCATGTTAACTAGCACTTTCCCCAGCAGTGCCCTGCAAGGGGATATTCCCAACACACAGCATGCAAAGAAATCTCCCAGTTTTTGGGGAAAGAAAGAAATTCAGCCTCATGGACCTGTCCTGCAGCATTTGCTTTCAGAACCAGAGAAACAAATATATGGTATTGATGTAGCTGATATGGATAGCAGGCAGTATTACTGTGCACTACATCCTCTCCTAGCCTGGTCAAGCTGGTAGTGAATCAAATACAGACACACGAGTTTTCAGCACCGAGCTAAAGACTCATTTACAGAAGCTGCACTTGCAACAGACATAAGCTCTTTCTGATTCAGGCACTGAAATAAAACCCAAAAACTGAAATGAGCAGTAATTTCCTGTGCCACCTTATTTCATTCTTCACAAATTAAATGAAGATGTGAGCAAAGTTTGGTATAGGGAGAAAAGGATATGTAAAAGGTTAAAGCATATCTGTTAGGATGACATGATTGAAATGGTCCTCTGTGCTCTGTTGTAGGTAGTTCTTGAGTATGCACAGCAACAAAAGGAGACAGAAGGCAGAAGTGGAAATCTAGTTGAAAACGTGTACTAGGAAGGGACTTTTGGCACAAAATAGCACAAAAAGGTCACACAAGCTAGCTGTGGGTGGTGGAAGACACTACACAGACTAGCACCCTCACAAATGTATAGGCATGATATTTATCACTAAAGTCTGTAAGTACCAAAACAAAGACACAAAAGGAGACAAAGGGGAGTGACTGTTTCTGAAGATAAAATCAAGTGCAAAACAGAGGGAGAAGAAGGGACCAGGCACTGAGGTGGGAGTTGTAAGGTACCTTTAAAATAAACAGGGAGCCCTCTTCAGTGAAGGGACATAAAGGACAGAGATAGGTGAAGGATATGGTGGGTCTGGCCCTTTGTTCCTTGGAATCAGGGAAAAAAATCTGTTTCTTTAGGAATATAGGGCTGGACCTCACTGGATTTTAAACACACTATGTTAAAATACCAGTAATGCATATGATGAGATATTCTTTGGCCTTTTCTTACAGAAGACCCTTCAGTTTTAGTTAATCTACTATGAAGGGACAGAACCATTTTGATCACTGCTGAGTGAGTGACAGAGACAATAACACCTGAAAAAGCAAGGCCCAATATAAACACTATTCAGCCCCAGTTTTGCTTATAGCCAAGCAGGAACCGGCACTAGAGGTTTCTGAGCCCAAAATGTTAATGGAGGAGCAAGGTCTGTGGCTATTGCAAAGGAAATGATATTAATAAAAATATTTCAGAAAATTCTGGAATCTTTCCAGTCAGACGGATATTTTTATTATTTTTAAATACTCATGTCAGTCTCATTTATTGCAGACTTTTAGGAAAGCAAGAGACATTCCTGAATGTCACGTTCCTATATTTTTCCGTTCTGTCTCAGACTCATTAGATTTCTTTTCATCAGGGGAGACACTATTCTCCATGAAAGTCTACTGTCATGTTTTACAGCACTGTTTTCCCTATTTTTCCCCTTCTAAATAACAATAAGAGTATCTACTTCCTCTTTAAAGAATTCTGTGAGGTCGTCTGGAGGACTACCTAGGAGGAAGAAGATGGTAACTACACTTTGCAAGATGGGTCACTGAGGCAGTGGGAAGTGATTTATTCAGAATCACCCAACAGTAGTCAGCCCCTAAAGCAGAACTGAGGGCAGGGTCCGAACCTCCAAAATCTCGGGATAGTGAATAAGCACTTATGTCCAGCCTGAGCTCAAAGCCAAAGGAAGTCTAGTTTTGCACTGATTTTCAACTTGAGTGTGTTTTGGACAGAAGCTGCTTCTTCGGGTTATTAATTCCCTCTGATAGTAGAAGAAACCATTGGACTTTAGAGGCTCCCTGCTAAGCCAGTGTATAGACTCTAACACATAACTCCATATTCATTTTAAGCTGGATAGGTCTCAGGATTATTCCCAAATTTGGTTTCCGCAGCTGTTTTACTACTCAGGCTGTGCATGTCATCATCATAACAGAGTACCTGAGGGAAGAGGATGTCCCATGATGTGACCTAATGAATGGATGAGTCCTTTTCTAGTCTGACCCCATGTAAAGAGTGAGGATCCTCTTCCACTTCATGTAACACAATGAAGTAACTCATCTTTGCAGCCATGTCATTCACACTGGATCATACCCATCTTGAGGGTCATTTTTCCTTCTTGGCTTCTTGCATCAAAAAACTGTAGATAGAGACATCCTTCCTAAAACAATATGAAGTCAACTGTTAAAAAGCCCTGCATATGAAAGATAAAAATTCCAACTGTGTGGATTTCAGTTCTCTTAAGTGCTGTGTATCCCAGTTTCCACTTTCAGGGATTTTTCTTACACAGCAGAACCAAGCAGAAGAAATTACTCCCATTGTGTGGGAAATTCCAGCATTTCCAAATTTATTTTGATCATTAGAAGTTGTGGTGTTTCATGGGATTGGAAGTCTAAACTGCTTTAAGAGAAACATAGAAACACACTTATCAAAAGGGAGGTCATTAACCTGAACATCTTGGCACAGGTGGGGACTCAGATGGCCTGAGGTATGTAGTCCTGACCACCACAATTTAAAAAGAGTAATAAACCTTTTGGAAAGGAATCCAAAGGAGAGTAACACGAAGGGAAAGAGGTTTAACAAAACATGACCTATAATGAAAAGTTGTAGGAATTGAGTTCAGTTTAGTCTAGGAAAGCAGTGAAGGAAGGGAGGCATGATAGGAGTCTTCAAACATAAAATAGGTTTTTTAAAAGAGGACAGTGATCAATTGTTCTCTATGCCCACCACTGTTAGAACAAGAAGAAATAGGATTAATTTGCAATCGGAAGAGTTTTAGGTTAGTTATCATAAAATCCTTCTAACTCTGTAGAGAGGAACAACACAACCTTGATAGGCTGCAGGATCATTACTTCTGGAGGGTTTTTAAAGCAGGTTGGATGCATATCTGTCAAGGATGGTCTAGAAATATTTGCTGTCATATCAGAGCAAAGGGTCAGGTTGGAAGCCCTCTTGAATTCCTCTCTACTTTACTCTCCCACCCTGCTGTAAACTGCTTTATCCTGATAATGCCTGCACATTGTCAGAAATCACAAGGTACATCAAACATAGAATCATAGACATCATAGAATAGTTAGGGTTGGAAAGGACCTTAAGATCATCTAGTTCCAACCCCCCTGCCATGGGCAGGGAACATCTTGTACTATTGTGTACGGTCATTCTAAGCAATGACTAATACTTGCAAAATTTTAATATTAAAGGTCAAAACAAAGAAAAACCCCCCAATAAAGCAAAAAAATCCAAACAAAGCAAAGAGTGAAGGTCAAACTAAATATTTATTTACACCTCAGAGCTCTTTTGAAGCATTGCCAACAAGGAATATTATCACAGTTGACTGCCTCCCAAGAGATATCTTGATTTTGACAAATCAGCTTTTTCTGATAGGAAGCTGTATAATCAAAAAAAAAATATTAACCAGTGCTGTTGCATGACGACTGATGGGTCTTAAAACCCTGATGGGTTTTACTCTAGCTATGTATAGAGAATATACTTTAAACAAAATTTCACTTCCTACATGGTAGATTTGGGATGAGAAATGGTATTTATAGAATAATCCCTCTTTCAGAGTTTATGATGGGCAGTTCCTGCAGGGGAGTACCTGTGGACAGATGAGGAGAGTTCTCACTTCTGTTAGAGTTTCAAAGGTGAAGATGAAGAAAGTTTGGTCACAGCTGAAGGAAGCTGGGCAGCTGAGGGGAACCAGAGAAGTTATCATCTCTCTAAACAGGACTTGATGCGTGAGGGATGATCCAATCTCTGATAATATCTGTATGCTTGGAAGTGGGGAAAAAAGCCAGCCTAAAAAAAAAATCTATGATCCTCCAACAACTAAAAGGTTATGGAGAATAAAGACCTCATTATCTCTGTCTTCTAAGCCTTGCTGCAAGTTGCATCAAAATTCCTTTTGGGTCAGAGAAGTGCAATTACTCAGTAATCTGTAGAGGGATGTCATCCTATAATAAACTGATGTTTATTTACCAGCAATTCTCATTAGATTTCTCTTAATTAAGTAGCAGTTGCCTTGTGTTTAGGGCTCTGTGGCTGTCGTTGATGCTTTCTTAGAGTGAAAGCTGTTCTAGTTTGTCAAAGTGGACGTGCTTCTGTTAAAACCACATAAGTTGTCCTAGGGTTGAATGATGGACCTGATGGACCAAGGCTTCCTATATGCCTTGAGATTCTCTGGCTTTTGATTACACAAGGCTTTGTTTTGCTGTCATTACAACCACCTCCTGGAAATGACCCTGCTCCAGTCCAATTTCAGTCTCTGTGATGTGATAATGTACTCTGAGTTTGTGTTTTTAAAGGAATCTGAGATCACCCTTGGAAACAGGCAGTATGGGATTATTACAACCCAGCACCCAAGTGCTCATCTTTCTTGTGAGTAGATGTTACTGATACCCATGGGGAAGCCCTGAGAGGTGCACGAGCAGCCTGAGCAACTCTTTGGGAAGAGGCACCAGACATGCACTGTGTGCTCCATGCTACCAGTAGTGGCACCATTGCAGGCGGTTGGGTTACTAGTGGGAAGAGAAGTTGCAAGAGAAGTTGGTGAGAAAGAAATGACCAAGAAAGTGAAAACCTAATTTTTTGATCAAAAGCTTTAAGAAAAAGTTAACTAAAACTTTGGGTTTCTGTCAGATTCTGCCCAATAACTGTAACAACAGCAACTGAGATGGGCACAAACGACTTATGCAGAGACCGGACTGGAGAAACTATTTTTCTTCTTTTGACTTCACTAGAAAAGACCAAGTGTGGCTGCCTGTTGGACGTATAACCCCCAAAGCAAATAATTCATAATGAATGCCCTATCCCATTTTAATTCATTTTGTGTTGTCTCTGTGTGGCAGGATGTCTAGAGGCCAAATACTGTTCTCCATAATGTTGGTGCAGTCCCATTGATACATTGATTTCGAGAGGTCACACCAGATTATCATAATGGCTCCTTCAGGCCATAAAAATCTATGCATACGAAAGCATGGGAGTGCAAGTTGAGGAGAATACAGAAAACTTCACTTTGTATTTTTGTGTGGAGGAGACAGGGGAGTATGAGGGACTGTAATGCAATAGTCATAGAGCCTTCTGATCATGAATGTGAGCATTTTTCAGGTTGGTACCTGTTGAAAGCTGCTATTTGATAGCTCTAGAGTAGTTTATGTGAAACCAGCTGGAGGTCTCTGTGCAATTCTTTGGAGCTAAAAGTCTAGTGAAGTCAAGAGAGGCTTCATTGACTTCAAGAGGCTTCAAATCCAGCCTTAAGTGAATAAATGTACACAGCAGCATCAAACTGTCCACCATATGACACCTCCTAAGTTCAATTTAACCCTCATCTCTTCTCCCCTCCAACAAACCCCAGCTTTATCTGAATATCTGCTTTGAAACACAGGGAGAAACAACAACACTCTTTTAAAAACAGGCTTTCAAATGGGTACCACTGTAACAAAAGATTGACATTCCCTAAAAACAAATATTGCAGTGAGAACCGATTGAATTTCCTCCATAAAAATCTCTTAAATACCCACATCCCTTCCCCAGGGACAAGTTTTCCATAAACAGGCAACATTCTTTTGTTGTTGTTGTTGTATTTTTAACAGTCTTGTACAGTACCTTGTCAAGATGTCATCAATACCACTGCTTTGACATTTTTAGTGCAGCATTTGGAAAGCAGGCTGGGTTTTTCAGCCTGGCAAGCCAATATAAGTCAGTCTCTGATACTTAATTTCTCTATGAGATCCTTCACTTCTATTATAAACAGATCCAGCACTTGAGAGATAAATTTCTTGGTAACAGTTTGGACTTTTTTATGAACCACCTGCAAGTTTTCTGCAAACAACATGTTTTATGGGAGCTCAAGGCAATGTTCACCCATCAAGACCTGACAGTAAGAAGTGGATGAATGAGGCCTTATCTCAGCCACACATGTAACCTTCTGTGTCCCCTGGCTTGACCTCCCTCTGCACTCATTTATGAAAATGATTCATCTTTAAAGAGCTTCCTCGCTCTGCCTGGAGGCTGTAGATCTTTCTGCACTGGACTTGTAGGCTGAGGTTATAAACTTCGGCATGGAAGGCTTACAGAGGGGCTTAATTTTGAACATTAGGGGAAAAAAAGAATGTGTACACTGTGTACACACTTAAAGAAGCAGGTTAAAATGCAGAGAATTGAAAAAATCTCTTTTTGCGAATATTGAGGTTTTTAAAAGGGAGGCGGCTGAAAAAGTGGTTCTCTTATTGATGTCACGGTAGTTTTTTGATTAAGATCAATATAATTTTGAAAAGCTATTTGTTCTCATTGCTTATGCTTCTTGCTTTATGTGTTATTTGATTTTTTCTGGGCAATAAAGAATATAAAATAATGCATTTCTAATCAGCATTACTTCCTGGTTCTTAGACATTCACACTAGATTTACCCCAAACTGAACAGTTGTTGGGGAGGAGAAGCAGAGACTTTCATAATAAAATAATCTCTTGGAATAATGTAAATGATAGTTTTAAAAGTGAGCAAAAAAGCCTTCTAGTGTTATTTTGGCACTGTCTGTGTTTTTGCAATACTCAACTTTATTCTGTTAATGAAAACCTTCATAGTCTCAGACTTATTTCTGCTCTTTCACTGCTACAAGAAGTAAACTTCTACTCTTCTCAGCAAACCTGAACATCTGTAATTTAGCAGTAAAAACAACCTTTAAAAAATAAAAGCTGGTGTCAGCTTCTGAGTTAAGTTACGTGTTCGAGTTTTGTGGGGTAGAATACTTTTGGTGTTTAGCATTTGTCTCCTTTATATAGACAAGCTACCCAAACCATAATCTGAAGTGCTTGATCATCCATGCAGGGAAAAAAAAACACCTTCACCTATGCTAGGAGACAGTTTAAGCTTGAACACATTTATTCAGCTGGGTTAGGGCCTGATTCAGCTTGGAGGTGAAAGCTGTTCCTCAGGGAATGGGTGAGAGAAACATTCCTCCAATACAGATAGTCCCTGTACACTGTCCTGTTAACAGCTTCTTTCTTGAGGTCCAGGCATGGAAAGGAAGATCCAGGCAAATCTTCCCACCACTAGCACAACAGAGAGGTGCAGAGTCAAAGAAAGTCTAAGTATGCAGGCCCTTGAGATGGGTCCCCAGGAAGATGTAGGTGAGGGCGGATGCAAGATGGTCATGCTCATACAGATGGAATTTCTCGGTGGGAATACTTATCTTCAGGTTAGGCACACCCAGCAGCCAATACTCATGATGTTGCTGAGTAAAACTGATGCCTGGAGATCTTGCTGAGTTTGTGAGATACTGGACGTGGGCCTGAGAGTTAAATCCTAGCATGGAAAGTGTCTGCCCTCATTGACTTTGTACTCACAAATATCTCCTAAGCAGGTATTATAAATATTAGAAACGCATAGTTTATGTTAAACCCCCCCCCACATTCCTGAAATCCCTTGGCACGAAAGGTTCCCCCATACAGCCTCTGCTCTGAGGTGGTGCAGTGAACTTAACACACCATTCTGCTGGAGTGTTTCCTGTTCTAGAGTAAATAGGACACACAACACATCTGTGTGTGTTGCAGCACTTTCCAGCTCACAAAGCATCACAGGCAGTCGTAATACTAATACCTTTCACCAACTGATCATCTCAAAACTCATGTGGTCTTGTTTTGGGTTTTTTTTTTGTTGTTGTTGTTCCCCTTACATATCTAAAGTTGTATAGATCTTGAATGTAATCACAACCATTAAATCCCATTGGTTCTGGTGAGAGTACTGGCTTTTAGCTCAGGGAGCTTCTCTTACTCTCCCTTGCTTACCTCTCTGTGTATTTTTATAGGACACTTCCAATCCCTATAATCTTTTGTTGCTGAGCATTTTTAAGTCAACAAGCTATGTTCAGACATGTTATATTGATGCAGAACTAAAGACATCTGGAAAATAACTTGATATATGTGTATGATAGTGTGTTGGACTGCAGGGGGATGATCTGGGTTCCTGTAAACACTGTGACCACATTAATGTCAGCTCTAGCCCGTTCCTCATCAGAGCTGAGTCACCTTGGTGTGGATACTCTTCTTTTGACTCTTAGACCACCCTTTTGTTTCCTCCTTTGAAGTAGACCATCTTTCTGATCATCCAAGTAGCCCTTCTCAATACTCCACTTAATCTATAGTCATATTTCTAAACATAGGGTGATTGTGGTTTTACGTACCCAGAATGCCCCACTAAAGTTTTCTCTGAACATACAATGAAAGCTATTTTTCCTACCCCCATATACCACTGAAGAGCTTTAACAGTTTTTGTTGAAATCTGGTGAAGCCAAAGATTCTTCTGGTGGGGTTTGTTGCTGAGCTCTTTGTTTGATTTGTGTTTTGCAAAATCATTACTGAACATAAATCTCAGCTGCTTCTTGATGAGTCTGCAAATACCACCAGTGGACCAGGCAAAGCCTGGTTTATTTACAGAATATCTGCCATTGGCACATAGCTCTGGGGGTTTGTAGTTGTACACAGAAGTCTTATGACTGTGTTTATGGTACATGATTTGGCATATTTAATACATTTAAGCAAAGGGGAGATTGAATGCGTTTAATTCAACTAGTCCCTGGGAAGAGCTGAATACCAGCTGTGGGAAGGGAGGGACAGAGACAGACAGACGGCAGAGCTCTCATATGTAAAAGATGACAAACAGCATGCCTGAGGAACAAGGCAGCTGCCAGCTTTAGCAGATCAAGTGTATCTGAGTTGTGTTAAATAAACTAACCTGATTCAGAGAGGCTGTAGATATTAAAGATCCTGGATACCAATGAATAAGGATTAAAGCTCCTATTCTTTTCTATTCTAATCTATTCTAGCACTTCTGTCACGGGTGATATCAGAGGTCCACATCTACAGAAGGATTTACAGCACTGAATTTAGAAGCTTCTAATTCTTAGGAGCTTTGTTGATACTGGGTTGCCTAATTTAGGCAAGTAAGCTTCTTATGCAATACGTGGGGCATCAAGCACTTCCAAAAGGGTTTAGCATGTAGCAGCACAAGGTAAAAGCCCAATCTGGTGGAAGGAAAGCCAAGGATAGGTGTGAGGCATTGTGCTCTTTCCTTCTTAGGAAGCCAGGTGTCCAACTCAAGATTATAGGCAGATACCATCTTTCATTCAGGCTTCACGGCCTGCTTGACAGTCCATGAACTGTATCTCCAACAGCCACTTGAAACACTCACTTGGTATCTTGGAGGCTTTATTTCAGATCTTCCCAGACTTACTGAAAGAGGTCTGTGTCTCCCACTTGAATGGATTAAAAGCAAAAATGCGCAGTAATTCTGTCTTATTTAGACATTTTATGCAAAGGTGGAGCACAGAAGACACTGATGACCAGAGTAATCTCTGCATTTCAGCTTTACTACTTTTTCAAGAAATGAAAAACCTAGAATCACCTCCATCACTGCCTATTTGGAATACTGTGGCTTTGAACTGGGATAATTCCTAGACCACTTATGCATTTAATCAGCTAGCTATTGAGACTGCCTGCCCATGCAGGCTTTGCTGAGATGATAACTGAATGATTTCTATATCTTCCTGTCTCTGGCTGCTGATTTCTCCACTGACATCAAGATCCAGGTTTGTGCCTGTACAAGGATAAAATACAGAGTGCTAGAGCATCAATGAATTTGTCAGTGATTTGCAACACTGTAAGAAGCAACCCTGTCTGTCCAGAATTGGGATAGTGCTGCTCAGTGGCTTGCAAAACTAAATGCAAAGAGCTTATGATGACTTTGAATCACTTCTCATTTCGTGTTTCCCACTAACAATCCTCTGAGTGGCGTTTGGCAGCAGGAATGTTGTGACAGAAAGGACAACAGCCACAGGGACTTTTTTGGGGCAGAGGGATATTTTCTGGCTGTTTCATGTTTCACAGAATATCAGACCTGAACCATGGGAAGAAGCAGGATGGCCACTGAACGAGTTTCCTATGCCTGATTGCCACGCAGGCTGGAAGTTTTCACCCTATTTTGTTTAGATAGCTGCCTCTGATCATCTCTACTTTCTTATTTGTTGGCATGCTGACAGCATGCCAGTGGCAAGACAACTCCCTCCAGTAGTTCCCATCATTTGGAGCTCAGCTTCCTCCCTCTCCACCTACTGCAGCTATTAGGCACATTCAGTATACACCCAGGCATGCATGCACTAAAATACCTCGGTGAACCCAAGGAGCAGCCAACTCAAATACAAAACAGGCCTCCAAATAATACCTGTGGAGCCTGAAGAGTTGCCTTCCTTGCCCAAAAGGGTTTGTAGGGGGTGCTGGGAAGGGAGGAGAATGGCTTTTGAAACCCCAGGTTAAATCCTGCAGTGAAGACTT
Organism: Myiopsitta monachus; assembly: GCA_017639245.1. NCBI lineage: Eukaryota > Metazoa > Chordata > Aves > Psittaciformes > Psittacidae > Myiopsitta > Myiopsitta monachus. The sequence continues at coordinate 2,186,544 of CM029920.1, read as the reverse complement.
CCTTTTTTGTGTACCTCCACACTTCTGGGGTGACCAATCTGGAATACCTGCAATGTGCCTGCAGCTAAGCTTCCTCTTCAGCTGTTAGGTCCCATGGGAGAGGGGTGTACATCACTCAGCCAGACTTAATTTTGCAATAGCTCTCTGGCTCCCCACCACCTAAGTGTTAATTTAGCCCACAAAAATGGGTAAGCCTGTGGGACCAAGGGGTTGGCTAACAAGGTGTTTAGCCTATGCAGATGAAGGAGTACTTGGGTGCAGGACAGGACTTGTTCCCTGCATTAACCCTCCTCAAACCCAGCTGCTAGGAATTGGCAGGAGTGAAAGGGGGGGATATTTTTGCCTTTAAGGCTTGTTCAAATGGAGAGGCTCCCCAGGTAGGGCACCAGGCAGTGCTCTGCAGGATGGAGTCACTTTTTCCTGACTTTTCCTCACTTTTTTCTCATTACCAGGCAAACTTCTAGTCAGGGCAGGCCTGCCAAGTGCCAGAAGTAACAGGAATAAAAACTTGGGGGATTTCCCAGCCAATTTTCACATAGCCAAGCATCCCAAATGATGTGTGTTTCTACTGCTGAATCACTACTTATTTAGGACTGGAGTGGTTGTTTGGACAGCCCGTTTGTCCAGAGAGGTAGAGAGCTGAGAGAGGCACCCTTCTTGACACAAGCCTACCCGTGTTTTGCACTGCAGTACAAGGAGGAGAGATTCCTCTGAAAGGACCACTGTGCCCTCCTCTCTCAGAGGCAGCCAGCAGACTTCAATTTTCCATACCTTCCAAGCAGCTACACTGCCTCAAAATAAAAGTATTTAGCAATGCACCCATTTTCAAATTACTGCTTTAAGTCAGAGAAAGAGCATTAAGAAGTGAACGGTATGTCTACCTCTGGACATCACTTGATCTGCTCCTTGAATAAGACAGCTGTATGAACTAAGCACATAAAGAGTTGTACCAACTATACAAGGATCCGCCTAACACATTTGCCTCTTCTTGACAGGGGCCAACAATGAATACATGCTTGGGGAAAAGTAAAACAGCAAAGTGAGACTTCCTCAGAGAACTCTCCCAACATCTTGAGATTTGCATGTCAGCGCCTTCCGGAGCCAGAGGTAATGTCTTTGTATTTAATAGCTCATGAAGAATTTCTTTCATGAACTTGTCCAGTCCTTTTTGAACCCATGTAAATTTACAGCATCCACAACATCCTGTGGCAAGGAGTTCCACGGCTTAATTATACATTGTATGAAGAATCATTTCCCTTTGTTTGTTTTGAACCCGTCTCCTCCATGTTTCATTTAATGTCCCCTTGCTCTTGTTTTGGAAGAGACAGAGAACAATTGCTCCCGATTTCCATGATCTCTTTGATTTCATAGACCTCTGTCATCTACCCCTCATTCACAATCTGCTACCTAATGAGCAATCTAAGGTTTTCATACTACTCTTGATTGCTTAAAATTGTTCTTCCCACCTAATGGGATTCCATATTGGGCAGTGAAAGGGGTTTTAGAATGAGGAAAAATGAAATATCTGGGTGGATTTGTAATATCTGCAACCATCACCATTTACAAGGAACGATCTTTGATCTGCGGGTACTTGGGAAATTTCTCTCAACCATCTGTCTGAGGAATTATGAAGGAGTTCCCTGTCTTGCAAGTACACTGCAAAAGCAATCAGAGGATAACACCACATTTAAATCTGCTTATCAAAACCACTATCAGGAAGAGATGACAAAAATATACTGTATGTTTACCTAAAGATCAGTTCTCTTTGTTAACTTTTGGTTCAAATTATATAGCCAGTAGACACTTAACATGTTATCTCATTGAGATATCAGTGATACTGTATTACAACATTACAGAGAGCTTTATAGACTAGTGACAAGAAGCTGAGAGTTTCTCAACTGACATATAATTATCTAATGTGCTTGATGTGCCAAAAATTGCTTCTCTACGTGGATGAACTGAAAGCACAGAAAGAGAAACAGAAAATACCTGAAGTATTTGGTAGGAAGGAGGAAAAGGTAATCCTTATAGCAAAGCTGTTTCTTAGAAAAATATTTCTGGAAAATAAAAAATCATTATCAGAATTCTGAATTATCAGAATTGAAATTACTCATCAGTTTACATTAAGCATATACTTACTTGCCTTGCTTGATAAAGGTCTGATAGGTTCACATTCAGAAAACCAGCCTATTAATTCATCCTGAGGTTCACATCCTTGAAGAATTCCAGACATCAAAAGTTGAACCTGTGTCCAAACAATTTCAGGCTTTGAGGTCTTTGGCGAAGCTCTAGATAGAGAAATGAACACATAAAATGTTCAGCTTTGGGGTCAGTCATCTGAGTGCTTCAGGTAATTGGTGATCTGTGTGTTTGTGCAGTTGCATTTGCAATATCAAATAACTGCATGTTCCTGCCTGGCTCATGTGATTTGCTCACAGGCTGCCTTAATCCTGAAAATTTAGTGAGATCCCAAGAAGTAGTTGCAGATTTTTTCTAGGTAGCTGGGGGAAGGAAGGGAAGAATACTCTTTTTTCTTAAAAATCTAAACCTATCTTTAGTTAGATAAATTAAGAATAAGTATTCAACAAAGCAAAGATGGATGGGTAGCTCTTCTCTTTCCTCCAAATGACTATCATTTCTTCTGGCACATTTGAACCTAGTCACCAAGAGAGAAAAAACTGTATTCTATGTAAACTAGAAGGTTGATCCAGGAGGTCAGTGTTTACAGTCCTGCAACAGACTGACCTTTATTTTCATGAATATCAATTTAGAGTGAACGTGAGGCCCAGATTCAGACATCTATCCCTGTTTAGTTTGTATAACTCAATATGTTCTGATATCTGTGATTCAATATTATTGTTTATCTTAAAACAAAACCAAAACTTATCTCTTTTAAGCTGAATTCAACTGATACAAAATCCAAAATTGAAATAAAAGCTTGTCACATTATGGCAAATCATTGCAGAGATGCACGTTATTTTATATGCCTGGAAACATGTTGTGAGGCACTGGAATGGGTTGCCCAAGGAAGTTGTGAATGCTCCATCCCTGGTGGTGTTCAAGGCCAGGTTGGGCAGAGCCTTGGGTGACATGGTTTAGTGTGAGGTGCCCCTGCCCATGTCAGGGGGGTTGGAACTGGATGATCTTAAGGTCCTTTCCAATTGTAACTATTCTATGATTCTAGTGATTCTACGTTGAAGTGGCTGTAATTCTGTCCCTATCAAATGAATCTTTCTGATACAACATAGAGTCCCTATTCCTCATTTAGCAAAATCTATTCATGCATTAGAGACATATACAAGAGCTTGACATGGCTTATGTGCTGTTCTCATGACACAACTGACCATTAAAGAATCATAGAATCATAAAATAGTTAGGGTTGGAAAGGACCTTAAGATCATCTAGTTCCAACCCCCCTGCCACCCTTGATAATCACTCAGGGATCGATGTTGGGACCACTCTTGTTCAACATCTTTGTCGGTGACATGGACAGTGGGATTGAGTGTGCCCTCAGCAAGTTTGCCGATGACACCAAGCTGTGTGGTTCGGTTGATAAGCTGGAAGGAAGGAATGTCATCCAGAGGGACCTTGACACGCTTGTGAGGAGGGCTGATGCCAACCTGATGGAGTTTAACCATGACAAGTGCAAGATCCTACACCTGGGACAGAGCAATTCCAGGCACAGCTCCAGGCTGGGTAGAGCAGCCCTGCGGAGAAGGACTTGGGGTGTTGGTCAGTGAGAAACTGAATATGAGCTGACTTCAGCGTGTGTTTGCAGCCCAGAAAGCCAACTGTATCCTGAGCTGCATCCAAAGGAACATGACCAGTAGGTGGAGAGAGGTGATCCTACCCCTCTACTCTGCTCTTGCGAAACCTCAGTTATTGTGTGCAGTTCTGGTGTCCTCAACATCAAAAGGACATGGAACTGTTGGAACAAATGCAGAGGAGGGCCACGAGGATGATCAGAAGATTGGAGCACCTCCCATACGGAGATAGGCTGAGAAAGTCAGGGCTGTTGAGCCTGGAGAAGAGAAGGCTGCGTGGAGACCTCATAGCAGCCTTCCAGTATCTGAAGGGGGCCTATAGGGATGGTGGGCAGGGACTCTTCATTAGGGACTGTAGTGATAGGACAAGGGGTAACTGGCTTCAAACTTACACAGGGGAAGTTTAGATTGGATATGAGGAAGAAATTCTTTGCTGTGAGGGTGGTGAGGCACTAGAATGGGTGCCCAGGGAAGTTGTGAATGCTTCATTGCTGGTGGTGTTCAAGGCAGGGTTAGACAGAGCCTTGGGTGACATGATTTAGTGTGAGGTGTTCCTGCCCATGGCAGGGGGGTTGGAACTGGATGATCTTAAGGCCCTTTCCAACCCTAACTATTCTAAGATTCTATGATTCTACAATTGCCCTGTTCATTCCTTTTCCTGCCCTTTCTGTATCCAGAAGGAATTACTTCTTATCCTTACCTGCCTTCTTCTTTGATTGCAAATGTTCTGGAGAAGACTCTTCCTTTCTATTCTGTGTTTCCTTGTTCTTTTGTGCAGGACTCAGCAATCTGAAACCAGTTCTGGTTTTTGGCATGCTTAAGTTTGTTGCAACTCCTACGAAGTTTACATCTACTAAGCATTACACACATACAAATAGTAAATCATAACACCAGCATCTGGGTTCATGGAACTTGTTCACTCTTCCACGCTGTTGGAAAAAGAGCCTTCACTGCCCAGCATAACAAGATATAATCTTGCTTGTCCATGGCTGACTCCTCACACTGACACCTCGGTGGGAAAGTCCCATTTTGATTTTCTCTTTTTTTTCTTTTTTTCCCCCCAGATATGCAAGATTCTGGTAAATGGGAATTTTTTTCTCACTTTTTTTTTTTTCTCAGGCTTCTCCAACTCTTCATCACTCTTTTACTCATTTCAGTAAAATTTGTGCGCTCAAATCAGGTGTGGGTAAAATGATACATTTTTACCTTGCAGATAGAAATGAATCAACTTCTTGCTCTGCTTATTAGGCAAGAAAAAAAGGAGGGAAAAGCAGATTGCATTTTGAAACTGCAACTTTTCCTTTAATTACAACTTGAGAATGAAAATAAATTCAGCTGCTAGGCAAACAATTATCTTTCTGTGAAATTCTTTATCTTCATTAGTGTTAATGTACTTTCTGTGCGTCAGACCACCTGCTTTTCAGAGGTTCCATAAAAGTGTTTCTTAAGGGCCCAGCTCTACCCAGCCTGTAGCTAGGTGAGATGGAGGGAGAGAGGTAGACCTACTATTTACATTATGCAATTACCGGGCAGATCTGCAGTTCTTATCCTTCAGGGCCAACATACCTCATAGGAATCACAGAAAGAGTAAGTAGAAGCCTTGTTGCATAGTAGGGTGGAAAAGGAGGAATCTGAGACAGCTTTTCTTTCTTTTTTGGCAGAGGGTCATCAAGAATTTGGGGTGGACTATGGTTTACCTTTATGTTAATTCCCCATAATCTCAAAAGTGTGATTTGCAGTGCCTCCTAAGGTTTAAGCTGATGGCTGAAAATCAGTTCCATCACTCTAGCACAGTGTTTTGGATAACAGATGCAGGAAAATGTGAGTGGTTTATTGCCTCATGAATGCCCCTTTCTGGATATCTAACCAGACTTCCTGTGACAAAAGGGCAAGCACAGTAAGGAAAATACCTTGTGCTAGGGCCACTTTCCTGCCCATGAGGCTTCAATTTGCGTGATGAGTTGGGTAGAAGGGAGTTCTGGCTGCAACAGGCCAGTCTGGTCCCTTAGAGCTTCACTGCAGCACTCTGCAAACCCGACCCTTCTTGTTTACTCAGTAATTGCTCCTGCCCTTGCTTTCCAGCAGGAAGGGAAAAGGAAATGTAATGTGACCTTTGGTATTTTGAAATAACATGATAACTATGCGCATCTTCAAAGGACATGACTACTGAAGAACAGCTGGGGATGGTGGTGGGAACAGCCTCCCCCTTACATTAGGCCTGGTGGAGGAACCAGAAGAACCTGCAGAGCTCGTGAGAAGCAGTGGGGGAAACTAGGAGTGGTCAGAGCAAACTCATTGTCCCCTTTCATTATATCTGAGATTGACCTTTATTAGTTGCCTGTGGGTATGGAATGGGCTCAGATGAAGCTCTGCAGAGGAGGCAGAACCCAAGCACCCATGCAAAGCAAGGAAAAGGAGGAGATGGGGTGGAAGGGAAAGCCAGAGGGAGATTGCTAATGGTTCTCCCTTTAGGGCACTGACTAAGCACTGTAGAAGCTCAGCACAGTTTTAAAAGGACTCAGCTTTTCAGCATCTGGATAGACCAGGAAAAGATTATTGCTTCTGTTTGTATGAAACAGGATTGGTGAAGCAGAAGGCATCTGAATGCCTCTGAGGATGCTGGCCAGAGAAATTAAATTCTAATTATCCTTCAGAATCATTGCTCAATGGAAATTGAAGTTTTCTGCAAAGGTTAGCTTTTCTGCAGGGGAAAAAAAAAAAATAAAAAGACCTTTCATCTGAAAATCAGCAAATCCGAAAGAAATATTTTGATTTCTGAAAAAAAGGAAATTATATTATTTCTCATTTCACACAAAATTATTTTGGGGCACACTTCTCAGACAAGATGAATCTTCAGCAGGGATAGAAGAAGCCAAAGCCTGCTTACTTTACTTCAGGCTTCTGCACTAACTTTGAAAGCACTTGGCTGAAAACAATCATTAAAGGAAACTGTCACAGATCAGTTCCCTCATCAGTGTGACCATACGAAATCTTTGATTATCAAAAATAATTTGATTCTTATGAGAAGGTGACCTGTATGAAGGCTTTGATCAAAGAAAGGGTTCCCAAAGTATATCTTTTGTCATGGGCTAGAAGTTGTTTGTGTGCAGTGCTCAGAGATGATTTCTGGTTCTTCATATGGCCTTATACTGACATCTAACCTCATAGACAGTGCGCCATGAACAAAACCTGAGACTAAGGGCAACACAATGCATCTCATATTAGGCTTATAATAGATTCTGAATGTATGAATCTGAGTGCTTTCAGCTTCAGCAGCAATGAATTCTGGGTTTCACTTCTTTACAGGGCTAAGAAAGGCTGGAGGTCTATGGGGTGATTACACCATTTCTCACTCAAGCATAGAAATGGGGATGATGGAAGATGAAAGGAGTCTTGACCCCTTCCAGCATGTTCTTCTGCCCCTTTTCCCCTCCCCTCCATGCACTGAAGCGCATTGCTGAGTGCATCTGGAACAGGGCAAGGCAGATGACTGCCAGTGTTCGTTGCTTAAAATCACCCAGCCACAGAAAGATACTCTTTTCCAGCCTGTATAGAACTATGGCATATCTCTATAGTCATGAGAAGGGAGCAGTGTTTGTAGACTGCAGTCTTCCATCTCTTCTTTTGAGGCAGATGTAGGCATAGATGATTTACTGTTATAGAGGAGTCTAGGATGACTTGGAAATTGAACCTAAATATGTACATTAAAAAACTTCCACTCAAGCAAGTGATGCTAATATTTTAAAACAATGCATTAAATATATAAAGACAAGGCATTTAAAGAAGCATTTTTTTTTTCATTGCAAATAATTATTTGCTGCAAGCAGGACTCATTTTCAATAGAAGAAGAATTTGGCAAGTCAAAATCCCATCAGCACTGGGGTTGTAGACAAAATGCACCCTTCAGAGCAGCTGCCATTGCCTCCAGGCATGCTCAGGTCCTCCAAGATTAGAGTTGGACACTTTGAAGGTGGAGAAGCCTCACCTTGTTCTTCTTGCTAACAGCTCCAGCTCTGCCATCCTTCCTTGAGGGGACGTGGTGACCTTTGCGGTACAAACTGGACATCTTGCACTGCTGCAATTATTTCTAATAGGGATCATAAATAAAGAGCGTGCTCCACTCTCTCCTTGCACTTTCATGTTAGCCTTTTATTTACAAATGTGAAGGAAGGGGGTTTCTTGAGAGCTCTGGGAGTAGGAAACAGCCCCCTACAAAAAAGCCCTTATCTTACAAGATGCCAGCTAGGAAAGGCGTCAGGATGGAGGTTTGTTTCTGGGCAAAGGCAATCACGGTTTCGGGAAACCTGTCAACTGCGCTGGAGGAAAGAAGCCTGATGGTGCACGGACATGTGTGGGCAAGCTCCTCGCTGACAGGGGAGAGCTCCATGTGTCGGCACCCGCATCCAGCCATCAATCATACTGAGGCCATATGTACACAGCAAGCACTCTGCGACCAGACAGAGGAGGTACATGATGCAATGGGCACAGGTGTGCAGCAGACACCAGAAAAAGGCAGCAGGGCTTTGCATGCATAAAGCGTCTTCCCTCTGAAGTTCTCAAGGCGATTTGCAAGCATTAATTAATTCTCACAACGCCCAAGGATGGTAGGCAAGGCAGTGTCACTGGCAAATTAATTTTATAGGTAATGTCTTTGATATCACATGCTCTTGTGCTCACTGCATAGGATTTTGATGTATTCTATTACTTTCCCAACACACCTGCTGCCCTTCAGCTCTTCTATGCAGCATCCTGAATGAATTTATTATTATTTGTATTATTATTATTGCTATTGTTAATATTGCCATTAGCATTATTATGGCAGGACTGGTGCTATGAAGTAGATAAGTATGTCCAAAGAGGAAGTCATTGCCCCAGAGAGCTCAGAATCTAAACAGACAGGATCTGTGCTTGTGCAAGTCCATGCTCGCACTCCAAGAATGTCTGCTGTAAAATACTTCAGGAAAGTTGGGGCTGCAATTGACAAAGATGGGTCTGTCTGCAGGGATTTTTTTTTGCACTGCTCTGCATTTAGTCTGTCTTAATGTTACAGGATGACTGGACATGAAGATATTCACACCTAAAGATCTCCTGAGCTGAGAGAGTGTGCTGCAGCCACCTGACAGCCCTGTGCGTTGATGCTGGGTTGACATCAAGTTAGAGTGATAGCCATTCAGATTATTGAATATATACAGAGCCTTTTGTCAATAAGCAACATTCTCATCATAAATTATCAAAATTTAGTGTAGGTTTTGTTGTGGGTTTTTTTTTTTCACTTTCACAGTGATCTTAAATGGAAGAAAGAGTGGAAAATTATGTGGGTATATTTTTCTTAATAATTGAATCTAGCAGGAAACAGAAATTTATTAGCCAGGTCTATCTGACATTTGCTGCACTTGGGAACAGGCGTATTACTAATTGAATCTTACCAACAGAGTGACTTCGAGCATTTAATGGCATGCTTCAAAACTTGTTTCTTCTTTTTTTTGTTTGTCTCTGGTTTTGTTTTTGTTTTGCTTGGGTTTTTTTCTTCCCCTTTCTTTTTTCTTCATCCACTCCGCAGTCAGGTGATCCCAGCTTGGAGACACAGGTTGCTTCCCTCAGCTGGCCTAAGGCATGCATAAAAAAATCAGCCACTTTCATTCCACCTGGATATCTAACCTCTTCACTGATATATCAGTGCTTTCTTATGTGTAACATAAATATTTATCTACCAGATAACAGAATGCAAGTGTCGTGGTTCACAGCACTGCAGAGCTGACCTTCAGTTTGGAATTCACATGTTTCTTCAGTAATTTATGCTATAGGGTAACCTTAGACTATGTCTTTTCTATCTGTGCCCTGAGGAAAAACAAGTAGTCCAATGCCAGTTCCAAGCAATCTGGATTCTGAGTCACATCTCTTGGGATTGGTATGTTCTGTTTATTGGGCCTTGGACTTTAGAGAAGAGACTTAGCAGCATCATACCTATGGGGATATTTCACCAATTCTTCATATGATATTCTGTGATCTGGTGGAATGCTGATGTTGCCATGGCTTTGTTTGGGCCAGGTCCTTGAATTACAGGCCTGAATTTTGACAACCTTTATTTTTTTTCTGTCATTACAGATAGGTAAATGGTTTGTGTAGATCACAAATAACGCAGGTGTGAGTATGCTCCCTTGTGGTAAGCCATTTTTTTGTCACATCATTTACTCCCTTTCTTTCAAAGTTCATCATGAAATCATTTGTTTTCTAATAAAGATTGTATCAGTCACACTCAGTGATCTTTCAGTGTGATAAGCATTTTGGCAGGGTGTCCCATTAGCTGAGGCAAGAAAAGGAAGCAGAGATGTTACTTTTTCTCACCAATATCATTGTTGTGAATACCCACCAAGCTCTGGATGATCCAGGTTCAGTTCCCTCTTCTGCTTAAGGGGATTTGAACTTGTCTCTCCACTTCCCTGACTGCTCTAACCACTACGTTAAAGAATATTCTAGGGCAGGGCTTTCTCAGTTCTTCATATTGAAACCATTTCACTTTGCATAGGTTAATTAAATATTCATGGGAACAGGAAGATGGCAAGCCTATGCAAATGACTCTGTACCTCAGTGGTATAGACTTTCATTTGGGAGCAGAGGCCTGGCTTCCATTATCCACATCAATGAATACTTAAATGAAAAATACAGAAACATTACTAGGCACAGGAAGCTGAGGGCTTCCCCTTCCAGGTGAACACACTAACCACTAAACTAGAAAGTCATTCTCCCCCTGACTTGGGAAAGAACGAAATATGGCATACAGATGAAACTGCTCCAACAAGAGAAATTCAGACAGGTCTGTCTTGAAACCTTGCACTGTGAATATTCACCCATAACTTAAGACCTGTGCTTAAGTTCCTTGAGAAGAAAGCTATGAGTTTTAATTACCAAGGTGTGTGCCGTCCATCCCTAGTAAAAGAAGGGCATTGCTACTATTTCTTGCTCTTGCTTGCCTGCTTAATTTTTTATGTTTCTTTAGATGATCAAAGAGACGTTGTGTTGATGAATGGTGTATTTGTTCTGTGCAATGTTTGTTCTGTACAATATTTGAATGTTGCCTTTTTTGGCTGAGTCAGATAGATGGCTTATTGCCTTCTGCACTTGCTTCGTAATAGTAACTTTCTCACTACTGGTAGATTGTGCTACTGAAGGGAAATGTATGTTGTTGCTAACTTCATTGTATAGGGGCGTTGTCAGGGAGAAGGAGTCAGATAAGATATATTCTTAACCTTATATCTTTCTGGCCTCAAAACATGATGTACCTGTGTCTTGCATCCACCAGAGAAGAGCAGGTATACACTGGTGCTGTTATCTCTGTAAAAGTGGTAAAGACCAGCATGTGGACTCACCTCTTGCCTTTTGGCCAATGACCTTTCCACTAATTACCAAGAAACCTCACTGTGAATCCTTGAGAGACTGCTTGGGCAGATGTGCTTAGGAAAATCCACTAGCTAGATCTTGCAGGTGAAGTGGGAAGAGGAACGTTTAGTGTGGATTGACTGGGTTTAGGTGTCAAGGTTTTGGTAGAAGGGGGACTGCACGGGAGGCTTCCGTGAGGACACCAGAAGCTGTCCCCATGTTGGACACAGCAAGTCCCTGTGGATGGCTGAGCCCGTCAGTGACATTGATAGCACCTTTGCAATAACATATTTAAGAAAGGGTGAAAATACGCTGTACGGAAGGTGGGAGAAAATAAAGGGAAAAAATATAAGAAAGGCAACTCTCCAGACACCAAAGTCAGTGTAGAAGGAGGAGAGGAGGTGTTCCACATGCCAAAATGGAGATTTCCCTTACAACCCATTGAGAAGACACAGGTTGTGCCCTTGCCGCCCATAGAGGTTGTAACAGTGGAGCAAATATCCATCTGCAGCCCATTGAGGACCCCATGCAGGTGAATGTGTCCTAAAGAAAGGTGAAGCCTATGGAGAACCCATGCTGGAGAAAGCAACTGACAGGACCTACAGCCCAAGGAGAGGAGCCCATGAAGGAGCAAGTTTTCAAGTAAATTTCTGTGGGATCTACACATGAGCAGTCCATTCCTGAAGGACTGTACCCTGTGAAAAGGATCCATGCTGGAGCAGTATCCGAAGATCTGCAACCCATGAGAAGGTCCCACACTGGAGAGGTTCATGAAGGAATGTACATCAGGGGATATCATACCCCATTTTGCTTCCCCCTGTGCCACTTTGAGGGAAGAGATAGAAGGGTTGTAGGAATGAAGCTGAACCTGAAAAGAAGGGGGGCAGGCGGTTTTAGTTCTATTCTTATTTCTCATTATCCTACTTCTGATTAATTAGAGATAAAATACTTTCACTAAGTCGAATCTGTTTTATCCATGACTATAATCAGTAAGTGATGCCCTTGCCCTTACCCTGACCTGAGTTTTTCATTGTATTTTCTCCCCTTGTCCTGTTGAGAAAGGAGGGTGACAGAGCAGCCTGGTGGTCACTTGGCAGGCAACCAAGGTCAACCCATCACAATGGGTTTTGTCTCATTGCATTTGAAATATCTGCAACAGAATTGGCCTCATCTGAGATAATCACCTTGGCTTCACTGACAGTCAATGTAGAGAAACAAAACTTTCTAGGCAGCAGTTCATCTCACCCTAATGTAAACATAAATACAAAGCAGATAAAACTTATATTTAAGTGCTTCTTGCTTTGTTGGCTGTTTAAGGAAGCTTACAGCGTTGAGCTCAGATGTAAGTTTCTACACCATAGCTGTCAAGAATTAAATAAGATGGCTCCTTCTCCTGTGTTTTACTATTTCATCAAGATGTATTTGTGGTCTGTGGTTCTGATTGCCCCGAAGACTTGAGAATGTTCTGCATATACCCAGTGGCAGAAAAGTTTTGCGGAAGTAAAATACCAGTTGCATCCATGGGAGACAATTCAGAGCAGCTGAGTCCTTACCTAATAGCAAAGAGCAACGCTGTGTGGTGATACTACCTGCAGGTGCAACAGCATCATTGGTGTATCAACCTGTCACTGGAGTCATTATTACAAGCTCTCAGAAAAGTTAACTCAAGTGCAGAATGACACCAATACAACTGTATGCTAAATGTATTCACTCTCAGTTGAGTTCTCTCTTCTTCCCCTCCTTTATATACCACAGAGGTATCAGAGGGTTTAGGACCCCTCGATGGATCTCAAAGGAACCCAGGACTTGAACCTCATTTCAAAAAACAGCAGTTAGTGTCCTGCAGACTTGTACAGCTTTAGGACTAAGTTGTTCTGGAAACGTCAGCGTCCAAGAAGAGAGAACTTTAAGGGAAAGAAGTCTCTTATCTATTCTCTGCATCTTTCTATAATTTTCTTCTTTATTTTGATCAATATTAGATTTATTTAATTTAAATAAAATGGCCTTTCATCTGGCTCTAATTTCTACTTTTTTTCTCAGACAGTGGATCATACTTCTGCATTTTCATCAAGGTGTGAAGAATCAGGATGTACATGAGCACATTGATAATACCATCTCATTCAGCAACATGAAGGTGCTTCCTAAAAGCACGATGTATTATTTCAGATGTGGCAAAGATGAGTCATTGACACTTTTAAGTGACTAATCTTAACAATGTGCTTTAATTCCATACTATGTCACTGTAAAGTTTGACAAGTTTGATACATTCATTTCAACATTCCACTATACTTTCTGTTCCCACAGCGAATCTACTCATTGGGAAGACAAACTGTGGAAAAAACCCAACCCAACACTTCAAAAACTAGCTAATTTGCCTTTAAATTTGTCCATGGACCAAATTTTGCCCTCATCAATGGGATGCAACTTCCATTGACTTTACTATTCATATATCCAAAGGCAAAATCTGTTCCTATCTATCAATCTACCTTTTTTATCTACTATCTGTCTGCTTAACTCTATTAATTAGTTAATATTTGTAAAACACTCAAAAGATGTAAAGCCCTATAGAAATGCTAAGTATTATAATTATTATCTGACTGTTGTATCTCTTTACCTATCTAGCTATCTACCTTCTCTATCTATTATAATAACAATAATACTTAACACTTATATAGTGTTCTTAATCTTCAAAGTACTTTACAAACATTAACTAATTAATCTAATCTAGACATCTTGCAAACAACTCCTTTAGCAAACCAGTTGTTGTTTCTGTAAAATAAAATTCGTTGCAAAATAAAAAAATTGTATTTTGGGGGGGTTATTTCATTCAGGTTTGACTATGATAAGGTAATAAATATGTATAAAGGCAAAGGAAGAAGATGGGTGAGAAAAGCTCCATCACTAGAAAACACAGAGCTTGCAACAGCCTATAACATGTTGTAAGCAGCTACAGACCATGAAGAGATCACTTGGACAACTTATTACTGAATTACGTGCTGTCTTAATTTTGATATATAGACTTCCTGCTACAGAATGTAATTTTTTTTCTACTTGTTATTTCTAAGGAGCCACGAATCCAGTTTCTTTTTCTGATTAGTCTAACCAGAAGCAAGGACAAGGCTGTCAAATGGAACAGTTCAAGTTGGGCTCTCAAGTCCCAGGTCTGCCAAAATATTAAGACAAGTTGTTTTCTTCCCCACAGAAACAGTGGTGACAGCGATCCAGAATTTTTGAAGTGTTCAGAAGGTGCAGTGGGGCGAAGGGGTCCAAAAACATTGAGACCAGGTTCCTTTGAAAACAAATGCACCCCTAAATACCTCCGTGGATCTTCATCTAGACTCACGTTGTTGTGGGATAAAGACAGTGATTGCTGTGCATATTCATAGCATCCTGTAGGCCTACGGTAAGATCAAAAAGCATGTGCAGGCTTTTTTGGTGGTGACATATGGGTTTAGACCTTTGTGCTTCTAAATGAAGGCCACACACTCAGATCAAGCACTGTTTGACAATTGTCCTCACTGCTGAATTGCCACCTAATTGCCTGACTTGGTTTTAGACCATGCTCAAGAAAAATCTTCTGCAGAAAAGGGTAAGGAAGCTAGCCTGTACCACTTGGCATCGGGAATAAAAATCAGTCCTGGCTCTGGCACACTTAAGAAATGAGGCACAGCCTCATGAGGACTATCCAAGCTTCATGTGGCTTACAATAGCGCAAGAGAGCAGAAAATGAAACAAAAACAAACAGAAAAAAGAAGATTGCTTTCCACTTGATGAAAGAGTAATGGTTTACTCTTTCTTTCCTGTTAGTTTGGGCTTGGTTTTTTTCTTCTTTTTCTGCTGTGGTATCTTTCTATCTGTCTTATTTATTTATCTACATTGGCAAAATATAGATTAGTAAGAGCTAACCAAAATTGAGTTAGGATTCTCTACTGAGTTCCTCCAATACAGTCTGGCAAACAGCGGAACAGCGACTACTCTTGGACAGAGACTTTTGTCTGTATTAGTTCTGCCAAAAAAAATCATTGTTTGGCAATTTCCCAAGATCTCTTCCTCCAGCAGCTACGTTAATGTAAAACATAACCCCCTCCAACTAAAAAGTCATTAACTTGTATATTTCTTTCTCAGGCCATCTTGCAGCCACAGATGAATCCTGCCAGGTGCCAGTTTGAAGCACCAATATATCCCCCATGCCACTGCAAGAGGCTTCTGAAGTTGCCTTTTGTGCAAATAGCTGTCATCCTGCAACAGGTATGTTTGTAAATGAGAAATAAGACAAAACTAAAAGTGTCATTAAAGAAAGCGACACGGGGCTGGATTCAGATTGTGCATAAATCATTTTGTCATGCATACAAGAATGGCATATTGAGTCAGAGCAATTACGGGCAAATCAGGCTTCCGACACAATCGATGCAATAAGCAGTTGTGTTTCCGTTACAAATTCACAGAAGATGATCTGAATGTGGTTCTTGTTAGTCAGGCAATGAGATCCAGGTAGGTTAAAATTCAGATGATATGAGCTCAGCCACACATTCCCTGTTTAACCCTGTACACAAGAACTAAGCTAACCCCTACCTTCATACCTTATATTTTCCCTAGTGATGCACTGCAGTAAATGCAGCGCTTTGATGGTCTTTAATGTTATGTCCAGTAGGGCCTGAGAAATGAAACGGCTTAGTTGAAGCTATGGCTGCAAAGGAGAAACATGTATGCAGTTAGTATCTGCCAATGAGGGATACATTGTGATACGAGATATATAGAAACCTAAAATTAAGGGTTGATGTTGGAAAAAACCTGTGTCAGGAATCTGGGAGACTTTGCCTGGAAAGAGCAATGATACCATTTGAAGCTGACGCAGGAGGACTTCTGATTCTGTTTAGGGCAGCAGTTAAGGTATTATAAATCCTTTGATTTTGGAAAGGGTAGATGGGGTTCACCCTTCTCTCCTTGACCCCTGTGTTCTCTGTGGAGTGTCTGAATATCAAGCTCTGTGCAAATACAACTACAACTCCTCTTTCTCCCACCTCCCCTTTCTCTCTGTTTCCCCAAAAGGTTCCTGAAATTCTTCTTTGGGAAGGGTAAAAAAGACCCCTTTTCTCTCAGCAAACAAAACCCCATGTACAGAAACCCAAACCTTATGGTTTGTTTGAATTCAAGGCACTTTGCAGAGCAACTGTTACTTATACGCTCTCCTTGGTGACGCAGAGGAAGACAGAACATGTTTTTAATTGCAAAGCCAAATGGTTATGCATAGGTCCTGTCATGCTTGTGAGAACTTGTTCCTCCCCAGCCCTCCCTCTCCTCCCCGCTGAGAGAACCTTGCCAAAACTCTGAGAGTGGTCACAGGGAAAACACGAAGCCTTGCAGGGATTTTGGGAAGTAGACGTCAATCTGTCAGAGGTGTCACCAGAACTGGATATATCTGCTGATCTGTTACCACTTGCTAATTATGGATTCGGCAGCTAATTGTCATAAATCTCGGTAAGAGATGTGGAATGAGACAGGGCTTTCAAAACGTCATGGCCTGGATAGGTTTGCACTCGGTGAGTCGTGAAGCAGAAATGATCATCCCCGTGCCAGGGCTCTGCTGCTGTGTGATACCCCAGTGAATACCTGTATTGTTACAAGTGCCAGTTTGCTCCGAGCAGCATTTCTGACATTCTTTTGCAGACATGGTGAGTGTCCAGGACTGGAACAAACTGAATCATTGAGAATTTTGTGTAATAAACCCAGAGATGCTGGTAGTCACAGCCAGGCAGATGTTTTACAGGATGAAATCTTGCATCCCTCATCATGTTGACTTCCTGGTCTACCCTTGAGAAAGCAAAGCAAAATTTTGCCAAGAAGCCATTCAGTCTCATGCATTCACTGTGCAAACCCACAAATCAGGCACTACATCAGTGGGGATTCAGATTGCTGCTAAAGATGGTCTTAAGGGTTAACACTCTTCAGATGTGATTCAGCCCATCAGGAGTTTGGATTTGGAAAGAAAAAGGTTTAGTAATTTTTGTGTGGCTTTAGGTACCCTTTTCAGTTATGTCCAGTTACCTACCACCTTACACTAGCTGGATTAAACCTTCCCATGCATCTTGAAAGCTACAGTTCAGGGTGGAAAGAGTAAAGCCAAGTCTTCAGCATCTCAAAGGAATCTAATTCTCTTAAATGCTGAGCACCTTCTCAGGAAATCAAGTCCCTTCAGGGTATCTGCAGTTGAACATCCAAAAATAGCTACTTGAAACCTGCTGTGGTTCTGAGGATCACAGGCTTGGTATTCATGTGAGCAAGTCTTCAGGTAATGGGTAGCTCCTGTAAAAAAATCAGTGCAAAATCTGTGGTATTAATAGCATGACCTGCCATTTAGAGAGAACACAATTCAGGTTGCATGCAGAAGAAATGTCTCTTCTAACAAGTAACTCATGGGTTTCAGAAATTTTGTTCTGCTTTTATTTTCCTAGTTCTTTTCCTGTTTTCAGCCAGTTTTTGTAATGTTTTCATCTAGTCCAAGTTTTTATCTTAGACCAAGATTACCAACCACTTTTGGAAAGATAAACCAATATCTGTCACGTATTCCACTAATATCTGCCAAATTTTCCAGGTAGAAAGACACAACAATCTATTTTTAGGTCGGTTTTCAGTAAAGCTGGCTCAAAACTCCACAGTGGAATGTTTGTTTATTTTCCCAGTTGAAAAAGCTGATTCACAGTAATTCAAACATTTTTGCTGGGATGGATCAGGTTTTGACTCAGGTGAGACAAACTCCAAGCAGAGTACAATTAACCTCTAATGATGAGATTTCCACTGGAAACTAGACTTGCAAGATGCTGTGGTCCGATGGGAACCAGCTCCTGGGAAGCGCATCAGCACATCAGGACTGTTGCCGGCAGGGAATCAGGAACCTGAAAATGTTAACACATTTTGGTCAAAAGTTTTGATGTTTCCTGCTGAGTGGGAAAGGAGACATAAAGAGGCCAGAACACCATTAGTCATTTCTTCACTTAGCTTCCATGCCTGCCCACCTAGCTGTCTAAGAAGTCAGGATCAATTGCTTTGTCAGGATAAACACAGGGAGTTGATTTTAAATAAAAAAAGAAATTTAATATTAAAACGTTGAAAACTTCTCTACAGAGAATGATTCCCCTTTATAAAGTTCCAGTGCTCTTAACAAGCCATGTCCATTAGCGTACAATTCCATTAGCTGCTCAGTTAAAAAAGTGTTTTGCCCTTCATCTGAAATGTAATGTCACTTTTTGGGGAGACAATTTGCTCTATGTATCACTAAGCCCTCATAGACAAAGGTCTTTCTGACTTAATTCTGCATCCCACATCCTTATTTCTGAAGGCAAAAGCTTTTGTGTACTAAAATCAACTATTGTTTCCTGCAGAAGGTGGAGACACACATCAACAGAAACCAACCAAACAATTACATGAACCAACTCAAAAATTATTCCCCACAAATCCAAACTTACTTAAAAAAAAAAGGTAATTGAAGACAATAATTAGTTCCAAAATGTCTGTTTAGAAATTTCTGCCACTGTGATTTTAGGAAAAAACTTGAAAAGGACCTGAAATATTTTCTTTGCTTGAGAATGAGATAATTTTTAGTTCTAATTTTGCCAAAAACCTCATAGGAAATGTTTTGGGGTTGACTTAAGGCAAGTCAGCTGTCCTAAGGCATACCTTCCCTTGCCTTATGGTAGTGCATGCAGTCTGTGTCAGCCCTGGAACATCAGCCTCTCCAACAGAATTGATGCAAAATGTCTAATAGATTGGATCACTAGCAGATTTCCACAATGGAGTGAGTCTTGTGTAAAAGGGTTATAAGTAGTCTCAGAATCCTGACTAAACTATGAGAAAAATTACTTTAACTGGAGCATTAATCCTCCATTTAGTGCTCAATTGCAGCCTAAGCTAGAAAAAGACCAGGAAATGCAATGTGGCCCAAAGACCTTAAATCTGTTGCTTTATTCTCCTTGTTGCTCTGGGGAGGTCAAGTAAATAGCACCAAACCATTACTTGATGCAGGTGGTTTCCTTCCAGCACAGTCATGTCCCTTTTCCCACTGGAGAGACGCTTCCTAGATGTGAGCGTGTGCTTTGTGTAAGAGCACTTGCAGGTGGCTGCATGCTCATGTAAATCACATCTCCCACTTGCTGACAAGTTCTGGTCCCTCTGGAGCTGGCTGGGTCCCAGCTGTACTCCAACAAACAAACACACATCCTGAAGACCAGGGCCGGGTCTTACAGTTTCCATCTCAGGCAATCCTTTCCCTTCTTCTACCCAGATCCAAACAGCCTCTGTCACTGATGACAAATGCAGCAGCCAGGGTGAGACTAGTGTTTGGCTTAATGGTGTTTTAACACTTCGCAGATTGCTGTCCTGGCTGATTATAGAGTCTTCCGCATTTGTTTGGCTGGAAATATGGAAAATTAATTAGTGGCAAAAGGGTATAACTTTGCCAGCCATTAACTGAATTATAAGTAAGTGTTTTCATTGTCTGGTAATATCTTACCTTGTCCTTGTGCCAAAAATATCTCATAACTTGGTATTATATTCTCTGAAGACAACCTTTTCAATGACTTTTTGTGTGAGATAATGTAATACCAGTAGGAGAGGATTATTTTTTCTTTTTTTTTTTTTTTGTGTTGATGTAAGAGGACGTAGCTGCATTTCTGAAGGTCAAGAGTTTGGAACCAAAGGCTGTTTGCTTATCCAAATTTTAAAACCAAAAAATCACAGCTAATGATGAGAAAGAGAGAAAAGAAGAAAGGGGGAACTTTTTCTAAGTCTAAGTGATGTTGCTTACTCATTTTCTGATGCAAAGCATGGTCTGCTGTAGATTTTTTTGGAAGAGAGAGAACCAGATTTAACATTCAGTCTTTATTTTATAGTAGCCAGTGTTACAGCTGAGATGTCTTCCATTTGCATATTTGCTCTAGTACAAAGGTTGATGTAGTTTGATATGTGTTGCAGTTAGAAAAAAAAGGGGGGGAAGGAAAAATAGATAAAAAAAAAGTGAAAGAAAAGAGAAAAATAACTCATCCATTGCTCTAGGCATATTTTTAGAAAGCAGTTATAAAACAGACAACTCCTAATTTGCCTGATGCCCATTAATCAACGTAGCTGCAATGAGGGATAAAGCACGTTATTGTTCCTCCACTTGGGCCTTCATGCTTTTTCAAATCTTCTCCCTTCCATTATTCTGCTCTGGATAGTGGCTGGGAGCTGAGGATATCTTCTGTTGACCAGCCCTTTTCTCCAGACCAGTTATTATCTGGATGCTGGGTGTGTAGCTGCTCATTCTCCTGGCCATAAAGGTATAAAAAATGACTCATGAGAGTCATACCATTTTGGTATGGCAAACATGGACCAGGTGATGCATTTGGTGCACGATGGATGCCTTGCCCATTGGCTCATGTAAGTAAGGAATGGTCTGAGAGAATGGCCCGAACATCTCTTACTGCCCTTGCGTGCAGCAGCACAGGCCATTCAGCAGGCTTTCTGCTGCAAGTCGCCCACGAGTACCTGCTTGTTTTCAAAATTAATCAGTGTTGACTTGGAAGCACTTTCATCTGCATAAACTTTCTTTCCCCCACAGTGGAGATGCTGTCTAGACACCCAGAGCATCTCAGCTGCTGCTGTGAGCATGAGACTTGCCATGCAAAAAAAGCATCCACACATGAGGCTGTTGGCAGGTTCATCTCCTACTCTCTTGGCCAAATCTTCAGCCACAAAAGCCGCGTCTAGTCAGTTGGATGTGTTTTCAAATGTCAATGGTTGGACTGATTAGCAAATACAATAAATGATCATGATTGTGGTAAAACTCTAAATTGTCTAAGAGAGAATTTGTGAAGTGCTTAAACAAGTCAGTCTGTATAGAGTTTGCCTATATTTTTTTTTGCCTAGCAACACAAAGTGATCTGAATTCTTTGCTGCTAATAGGGATTGAAGGCCTTAGGGTCACAGAAATGCTGGTTGAAGGGGATGGCTTGAGGCCTGCAGTCCAACCTCCAGCCTGAAGAAGTCCCATTTCTAACATCAAAGCAGGCCAAACGTGGGCTTGAAAGTCCCAAGGATGGAGATTTTACAGTCTCACTGGATGACCCAGTTTAGTGTGGGGCTGCTTTCCTAAAGAAGCTCTTCCCAGTGACCAACCTGGACCTTCTAAGTCACAACCTGTGGACATGGCTCCCTGCTTTAACACCTAAAACTAACAGAATGAGATTGGTTCTTTGCAACTCTCCATCACATATTTGTATGCTGATCAATAAATAGATCAACTCTTCCTCTTTGAAAGTCTGGATAAATCTCCTACAAGCCCTCCTTATAAGTTATGGGATAAAGGCACCTAAATATCTTGCTAACTTTCTGATAAATCCTATTCAGTTTTTCAACATCTTGAACCAGATGCAGTATTTCCAGTGCAGCCCCTATACTGCTGCACAGAGGGGGATAGTAATTTCCATAACCTGCTGGTCAGTCACTCCTCTAAATGCAACCCAGCAAAAAGTAAGTAATATTCATTGTTGTCTCACATTCAATTTGGTATGCACTGTTATTCAGCCTCTCCCTACCTTTACTGGTCCATAAGGTTATTCACTCAAGATGAAGAAACTTCCACTGTCTTTTCTGTACTTCATGAGGTCTCTGCTGCCCCAATCTTTAAGCTTCTAGAAACCTGCCTGACTTGAAGATATACTGTTCAAGTTGTCAGGTAGTTGCAATATGCTTGCTACCATGTGATAAAGGGATGTTGAGCCACTTGTGACAATGAATTTTCAACTTGTATAGCAGTTTATTCCTTCTTCAGCATCCTAATGATAATCACGGAATCATAGAATCATAGAATAGTTTGAGTTGAAAGGGACCTTCAAAGGTCATCTTGTCCAACCCTCATGCAATGAGCAGGGACGTCTTCAAGTATGCTGCAGGTGACAAAATCCTCATTGTATTTAAGATAGGTAATATCTGCTGCTCTTCCCATGTTGTTGCAGCCAGTCGTTTAATTACAGAAGTCAGTCATGTTGGTTAACCATGATTTGCCCTGGACAGATCTGTGTAGACTGATTGCTTCTTGTCTTTCAGTAGATTGGAAGTGGATGCCAAGAGGATGTGCTTCCAGACCTTTCCAGAGCCTGAGGTGAGACTGGCCAATCTATAAGTTCCCTGATCTTCCCAATCTTAAAGACAGGCATAATATAAACACTTTCCATCATCAAGAATTTGCTGTCTCTAATTGACATGATAGAGAACTTGCAGTCATGTCAGACGGCATTTGCAGCACCTTCAGGTGAATTCCGTACGACCTTAGTGTTTGAGCATATGCAGTTTATCTCAGTTTTCCCTTATTTCTTGCTCTCTCACTACCTCTCTCCTCCCCAGGTCATGCTGCTGGGAGTCAGAGGTCTGGGAACCAGGCTCAGCTTGTCAAGACTGAGGCCAAAAAGTCATGAAGTAATTCAGCCCTTTCCATAACCACAAGGTTATCAATAAATGCACATTTCCTCTGAATTTCCAGTTGCATGCTTGCGGAAACACTTCTTGTTGACTTTTATGTGGTTTTAGCTCCAGCTGAATTTTGGTTTTCCTGATATGCTCCAGGCTCTGAAGGATTAAATCCATTCTGATTCAAGAGAGAACACAGGAAGACAGGATTTTGCATGTGGATCAGCGCGTGTGCTCTTGCTGCTCATCCTGAAGACGCACGAAAACCTGCCATGTCCCATGCACCTTTAAGCTTTACACAGAACTTTTTCAAGAGGTTTGATTTATGGTTGATGTGTGAAGCCATACAGTTCCTTCCCCTCTCTATGCTCTGTGTGTTGGAAAGCCACCTCGTCTTGGTATGGTACTCTGTCTGGTTGAGGGGGAAGTGGGCTTGCAAACCTCCTTTTGTGCAAGGCACAAAGGAAAAGGGGTGCCTTGTAGTCAGCAGCAAAATGAGAGGAGGCTCCCTCCTCTCTTCAAAGGGCTTCCTTTTCCCCTTCTCTATTGTGAATTCTTTAAAAAGACCACCCTTCCCTTCTGCAGAGTGAAAACATCAAAGGGAATGGTGTGGTGGGGTATTTCCTTGTGAACACTGACTTACCTTACCAAGGTGAGGAGTTCACAGGAGGTTCTCTCTTGTGAAGCATGTTCTGGCTGCCTGGCTTTGAATGCTGAGCTCACTGGGAAAATGTTCTTACATCTTCAGGCAAGCAGCTTTGCTGCAAAGCCAAATCTCTTCTTCTCCCTCCCACTTTCTGCTTATACAATTACATATTTTAGTTCATTTTATTAAGGTCTTGAGAGTTTTGTGATTATTTTTTGTATGGAGGATAGTTTCAAAAATTGAAATGCAACATAGAAGTAAAGTTTCTGCTCAAAAGTTGATCATAAAAAATTCACTCTTCCATTTATTACGGTATATTTACACAGGAGGATGTGAAATTATCCTATCCCAGGATATAAGAAGGAGATAAGTTTGCTCATACTTGTTGCAGCATAAACATTTTGTTGCTTTACTGGCTGATAACCTTAGAAAGAACAGTCAACAAGCAACCAGCTGCATCAAATTCTTCTTGAGGGAGATGGAGTTCTAGTTTAAAGCCATCAGAACAGCTCCAAACCCCTCCATTTCCTCCTGATTTAGGGCAAACTTGGTGGCAATTAAAACACAACTGAGCTGTAGGCCAAGAAATTTGTTATCTTTTTTTCCTCTGCTTATGTGGTTTTATCCTTAAAGGTAGAGCTGCTGCCCACAAAGTCAGTGGCTTAACCCCTGTCTCTAGTCAAGGACAATGAAGAAAGACACTTTTCAGCTATGAAAGTTTCATTCCACAACATCTTTTAACACTTCTATGGTATATTGTATATATATATAATATATATAAAAATATATATACATAAAAGTTTTTTATTTATTGTAAAGACAGAAAATGAATAAAAATTCATTTTACCCACAAAACCATTGAGAACATATCTGCATGCCTTACCTTGAAGCAAGTTCTTACACCCTATTTCCTTCCCCATGCTTTTTGGAGGGTCCCAGCCCCACTGTAAGTATCATTCATCTCTTTATGAAACCACTGCCCAAGCACTGCAGCATGCTGGAAGGCAAATTCAGGCTGCTTCTGAAGGTGGCGAAGTTTTGAGGATGGGAAGATAAGGGTGGAAATCATCTGGGAACTGCTGATTTGAGCTGTGAGATTTACCAGAAACACCCAGGATATCAGCTCAAAAGCCCAGAGCAGCCAAATGGGGCTGTTTGTTGCCTCAAAACCACATGCCCCTGAGTCTCAGTACTATAGCCACGTTTCGAATTCAGGTATCTAGACCTAAAAAAAGAGAAGGATTTCCCCTTCACCTCCCCCCTGCAAACCACAGTGTATTTCTTATTCACATCCATGATCTCCATCCAAAATGCCTCTGCTTAGAGCCCAGAGGTGTGTTTCAAGCTAAATCCCAGCTGTGACTCAGAGTCTTATAGCAGAGTGCATGTAAATACGCTTGATCACGCTGGGAGCCAGTTGTGCAATAGCAGGGCGAGAAAGGCTAAGAACAAATCCTCTCTGTTCAAGTGGCAAGGATGAGTCTTACCAATCCACCAGTGAAAACAGCAGAGGAAATCCTTTGCTAAGTGCGAAAGATCTGATTTTTAACCCGCGTAGTGGAGGCTGGCCAGAGCTTGTGTGCGTTTCTGGAAGCTGGAGGTGCTGAATAGAGGAGCGGGTTTTTGCTCTTGTCAGCACTTTGGTCTGTGTGTGGTTTCCCCATTGCCGTTAGCTCCAGGCGCTTTGGAAATCTTATTCCTGCTGCAAGGCAGAGTGGGAAGGGCTGACAAGGTGGGTTAAAATATTGAGTAATGAGGATAATTAATCAAGGGTCTTGTGCAGAATTTCTGCTGGGTTTTCTTTTGTCTCAGGGCAAGGAGCAGCCTCCAGCAGGCCTCCGGCTGCAGTGTGGGCGCTCACTAGGTTTCAGGTCAGAGTACTTGACCTCAAAGTCTGCTGTCTCTTCAGGCTGCATTGCTCCAGTTTGAGAGGCTTATTAATTGGGAGGTAATCCGAAGGTCGCATTGTGCTGAGGGTATTGCCAATAAGGAGTGGGAGATGCTCCCTGACTCCACAGGTGTGTAGCCTAAGAGGATGAGCAGCAGGAGGAGAGAAGTACAGGTTATA
This sequence comes from Myiopsitta monachus, assembly GCA_017639245.1. Classification (NCBI taxonomy): domain Eukaryota; kingdom Metazoa; phylum Chordata; class Aves; order Psittaciformes; family Psittacidae; genus Myiopsitta; species Myiopsitta monachus. Next base: position 2,161,250 of record CM029920.1, on the reverse strand, counting down.
CAGCCTTTTAGTTCTAAACATTTCTGAGTCCATAACTAGGGTAAACTCAAGGCTTCTTAGGAAATAGGGAAAAAAATGGTTTTGTGCCCATCCAGCAACATGGCATCCTAAAGCCATCCAAGGCACTGGTCCGCACCGGTCTTAAGCAGTACCTTCATGCTGTACCAGCTGTAAAATGCTGAGCAGTCCTTGCACATTTGAGGGGCTGCAGGCTGTAGGTAGCAACTGTTTCCCCCCGTGCACAAGGACTAAGAATACAGCAACTGCACACTTTTAATTTCAAAGGAAGAAGGGAGAAATCATCAGAATGGAAAGTACAAATAAAACACTTTGGGGAGCAGAATATGGCCTTCCTCTTCCCCTGGTGCTGTTTAATAACTTGAGGTTACATTTTGGGCTGCTGCTCAGGAAATCTAACTACCCCTGGTAGGAAAATGGTAAAGTGTGACTGCAAGATAAATACATTATTCAAGGACCAGCTACCCCTTTAGGCGTTTCACCCCTTGGGCGTGAAAACACTCGAACAAGTCTCATGTCACTTGCATATGATATTACTGCTTTTCCTAAAACACAACTTTGCCTTCCTCAGAGAAAACAACTTTAATTAATTCTCTGAACAATGTTTCTGCCAAGTCTAACTGGCCTCGTGTCTTCATCAAATTACAGCAGCACTCAGCCTTCAGCCTGTGTCTTATAAAACTTGTCATGACTGATTTTCACCCTTTTTGCACCGGCTGTAAAGAGATGAATTCAAAGGCATTCCTTCTCATGCAGGTCCAGATTGAAGCGTGTGTTTAACATAAAGACTGCAGTGATGTATTTTGCTGAACAGGGGCCTTTATAGGAAAGGCAAATCTACCCCTTTTTGTCATTCTGTTTTTTGAGTAAACATTTCTGCAGCATAACATTAATTATGGATTCTCCACCTTGATTCAGTATCGTGTTTAGGCTGCTGTTCCCTGTTAAATCATCTTCCTTGACATGCGAAATTCAGGCTGCCTTTGTTAGATTAAAGTCTTTTTATCTGACCTGCCTTTAAGCTTCATCTACTTAGTCATATCGCTGGGTAGGTAACAGAAAATTGCCAATATGTCACCCAGTGGGTAAATCAATTCATGAAAGGAGGCCTAGTGCTTTTAGATTGACTGCAGAATGGCTCTTTTCTTTTTTTCCAAGCATATCTTCCTCAGCACACCTGGGTATTCCTCCTGAGGGCTCAGGAAAAAAGTTTGAATTGCCTTGTTCTTTATTAGCTACATCCCGTCTCCTTTATATTACAGGTGAACGTGATTTGCTCCACGGTGTTGTATTCCTAAGAGAGGTACTGAAAGAAAAAGGGCAAATTATTGTCCCAGTGGTGTGGAAAGCAGGAAAATAGCTGGCAGGAATATTATCACCACTAACAATCTGGGATGTTTTCTGCATAGGTTTGAGAGGTGGTGTCCTGCCCAGTGGGGTTTGTGTGAGATGTAGGTGACCTCTTGTCTGAGAAGAAGACCAGTGAGTTCCTAAATGACAAGTTTTCTAGGGTGCCTGACTCCAGAAGTGTTCAGGGAAAAAGCTCCCATTAACAGAAACCCCAGAAGTACATTGTCTGTCCAGGGATGTGAACTGATTAGTGAAGAGTTGGGAAAAAAAGGGGAGGATTTCTTATCTGTCCATTGCAAAGTCCACCAAACTTCTAGGGGCTCCATGGGAAGAGACTTGAGAAAGGGGAATGGAGATGGATGTTTTGCTTGCTCAACAACAGGTTTTGCGAGAGTATATTTGGGGAAACTGAGGCAAGAAAGTGCATCTTATGCTCGGTCTTTTCTTTCAACTTATGTACATCATTTATGCCTCAGAAAGCAGAGTGACTGTTTGAGACTCCTTCCTGTGAAGGCTGTCGTTATTGATTATCTCATGTCCCCCAAGAAGGCAGCTGCCAAAGTTTGATGTGCTGATAAATCATGGCTTGATCTTCTCAAGAGTGACACTGGTCATGGAGTAACTGAACTGAAGGGGTTTGGTTCACGCTAGCAAGGCTGCAAATAGCAAAACCATGGTATTTGCAACAGAAGGCATCAACCCAAGGTTGTCCAAAGTGCAAGAGGCACATCAAATCATCCTGGAGTGTTTTACAATAGAGAGAGCTTTAGCAGAAGCACATATGTATGATCTAATGCTATGTGGTATGTAGAAGGAAGAAGAAGAGGTAAGACTTCAGAACTCCTTGGTCTCTGCAATCTGCCTCAGCACAGTGTACAAAACAAAACAATGTTCAGTTCTCTTAGTTTAAATCACTCTGGAAACAGATATCCAGAGCCAGTGGAGATATTTCTGCTAAAACTGCTTCGTAGTAACAAACCAAACTCTCAGTTTCATAATAATAATATTTTTTTTGCACAATTTTAAAAATGCTGCTTCTCTATGAAATTGTTTTTAATTTTTATTTTTGGTGGAAAAAGGGTTCTTTCTCCCTCTCAGATATAAAACTTTGCCAGAAAACAAACAAAGCACTTTTTTTTTGGCTAAAACCTCAAAGTTTTCAAACAATTACCTCTATGTCCGAGTCTGTAAATGCTTTGAAAATATGAAACAGCATATACTTGCTGCTGAGTTGTATGTCTGTCATAGACAACCAACATAAAATTTTTAAGGTTCTTCTTCAGAAAGGAATTTGGTAAGTATGACCCTTCCTGTTCTCTCACTTGAAGTGGAAATCAGGAGTAAGTCAGTAAAATAGATGCGTTTTCTTGAGTGTAGGTGAAAGGAAAATCAAAATGCATGTATCTGATATACATTAACTTAAAGTCTGCTTTTTAACCACAAGTCATGAAAGACTATGGGAAATCTGAACCCCTGCTGATTTTTGCTAATTCTATAAAGAGTCTATTTAATTTCCTCAGGAAAACAAGGCAAACCTTCCCTTGAGGGCATATGCATATTTGAATGGGCTACAAGTGAGTCCCTAAGGGCTCAGTTATCACTGATCACAGTTTGGTCTGTTGGATATTGCTAAGGGAAATTTAGTGTGATTGTCTGTGATCACTGGCATGTGCTCATACCCATTAGGAGACCTATTCAGCCCACTGACATTTGGTTCCTAGGAGAATAGGGTAGCTGCTCTCAAAACATTTAGAGTTTGCAGTATTTTTTTCCTCCCCACTCCTTCTCTTCCCCCCTTTTTATTTTCAGACAGAGGAGCAGATGTTCGAGACCAGAAAAGAGCTCCTACAGAGAGCTGCCATGGTGGGAAGAGGATGCTGTATTGCTAAGAAAATGCTATATAACAAACCCACTCATCCAGTTTTGTTAATTTTCTCTCTTAACTCTGCTTTGGGCAACTGTAGGGGGGATGTAGAGAAGCAATAATATCACCTGCAGCTGCATGTGTTGTGCAGAAGTGAGCTTTAGATATTTCCCTCTAAACCAGAGGTGTTTTCAGAGGGTCACAGGTCTGGCACCAAACTCACCACTGGCATTAAGTATGCTGTAGCATGATTCTCCCTTATCTGCAAGACTTACCTTTACAGTACACAGGCTCTCTCCTGGAGCTGACATTTGCAGTCTTGAGAACTAGTCTCACTGACATCAACGGTTAGAGTCAGTGTATGTATGCATTGGGACCTGGTATTGGCATCTGTGTGGCTGTTTACTGGGGATAAAGAACAAGTTGTACCTATGTGAGAGGTAAAGAATAAATGTCAGTGTCGTGACATTCAGTCCACTCGATGCAAGTAGGAAGTGTGGGGCGAGGTGCTGCAGTTTCCTGAATGACAGCCTAATGTTCACAGAGGTCATAGCTGGGTATAAAATACCAGAGTTACTGTCTTTTCTGCAGAATTTGGATATAGGTCTCACTGCAGCATCCTCTTCTCTGGGGTTTAATGAAATCCTGATACAGTTGTTCTTTTGCCAAGATCCCATAGGATAGGAGTGGGGAAAACCTCTAATTAACCCAAAATAAAGTTCTGAAGTTTATATAGCAAGAAAGAAAAAGGGGAAAAAAATCAATTTAAATTTTGGTTAAACCACCAAAACCATCAAACAGCCTCTCTGCATTCTTTGTATAACCTTCTGGTTCTTGTTTAGTGCTAGACCCAAACAGACCCATCTTTTGTTTTCCACTCCTATCTCACCAGTTTTAATGATTTAGCCATTTCTTTCAATATATGAGAATAAGTTGTGGAAGCCAAACCCAATGTGGCTTAATCCCTACTCGTGTGTTTTCTTCTTGTAGGCCTGCCAGATCTCAGCGCTTTGCCTAGAGACTTTCTTCATTAGAGCAGATTGCAAACAAACTTGTTTTCTTCTTGCATGTGCGTCAGTGAGAAGTTTAGGGCTCGTCCCCAGAAAGGGTGGGGAAACAATCCAGGTGTGAAAATGCCTGCATGTATATGCTTGCAATTAAACTGTAACCATAGATGCAGGCAGCTTGTTTCAAGCTGTAGCTTTGCCATTAGCTGGTTCTAATTCAGCATTTGAGTGCTGCCGAATTTTCAGCATTTATTCAGCGCTGTCTTGCTGGACGTTTGGCAAAAAGCCACTACTATTTCTCACCTACATGCAGCTGGTCATTTGCATTAGTCTCTGCTTGTGGAGGCCACGGCAGTCTGACACCACCCATCCGTCCACTGTTATTTGCCATGACTTGGTTTTGTTCCTGAAAATATTTAGGCCAGGTTTGATGCTGAGGTTTTCCTTGTTCATAAATGCTTTCTTTTCTCTCGTTTTCTCTTCAGTACTGTGCTTGAAAAAGGTTGTCTAACACAGCTGAAATGGTTTATTCTACCATTCTGGCAAGATTTATCTGGACCTTTGGGGATTATAGAATGACACAGAGCTATGCTCTTGCAAGTGGAGTAGCTTGGCAACTTGGTTTAATGCATAGCCAAGGCAGATGGTAAAAGATGGCTACGCCGTTAAAGTCCAGAGTAGGACAATTAGGAGAAACATCTGGAGAAGAGCCCAGGATACCTCGGCAGTAGTTTTCTCTTTATCTTATGCTGAAACAGAAGGACATCCAGTTAGTGATCAAGAGAAAAATGTAATCATAGTTTCCGCATGCTTCCTTGATCTATTACAAAATGCGCTGAAGTTTAATTTGTGAGATCTTATAATGCCTCTGGAGGTCACTGGAAGAAAGGATCTATCTGCAAATACTAAATATTATTAACCTGCAAGAAAACCCCACTGCAACAACAGAGAGAGATTCCTTAAACATAATGTCGTTTTCCAGTGGAATCACTCCTCATCTTCAGAGTATCACCTGTTGCATAAATACATTGCTACAAAGGTAACAACTAGGAATAATCTTAAAAAACCCCATAATCCTTGCGTTCCCAAAGGCAAAATAGTTCTGTGGTGTGAAGATACGGCTCTCACCTGACACAGTGCCATTAGTTCAGCTGAAGAGAATCGCCTATGGGCAAACATCAAACTGTGATGGATTTGGTTATGTTTTTTTCCACACAGGTGTCTCTGAGTAACTTTTCGTAAGTCTTTGGAGATGAAAAACCAGGGAATAACTTAATCATGTTGTGTTATTAAAAAGATTTACTGAGCAGCACCAAATGGATTAATTGGGTGGTCCTTCAATCCCTAAAATCTGGGGGTTTGCTGTGGTTGTGAAATCTCCCTTTCCATGGAGGTGTTTTTTTTTTCCCCTTTATTCCACCAGTGTGGGGGTAATAACTCTGCAAAGAGGAATATGTTGTTCATGACTTATCATAGCTTTTTAAATTGCCAGTAACTGTCACATACTACATGCTACAGCAATTGAAACTGATCAGTGCACTGTGTTGGATAATGGAACGGTGCTAATTAGGAGACAGCAAGAATTATATCAACCCCCCATGACTGTCACAAGCAAAACCATGGAGCAGCCTAGGGAATGGTTATAAAGAGAGTATCATGGTCTCAACATTGCCTAAAGGGGAAGTCTCATAAAGCTTCACTATAAAATTTATCTGACAGGTTTCCAGGCAGTAATTATAACTCTGATTTATACGTGTTTAATATCACTTCTGAGTTGTTTTTTTTTCCTCAAAAGATTCTTGGAAGCTTCCTTTCATGAAAATGGACCCGGGTAGCTGTGATGTCACAGCACTCTCAGCATTTGCATTAGAAAAGGTTTTGGGGGTGTTGTGGTTTTTCTTTAATTATCAAAGCGCATTACAAGCCATCTTCAACCCACAATTCTTCACAGTTGTCCTCTCCCATGCATAGGATTATGTCTATGCGAAACAGTTAAACACTTTTTTTCCTGTAGTGAGATATAAGTGGAGCCATGAGTGTAACATAGACTCAAGATGTCCAGGAAAAAATCACCAGATGCATGGAGCGCAGATCCCTTGAGCACTGAATGACTTGTAGAGTGGTGATAGTGACATGCCACAGAAGAGGGGAGGGATGTGCAGTTCAGCAGTCCACCTTCCAAAGAGGCTCGTTTTAGGATCCCAGTCTTCTTCCAGGTATGGGTTAGCATTGTGGTATCCCTGAAAGCCCTTGAGCATGTGGAGCCTTTGAACAGGGCCATCCAACGGACCATCTGTGTAGCTTTGGTGAACTTAAAGACATGGCACTATCAAACTGAAGCTGGAGCTTCCTTCCATGATCCATGAAAAAATCAGCTTCCAGTACCCTTGATATAGAAAATCATTGATAAAGGAGTCAGGACCAGAGAAAAGACTTGTGTGGGTGCTGTATCAAACTGTGATCATGGTCTTTTCCTGTTTTTCTCCCTCTCTCCAGATGCTCCAATTCAGCATGCATGTTCAGAGCATCCTGGAGCCTACTGACAAGACTTACAAATACAATGGAGCTCAAATAAAAGTGGCATTGTGCTGGTGGGTCTTCAAGCAAAAACCTGTAACTTTTCAGAAAGAATATATAAAATCTGTTAAGCCTGGATTTTATATTACCACCAAGTGGCTAGATTTTTACTTCAGTTCCCTCTTCAATAATAATGAGGTATTTTTGCAGGGGAAATACAGCAGTCAGATCAAATGCAGGAGGAATCACACTGAAAAACACTCCATGCTTAGCTCCAATGAGGCAGTGTTTCTCTCTAAGTCACAGCTGATTAACAGCCCCTACCTCACCTTTGCAGAGGGATAGCACAAAGAAAACATTATTGCCTTAAACTCTACATCGCTGCTCTCTCTCCGTCTGTGACATAGAATCATAGAATCAACAAGGTTGGAAAAGACCTTTACGAACATCAAGTCCAAGGTGTCCATGAATTGCCCTACAAATTCCTCCTGGGAACACTGAAAATCAGAATACCCCACCAGGGCACCTCATTTATTTGTTTTTATCAGAATGGGCTTCGATATTAGTCATCCCCAGTTTACTTTTTTACCTGTAGCCTGTAAGGAACATCAGTCCCCTCTCAAGGAATAGGGAATATGAATGGGGAACATTATCTCTGTACAAGAACCCACTGTGCTGTTTTACCAGGAGGGTGGCAGAGTCATTCTTCAGTCCTCTGTGGTCCTGTTGGTGACTTGCAGAGTGGACCTGGATGACGGGCTGCTCCCATCTGCAGCCATCTATTGCTTGCAGACAAGAGAAAATGCTGTTTGAGCAGCAGACAAGACCCAGACCAGGAGTCTACACACAGCTAATTCCAGAGGTAGCTGCAGTGGCTTGTTTAAGAACAGAGGACATAGCAAAGCTGGAGCTTCACCTCCAGCTGGCCACAAAGAACATGACACCCAACACAAGAACGTGCTGGTGCACAACATAGTGTTAACCTTAGTGTTATAACCATATAAGTGAATATAGCAGGGAAGGGAGCAAGCTAAATATGGGATATTGCAATGCTTAAATGTCTGTCATATGCAGTGCTTAATAAGCCAGCTCCTTATGCATGTCCCAGAATGTCTCTCCCCATGATGATGCTGGCAATGACTCTTCAAAACTGGTGTATCAGTGACTCCTAAGAAATAGAGCTGGCTGATTATCAAAACCCAAAGAGCTGTAGTGACCAGATTTGGCATTCAGGTTTGAAGACTTTAGGGACACAAGAGAGGAACAGAGAACAGCCAGCTGTGTTTGCTATCTAACATTTAGCTCCACATCTGGCCTTCTGAATTCCTGGGTTTGTGTTTTGGTTTTTGTGTTTGTTTGGTGTTTTGGTCTGTGGTTTTTGTTTTTTTTTTTTGAGAACCAGAGTTTCTGATAGTAATGTGGAGTTTCTTGGACTTCAGGGAAAGCTTCTCAGGTCACTGCTCTCATTCCATGAGAATACTGGCAGCTTGGCACACTGAAAAAAGAAAATTGTCATATGTAGAGCAAAGAACAAGCCATGTCAGACTGCTATGGTTTGTGAGTATGGTTAATCTTGGCGGAGGTAGCCCATGTGACCAAAGCCCTGACTTCAAGGCTTTTGAAGTAGTCTTTGAGGTAGAAATCCTTGGGTAGCATTATTGATCTCAGATGAAAATTAGACTTTATCAGCCTGCTTTTATGATTCTGATGGGTTTTAGCCTACAGCCTTCCAAATCAAACCAGGAAAGTACAATTGTCCCCATCAAAAAGTGGTGGTAGAAAAAGAGACAGAATGTCTTTCCCAGGCCAAAGGACATCATGTTAGACCAAATTTAATCACACTGCTGTCCATGTGATAGGAGATTTCACTGCTAAAGGAGAATGGAGCTTGAAAACACCTTCTGGAGCATCGGCTCATGTTAAATACATTGACCAGCAGCTTCTGTTCCTACTTGCTTTTGAAGTCAGCCTGGTAAATGGAAAGACACTCAGACATCTCTGCTGTGTTTATTATTTTCACTTGCACTGAGGTCAGGCTCCATGGTCTGTAATGGAGATATGGCACTCACCCACACATGGCAGCTGCTTGAAACTGTATAGTTTCAAGTATTGTCTTCATACACCCCCCCATTTTATTGACTTACCACCAAGGTTACTAAATAGTTTGTGAAGCAGCTCCTGAACTTGTGCACTATTTGATCCAATTGAAAATGAAATAAAAATTTGTTAACCCTCCTGGTATACTATCATAAACTCAAATTGTGTGTCACAATTATGACATACACCCTGCAGATGCTCATACTTTGTTAATACCCTGTTTCAGATACTTTTGCTGAGGAGCAGTTATCTTGGAAGAGAGACAATACAGAGAGAAGGGAATTTCACAAAGTTGTCATCTAATTTCAATCTACTGCTGCAGGAGAGTCAGAACTCCTGTAACTTCAGGGTTATGATGTTGCAGCTGAGCTGAGCCTCTGTCTCAATGAATTTGCATTCACGTTGCCAGCAGACTTCATTTTGCACTGGCGAAACCCCAGGTCTTTCCACAGTAAAACCACCCCATGACATTGTTTCTGGAAGACAACCACAAAACCTAATCCCTTAATCCCACTTGAGAACGCTGTTTTAAACGGGAAGCAGAGTTGTGTTCGCTTCCATGCTCACATGACTGATTCTGATCTCAGTTATGCCAGTGCAAATTGAAACACATACTATAACAGCAAAATGTGCTCTTAATCTGACCCAGACACTGCAGTTCCCATCTGTGTATAAGGTGGCTCCATGCTACAGTGATAGATGCATCAAAGACTGAAAGAGATAATGTGTATCACATTACTGGCAAATCATGAACTGAATTAGGACTTATAATTTCCAGAAGCCTTTTTTTTCCCCCTTCCTCTTCTCAAACTAGCAGAGAGGGGCCAGACCACTTATTTGCAGTATGAAAGATTCATGTTCAGGACCATCTCTGCTTGCTTTAGAACAAATTCTCTGGTTTTTAGCATATGCCCTAATATATAAGCCATTCTCAGATGGACATTTCCTTCCTTATGTTTCCTAACCTATGTTCTATGTTATATAAACTATGCAATAAACTTCAGCAGCAATGTGGAGATGCAGAATCACAACTCTTTCAATATGCGAAGTGGTGGTGCAGACTGTATGTGCTGCTTCTTGAAAAAGGATTTCTGCAATGGAGGGCATCATTTGTTCCTTGAAAAGGCTTAGCAGATCTTGGTCACATGCCAGGGTTGTGCAGGGAAAAGTCTAGATAATTTTAAAAACAAAAGTGGAAAAAAAGGCAATCAAAATCTCCTCCTCTTGGTCTTAGAAATTAGCAGGATCAAAATCGTTGTCTTCTATCTCACCACTTTAGCTTAGGTATCATGCATAAAGTGCACTTCCCTGTGCTGCTTTTGTTCTGTGTTCAGAGCTCCCATTATTCACTGCGTGTGCTGCGTATCAAGGCAGAGAAAACTAGAAAGTCTCCAGAGAGAAATACGTAAATGTCTGCTGTGGTTCATAATGGTTTGACCAAAATTGTGATGACATTTAAATAGAATTTATAAAGTGAATATAAGTCCTTGGCTGAAGTGAAAAGTCATTATCATTAATATCCCGTGGTTTCTTATGAAGCTATATTTCTTAATGTTAAATATATGTGCTTTTATACTATTATTTCTAGAAATAATAATTATTTCTTCTTTCCCCCCTGTGGAACTGGGACTTTTTTAAGCAGCTTCCACCTGAGGCAGCAGGCAATACATCCTGTTGTTATTGCAACTTAATGCTGAAACTGGAATGATGTAGCAGTACTCCACGTAGGTGAGTTCTTGAGCTCAAGTGGAACCTGAGAACTCATACCTTACCTCCAGTAGTATGTTTGGTTTAATTATATATTTATATATTGCTCTAACTTCACTGGGCAGGTTTCATTTCACCTTATTCATTCCATCAGAACTGATGAAATACTTATCTCCTGGTAGCAACTGGAAATTGTTTTCACCTGAATTTAAACCATATCTTAGACTATGAGGAATCCCTTCCTTTCAAAGTGTCTTTTTTTTAGGCAGTTGGATTCCAACCTTAGAGTTTTAAATGAAGTTATTATTTGGATTAGTAATGTGAGATGGTTTCATAACTGATTTCCACAAGGCAAAACACACAATGTCATGGAAAATAGCACTTCTTAATACTAAAGGCCAGATCTGATCAAACAGAAGGCAGAGGAATGCTGTGACTAAACTGGAATCAATCCCAGCATTCTGTGATGCAACCTAGCAAAATGAATCAGATTTCTAGAAATGGGATAAAACTCAGTGTCTCCCTGCAACTGCTAGGATTTTTCCTGGCGAAATTATACATTTTGTCTTGCTTGTGTTAAAATATAGGTCTTTCACTAATGCTTTTGACACACTCTTTGCAGATAGTGATTTCATTGTGAGACAGGGCTACTAATAAATTTCTGGTCTAGGAGAGCACGTGTGCAACTATTTCACCTGAGTAATGACTCATTTTATCAAGAAGCAGATGGAATGTGAAACTGTATTCCACAGATCTGCACTCTTTAGTCCTGATGACAGTAGTATCAGCACAGAACCATACATGTAAAATTGTATAATTACTTAAAAAATTTTACTGTCCTTGGATGGCCATTTTAGCTACATTAGTTATCCAAAATCCAGAATAAAACATAATATGACTATTGTGTCCTATCCTCTCCTATCCTATCCTGTCCCACTTCCTGTACAGTAAGGAAATCCTGAAAGTCCATTACTACTCTGTTCTTCAGCAGATAAATGAAAAAACTTATTCTGGTTTTGTAAAGAAATGGCACAGTGAAAATTTGTAATGATTAAAATGGACCATTTGCAGTGATTTTCATTGCTACTTATAGTTTGCAAGCAATGCTAATGTAAATGTGAATATCATGTGACCAGGCAATGTCAGATATTAGAAAATGAAAAAAACAGAGAAGGAGAAAAAAAAGGTGGACTTTTTTTTTTTCCTATGGAAAAATGCTTTAATGAAACAAGAAAGACATTGGCTAAAAGTGTCAGTACTCATGCTTTTTATTTGTGTTTTTTTCATGATATATTTGGGCATAATAAACAGCTTCTGTTTAATTCTTGTATTTTTGAAGCCTGTTTTTTGCATGAAATAGAAACTTATTTTCAACAAGTAAATTATCAGCAAATGTTTTAGAATCATATTTTATTACAAATACTATGAAATATTGATTAAAATATCCAAGTAAAACGCAATAACTGTGTTCAATTCTAGCAAAAGTTTATATATACTACCTTCTTAAATATTATACTTTGCTTTTATTTAACCAGCTTTGTAAAGCACAATGAAACCAAACAAACCCCTTCATATTGCATAGTAAGTAGAAAAAAACACGTTTACCCTGTGTGCACAAACCTGACATTTGTTGTCACATTAAATACAGAAAATTTGATATTTTGTTAGAAGGATATATATATTAATACAGATAAGCATCAATAAGCAGCTCAGTAATTTTCCAAGATTTCTTAGTGTTATAACTTCAAATGTAGATTAATAAATGTGTATTCAAATACTTAAACACAAGAATGTTTTTCAGAAGTGCTGAAAATATTACATTTACCACGTATGACAATGCTTGTTCCTAACTTTGTCAATGAAGTCCCTTATTAAGACAGTTAAAGGAGGTAAGACCAACTTTTATTCTCATTGGTTTTAAGTTTTTTTGCCCATTAATTAATATTATACCTCATTTCAACATTTTGAATGACCATCTTCTTCAAACAAAATTAAACTAATGGATTTGGAACCTGACTGCTGTCATGGGAAAACAATATGAAACCCTTCTTCAAGCTTTTATCTATCTCCACTATCATTAACTATCGGCATGCATAAGATAACATAATGCACAGTAAACACTGACTTCCCCCTATTCCAAACTAGATTATAACCACCTGAAGACGAAAACCCCAAAAACTGCTTCTACCTCTACCTTGCTCTCAATACATAGGCTACTCAATGGTGGCAGTTCTGTAAGACAACGCATCAGTTTCCCTGCTGAAGAAAGATGCCATTTAAAGAAATCAGCCTTATTATGTCCCAGTGACAAGCATAATTAAGAATGTCTGTCTCTGAGAGGCATAAGAATAGAGGGAAAGCTTTTGTTCACCTGAGCACACTACCATCCTTGACCCATCCAAGTAATTTAAGCCCTGGCTGAATTGGACAAGGACAGGTGTAATTGGGCCCCAGTCTCGGCTGCTTCCAGCCTTGCAATTACCCTAATAAGGTTGTCTGTGGAGGGGTCAGTAGCTAGCGGCTGGTTTGGCTGGAGCCTTCTCTAAGCTGTCAACAGAAGGAGAACAAGGAGTCCATTGGGTCACAGCATGAGATAAAATGAATGCTGGTAATTGATCTAGTGACAGGAGCGTCTGTCCTGAGACGAGAGAAATGGGCAGCTGCAATGAAAGACTTGATGCCAAAAAATCTTCTAAACAAAAAAGAAAGTCCACAAAGAACTCATATTTTTCTGAAGATGTGGCAATGTGGGATGGTACCTGGAGCTTAAGGGGCAGGCAGTGATGGGGACATCGAATATGGACTTTTCAGCTATGCACAATGATGTTGCCATCTCCATTCATTTTTTTTGTGAAAGGAATAAACCAGGACTTTCCACAAGCTTTTTCACTTTGGCCTCTCAACCCACTCCCTCCCAAAATACCCAAAGGCATTTGCAGCCCACAGGTAAGGATCCATAGGTAATGTTGACAGATGGGCAATTATGTTCTCTTGGATCTTTCCAGGGAGGTTCTGGATCTGTCCTTGAAAATGCTCTTCCAATTAGTGGTGTGATTCAGCGTGTATATTCTGAGCTTCATTGTTTCAGGTAGGCTAAAGTGTAATTTTAACTCATCCTGCCATCACTCTGTTCTTGTGACAGTTTATAATTAAACACAGTCTTTAATCAATTAAGTGGCAGCTGCAAGTAATGTGTTAGTGCTCTGAATATGTCTTTAGAAATAGCCAAACTTGCAGAAAATGCAAGTTTAAATACCAGCAAGGAGGAGACTGTCTTTCATCCTTTCTTTGAATTCCATGAAATTTCCTGTCAGGGTCTACACATCAATATCTCGCCTAAACGTAAGTGACAGACTTTCAAAACCAAACCATCCCTCCTCCTTTTTTTATCTGCATGGTAATTCAGGATAATAGAAATAATAGTAATAACAATAAATTTTGAAGCTGGAGTTAGGGATTGTATCTCTAAAGCTGAAAAATCCCTGTTTATCACTGGCAGAACCTACATGTTTGGAAAGGGTGTTGGTGTTTATAAGGACCATTGCTTTTTATCCCTTTGACTTCAGGGCTAGTGTAAAACATACATGTCCCTACGCATAATTAAGCTTATGGTTACTTGCAATAAAGGTAATAATATTAATAATAACTGTTATTAGTCTTTATAGTTGAAGTTAGAAGCTAATTCCTACTACTTTTTAAGAAAGTATAATAAATGATGTATACTTACCCTAGTTAGGCATCTAAGATTTAGTGTCCTCTCTGCAAGGTGATCAGCCTAGAATCTCCTTACATATATTTATTTACAAAGTGAATAAATATAACTGGGAAAATGTGAGAGAACCGAACTGCCATTACACATGTGAGAAATGAGAACAGAGACACCAGAAGGTTATGGGTGGGATTGCCAAATGTAAGAAAGTGGAGGTGCTTACCCTAGCTGTTCTCTTTAATCACTAGAGAGAAGTATGTGACAGCAGCAGGCAAATGATTCAGCCTTTAGGGACGTGGCTAAGAATAAAATGAATTAAGACAAATTCTGCCTGGAGGAACCTCCTACTCTCCATCCTATCAAGGGACTCTGGGGTGACTACCTCAGATGTAGATGCTGAATCTTGAAGGACTAAGATTGGTTGTCAGAATCTTGCCTGTGACTTGTGCATGTTCGAACTTGGAGTATGTGGCATGGTCAAAAACAAGATTGACTTTTTTAATATTTACTTATGAACGAACCTAAAGCTAAACACCTTTACAATGGCGGGAACAGGGAATGAGACCACATACTACTTCCCACTGCATATCGTTTTACCGTTACATTCTGCATGGAGGTCCACGATCCCCAAAATGCTGAAATCTCACACCACTTCTCATACACATTTCTAGCAGGATGGCAAATTACAATGATATGGAGTCTGAGCTCCCATTTTATAACCATGTGAGTTTAATAACCACACAAAACCTCTGAGAGCTTAGTGCCATTGGTGCCTATGTCCTGTAACTGGTGATCTGCCTTGCAGAGAGGCCACCTGTGGGGAACTGGACAGGTTTGATTTGAGAGTGCTTCATGGCTCCGTGGATGCTTTGGCTACCATTCCCCACCAAAGGGAGTGCATGGTGATAATAATGATTTAAAACAAATATTGGCTTGCAGTGTTTTTCTCATCGTTGTGCCACAATGCCAAGGAAGTTAGAGAGAATGCTGGCTACCGGAATGATGGATTTAGGACTACAGGTGACGTTTTTTTCCTTCTGTGAATCAGAAGTTTTACAAAACAGGCATGTGTCTTCTGCACAAATAGCCTGTATTTACAGAGTGCATCAGGTTCCAAAGCACGTGTCAAGGCCCATGCTGAGCTCAGTTCAGAATCCAAGTGCTTGTCCACTAAACATAGCCTCACGCACTAATCAGACATCAGTCTCCCTTAGATGCATTAAACACTGTATACAGTCTCTTTTCCCTATCGAACACATCTCAGAGTTGGAAAAGAAAGTAATAAAGAAATAGAGAAACAAGAATATAATCAATCTATTCCTATGTTGTGTTTTCATCTTTTTATAGGTTCTACTCCAAGAAATTCCACTCAGATGCCCTCCCTTCAGCTAAAGTTTTGTTTTATTTCAAGGTACAGACCAATTTGGAGACCAATCATATTTTGAGGTGACTCATTTGACTTAATCTCTGATACAGTAAATTAATTGAATTTTCTTCTCTGGATATATAGAACATATTTGATGATTGTGCTGATTTCTCCTGGGATAATTTTCTTCATAGTAGCTTGTATAGGACAATATTTTGGATTTGTGCTGAAAACAGTGCAATAACACAGCAATGTTTTTGTTACTGCTGAGCAGTGCTTGCACAGAGTCAAGGCTTTTTCTGATTCTCACCCCACTCCACCAGTGGGTATGCTGAAAATGTACAAGGAACTGGAGGAGACAACTAGGAACAGCAGACCCCAACTGATCCCAGGGATATTCCATACCATCTTACTCAGCATATAGAGCTGGGAACAGAAGAAGGAAGGAGGGAATATTATGGCATTTTTCTTCCCAGGTAATCATTATATGTGATGGAGCCCTGCTGTCCTGGAGATGGCTGAACGCCTGCCTGACCATGGGAAGCGGTGAACGAATTCCTTGCTTTGCTTTGCTTGTGTGTGCAGCTTTTGCTTTACCTATTAAACTGCCTTTATCTCAGCCCATGAGTGTTTCACTTTTGCTCTCCCGATTCTTTCCCCCATGCCACCAGGAGAAGGTGAGCGGCTGTATGGGCCTGAGTTGCTGACTTGGGGTTAAACCACAACACCAGAGCAATCAGTTAGTTATTGCTCAGACTGAGATATGCAAAGTTGTCCATGAAAGTGAGCACCCATAGTAACCTCCCCCCAAATTCTGAGGTTTTATTAATGTCATTTGAAATTGCAATGAATTTACAAATAAGGTTTTCTGTTCGTTAAGTTCAGATGGACTTCAAAAATTTAAGGCAATGTCCTGAAACTCACACTTGAGTGAGGAAAAATGTTAGCAAGAAAAGATCGAAGAATGGGAAAAAGACCCCTTAACAATTAAAAACCGACATTAAAAACTCCACACCAAAACCAAACCAACCTAACTAACGAATAAAAACCCAGGAAAAAATATAACTGCAATGGATAATTTGATGCTGTGCCAAGAGCAGGAAAAGCAAAAATAGGAACACCCAATAGGAAAAACAAAGTAGGAAATAAAACCAAAAACAAAATAGGAAAACCAAAACAGAAATTAATAGAAACTAAAGAAAACAGAAACAAAATCAATACAAGTTTAAAAAGAGTCATTGAAATCAAACCAGAGGAACACTGAAGTGGATTTCACTCCTTAGGAATACGCAGACTATATCCCAAGGTAGTCATGGTGTGTAATGAACACTTCTCCAGCAAACTGCAGCATCTAGGGAGCCAAGCTATGGGCACTAGCAGTTAGCAATGGGTCCAGTTTTTACTTTCCGTTTTCCCTGTTTTCTTACTTTTCCCACTGGATATCAGACTGTTTGCTTTCACTTCTTGTGAACTTTTCTTATTACATTGCAAGTCTTTTGACAAAGAGATCATCTGTTACATGCTTCTCTGTGCCTTAGGCAAAAGGACCCCCATATCTTGGTCAAGGAGTTTGCAGTTGCTGTAAGAACAATATAGCTGAATCCCACATGGAATTTAGTTAGCGCACATACTGATCTTATAGATGTGATACATTTGACTGCCTATGTATACACAACAATAAGAAATGACCATGATGTCTTTCAGTTTTCTCCTGGCCTATGTTCAAATATTTCCAAAACAACTAAAACTGGTCTGTTAAACCACTGATGAGTAAGAAGAAATGATTTTAACAGAGTGATATCTAAACTGCTTTTCCTCACTTAATATTTGTAGGGAAAGACATATGATGGAGTTGTTGAGTAAGCATTAAATAATCAGATTGATTATCCTTGCACTTTTAAGAACTTTGCAGTACCTATTTCACTTTGTATTGCTGCTCATTCAAGCTCAATAGACTTAATTTGCATGGGGAAACATTATTTTTCTTTGGGAAAGCTAAAAATAGAAACTGAAGTGGTGATTATAATAACCAAAGATGCATGACAGAAGACTTCAGATCAGCATTTCTGTTCCTTTATACTGTCCTCAGAGAAATTAGTGCAATTTGGATTAAGGAGCAGTGACATGACATCACTTAATCAGTAAAGCTACAGTTTAACACAGATTTAATTTACTCTTCAATTATTTAAGAAGCTAGAACATTATTAAAGTTGCTGTAAAATTTCCCCTTAAAATCAACAGGAGATAAGTTAAACGTAGTGGACTGTTCTTACCATAAAAACACAACTCTTTCTCCATCTTTCACATTGGGTTAATTATGCTATCACTGGTGTCTCATTTAAATCCCTCAATAATTGCATTGCAGGTAGAGGTAGTCCAGGCTTCAGGACTTGAAAATTCTGATCTTATTTATGATTTTACCTAAAAATTCCATTAAAGAACAATTCTAACATTTCCAGTGATGGAAAAAACCTCTGGATGTATGAGGAAATTACGCACAGACCCAGACTTGTTCTGTCCATATGAGCCAGCCAAAAAGAAGCCAGACCTGGCTATGAATCTGTATACCTACATCAGCATACTGCTGACCACAGCATAGTCATCCTACCATGTGCACCAGTTCTGGCTACCCTGGAGTGGTACCAGTGGAGCTTCGGTCACCTACATGTATCCACATAAAAGCTCCTTTCTTTTTTCACTCGTTTGTACATGTATTATGATCAAAAAGTCTTTTTCCCTCGTTCACATGGGAGATTGGCGGGTCCCACTCTGTGAGCTACTCAAAATGGTGTTTTATCTTCATTGTTCTGTGGGTGGTCCTCTCCACCATTATTTATTACCTGCTGATGACAGAATGATTGGTTTCCTCCTGGGCTTTTCCATGGTTCTTCTTGCTAAATGTTGTTGGAAATATTCCAGAAAAATATAATTTTTCTCTCAGAATCTGCTGATTTTTCAACGTTTATTTCATTTAGAGAGTTAAGGTAGGATTCTTCTCACCTACGTTTGGGAGGGTAGGGTTCAGTTCACAGACTGAGACATCAATTTTTAGGTTTCGGCATGTAAGCGTCTCCAGGCAAGCTAAGTATCTAAGCAGGGGAGGTCCAGACCACACAATTAGTGGAGCCTACAGGGCTATGGCATGCATAGGTGTCTGCTCCTTGCTCTTTCTCATCTCACTGAGGACATTGCAGGGATAACAGGGAGCCTGCAAGCCCCGCAGTGGCAGGCTGAAACAACCTACATCCCTGCCGTTTCAACTCAGCTCAGACTGAGCTAGAGCAATGGCTCTTGCTCATTTGAGTGTACTGGATTAAAATAAACAATCTCCACCTATCTAAAGTGTGTAACTGCTTAATAATGCCTTAGTAAGTCCTTCTGGCCTTCTCAGTTGAAATTTGAAAATTATAGATAATTACAAGCGGCACAAAAAGAGTCTTATAACAGGAAGCTCTGGACAGTATTAATAACAGTTTTCATTAACAGAGCCACCTATGCTATACATGACAGCTACATTAGGAAAAAAATAAAACCAACACAGAAGATTAGACGCTCAGCATAACAGGTATTAGGTAAGCAAGCAATCAAGTTGTCCACAAAACCAAGTAAGAACCTTTCAGCTTTTTAAAATCCACATTTGAAGCTGCAAATAATGGGCTCATTGAAAATTCATACGCATACTAAGAGCTACAAAAGAAAATTGTTACACAGATCTGTAAATCAAAAAAAGTAAGCTGAGATCCTGACTTTGTGAAACATGGCAGAGCTCTATGCAAAGCAGATAGCTTATCTCTCTGTACAATGGCTCCTCATAGACTTCAGTAAAGAATGGGTACCTAAGCAAACACCACAGTGAATGGAGTCGTTCGCTTTAATAAGAATAAGCTGTCTGATGAGACCAAATCCATCTAAAACATAGTTTGATCTGTTCTTCGGATGTGCAAAATCCACAGAACTGGAGTTACTCTGGTTCTCTCTGTTTGTTAAAAGTAGGCTGTTGTGCCTATTTCTCTTGAATAGGCAATACATGGGGTTCATGTGTTTGTCTGTGCCCAGTGTTGAGCACCAAGCAATGATCTTGTGCACTTTTTGCAAGTAGTTCCCTGAGACTCAGCATCCTACTGTCAGGAATGCTTTAGTTCCTCAGCATCTTCTGTTTCCACTGTAGAAATTAATCATGGGAAGAAAATGCTTCGGGACATGGTTTTACACTGCTTGATAAATGTACAGCTGCTGGGACATTGGAGCCTTCATCTCATACATACCACTACTTTTATTCTTATTTTATTCCACATGGTCAGAGACCATGTGGAGGTACCTCATGTTTTCAATCTGCTGAAAGAAACTGTCGTGAAGAGGACTATATAGTGGGTGTAGCATGAATAGAGAACACTCAGTATATGCTTGATTTTGCTGCATGTATAGTTTATAACTCACTCAAGGCTCTGCATCTCATTACTTCTGGGTGGGTCTCTCCCACCAGGATAATCAGCCTTCATTTAATGATGTTTTGGTCTATCCAATTTAATACTAAGAAGATGAACACAAGACTGATGATGTGAAGTCCATAGGCAAATCTGTAACAGGATTATTCAGATAGTACAAGAAGCTGCTCTTTTACTCCTCCTTAGGTTTCTAGAAGAACTGGTGGAATTTAGATTCTTTTAAACAATTTTTGACAGATCAGCTGTGTGTTAGGAAGCAGGACATAACACAGACTTGGGACGGAACCCAAAGACTTGGGTCATTTCTGCCTGAACTTCTCTATTTCAATCTTGAAGCAAAAGCAAATGCAGACATGATAGCAAAGAGACAACAAACAAACAAAGCCCATCAACACCAGCACAGAAAGAAAGATATGGAGAAATTGCAAGTGAAAGCACTGAAATGTCTACTTCCCTGATGCCTTTTGCCTGTCAGAGCTCTGAGGACATTGCTCGCAGATGGCACAGACACAAGTGGACAGGACTTCCCACACCTTGTCCTGACCTGCAAGAATCAGTTGGAGTTAACCACTGTGGAAAAAGAATGTTTCATCCATGCAAATCTGAAGGCTGGATATTGCTTTGATGGGAAGAAAGTGAACACCGAAGTTTGGAGCATATAATAAAATAGGGAGCTCTAATGGGAAATGTACAGGGGCAGAAAGGAGATGTAACTTCTACATTGCATTTAAGCATCCAGGGTGCATCATGGACTATGGGGTTTTAAATCTATGGGTGTGTATTCTTTGTGGGTATGATTTTTCACTTCAGGCATGAGTCCTTTGTTCACACCTTGGTCAGCCAGGGGAATGATGAAGTATCCAAACGTGGACTTGCATTGGCACGAAAGACCCAATGAACTCAATCTGTATTTCTGTCAAATAGAAGGCTGATTTCAACTTGATTACACCTGCATGACAAAGATACCTTTGACAATAGTTTTCTTGGTGCACAGTCTAAAAAACCTCCAATAAACAAAAATAGCAAGCTGAAAAATTCAGATGGAGAAGAAGTAGGTTTTAGCCATAAACCTGAAACAGCAAACTCATGCTTTAAAAAAAGGTTTTTCCTTATTTCTGGGCACTAAAAAATATAGACTGAATATTTTTCCCTTGAAGGGCACGCTTACTTTCAAACTCGACTGAAGAGTATGTTATGACCTGGGCTATAGCACATTCTTAAGTGGCAAGTTAGGCGTCCTTTAGCTACTCCAAAAACCTCCAGCAGCTTTCTTCTCTGAGGAGATGTCTCTTAATCTAGAGACGTAGATCAAATTTCATAGTTTTCCTTTTTTGTTCTCTTTGGCTGTTTCTATAAGAAGCAGAAGTAGCAAAAACTACCAAACATACCTGAATGCTGTCCTCTATCCTGCCTGATTATGCTTTTTGTCAAGGGCTGTAATGAAGTGGTGGGTAAACTTCAGGTAAACTTCTCTCCCACACTTAATTATTCCTGAAAACCATAATCTTGACCAGTATCTGAGTAGGTCTGGAAACCAGACTATTCAGATTGAGGTGAATGAACAAAATTGTCTACAGCTACCTTAGGGAATACAGGGCCTCTTTCTAAATTTCTATACACATAAATACATATATATATATTACATTTTAGTTGCCCAGTGCTTGTTGTCAGATCCAGATTTTACCTCTTTGGCCCCATTTCCATTCCCATTGCACACATTAGACCAACCCCTTCACCTGAATGTGCTGACACAGGGGTGTTTGTTGGCACACCTTGGGGAGGGTGATGCAGAGCTGGAGGTGGCAAAGGAGACTTGCCTGCAACCTGTTAGGGTTCAGGGTAAATACCCACTGAGCCTTTCCCTGCAGCCTGCTTTGGCTTGCCTTGGGTCTCTGCCATGGACCTGCTGCATGACCATGAGGATGACAATCTCACTATGATGTCTCACACCCCCAAGAGTCCCGTGGAGATGACAATATTTTCTTGCATTCTTAGTCTATGGATGATCTTCTGTGTGAGCCTACACAGCCCCTGGCACTAAAGGTAACGGTAACGGGGATAATATTCCAACTGTATGAAAAAGCATATGTGGGTGTCTCAGAAACATGATGACTTGAAGACTGCTTTCTCCTCAAAACGATGCAGCCTGGAATCCCTTCAAGGCTCTTCGTGTTAACAGCATAACAGTGCAAATGGCTTAGGAGCGAGCATGCACTGAATTACAACCTCCTCTTACAGGAACTCTGAGTTCCCTTTAAAAGAAACTGTTCGCTTTGCTGCTGAGCTAACATGATTAAACAAGACAGGTCTGGCAGGGCTCTTCCACATTGTCAAATCTTGAACAAAAGGCATAATTTTCCTATTTCTTACAACTGCAAACAGCCTGCTTATAGAGATGGCAATTACTCACAGGCAGCGTAACTCAAGATCTTTCCAGTGTTTATATCTCCACATGAAGCACACATTTACATGGCAACGGCATGGGACAAGACATGTCTGTTAATTTTCCCATCATAATTCATAGCAGGACCCTGCCAAAAAAACACTGGAACCGATTACCAAGTGTGACTACTATCGGATCATTTAGCAATTTGAGTTTCCACACGTTTTGTGTGAGGCTGGGCTTTGTTTTACTTAAAGCAATAATTGCATTCTAATTTCATAATGTGGGTCATGGTTGCTTCATCTCTCTGTGCCTTCAAGGAAAAGAAAAGGTGCACAGAGCACAACAAACATTTTTGTTTTAATTAATTTTTTTTAAATGAGCTAATAAATGTTTACCTGCTTCACAGGTGTGCTTGCTGCAGAGTGACTTAATTATCATTCCCATAGGAAGGATCACTAAAGGATTAAACATCGGTATTAAACCCAGTAATATGTATTTTGCTTTTGTGAAAAACAGAGTTAACGAATCATTTTTAGGAATAAAAGGACTGCAAAGGTTTTCAAATAAAAAGTGGTAAAGAATGAGTTAAGATTTAATAGCTTAATTCAGACAGAATTTCAAAATTGAGCGGAAAGAGATGATTACAAACAGATTTGGACCTCATCCTGCACAGTGCTCAAATTTGCCTGCAAAGTTACCCCAATGAACAGTGGTGAAGAGGATAGATCCTACATCCCAGTGGGCGAGATCCAGAGCTTGTTGGAGACCTCTTACCTTTCTTTTCATGCAGAGCACAGAACTCCTTGCATTAGCTGGAGCAGTGGGGTCATAGCAGTTTATCAGGTCACATAACGTGGCAAGTTGCAGCATGTCCCAGCTGGTCTGGGTTTCATTGTCTTGCTCATCCTCATCTCCAAGAGAGCAGCATGGGTTCCCACAAGTCTTCAGTCCCAGCTACCACATGACAGATCCAGTTATTCAGCTCCTACCTTCATTCTTAAACGCAACCTGGAGATGCTGACAAGGGGAAAGTGAGCAGTAGGGTCCTACTTTGTATCTAATATTTAAGGAGGGTTGGAACTAGATGATCTTAAGGTCCTTTCCAACCCTAACTATTCTATGGTTCTATGATTCATTTCCAGCTTGTGCCCAGCTGACCAAGAAGGCCAACAACATCCTGGCCTTTATCAGCACCATTGTGGTCAGCAGAACTAGGGACATGGATAAATGGTGGGCTTGGCAGTGCTAGGTTAATGGTTGGACTCCATGATCTTAAAGGTATTTTCCAACCTAAATGATTCTATAATTATAACTGCAACTGCTCACAAAAAGATGTAGACCCTGAAAGCATCCACCTATGTTTTGGAGGTGCAACCATCCTTGTTTGCAAAAAGAAATGTAAGTCATATATGTCTACCATGTCAGCTGAACAGATGTGCTATGAACTTCCTCTAATGTGATGTGCTTTTGTTCCTGCAGGACACTGTGGGCTGATGTTTCTGTATATAGGTGCTTCCTGCACCCATTTCTGTGCATGCATGTAACTAGAGACCATGCATGGGGGCTTGCTTCACTCATGGCTGAATGGCTCACATAATGTGCTTTAAGAAGTGTGTTGGTGTGACTTAAGACTGAGCAGCTCTTCTTACAACATGTTCCATGATCACTTTCATTAACATTGTGCCTTAGCCCTTTTATGACATTTTTTGGTTATACTTCAAAGGACTTTTAAGTTACCATATCCCTAATCCTTCCCAGAACTTGACAGGGAAGGTAGCTAAGCAGTTATCTCTTCTAACAAATCAGCAAGAGGTGCGTACGTGAGTTTCCCACAGGAGGAGCAGTGCCAAATTTAGGATTAGTATTTCAAAACATCTAGGACCTTCTTTCTTGTATAGGTCTGTAAATGTCTTTGAAGAATTTGGTGATGTAGAGTCAGTTTTCTAGACCAGAGAAGTGCTAGTACCTGCAGTCTGATCACAGCCATCTAGATCAGAGCCCATGTGATGTGAAGACTCTGCTTCTGCCCCTTTGTAGCCAACAAGAAGAGAAAGGATTTTTCAGAGCATCAATTAAAACACATCACCCATCTCTCCTTTGAATCATGCCTGTCTTTTTCTCTTGTCTCTTATACAGCCAGTTTGCAGTGTTAGGCTTTCTAGTATAGCTATATGAAGATAGGTAGTATAAATACCTTTCTCTAATGCTTCCTTCACCCATTCCACAATGCTTATGCCAGCTGCATATATAGAACAGGTTTTAATTCTTAATTGTTGGCTCTTGGTTTTGACATACTGAGTAGGATTCATTTGCCTAAACATAGGCATTTTGGACATACATATGAGATATTGCACTGTTGTTAGCTGCTCCAACTGCAGGCGTAGTACAGATCTCCCTCAAATCCTGCCTTATGTCATAGAGACCTCTTAGCTTCTCCAGGGTACTCAAAACAGCCCAGGCACCTGTGTTTAGGCAACCTTGATCCATCTATTTGTAAACAGGCTCTTTGATGTCATCAGAAGGTATCTACTATTCTTCTTGGAAGCTGGATAGTTCTATTTCTTCATCAGTTTTCCATGTGCCACTAATTCAAACCGCTAGAATGAGCCTGGTTCTCATTTGCCAAATCCTCCAAGTAACTTCATGTTCCTTTACAGTCTGTCAATAATTGCACTGTGAAAATTTACGAAAATAACAGAAATTTTTTTTTTTTGGTTTTAAATTCACCATGGGATTGACCTTAATTTTCCTTCCATTTGATAGTCTGAATAATATTTTTTGTCACTGTTTGTTTTTTTTTTTTCCTTGTTTTGGACTTTGACCTTGGTTTGAGGCCTAAAAAATAAATGGAAACATGGGTTTGTGTATTCATGGTAATGGTGTCAAGCTATATGTTTTATGATTTGAAGAGAGTTAGCAGTAAATTAGCACTGATCATTAGTATGGGAAAAGAGACCTCTATGGATATGTCAATGACATTTCTTTTCCAAAAGGCTAAAACATATACAGCATTATCCCTTTTTGGATAAATACCTTTTCTGATAACAGTTACTTCCCTGTACCTAGCTATAGCTCAGCATTTTCTCAGTTGCTGTCAGTTATGTCTGAGAAACAGGAGAAAACAGAGCATGGCTTTGCTGTGTACTTGCTATGATGGGAACGCCCTTCAGCTCTGACTTTGCACATGGCAGGCAGGTCTTTACCTACTGATGTGTCACAAGACCAGCAGACAAATGAAATACGAAGAAAGGGGAAAGGGCGTATCATCACTTCATTTCCTTCAATTGTCTAAGTAGTAATTTAGACTATTATAACTTCCCTATGTTAATTCAGACTTCTAGACATCCCAGAGACAGAGGCTTTTCCAGAGACTGGATTCTGCCTTATTGTCATAGGCACCTATTCAGTGACCTGTGTGGCTGAGATGACTACCAATGGATAGCTATAAAATAAGGAAGATTAATCCTGCCTATAATGGCTTGCAGGATAATGACATCCGGAGGGATGGGGATCACCATGTTGGCACACATATAGAGTGTGTTTTATGCATGACCATTTCATCTGATCTCAAAAGTTAAGCAGTCGGGTTTGGGTCTTGTCTCAGGTTAGAAGATGATATAGGAAGACCAAGAGATTTTCCCCGAGGCTGGACAGTCATGGGTGGCAGGGTGTGTGGGACAGTATGGGCAAGTACCTAGGCCAGTGGGCCCCTCCAGTGCTTTGGAACTTCACCACTGAACAAATGCAAAATCCAGAAAAATTAGTAAATCATTTAAATGAGGTATGTTGTCATTCTGGTGATACCAGAGAGGGATAAATCATGGCAATGTGCTGGGGCTTGGCCTATACTTACAGAGCCTTGTTCAACACTATCCTATCCAGCACCTTCAAAGGGAAAAATATGTTTCTGGATCTGATGGCAAAGCAACAGACAGCACAGCTACTCCAGCTCCAAATGCAGCAACTACACCAACCACAGTGACAAGTACAGCAGCTACTCAAACTCTGACTGCAACAGACCACACTGCTGCTCCAACTCCAAGTACAGCAGCCTCTTCAACCACAGTGATAATCACTGCAGCTAAACCAAAGGACCAATTTGTGCCCCTCATTGGGCGCCACAAAGAACTGTCATGGTTTAAGCCCAGCCGGCAACCCAGAACCACACAGCCACTCACTCACTACCCCCCACTTCTTTCTGCCCCCTGCTCCTGGAGGGATGGGGAGGAGAATTGAAAGAATGTAACTCCCATGGGCTGAGATAAGAATAGTCCAGTAACTAAGGTATAACACAAACCACTGCTGCTACCACCAATAATAATAATGATAAGGGAAATAACAAGGGAAGAGAATACAACCACTCACCACCTGCTGACTGATACCCAGCCTGACCCGATCAGTGTTCTAACCCTTCCGGGTAACTGCCCCCACTTTATACACTGGGCATGATGCGCTGTGGTATGGAATACCTCTTTGGTCAGTTTGGGTCAGGTGTCCTGTCTCTGCTTCCTCCCGGCTTCCCCTCCTCCCTGGCAGAGCATGAGACTCAGAAAGTCCTTGGTCAGAGTAAACATTACTGAGCAGCAACTGAAACCATCGGTGTTATCAGCGTTGTTCCCAGGCTGAAAGTCAAAACCACAGCACTGCACCAGCTACTAAGAAGGAGAAAAAGTGACTGCTACTGCTGAACCCAGGACACAAGGTCATTCAGGAAACCAGCAGCAATGATCACAACTATGATCTGCAGAGTCCTAATCCAGAGCCTGACCAAAAATGTACCTTTCCCACACTCATCAAACAGAGACAGAAAACCTTCCTTCACAAGAGCATAACATAAAATAAATTCCACATCCATTTTATCGCTACTGTCCTCCAGATGAAAGTTGGTAGATGAGTAAACTGAGGCAAATGGTAAATCTACCTAACCAGTAACATGCAGCGAATAAATGATAAGCTGGCAAGAAATCTATTTTCTCCTTCTTGTTTCATGCTTCTGTCCATACCCATGACTTGTATTTATGTAGCTCAGCTTAGTTTTACCTTGGAAACAAGATGGATAGTCTTCTCCCATTGTAATTGTGGGGATTCCACAATTGCTTTCCAAGTTAAATGTTACAGGACATCAAAAACACCTACACAAGGATAGTAGA
Organism: Myiopsitta monachus; assembly: GCA_017639245.1. Lineage (NCBI taxonomy): Eukaryota > Metazoa > Chordata > Aves > Psittaciformes > Psittacidae > Myiopsitta > Myiopsitta monachus. Next base: position 2,133,634 of record CM029920.1, on the reverse strand, counting down.
AATGATACAAAATCCAGTGGTGACCCACACCTTTCTGGAGAGGCAATGAAAAAGCAGGCAGGACATCCAAAGGCATTTCAGTTAGGACTGGATGTGATTAGGCAACGGGAAGGATGAACTAAAGCTCACAGGGTAAGACATCTTCATGTACATGATTTGGATGATCTAGGTGTCCAAGCTCTGGTTATAATTAATGTAGATCTACTGCTTAATTCAGATGTCGAAGCACAGATGCTCTTCTAGCACCAAGCTAGCTCTATGCAGCTCAGTTTGAAAAAACCTTTACATTGTCACGTTGCAAGAGATTAAAGCCATTACAATATTACAATGCCTTTTTCTATGGGATGATAGAACAGATAATCTGTTAGGATGTTGCTCTCTAGCAGGAATCTGTTCAGGGAAGATCCATGCTTACGTTGTTTGCAAGTCATCTCTTGCAAGATAATCACAATGACCCTTTCCAGTCCCTATATGTATCTATTCCATCACTGGACTACAGAATTTATAATGAAAAAATATAATATAATGAAAGACAGGGAGACAGAGGGAGATGGGGGGCAGGAGGTGGATGGTGGGGGGAAGGAGAAATTTACATTGTGACTGCATTGTATAACTAGCAATCATCGTAATAGAATTACTGACATTATGGGCTGCTAAAGGAACAGTTAGTAGCTTGTCTCACTTGTCTGTAATTTACTCTGTGTCTATTTAGCCTTGATGTATAACCTAGGTCAATTGCTGTGCCTCTTTCCTATCTTCCTACTTCTGAGTTATAAAGAGAAATGTGTGCCTCATGAATGACTATCTCTCCTGGTCAAGCTTGTCTCTCACACTGTTCGGCAGTGCCATGTGTTAATAGATAGTGCTGAACAGTTAATATCACCAGCTAATTGGTGCAGCATGTGTGAAGCAGATGGATTTAAATATAGAACGTGGAGGCTGAAGGAGTAACTGAAATGCATAAGCGATAAGGATTTATTATTAGAACAGATTAATGAGCCCACCTTTCCCTGTTCCCCCCTGCCCTTCATCTCTCATCCTCTTCCCAGGGCAAGTGCATTTTTAATTCTTCTCTTTCAGGAAGATTTTATTCCACTGTTAAATTACGACGAAGAATTTTGTGTTGGCTATGTGGCAGCATCTGGAAGACCAAACCATTTATGCCATGTACTGAGCGTGTGGTGTTTGTGGAGACTCAGATTTGCAGTAAAACAGTAACAACTGATTTATAAAGTGTAGATGAAGAAGGGATATGTAAAGAATGGAAGGAGAAAGGTGGAGGAGTGTATTTATTTTAGTGCAGATCAGTTGTCTCAAAGACCTGTGATACCAAGCCAGAGTAGTATGTTCCCTTTAAAAGAACTTTGGCTCAAGTCTCAGCTCTTCACTCGGTGTTGCCCACTTGAATGCAACTTTCCACTGCCTTTGCTCTGAGGCCTCTCAATGCTGCAGGCCAGTCTACTCCTCAAATCTAGGTTGCAATGGAAGCAGAAGTAGTTTTGGAAGTATCCTCACTCCCACATTTAATCCCCATGGAAATTTCCAAACTAACTACAATAGCAGCTCCAGAATTAGGAACCAGCTTCTGGACTTCTGTCAAGATAAACATCCTTCAATTCACCCTCAGATAGGAAGATCAGAGACTTAGGTATTGTCTGTGGAGGTTGCCTTTCTCTCTGAGATATTTGGACTATCTTGTAGGCATCCTTTATGCTCACTGAAGTCATTGTATGTATTTGTTGTTTTCATTTTGAAGCTGGAGATACTGAGATCCACAGAGTGTAAGGCTAGTATTTCATTAAGATGAACATTAAAGTTCTAAATACTGATCTTGACTGAAAACCAAATAGAAGAATCCATAAGGAAAGATGTATTTTCCCCATGCTGCTCTAGCCAGCCACCATTGCTCTCTCCATTGTTTTACCAAGTGGCTGGTAGCTGGACAACGGGCACAAGACAATTTATCATGGAAAATTAGTCATGCACTTAAAGTAAATAAGCATGCCCATGCTTTTACTTGTTCATGGCTTAATACTTACTGTCAAGAGGTAGTGGTCCAACAGCTATTGGATTTGATGGCTGAACACCATTCCTTGCATTCAGTGTACAGATAGGTAAATGGAATTTACTCACTCTTGAACTGGACAGTTTAGAATTAATTCAGTTCTCATTAGCAGGCTTTCAGTTCCAACCGGGTGAGGTTACTCATTTATTTACTAAATGGATTGATTTAAACTATATTTTAAGTGGTAGTATGTCTCTGCAAGACATTTAAGCTATGTCTAATCTAGAAGGCTTGGGGATGCTTTAGCTGTGACATGATGCTGGAAAGACATGAGTCCCAAATAGACAAAGATCTCTTCATTCCCACAGTTTCCATGTGAAGGAAATCTATGTACATGCATTAAAAGAGGGGTGCGGGGGTGTTGTGTGTAACACTTCCCTATCTATCTCTGATAGGACAGGAGGGGACCTGAACAACTGGGTACAATATCAGATGTCTGTACCAATATCTGTATCCATTACCTGACCTACAGACTTAGTAGGCTTCACCAAACTTATGAACTAAGGACCATATTAAAATAATTTCAAAAGAAAGTCTGAAAAATCTTCTCAAACAAAAAAAAAAAAAAGATGGAAGTTCTTTTGATCTGTAAGATAAACAACTACATGTATGTGGAAAACCACATAAGGATCCAAATCATCCTCAGTTATACTCATGAGACCACACAAAAATGAAATAAAGCCAGGATTTTCCCAGCAAGTAGAAGTTTCTATGAGTTTATCCCACACTTTACAACTTCCCATGGTTCAGCGACACGATGTGGAGTGTTATCCATGGCAGAGTTTGCTTAACTGAGCTTGGTTTTGGGCACAGCAAAGCTCCTCTAAGCTGCAGTTTTTGGTTTTATTGTTTGGGTTCTGTTGGAAAGATATTTACAGTTATTCTAACATTTCTTTTCATAAACAGATTACCATTGCAAATTACACAATGGGGAAGTGGTAAAAAATTTTGGGCAGGATTAAGGTAATCCTAAAACAAGCTCATAAAAAACACATATAAGTGCTCTATTTTTAAACAGAGACAAGATGAGACACAATCTTTTTTCAGTAAGTTTTCCAGAGCAATAAACCTTTAAATCCAACATACAACATATGTGCGTGTTTGTGTGTGTGTGCGCCTCTGTACATGGGTATGTCCTTAAACTTTCCTTCGCCAAGATACAAAGCCCAGCTGGTCAGCATTGCAACATGTTTGTAAATCTCCTCTTCAGTGAAATTTGCCTGATATCAACTTTCTCCCCATGTAAGGGTGGTGAGGCACTGGAATGGGTTGCCCAGGGAAGTTGTGAATGTTCCATTGCTGGCGGTTCAAGGCCAGGTCGGACAGAGCCTTTGGTGGTACAGCTTAGTGTGAGGTGTCCCTGCCCATGGCGGGAGGGTTGGAACTGGATGATCTAAGGTCCTTTCCAATCCCAACTATTCCATGATTCTACGATTCTATGTAAGCATAAGTCTTCTCTGGCAGATGAATGTTTAGTTTTTCTTTTTTTTTTATCCCTTCCATAATCTATTTCTCAGAACATGGGTTAATTTTAATTATTACTATTTTATCAACTTTTTATAGAGCTAGTAAAGGGACAGGCCAGAGATAAGAATTTAATGTTTATTATAACTGTAAATCTCACCCTCTTGCTGTTTGTAACCACACCACCAGTAAATAAAGGGCAGATTTTTTTCTAGATCTGATCCTATAGTCCTGATACATCTTTCCTCTTAAAACACTTGGTTTCATATAGGTGTTTTTCTCCCATTATTTAAGAGCTGAGTTTGATTCTTGATGATGTGAGTGACAAAAGCCCTGCTGGCTTCGATTGAATGGAAAGAAGTGTTTAATGCATATGCTTGCAAGCTCCACTTGAGTTTCTAAAACAAGGGTCAGATCTTATAGAGATAAAAAGATGCCATTTCTATGTGGGGCAATTTATCGTACCCCTAAGGCAGAGTTGTCATAACTGCATGGTGCAAATTGTTTCAGCTTGAAAGTGGAATTGTTACAGCCCTATCTTGTAATGACAGTAATTTATATTGGCTGAAAACCTGTCCCACTGATTTAGATCCTGATCGTGTTTACACAAAGCTTGATGACAAAATTGATGGTGAATTTAAATGAAAACCAAAGTCAAACCCCACTGAAACTTCCAGGAATATTACAATTGACTTGAAAGGCAAGCAAGAGAATGGGTGCTCATATGAATTCATTGTTATGGAAATTACTTGGAGGAGGCAGTTATGCCTGGACTATCACCATGTGACTTCACATAGTCACACAATTTTGCCTGTAGGATCCGGCCAGACTTAAGGCTCAGATTCTTTTATCTTTTCACCTCCCTGCTTCTTAATGTCTGGGCAGCACACTAATTTGTGTCATGTGTGAGGAATTTCACCACAAATACTTTAAAATCTTTAGATCTTTTTGTTTTTAATTATGGCTTCCTAGTTTTTACTGCCACCTCTTTAATCCTGGAAAGATAATACACTGATTTCAAATCACGCTTCAGGGTGGCAGCTAATTGCTTATTTGGCCAAGCACTGGACTTCCTTCCTTATAATGTTTGTCTCAAGTGCTGCACAAAAGCAATTTGTGGTGCATTTTACTAGCCAAATGTATATAATATTACATATTATTAGAATGTTATTAAAGCAAAGAATTTTGTTGTTCTCCAGCCAAACACAAAGAACTCTTTTCCCTTGTATAAAGATGTTTCAAAGCTAAAACTTCCTGCCTCTTCAAGCTTCCAGCAGTGTCCTGACCTTAATGAACTGGGAAAAGCTATTTTTCTCATTCAGGAAGAAGCTGCAGATATTTTCCATTCTTGTGACTTAGGGCAGGACAAGGTGTGACTACACCGCGTGGGGATACCTCTGAGCTAATTCTAAATAACTTGTTTGGGTAGTGCGTGCAAGAGAGTGCGGAGAAAAAACCAAATTACAAAGCCTACTGGAGCAGCATAGCTGTAACTCTGCTAAACTCCCTGCTTCCAGCTATGCCCACAGAAGCTACTTTCAAGCTAAACATGTTACAGTCACATCTTAACCTTGTCTGAGCTGTTCTCTTACCTTTTCACCTCCTTTCAGCTCACCTTCTAGGGGTAATCTCTCATTCTTGCTTTGCCTGACTCAAACCACATAAGAACCTTGCCTATTCCTGGTGTCAGCACTATAATGGCAGACTCAGGCTGAATATTCAGCACCCAGAAACAGTTTAGAAAATTAGTTCCTTTTCTAGATCAAGAAACTGAAGCCGAAAGACATTCTTGCCCAAAAAGCTGGTCTTGGGGAGCAGAATGGGAGCTGTGCGGAAGGGCTGCAAGCAGGCAATATGACCATCATAAGCATGGGGAATAGGGAATGGGACACAGCTGTCAATTATTTGCAGCCCAACCTATTGCCTCACCTGTACTGGGGGATAATTTGCTTTTCTAGTTTGGTCTTGTCCCATCACTCTCAGTATCCATTAGAATCAGGTCTCATTGCCTGATTCCATCTCTTTTCCTATCTCAGTCTTCTCTTCAAGCTAACTCTGGCAAGCATTTCCTACAGTTCCTCTCTTCTGGTGGCATAATAGTGAAGCCTATTTGAAACAGGGAAAAAAGGGGGACTGGAAAGTATTCCTGCTTTAAATTAAATCCACACACATGTGCCAGAAATCTTGTAGCAGGGACTTCACATCCTTGATTTACTGAGGAGATACGAACAGTCTCAAGTTTGCATCAGTGAAAAGCTCCTTAGAGCTGTTATTTACAATATATTCAGCGGGGAAAAGGAATTTAGGAGTTCTCACAGGAGAATCACTGGAGCCAGTAACTCAGTGTATGGTAGGATAAAAAAGGCAAAGAGGGTTGAAGACACAGGAGAAATGGAATATCTACCAAAACAACAATCAAACTCAGCTAGTCTTCACATGTGGGTGTTGTGGCAAACTGCTTAATCCTTTACTTGAATCGCACCCATGTGCCAATGTAGTGTGTATCTCCTCAAGACCTGAGAGAAGGGCAGCCTTGCACACTGGAGCAGCAACATGGGGCTCGTATAGGAGGGACTCAACCATTGACCCTGTCACTGGTAGCATACATAATGTAGAAGTCACACATTCTATAGAGCCATCCCTGTTCCAGGCTGATAGTTACAGCAAAGGCTTCATCCACACTGCTCTATCTAGTCTTTTTCTAGGTGGACCGAATGCGTTCATGCTAGACTGCACATGGCACACATCACCTTTGAGCCCCATCGGGAACCTTGGCAACCCAGAGGTACAATTATTTTTGTATGTGTGTGTCATGGTTTAAGCCCAGCCATAACTCAGGACCATGTAGCCACTGGCTCACTCCCCCCCTTTCCTCCCACCCCACTCCTGGAGGGATGGGGAGGAGAATTGAAAGAATATAACTCCCAAGGGTTGAGATAGGAACAGTCCAATAACTAAAGTATAACACAAACCACTGCTGCTACCACCAATAATAATAATGATAAGGGAAATAACAAGGGAAGAGAATATAATTGCTCACCACCCTATGGCCGATACCCAGCCCGGCCTGAGCAGTGATCTAACCCTTTGGGTAACTGCCCCCAGTTTATACAGTAGGCATGACGTGCTGTGGTATGGAATACCTCTTTGGTCAGTTTGGGTCAGGTGTCTGTCTCTTCTTCCTCCCGGCTTCCCCTCCTCCCTGGCAGAGCATGAGGCTCAGAAAGTTCTTGGTCAGAGTAAACATTACTGAGCAGCAACTGAAATCATCGGTGTTATCAGCGTTGTTCCCAGGCTGAAAGTCGAAACCACAGCACTGCACCAGCTACTAAGAAGGAGAAAAATGACTGCTACTGCTGAACCCAGGACAGCCTGGATATTCACACTGCTCAAAATCATGCGAGAACACAGCCCACCAAAGAGCTGACCAGGTTGTCATAGCCACCCAAGGGTATTGCCATGGTGTCAAGGGCTCAGGGAGATGTGGTGATGTCAGCAGGTTGAAGACCTGCTGGAGTTATGTTGGAAAGGCAGTATCCAAAATGGGTGCGATCTTACCTGTGCTGTTTATAGACATCAGTCCTTGGAGTGAGCTATCCCAGAGCTTTTCCCAGGGAACCTGTGAGTTTGATGATGCACACATCCCCAGCATCCACAGTAAGCTTTTCAGCAGCACTAATGGGTCTATATTGCTTCCAACCTAAGGCTGGCTCCTCTCCAAGTTGGGAAATGTCTGGACAGAGTGAGCTTGGATTCAGAGAGAAATGCAGTCTCTGTTTGCTCACCTCCCACAACAGGGCTCCCTCAAGCACCAGGAGATATGTGTTGCTGAGTCCTGTTTTGTTTGGATTGTGTTTTAGATAAGTAACATGATAAAGGCTCACAAACCCATCTTTCTGTTCAGATGGCACAAGACTTGAGTGGAAATATGACGTATTTTGCTCACCACTCAGGCTTTTAAACTAGTGTAAGATGACATTTTTGAAATACTAACTTTTTTTTCCTCCCACTTTGCCTTGACCTGAATTTAGGGAACCGACAGATTCTTTCCACCCTCCCTGTCCCCTGCAAGAAAAAATAAAGTTTTGGATTTCAGCAATTTTGATGTTATTGTACTTAAAAGATCCAGTTGGAAACGCAATGAATATCTTGTTGAAGACATCCTGGTGACAACTGAAGTTAATAACGGTTTCAAAAAGTCATTTACTTCAATTGACTTATTGCAAATGCACAAAGGCTGCCAGTTTCATTAATGCAAAGAATGTAGGAAACCCCCTGCTCCCTTTCATTTCTTACTTTCTGTTTGAAGTTGAAAATATGTTACAAATAAACTGCTTAATAGATTTAATATTTGACATAAAGAACCTCTGTCCCAGATGTCTGACATGATTTATAAATTACTATGCTTATGGAAATTGCATTATTGCTATACCTTATTTCGTTGTAATGACTGGATATTATTCCTTGAGCAACAGGGAATAAAACAAATCACTGATAAATAAGCAATGTCCTGTAAAATGCAGATATCAGCACAAATTCTATTTCTATTTGAGCAATGAAGGTTGAGGTTCAGCTACAGAGCAAAAGATTTAGCATGACCATTTTAATGGTCTGCCTTGAAATTTTCTCAAGCCATTCCTTCATTTTGTAAAGGTGTTGGGATTGTGTTTTCTAGCAAAGACAACTCATCAGAAGCCACCCCATTACCTCTTCTCTAAAGTGAGCAAACTGTATTGTTGCACTAAATCACTCACAAGGATGAGAAACTATGTCTTTAATGCTGAAGATTTCATCCATGACAATTAGGATTCCTTTTTCCAGTGACTGCATTTTCACCTTCAAATCCCAAAGGTCACAGAGAGGTAATGTTTTCATTAAAACATACCTGCTAAGGTGACCTAAGCCTTAACATAAACAAAGTCTTTTAAATGCAGACACCTGAAATACCTTGGTTTTCAATCCTGGCTCCAGTGTTTGAATCTCAAAGGTGAAGAAGGCATACCAAACTCCTTTGAAGCCCAGTTTTCTAACCTTAAACTACTTACTAGAGATAGATTTCCACTTGAAAACAATTCATCATGCGTGTGAAATTACATTTTTAGCAATTTTTACGTATGTAGTATCACATAGGTAGATGTGTATTTCCAGTTTGTAAAGATAGTGGTTTTTTAAGTAATAATATCCCAGCTTTTGTTTTATGAATACTGCTTATGCCTAATGTAATGTTTAATATAAAGCTGAGGAAAGGGTGGGTAAGCCCAAGAGGAAACCTTTCAATACATCATATTTCCATAGTCACATAGCATATTTCCACTGGGCATCAACTGATGACGACAAAATTGTGTTAGATTTTTAAGGGTGCAAATCATCATCACACAATGTGCAGAATTTACAAAGATTAGAAATCTGAGCCCAGGTCTGAGTAGCTTCTCTAAGGATGAAGCAGTAGCTTCTCTAGGACCTCTACGTTTTAATATCATTGAAACCTATATAGTAAAGCAGGGGTTTCATCTATGTTCCTGGCTAACCTGCAGTCAGTATTATGCTTCCTCCAAACTCTCTTGGGAAGGCAGGTGTCAGATTCATGTTTCTTCTCTTTGTATAAGGAAGCAGGTAAGTCTAACCTTAAGGACTTTCTGTCCCAACATCCACACTGACCTTCTCTCCAGCAAATTCTATTTTGCCTTTAATTATTCTGATCTTGTGCTATAAAGTATAGATTCTATGTATGCATGTTCTTGTTTTCTTGTCAGTGGTTGGGAAGTGCAGAGCATTCAAAATCAGTGGCTGTTGATAAATAGTGAATACAAGCAGCAGGAGAGAAGGATTCAAAGTGCTTCACCAGATATGTTAAAAATTGGTAACAAACATCGTTACAAGACAAATATTTACAGCTGTAGCATGACTTGCTTAAACTTTGCTAAGAAATGAAGAATTCCTTAGGAATTCTGCAGCTCAGATCCGCTGGATGTTTTAATCTTTTTATTTGCAGAAATCTATTAAAGTGACCTATCTGAAACAAACCTGGTGCTTACAATTGCTGTAAATTTCCATATTAAACAAATAAACGTCAATGGAACATTCAATACACCTGGAATGTTTGCTGTTTGAAGGTGATTTTAATGTCAGGAAACTTATTTGGTGCACAAGATGAAGGATTTAGTCTCAGTGCTACGACTATGTTGTGTCTGTGCATTAGGTTTGTGCCAAACCAAACTTCCTCAGATAATGCCCAAGATGACCACCCAGTGCAGAGAAGTACTCTTGGAAGAAACCAGAGGGAAGTGCCCCCTAACTTCGTGTTAACACCTAAGCTTAGGGTCCTAGGTAGTAGATAAGGATTCTTCTGCTAACCTTGAAACCACCTATCTCCATTGCCTGTACAGGCAACTTTAGTAAGGGAAGTTCACAGAACATAATTTTAGATATCTAAACTTCTTGTCAAATGAAGTGGAAAAATACAGCAGCCCACTGAGGTCTGAAAGGTCAGGATCAACAGCAAACCGAGGTGGTGGTCTCCAAACTCAGGAAGAACTGGCTCTTTAAATGCATAGTGTCTCCTTAAACCTATCAGAGGTACAGGTCAGAACGTAATCAACTTTTATACTTCAGGCTTTACAGCGACTCTTACCTGGAAAAGTTAATTCTGCTGCTTTGTAATTGCATGGATTTTGGCATTGCAGCAAATTCTGCTTTTGTTCAGTCAAGCCTGAATCTTCAAGAGCAGTAAAACTGCTCAGTAATAATAAGTAGATAATTATAAATTAACTATTAAAACTGAAACTGGCCATATCACTGAACTGATGTGCCATGTAAAATACAGAAGCTGGGAAAATAGTTATTGTAGTTAAATGGTGTAATGATTTAAGGAAATAACAGGGCTGCAAGAAAAAAACTGAATTGTAGCCCCCTCCTGAAAACGTGCACTGCTCTCCTTACCTGTATAGTTGTTCTTTAGAATAAGAAGAGATCGCCTGTGTGTTTAGGGTCTGCAGAGTTGCATGTTAACAAAAGCACATGAGTTGGGTCTACTCAAGGGAGGAAAATCAAGCAAAAAATTAATTACAAGGAAAGGAATCTAACGATTCAAGTCTGTACATATTAAAACAGTAACATAGGAAAAGACTGAGTGAAGGCATGTGTGACGAGAATGCCAATAACAGATCACAGGAGTGTGAAACTGCCTTGAATCTCGATCCAAAGTCAGTGGAGGCCTGTGGACTCCAGTGGAATTTTGCACCAGGTCCTTGGAGATCCCTCAGAGTAATTTCAGCACTTGTGAACACTGCCCAAAGACATTAAATGGGTAGCATAGGACATGACTGGCTTTCTTTTAAACAGGTAACCAATATCTATGATCATCAGTGGAGCTACGTCAATCACACCAGCTACAGATGCATCTGGGTCCCTGATATGAATTACTAATGGATTTGTTATGCTGGATGAGGTCAGAAATAATAGGAGTCTGCACTGGGATGCTCAGCCCCGGCTTTTCATTTCTTCTTCCTGAGTGTGAGAGAACAAGAGGGCAAATAAGGTGAGCAATCTTAATAGCTCCACTTAATCCCCCACTACATGGTGCTTAGATAGGTCACTGATGTGATGTACAACTTTGTGCAGTTGTACAGGGAGGTGCTGAGTTGGGAGTCCTTTGAGAAGGTCTTAAGGTCTTTGAGAAGGCTTAAACCGCGACATTGGTGAACTGCAATGAGTGAGCTCAAGTTTGAAAACTGAGGGTCACATATATTCCACAAACACTGTTTGCTTTTAAGAGGAACCTTGGGTCATAAAATGGTTCCTCATATTTATTTTGATTCAATTTTCTTGTTACTTTTCATGTTCAGAGAGGGGGACAGGACTCTTTGCTAGGATCTTTTCTTATATGTTTCCTACATTTCACGCTTGCAGTCTCAAAGGCTGTGAAAACAGATGTCTGGTTTGCAAAGCAGGTTTTAGTTTTTTGGCAACGCCATACATTTTACAGTAGAAATACAAAACAAAAACAACGCCAGTGACTTCTGATGTCTTCCTGTTTCCTTATCACCCTTTGTTATACTTGTTAATCAGGGTGACTGGGAGTATTTTAAACGTTTATAATGTACACATTTCTCCCCCCCCCCCCCCACATCTGTTTATTTTACAACAAAATGAACCTTGGGAAAAAAAGTAGCTGCTGTTATATATTTTTTTTCAAAGTGAAGAAGTAAACATGTTGCTTTCACATTTGCTACATCAAACGGATGCTATTTATTTAGTCGCTTGAGGCAGGAGGCCTGATCAGAAGTGAATTTCTTTTATGGCCTAAGGTGGTGAACTATTTTTAATAAGAACAATGCTTAAGGAAAAGAAAATTCCTAAAAAACCTCTTCAATCAGTTAGAGAGGAGAGAAGGGAAATCCCCTCTTGTGGTAACGAAAGGTAATGAGCTACTGCTTCATAACACATTCAGCCTGGGCTGTCTTAAACTTCCAGTGTTGGAGGAGGGAGATGTGTCACCAGGCATCATCTCATCTGAAAGTAAACAAGAAAACAAGAATCACATGCCAAAAAGTTCCTTTTCTCCCATGTGCATGAGCAGAGGTGAGGGCAACCAGATTAGCTCTTGATGCCTGCTCTGGGGACAAAGGTGAGGTCCAACCCCTCATTTTCTTCCACAGCTTTGTGCTTGTTTTGCTCAATAAGTGCATGCCACATATTCAAATACCAAAGGAAAAGAAGAAAAGCTAAAAATAAGAAATGTAAAATGATTTTTATTGTACTCCCACAAGCAAGTGAAATGGCCCACGGCGGAGGCAGTTGTCTGGGTGAAAATCATCCAGGAACCAGCTCAAGCCTTGTTCCCTAGCCTCATTCAGTTTACGAGTATAGACATAGCCCAAGGTCTTCGCTTTTTAAACTGCTTGCCAACAACATGCAAGCTAGAAATTAGGCTCATCTGAATGAAAGCTGATGTAAACAATTTCAAAACCAAGACTATTGAACTCATAATCAAAAATCATAAGACTCACCATGAAAAGACATAAAAGCTTCGTTTTTATACTTTCAGAATTAAGCCTTAACTTGACACAATGATATGTTTGTCCCTTCATTTCTATCTTCAGTGTAAGGAATTAATTATGAGTGCAAAACCAGGAAAGAAGACTGATAGTGCACAGCCTAGTTGCGATGCACAATCTGATGCACAGTGCAAATATTGTAAAAATAGGATGGAATTTGAAATTTCAAAATTTGCTCTATCATTGTTATTTTGAGATAATGAAAAATATTCTGGAAATTACGAACTGAATTTCTAGGTAATAAAAATGTTGGCATTTTTCTCTTTAGATCTCAGATTTCAGAGTATTTTAAATGGTCTTTTAACCGCAATGAAAACTTCGTCTTAACAACCACATTTCCCAAAAAATGTTATGGTTTTCTTCTGCATACAAAACTCCAAATATACCTATACAGTCTGTTTGCAACCCACCCCTTTGGTGAGAAAATGCACGCTTGCTGTCTTGACTAACAAATAATAATCAACATGTTAATGTGGAAAGATAAAACAAGACTCTGAAATGCTCATTTGGGTCAAAATGAGGTTATTTCCCAGGGCATAGGGAATCCCATCTGAATTGGTTGCTGCAGTGACTCAAGAAACATGCAAACTGTACCCTTGATTAGAATCTGGGAGAGAGAGATAAAAGGTTTATCTGTGTGACAAGCACTGTTTGATGGACTATTAGATGACACTTTTTTATGTTTGCTTAAATCTCGCAGCTTCTGTTGCTGCTTTATCACTAAACACCCACCCCCCAATTAATAATCTTGCCTTTCAAGGAAGTCTTTCTGGCTAAACAAAAGTGATGAGAACAAATACATAAATATCATTAGTATTCCGCTTCCATAATCACATGCAAAGACAGGCATGCGTGTGTGTAAATGTTTAGGCACCATCATATACTGTCACATATGAATCTGCCCATGTGTGTTTGTTTATGTGTGTTTGTCTTTCAAATGCCCTTCAGCAGGTCAAGACTTTCAAGCACTCGTGTTTGTGAGCTGTCATAAACATGAGCAAGCAGACACTACAGCATGAACCTGTGGTCATAATTTGAGATATGTATAGGTGTATGCTGTACCTATATGCACCCAAAGATTAATATGCATGTGTATATGTTCTCACATATCTCTATGTATATATACACATATAACCAGTCATGTGCTAATGTACTTATGCATATTTATGATATGATAATATAATATATAATATAATTCAATATAAAATGCATATTATAATAGACCATCAGTGTATCATTATCCTGTATTATAATATATTGTACATTATGAATATATAACATCATATATGTTATATATCAATACACATACATTTTCATTTATGTTATATCTATATGTACATTATACCTACCTGTGCATTAAATAATACATATATTGTGTGCATATGCAAAAAAAATAGATAAAACCCTAAGTTTAAATAGGGTTTAATGTATTTTAATCTCCATTTAGTGCTTTGTCTTGGACAAGAGGCTCAAGTGAGACACTGTGATGATGTGATGCAATTCAGCTGTGTTCTTGGTATGACTTCAGCGTGATCACAGCCATCACACAGCAGTGGACTGACTGAATGAATCAGATCAATGGCTATGAATGAGGGAAGATGGAATAAAGGCAGACCTTGCAAAGTGTGACAGGGATAAGGACTATAGCCAGCTCCTTAATCAGGTACCCCAGATTACCATGGTGCATTTTTTTACGGGGTTAGCATGGATAAAGTTGCTGCCTCTCCCCTGAAGTTCCTTCAACTACTTCCTATAGCATACAACTATAACTCACTACCACTCACTCGACAGTTAAATGTAGAAAGGCCTACAGGGAAAGACCTTTGCTTCAGAAGGCTTCATAAATTCTGTCAAATGACAATAGTCCTCCCAGAGACTAATTTAGTCTTTGTTTTCCTTTAAAAACACAAAACCAGGAGAATTTCCCACACAAAGAAATGTTGTCAGAGTTGAAGCTGCATACAGTCACACCCTAGGTACTGCATCACTAATCATTTACCAAAGCAGAATTAACACTACCAGCCGCTTCGAGGCATGTGCCTTCTGCAAAATATGAGAACCAAATATATTTACAGGCTTCTTCTCTCAACCCATTCCTCTCTGAGCTGGAGGTCACATCCTGCTCTTCAAGATCATGTTCAAGTTCATCATTTGCTATTGAACTAACCACTTTTCATTGCTAATTTTCTTGAGAATACTGATTACATCACAATGGTCCCAGAACACAGCAACTGGTCAAATGTGTGGTCTAAGATAACTTTCCACCAGTTTCTTCAGTTAGTTGGAAACTATAGTAACTTTCCAGTGTAGCTTGCAGCAAACCAAAAGCTACTCTATATCGCATCAAGAATAGTTTTACTCCCTAAATGGGCTTTTGGTGCACAGTCTTTTTGTATTCCAGTAAGACTGATGATGTTGCCTTTGTCATTGCTCCCTCACCTGTCTGCCAGATGTTGTCTTTCACAGAGACAGCCAAGTTGTCTGCTTGTTCTGCTTTTGTATAGCCTCAAGTCAGGGTGGTTTAACTTCCCAGATAGGGCTACCAGCCTGTGGCATCCAAAGATCTTGCTTCTGCTATCTCAGAGACCTAATCATCAGCTAATGGGCCTAAGGGACAACTGGTCATGGTGCTGCTTGAGCTGTTGTAGCTAAACAGGAACCAGATGGGAATACTGAGAATGTATCTATGTTCTGCATGCCCACCAGTAGCCATAATCTGTGTCTGAGTTACATTTACTTCATGACTGGTGCAGAAAAACAGGTCACTTTTAGGGCATGGTTCATCTTATCATAAAATAAACATGTACAATAAGCTGTATTAATCATGCATCTTGAGTACCAAGGCATCTCAGGAAGATTAGGTGGCATGTAGCCACCTAAAATAAGTGAACTTGCTCCCCAGTAAGTTGGAATCTCAGGACTTTTTCTTGGTCACACCAGGAGAGACCCGATGACCAGAAATGTGTTAATTTACAAAAACTCCACTGGATTAGACCGTAAATTTGTGTCATGGTGCTCTGAAATTCTCCAAACAACATTTTGCAATGCTTCATTTCTGGAAGCATCAAGGAAAAATATCTGTATAATATGTGTGTGTGTATACGTATATGTATACGCATATGTAGGAGAACAAAAAAAAAGCTAAAGTGAAAATGCACCAGAAATTAGCACAAGTTACTCTACATAGTATACCTTAATCGCAGACTGCAATTATATCCACTTCTCTGCACCTGAGTCTATTCACTACATCAAAGCCAAACCACTAAAAGTGCTTATTTCACAGTATTTTGGCTATTAATTGGTGTTTTCTTCCCCTGTTCCCCCATCCCAATCCTCTTATTGTCTTCCTGGAATGACTTCTCATAAACAGTGAAAATTCCTATGTCACTGTGTAGTGCAAAGTAACTGGAAAGTGTGAATGCTGTTTAGAAGGACTCATTGTCTAATTTACGTTATGCCAAAAATCAGCACTTCTGCTCAGGCTCAGCCTTGTTAACAAATTTCTCCATCCGTGGGCAAAGCAGTCACTGCTGCCAAGTTATGCAGTAATGCAGACTAAGCAGGACTAGCTCTTCTTCAATCCATAATGCCACTGATTTTATTTCTTTCTTTATTTTTACTTATTCTTGATTTACATCTGTTTCAGGGTGAGTGAATGAGGTCTAATGACCACCAGAATGGTTGCTTTTGATTTATACTGCTGAGTGAGCATTAAGATTCCTATCCCAGGGAAAATCCACCTGAGTCATACTATATCTTAAAATATAGTGGTTTAGGGCTTAGGGTTATGGGTTTTTTCTTCTTCAAAACAGTTATTGTGCCAAATAAATGCATTTTTAAGTTGCTTTGAAATAAAATGAAAATATTACATTACAATACATTTGAATGTTAATTTTTTTTTTCTTATGGTAGAAATAGTTATGACTTCATATATAGTTGCATTCAAAGCTTCTATTTTGATTAAAGCATTTTGTGATAGCGGAAGAAGATGACAGGGTGGAAGAATTTTACGTAAACTTCAGCTTTGCCAGGGGAAAGCAGAGACTCATGGGTCTCTTCTGTATAGCAGCTCCCAAGCTGTGTTTTTCATCTGGACTTACTCACTACCAAACTTTATAAAAAGATGCAATGGATTTACCTTTTTTAAAATGCTCAGAAGAAATCACTGCTTTTGTGTAGCTGCTGCAACGCTTTGGTCAAAGATCCACTTTCTAGTCATGTATCTCCAGCTTGCTTTTGTAGCACATTGACGGTTTTAGAGCTTTTATTCATTAATTAGAAAAAGAGAGTTGCTTTACAGTTTCACCTGTAAAAGCCAAAAACCAGAGCTGATTCCTGGATGGAATTGTGCTATTGGTTCCAACAAGGTAAATGCAGAGAAACCATCCCAAAAGAATGGAGTTACTGCAGTGTAAAACGAAAGTCAACATCCTCTGAAGGGTGGTACTGCAAGACCAGCATGAGCTTGTCTGTCCTCATTATGTGGGTAAAAAGCAGAGTAATGCCAACCAACTCGAATACCTCTCAATGAGACATGAACACTGATTCATATTTGTGGGATCTTTTGATTTGTTTTGCTTTGAAGAAAAGGAGGTAGGTTTTGGAAATTGTGTTGAGGATGTAGCTGAAGCTGGATGTTTATCCATTGATTGGGATTTTAATTAATGCTCTCTTTTGGGGGCTGGATTTCACTGTAAGGCGGTCTTAATATGTGCAGCTTGCATGGAGAGAAGGTGGACCTCTGTCCAGAAGTTCACAATCAAATGTTTTCAGGTATGCGCTAGACAGCAAAAGTGTTCAACTTCCAAGGGGACTAATATTGTCGAAGCCAGATACTCTAAAGGAATCAATAGAATTATGTTTCAACCCAAACTGTTTTGGAAATCTCCTGCATGACCAATGACATTGACAGCAGAAGCAGGAGGAGGTTAAGAACTATTCAATTGCCTGAGAAACAATCATTCCAGTCCCCAAAGCTCTCACAACCTAAGCAGGTGCTTTGTAAAGGCAACATTACTGCCTGCTGTTGGCTGAAAGAAGATAAATGTACACCAGAAAACTGCAGCAGATGCACAACTGGAATTAAATCTCCTAAATGTCCTGTTAATATAGAAACAGAAGGCCTCTTTGCCTTCTGTTTAAGCTGAGTGAAATTTTGCTGAATTGGGATCCAGGACTTCTCATCAGAGACATTGACCTGCCCAGTGCCTCAGTTTCTCTATCTGCAGGGAGAGTCATAATGTTGTTTGCGTCGGATTTTCATTGACATCAGATTACCATTTGCATCATTTGCACCATGATGTTAGTCATTAAAATTCCATAACATTCTTTAAAATCCCATAAAAGAACAAGATTCAACCACTATTTGTTACTCATTGTGTGGAATTACTCACAGGGTAGGTCTTTTTCCTGATCAGATGCCCATCATCCTTATAACCAAATGAATAAAGTCACTACCAGAAATTACTGCAATGCTGATGGTGAATGACAAATACTTTTATTTTGTGAATTCTTCAGATATTTAAAGAAATGACTGAATGAAAAACAGCTTTTCTGCGAATGTTCCTATGAACTAAAGCCATCCAGTGGAAATAGGCACAAGCAGCAAATTGAAAACACGCACCAGGTCATGATCTCAGTTGAACAGGTTTTGCTTGGGCACAAGTCCATTGGCTTCTTCACCCAACCGAGTGAGACGCAAATCAGGCTGACATACGTATGCATGTCAGATAAAAGTGTGCAGGGTTATGTCCATATTAGTCATGCGATAACAGGACAGATACATGTTAGGGTGGAACAGTGTTAGCAAATTATCTCACAAAAGGCTATTTGTCTTCCTTGGGACGTGTGCCACCATTTTAACAAGTCTGAATAAATCTACATTCCTGACTTCCCGTCATGCAGACTTAATGCAGCTCGGTCAGCAAAGGGATGCAGGCTACAATAAGTAGATTGGAGGAGGAAAAACTTTCAGGTCTTACATTTGCTTTCCTGCAGGTGCCAAGCAGTGCAATGGGGAGAGGGTGAATGAAGAGACCTCATTAAAAGATGTGGCTGGCTGGATTCCCTTCATAATGACTGGCCACATGTCAAACATGAAACATCATTGAAACATCAGTGACAATTTCATTCTTATCTAGAAATAAAGGCTCCCAAAAGATCAGCTATTTCTTTATTAACTATGAAGAATGCTGAGGGAATCTGGGTTAGGTAGGGTCTATTTGTCTTGTTGGATGCAGATAAATTTGACTTGAGCTGTGAGTCAGAGCTCCCACGGCTGGCAACCTTCAGCAATGGCAAAGTGTAAAACCGCTTCATTTTACGTGTTCCTGTATTAACCAACAGTGACAAGATGACGTGCCCAATCCCTCTGCACCACAGGTCCCCTCTCTGTAACAGTAAGAGCAGCATCACAGCAGAAACAGCTGGAATTTAAACTCCCATTTGGCTTTGCTTAAACCACCACTAATTTGCCCTGAAGTGCGCTGTGAGCACTCACATATACTGTCTTTCAGCAGCAGTCACAACAGCCTGTAGCTAAAATCTATGGCAAACAGTAACTCCTTAAACCTCTTCAGCTAAATATACAAAGCTGGCTTGCCTACACCTTAAATTAATCAAGCACAGATTCACAGTGAGGAGTGAGCAGAGAGAAAGAGACCTATTTTCCTCTTCCCAAAACTTTGCAGAGTGGAACGAATGACCTGGATCACATCTGCCTCTGCTCACGACCTCCACTTTTAGGTTATGGGCTCTTTTGTAACCAGTCTCTGACACAGAACTATTTGTGAAACAAACTTCTGATCATGGGATCTTGCTGTCATCTACTGAATATTGTTTGCTACCTTGACAGTAGGGCAGCCATAGATTGAATAAAATAGCTCTGACCAACTACTAACCCTGTTTACTGAAGCAGGACCTAAACTGGTGAAGTTTACATATTGTTTAATACCGTGACCTTGCACTTGCTAATCCTTCATCCGCCCCTCTGCAGCTTCTTTCCTGTCCGCAGCCTCCAGACTAATACCCAGAAAGATGCTTGGATTTCCAAAACTGCAGATCATGCAGCTGTCAAAAGCGCAGAGGATGTTTTGTGGAGTCAACACACCTCCCCAGCATGACCACGGTTATAGGATCTCTCTTTCCTATGGATAATCACATCTTCGCATGCATCAAGCACCTTCCTGCTGCAGCAAGATTTTGATACTAGCAGCGAGATTGCTTCTCGCTCTCAGGGCAAGCTGAAATACAACCAGAGAAAAGACAAAGACTTTGGGGTCTATTAACCAGATAAATGATGTTTCAAAAAAATCAGTATTTATATATTTGGATCCCTTAATTTTCTCCATAACTATAATTTAAAAAATACTATCAGATTTTTTTGTGGATCATTTTGTATTCAGGAATATTTAATTTGCTATAAACTTGGCAGTATTCTCTTTTAGGCAGAAATACTTAATACTTCATTTGTGCAGACTCAGAGTATGGGCTTACAGAGAAGTATAGAGGACATAAACCCACAGTGTATCACCCCTGTACCATATCTGCACACTGATGTACGCTCATCTTACCGCACACATAAGGTTATTTCACCCCTTTTTGATGGACAGTTTAATTGCTTCACATTTTTACTGCATGAATCACAGGCAGTGCTCAGGATGCAGCTGATGTGCTTAGAGTTCCTACCCTACCTACATCTTAGTACTTGCATAACTTTACACTAAAAATCACACTGACAAAGATGATGGAGTTGCACTAGTGCATAGATAACAGGGGACCAAAATAAGACAGTGGCACTTCCCTTTCCCGTAAAACTTCTTTTTCAGCTGGGAAAAAGTGGGGATACGCTTGAAATAACACTACACCAAATCTGAAATGAAATTTCAGGCCACTCAAAGTATGTTGGAGAGGAAGATCTTTCCCATAGGATATTCACTGAGAGAGAAATCGAAGCAGGTAGGCCCATAGACCCCACATCAAAGTAGTTGTGTGTAGAGCCCAGATATATATACCCCAAACAGAAAATCTGACAGCGCTTGTCCTGCAGAGTTTCATTGAGAAACACTGATTCAGCAGTTCTGAACAACGTGAAGTGTCACTATTACAATGAAGCCTATTGGAAATACCTGATTATTAAGAAACACTGAAAAGTTACCTTGTAATAGCACTAGAAAAGAATCTGTTCCCTCCAACAAAATGCCTTTTGCTCTTCTATCTTTGAAAATCTTTACTCTATCCTAGGAAACAGCAGCTCCCCTGCAGGTAATTCTGCTTTTTAAACATCAGTTTTCCTGAAATGTGGCACGCCAAAGGTTACTTTCAATGTTTTGTAATAGCAGTTCCAAAGGAGTCATTTCATTTGGAAGTTTCTTATTAAAAATCAAGTAATTCTCAGCATACATAGCCTTCCTGAAAGCAAAAATCATCATATTTGGGTAAAGAATTGGCCCTCTGAATGTCTTTTTTTTGAAATAGTGGGTGCTAAATAGGTATGCAGGCCATGAAGAAGTTTTACAGTAAGTAACTGAAGGCAAATAACACAGAAAAGAAGGGGGAGGCTTTGAAACGAAATTGTGGAAGGCTTTATTAAGAAATACTAAACAAAGGCCTTCCCTGAAACACTGTCATGTTAATACTGAAATCAAATGCCTTTTAAATATAAGATATACACTTCACAACATAGATTCTCCCAAGGCTCTGATTATGATGTAGCAGGAACAAGCCTATAAGTGTATGTTGATAACTGTTTAAAGCAGATTGTTCCGAAAGCTCTGATAACTACTACACAAGCAAGTTGTCCTTCAATATCTAAGAAGGAATTAAGACCCAGAGCAAAGGTAAACATGGAAACCCATTTAATTATTGGCTTTTTATTTTTTCAATAATCTAATTGAAACTGGAATTTGGATGTTTCTGAATCATTTTAGTAGTCACCATTTAGATCCTGTTCTGAGTCTAGATCCGTTTCACATATCAGGTCAACAGTTATTCTGTATAATGGAACAGAATTATCTTGAGGGAAATGATGCCTTCAAAAATGTTTGCTTGTCCCTTTGGCCTGAGGCATCATTCTTAGAAACCAACCCATTTTCAGCAAAGAAGGAGCCTGTAAATGGAGCTGTGATAATTCAAATAACATCTGGCACAGTGAAACAGAAGTTTGTAATTATCATCTCCCAGCAGAGCAATGGGAACAAGCTATTCTCTGTCCAGCAAGAAGAAAATAGTTAATGCTTAAAAAAAGAAAACACCTTAAAGAGCAACATTAACTTTACCTAATCAAATGCTCAAACACAGGGAAATTTGTCTGGATCACCATTAAAATAAGTGGTTGTTCAAATGGGTGTGTAGTATTTAACATGAACCTGAGGTAGAGCAGTTGATGTCATCTGCCTGGACTTGTGCAAAACGTTGGAAACTGTCCCACATGACATCCTTGTCTCTAAGTTGGAGAGACATCAATTTGATAGGTGGAACACACAGTGGATAAAGAACTGGCTGGATGGTCGCACGCACAGAGCTGTGCTCAATGGCTCAATGTCCAGCTGGAGACCAATAACGAGTGGTGTCCCTCAGGCATCGGTGTTGGGACCACTCTTGTTCAACATCTTTGTCGGTGACATGGACAGTGGGATTGACTGCAGCCTCAGCAAGTTTGCTGATAACACCAAGCTGTGTGGTTCGGTTGATATGCTGGCAGGGAAGGAATGCCATCCAGAGGGTCCTTGACATGATTGTGAGGAGGGCTGGTGCCAACCTGATGAAATTTAACCATGCCAAGTGCAAGGTCCTGCAGCTGGGTCGGAGCAATCCCAGGCATAGCTCCAGGTTGGGAAGAGATTCAGGGCAGCCCTGGGGGGAAGGACTTGGGGGTGTTGGTTGATGAGAAAATGAACATGAGCTGCCTGCAGTGTGTGCTCACGGCCCAGAAAGACAACTGTATCCTGAGCTGCATCCAAAGGAGCGTGACCAGCAAGTCAAGGGAGGTGATCCTGCCCCTCTACTCTGATCTCACGAGACCTCACTTAGAGTACTGTGTGCAGTTCTGGTGTCCTCAACATCAAAAGGACATGGAACTGTTGGAACAAGTCCAGAGGAGGCCACGAGGATGATCAGGGGACTGGAGCACCTCCCATATGAAGATAGGCTGAGAAAGTCAGGGCTGTTGAGCCTGGAGAAGAGAAGGCTGCTTGGAGACCTCATAGCAGCCTTCCAGTATCTGAAGGGGGCCTATAGGGATGTTAGGAATGGATTGTTCATTAGGGACTGTAGTGATAGGACAAGGGGTAACAAGTTCAAACTTAAATAGGGGAAGTTTAGATTGGATATAAGGACGAAATTCATTGCTGTAAGGGTGGTGAGGCACTGGAATGGGCTGCTCAGAGAAGCTGTGAATGCTCCATTGCTAGCGGTTCAAGGTTGGGTTGGACAGAGCCTTGGGTGTCATGGTTTAGTGTGAGGTGTCCCTGCCCATGGCAGGGGGTTGGAACTGGATGATCTTAAGTTCCTTTCCAACCCTGACTATTTTATGATTCAATGATTCTATGTCGTCTCCCTTTCCGTCCTGTGGCAACACATTCTATGTTAATTATATGCTGTCTTAGAAATACATTAAAAGAAAACATTTAATCCATTTCACGGTGACTATGTCACTCATCAAATGCCTAGAACAGTTAGCATCTCTGTAAATGGCATCAGCTCAGTAAATTTTAGAGCCCTAAAGTTTTATTTTGTTGTCTTGTTTGACCTATTAAATGATAAAGGCCAAAGGACTTCTTTTAAAGTTATTCCTGCTTTTAACTGCACTAGACCCTGACTTTACAGCAAAGATCACTCTAGATTTGAAAGTGGCTGGTGGTAAAAGGAGTTGTTCCAATATTTAATTGCCCTCATTTGTTCCAGCCTATTTTTGTTTAGTTTCCCCTTCAACATTTTGGACCTTGTTATACCTATCGTAGAATAACTATCTACCTCCTTGTCCGTCACTGAGTTTTGGTCAAAGTGTAACATCCTATTTGTTCAGGTTCATGTTAAACAACTCGGATAGTAATTTGTCCTTTTCTTAATTCACTTCTCCCATGTTTTCTGGACCACTAATATACTTTTATCAGCAATGATTTACAGGTTTCTTGCAGGCGTGATGGCAAATAATCATTTCAGGACCACAGTGCTTAAAATGATGCTTTTCAGCTGATGATCTTCTCCAGCCACCTCTGTGTAAGAAGCCTATGCAATGTCCCTCAATAGACTTCCCTCCAAAGCTAAGACATGGGGTGCTCCAGATACATCTCCTTTCCCAGCCGAATTAGTCCTGAACACATAACACTGGTCTAACCCAGATTTCTAACATTTATAATCCCGTCCTAACTGTTCTGTTAACCTCTGATGAACCTTGCCCTCTTGTTTGGACTGTCAAATCTCCCTTGAAAGAGAAATTCTACTGCTGCCCAGAGACAGCCAGTCTGTTAGTGCTGGCAGACCTATTTCCTGAAGATCAGTTGCCTGATCCTACAGGGGGTATTGCAGGGGTGAATTCATCTCAAGCAGGCCAGAAGGATCCTTTTTATCCGGAAACTTTGACCTGCTGTGTGAATTGGATCCTGAATGACTTCCTGCTCAAACTAAGGAATGTCCATTCCCTCAGAAAGGGGACTTCAGGAGGTATTTAAGTACCTTTCTTGCAATGGTAATGCAAGAAAAGGAATGTTTATCTGGGTTGCAATTTTCTGAGAGCAGTAATCTGGATTTCAGGTGGCTAAACCTTTTCGCAACAAAATCTGCCAATGTATTCCTGAGTGTCAGGAGCAGTGTCTCTAGGATGCTGCAAGGCCCAGGATGTGGGATACCACTAGCAGAGGTTCCAGATTGCTCTCTGAAGTGTTTGCATGGAGCTGATGCAGCCACTGTTAGGCCACCTAGGATTAGGAGACCATGTGCTCCATGGCTCTTCATAGTTAGATACAGGCCTGTACTCTAGAACCTGACGCTCTCCTATTGTACCAAAGTTCTGAACATTAGGGTTTCATTCAAGTTGATTAAAGCACAGAAACATAGCACTACAGACAAAGAGCAGTTATGAAAATATAAACCACTTTTCATATTAATGCCCATGGCTTCTTTTTTGATCAGTCAATAATTACCAAAAGCTGGCTGTTTTATTTTTTTTCATTTTGACCCCACAATATGATAAGGAAATTCAAAGCAACTTTAAAGTACCAGCAAAGTATGAATTGATCCTTTAAAAGAAGGCATCAGAAACCCCTGTGTGTCACAATATGGTAATTTAGACTATTTTAGAATATCCTAGGGCAAAACCCCATCGTAGTTTCTCTGAGCTGGCAGCGCAGATGGAAGATAACAGTTGTGACCAGAATTTTTGGGTATGAAAACACATAACAAAGCTGTTTTCACTCCTCCATCATGTGACAGAGAACTGGTCAAGTAAACTCTTCCACAGCTCAGTCCACCTACAGTTTTTTAAAGTCACTTGATCTGGAACGTAGATGAAGTAAAACAACATTAAGCCTTCAGCATCTGCTAGTTAACATAGCCAACTTGCCAGCTCACTGCCAATGATGCAACTTGTTTCTGATTTCTTCTCTATGCTTAAAGATACTATAAAACCCTATCCAGCATTTTCTTACCTTTATATGCTCATGTCAGAGATCCTGCATTAGGCCCACAGATACTGAAAGCAGCTTGCTCCTTGGGTCGAACGCTGGATGCAGCAGATCAGTTTACTCTTCTACAAGAGGGATACGGAGGTTGTACTTATTCCAAATAGAAGCTGGGAGTTAACGAAGCATTCATCCTATTCCAATTGGAGTAAGAGACATCCTGAAACTTCTGCCTTCTCTGGATGGTGGGTATCTGTGTGCTGGTGTCATGGGCCAGATAAGAGTGTGCTCTGCACTGTCCTGATGCAGCCTTGGCCTCAAAACCCACTCACCTCTGCCAGGCTCCGTTTTCTCTCTGCTTCCTGCCTCACTGGACAGAAGGGTTGATGCAAATAAGAATTTTTCCCACTGAAACTATATAAATCATTTGACTGGAATGTTTTGCTGGAATCATGCTGATCAAAGAGATTTGTTTTAATTGAGAAGGGAAAAAAAAAAGCAGTAGGAAAATGGGAAAGGGGTTTTGGAAAAAATGTAAATGTTTTTTATTTGGACGTTTTCAAAGTAATTTGAGGTGATGTTTCATTTAAAAATATACTTCAGTTTTATTTAGAGTAGAATAAACATCCTTTCCTAGGGCTCAGAACTGCAACATTTCATTTCAGCCTAGAAGCAAAATAGGCTTGAAATAAAACTTCTTTTGCTGCTGTTCTTGCTTTCGCCTCTCATTTTTATGTCACTTAAAAACAAAGAAGGCAAAAACAGTATGAAAAAGGTAACTGTGAAATCCAGAACAGGGACCCAGAAAAAACCATTCTGGGTTTGACATTTCTTTCCACATCTCATTTATTTATATAGAAAACTGATGGGTTTCTTAGCATTTTTCATTTATCTAACTGTACTCCTGTCTATAGAAAAATGCATAATCATACAGGAGCTATCTGCTACTTAGCTGAGAATGATATCTCCAGGTAAGGGGAGGACAACTTGCAATCTTTGCTACTGGTGGTAGTACATGATCAGTGGAAATCTGAAAACCAGCACAGGCTCCTTTGAGTAGGGATGGATATTGCAGAGACCCATGAAGCTAATTTTCAGTGGCTTTCCTCTTTTCCCTGTTTGACTTCCAAACAGGAGGTCAGGTCAAACTTCTGGCTGGTATAACAGCTCATTACAACCACTATTTGGCCTAGGATGTGGGGTGAGGCATAAATTAGGACCTGATAGCTTAGTTGGTGCAATGGTGGGTTATTAGATGTGTGTCAGCGAGCAAAGTTCTGATCAAAGCCCATAGCGAGGCAGCCAGAGGTCGTGAAGCATGGCTGGGGACTAATTGCTGGGCTGTGGTTAAAAGGAAGCTTGCAATGAAAGGCCATTAAGATGCAGCCTTTGCAACACACTGTGCACAGTTCATCAGCCACTTTTTTTTGCCTATTTTACAAATGGGGAAACTGAAGTAAAATGAAATAAACATCAGGATTTCTTAAAAAAACACTCAGGCTCCCACAGTTCAGTCTTCCTGGAGTCCCGATGCCATAGTTAAGCTGATTTAAAGTAGAATGAACAACTCCTTCCCTATTTTCCCCTCTTTTGTTGCAGAAGTTAATCACTTGTGACCTACCAGTCACATCTTCAGTCTTGTTTCCTTTCAGGTCTTTTTCAGAGCTTTGAAATATTCCCAGTTAATTCTTTCTTGAGGCTAGTATCCATCTCAATTACTCTTTCCTCTTCCTCACTAGATTTTGAATAAAATAAAATAATTCATGGCTCCTTCTATGTCCAGTGAAGATGAGGACAAATGCTTCCATTTCCTTAACATCAGTATAATTTTTACGTATGCGAACAGTTTAAAAGAACAAAGAATTTAAATTGTAACATGACGCAAGACCTAAATAGCAGAGACCAAATATTTTCATGTCTGTTTGGAAAGGGCATCTTGAATATAAACAATGATAAATAGCTAAGAAATGTCTGGTGGCTCTGGCCAAATATGGATTATCAGAACCAAGGTTGGAATTTC
The DNA here is from genome assembly GCA_017639245.1 of Myiopsitta monachus. Classification (NCBI taxonomy): domain Eukaryota; kingdom Metazoa; phylum Chordata; class Aves; order Psittaciformes; family Psittacidae; genus Myiopsitta; species Myiopsitta monachus. The sequence goes on along the minus strand of CM029920.1, from coordinate 2,106,412 downwards.
CACACAGAGAAATTTCCACTCTGTCAACGTTTATTTTCAGTCTGGTTTGGGACAAAGTGTCACATTTTTGGGGAAAGGAAAATGAATCTCATGAATGCTTCAGTCAGAAATGTTAAAATGCATTTGTGTCACTTTGGTTTCCAGTTTATCCCAGCTATCCTCTTGCAAAGTTAGAGAAATTGTAGCTTACATGAGTCATGTCCAGCATTCCTTCAGGACCTTTTTGCCATAACTCCATTTCTTCTGAATCCACATATCCAACTTGAGGAACTTGATTTGTGAATTAATCATAGAATCATAAAATAGTTAGGATTGGAAAGGAACTTAAGATCATCCAGTTCCAACCCCAGCCTTCTCTTCTCCAGGCTCAACAGCCCCAACTTTCTCAGCCTATCTTCATACAGGAGGTGCTCCTGTCTCCTGATCATCCTCGTGGCCTCCTCTGGACTTGTTCCAACAGTTCCATGTCCTTTTGATGTTGAGGACACCAGAACTGCACACAGTACTCTAAGTGAGGTCTCGTGAGATCAGAGTAGAGGGGCAGGATCACCTCCCTTGACTTGCTGGTCACGCTCCTTTTGATGCAGCTCAGGATACAGTTGTCTTTCAGGGCTGCAAACACACACTGCAGGCGGCTCATGTTCATTTTCTCATCAACCAACACCCCCAAGTCCTTCTCCGCAGGGCTGCTCTGAATCTCTTCCCAACCTGGAGCTGTGTCTGGGATTGCTCCGACCCAGCTGCAGGACCTTGCACTTGGCATGGTTAAATTTCATCAGGTTGGCACCAGCCCTCCTCACAATCATGTCAAGGTCCCTCTGGATGGCATTCCTTCCCTGCCAGCGTATCAACCGAACCACACAGCTTGGTGTTATCAGCAAACTTGCTGAGGCTGCAGTCAATCCCGCTGTCCATGTCACCGACAAAGATGTTGAACAAGAGTGGTCCCAACACCGATGCCTGAGGGACACCACTCGTTATTGGTATCCAGCTGGACATTGAGCCATTGAGCACAACTCTGTGCGTGCGACCATCCAGCCAGGTCTTTATCCACTGAGTGGTCCACCTATCAAATTGATGTCTGTCCAACTTAGGGACAAGGATGCCATGTGGGACAGTTTCCAACGTTTTGCACAAGTCCAGGCAGATGACATCAACTGCTCTACCCCTGTCCATCAGTTGCGTAGCCCTATCATAGAAGCCTGTTGGGCCATGTCACTTAATCAAAACTGAAAATTGCAGGAGGGACAAATATTGTTGCAGATTTAGCTTAGCAAAAGCTCTTCCACAAAATCCACCTGTCTGGGAATCACTTTTCAATACTCTCCTCCTTTTCTTTGCTCCTGTCTCGATTTTTTCCTTTTTCTCTCCCTTACCTGTCCTTTGGGGAAGACACGAATGTGTCATTGGCAATGATAATTACTGACTAGTATAATGCAATTACCAAGGCATATCATCCCACTGTCCATGAATTCATGCCTTTTAAATGTACAGTTTATTATTTGGAGGCATATAATGAACCTTAAAAACATAAAATGTGGCTGCAGATTTCTTTCTTTGAATTAAAGTAATTTTAGTTCCACATAAGTGAAAGAATTTAAGGAAAAAACACTGAAGCAAAGATTATAATCTCTGTGTGGTATTTCACTGGTGACGCAGAAAACAAGACCAATATTTAATAGCTTTTCTAGCTGTTTGCAACCTATTTTCTTTTAAAGAAAATCACACTGTGTTAAAGAAAGAAGGGAAAGAAAATCTTTGTTATTGTTGGATTTGTCTTTGTTTTCCCCCTCGGAACTGAAGAAAATGAAAAGAGAAAACTGTTTCATGTCTCTTTCTGTGCTTTTCATACAACTTAACTAGATTATTAGAAATGTTCAGTAATAATCTGTAGATGAAAGGAGCATTAACTCTTGAGTCTTTATTATGATCAAGGCTTGAAGTCATTTGAAAATTGTATGTGGAACATGATGTATTAGATCTTATTGCAAATAAGAGCTCATATATTTAGGCTACAGCTAAAGAGTAACATCTGCCTATGTATTGAAGAACTAATTGCTAGCAAAAGAGAAACTAATATGTTTGTGACTTTGTATAGTAAACTCAGCAGTAAAGAGAATAAAGTCCTGATGTGGAAAATTGGAATGTCAGTTGTTCTGCAGAAATAAACCACTCTTCTGTGAGGAGTAACGGAAGAGATCCTATTCTTTTTATATCTTGGCACGGAGGGCAACCCCAGGACTATGCAATTTTAAGTTGAACTTCCAAACCCATAACTGATAAGTTGGATTTACTAGATATTGTCAGTAATACTGCCAGCAACAAAGATGCTCTTGCAACAAAAGTGCTCCTGTTGAAGTCAAAGGCAAAATTCCTTAACCTGTAGTATACGCCTTCATGTGTTTTAGAAATGAGCCAAACCCTCAGTTTTGAAAGTGGCATTTGAACTTCCCTAACTTCAGGCTTAACTTGTTACTGGGCTTTAGGATCTGCTTGCTGGGAAGCTAGACTGATGCCATTTGGAAATTTCTGATCTGGATCCAGTTTTTGATTTAACGTATGCTCAACACTTCAAGTTGTTCAGTTCCAAGATTTTACTTCAGGTCTTTCTATTCTCAGTTTTTTAACTTCATATGTGCAATTGTTTGAAGTCTCTAAAATGATTAATGTGCATGCAACCCTATGAAAACATTCTTTGGTGTTCCTCCAAATTGTGGTTTCATACATGTGAATAAGAAGCAAAGAAGAAATATTATCCTTCGCTTACACTGCAACAAGTACCACTAGTCATTTAAATATAGCCTCAACCACAGCAAAAATCACTCAACTGTGCTTGAAACTTTGTGGAGCTCAGCTTCATTTTATTAAAGCAGCTGTTGGAATCTTATGTCTTTACATATTCACTTGTATGAGGAAAGAAACCTGATTGAATTCTTCAAGTGATGTAAGCTGCTATCAGGAGAATTACTGGAAGTTTATTACCCAGAGCCTTTTCACAAGGCTTTGGTAACACAATTACTTAGTCATGTTTAAGCACCTCAGAAAAGGATCCTTAAGTGTAAGAAGAAATTGTGATTAATAGACAGGTAAATAAGGTGCATGCATCAGGAACTGAGGAACCACAGATATGAGGTTCAAAAAAGTTATACGTGCACACAAAATTCTCAAATATGCATAAACATAATCCACAGACATTCTGGAAAATAGTGATTTAAAACAGACCTCCAAACTATATGAAAATTATCTTCTGTGTAAGACCATTTTCTGTAAAAGTTGCTATAATGTAGAATATAATCCAGTCATGAAGACTTTGTGGGTTATTGAGTAAAAGGTGATGCTATTCAGATACATTAAATCACTAAGATTGATACTGAAAAGATATATGCAATATTACTGTTCATTTAAAAACCAAGATGCGGACAAATAGGAACATGTTGATGTGACAAAATAATTTGTGTTCAGGGTCCAAACCAAAAATGTCCACTCCTCAGTAAAGTCCTTTATGCTCTCTGTTGCAGACACTCATGCAACATTATTGCAGCAGCCTTGTCAGCGCTTAAAATTTTAAAAAAACAACATTACTAGGGTGGATAATTTTGGTCTGCCGTTTGTTCTTCTAGTGTAGGTATATGAGGTCAGACTTTCCAGTTGCTTCTTCTACAATCTGCAAGAATATTTCCTACTCTTCATGTCCTGAAACTCAGCCCAGAGTGTCCTCATTTAATCCCTGATCTCAGTTATATGGAAGCAAAAAAAAAAAATGTTTGACAAGACCATCAACTCATGGACAGCTCCCAGGTCTATGGCTTTTCCCTAACCCTTCCAATACACCCCACAGATGATGACTATGTGTACAGGCAAGAATAGGGTCTATTGGTTGTTTTAGAAGTATCATGACAACCATGGTTTCTGGGTTAAAAATGGATCTTGCATGTCTAACCTAGAATAAAAAAATACTGGACTCTATTGTATAGAATGGCATATATTGATCAGGAAGTGAACAGTGTGGATGGATAAATAGTTTCCCAGTATGCACAAAAAGCGGTGTAATAACCACATGAAGAACATGGAGCAGTTGCAAACTCATGAGGAGATCTTCCTAGTCACATGTTTCCAGAATTATAGATAAATCTGTAAAAGAAAAAATCAGTATGGACTGATGTCTTCATCCACAGCCAAAGCAAATCCTGGACCATGCCCAGGTATAAAGTAAGACTGCCTGGAGCCAAGGATATCTCAAAATTTACAAAGCAGTCAGCATTTCCTCACCCCACTGTGCTCAAACTCCTTTTCCACAAAAGAAAGAGGAAACCAATACCTAGTTAGTTTATGCATTTATGCACAATTCTCTAATGTCAGACTATAGATACACTAGTGGCAATGCATTAATATTGACATAGGCTCCACTAAAATACTAGTGAAGTACTAGGGGTATTAAGGACATTGAATTTACATGAATGTGATTACAAAAGTTGAATAATTTCGAGTCTGTTTAGTGGACTCCAAATAGTAACACAATATAGCAAATCATGTAAGCCCTCATATTCTTCAGTACATCTGTTGCTGTGTGTAAATGATGGAAACCTTTTTGTTCTGTGTGCCCTGTGTACTCTGGGTTTAATTCACTATTGATAGGTGCTTAGTTTGAGCCACTTAGTTAGAAAGTGTAATTTTAAGTTCCTGTTCAATGTGTGCCATTGATCTTGATTAAAATCCTGCTGAATGCACTGTTACGGTGCTGTTCTGGATTTATATAACTGGAAATGAGAAAAACATTTGATGCTAAGGTAGTGGGGTAAGGACAGATCTTTATTTGATGTGAGTACAGCTTGGGCAAAATAGATGAGCAATACCCTGTATTGTGGGTCCCCTCTAAATTTCATCCCTTCTCTCTCACCCAGAAAGTCAGCTTCCTTGCTGAAAATTTCCGTTCTCCCTAAGCATCTCCCCTGCAGGTTTGCACTGGTTTGAAGCATATCTAACATAGCAATTGAGAGGTTTGTTGGGTTCACAAGCAGCGCAGAAAGCAATTTTATTTTCATACTTGATGTTCTTCTGCACATCTGACCAGAGTAGCCAAGTGCACATGTTGTAATCTTTCCAAAAGCAGTAGGTTGATATCAAAGACTTTGCAGTGAAGCAAAGAATTGTGGCTGTACTTCAAGGAGCAGGTTTGTAATTAACTGTTAAATGCGGACTGAAGGAATGCCCCGCTTGGTTGCTGCAGGCTTTCCTTGCAAGCCAGTGATGACTGAATCTAAAGCACAGAGCATGGCAAGATGATAACCTGTTAGGAGGGCAAAAAAACCCAGGGGAGAATTATTGAGCAGTTGATAACATGCAGGCTGACTAATGCTTTCAGAATGTTGCACAAAATAAGAAATCAGTCCCTCTGAATTACAATTCTGTTGACAAGAAATGAAAAGGGAAAGAAAATAACCAACTCACATTGTGTACATGTGAGATTTCTTTTGAAAATCAAAGCAAGCTAGAAATTGCTCAGCCTACAGTTCATTCAGCCATCAATGGATGTTACAGATGGCAGTGCACATAATCTGGAAATCAGAAGAAAACTAAACAATACATTTTGCGGTCAAAAAAAACCCAACACAGCTCCAAAAGCCTGAGGTTGCTCTTATTTTTGGCAATGTACACTCAGTGGTTCTAATTTTAGGACAAGGCAGATGGAACAGAGTCTTTTGATTCTGTTTTTCATCCTATTCTTTAATTATTAGACTTACCTTTTTGCACTACTGTTCCTACTTGGATGGCAAGCTTCATGCTCCATGGCATATCTTTGGTGTATAGAACTTTTTAGCACAACCAGGTACTGATTTCACTAGCCTGATGTGGCTACTGTATTAGGACATGAGTTAAGATACAGGCCAGGAGAAACTGTGATTCCAAAGTTTCATTTTCTAGCAAGAAGCAAAAGGAGAGAGAAATCCTCATATAATTTTCTGACTTCATGCATATGGTAATAGCTTTATTTTTATCAAGCCCTCTGCCCTCATTACTTACTTACAGTGTGTCCTATGTTATTGTGAACTCTTTCAGTAAATAAGAGCATCTATCTCTCTTTGGCGGTATGTCTCAGTGGATGAGCATGCCTTTAATGAGAATGACCATCGCTGTTGGCCTAGGGCTCTGGGATTTTTGTAATGTCACCCTTCTGTATATCACCAATCAAGGGCAGACCTAGAATCAGAACATGTAAAACAAGAGCTTTGATAACTACAGGGTTTTTTTTTAGATTTTACACATGATTAAACTCTTGTATTTCTGTGACTTGTCACTCTTGAGGGTTATAGAACCTCAAAGTGTTATATGTGAGGTATTTCATTTGAGTGGAAAGGAAAACTTTAGGTGCATTAAGAGTCACAGAGAAATAGGAAATAATAGTTTTTTTCTTGTAGATATTGCTCTCCAGACTAAACCAAACTTTTCAGAGAGCTGAAGGTTTGTAAAGGATCTTCAAAACCAGTTAGCATCAGAATTTGCAAAATGATGCTCAACATGTGTCAAGTTTTGGCAACAAGTTGTTAATGTCATTTGCTTAAGCAAATATTTTTCCTGTGCAGTTCATGATTTGGCATGAACATGAAGATCAACACCAACAAAAAAAAAGGAAAGTTTATACTGCAAAAGTATGGTTATTTCTCTACTTTCAGAACTTGGAAATAATGCAGATAAAGAAAAGCTATTGCTGGCTCTGCTTCAGTCCCGGTATGCTGGAGTAGGTAGTTGCCAGTTGAATTATCCTGTGACCATACAAACAGTTGTATATAGGGTTGCCTTATTGTACCACTGGTTTAGCTAATGGTCAGCCTCTCCTGAAAAAATGAAGTCAGATTTGCACTATCCTTGCTCTTCAAAAAGCAAACGTCACTGCTTCGGCATTCACATCCCAGGCAGAAAACTGATTTTCTGCCTTTTGTTCAGGAAAGCCTTCTTTGAGACTGTAGCCTCCCCAAATTATATCTGATTCACAGGTTTTGTGTCATTGTTACTACAGGCAATCTGCCAGTGCAGTGTTCTGCAAAGATTGAAGTTTGATCTCTTCCTCTCATCCCATTTTTGTGTGTCTATTCTATCCCTAAGATCTTAACCCAAGCAGTGTGTGCCAACATCAATAAGTAGCATCCACACTCAACAGTCTCTATTTAAAACTAGGCATTTGACACATTACTAAATGTCAGTAGTTGCTGATATTTGAAATAAGAACCTATACAAAGAAAGCTAATAAGTGAATGACTCAGATTTTACCTTGCACTCTTGTTTTCTGTGGAAATAGTCATAATTATGTTGAAAACATGTGTTTTCACTAAGTTTTACTTGGAACCTTTGACTTTAAAGTCAGTTTATTGTTGTGGGAATCAGTGTTGATGGGTAGATTTACTGTTCAGCTCAAAGTGTTCTTCTAACTTTAAAGATCTTTATTTTGTTTAATCAGAGAAGTCAGCTAACTCAAGCCAGAGAATTAGCTGGCAATTGCTAACAGTTAAATTCAATTTGAATTTGGGGATTCTTTGGCTCCAGTTTTTCTATCCAATCAGATGCTACATTGCTCTTGTTCATTGTTCATGTTCTGAACTTCAAAACTACTTTACATCCTTGAGTGAAGTATACAAATATATCCAGTGGTGCTAAGGTCTGATGATGAAGGAAATGATTCACATAAAGCTTTCATTTTAATTTTGCATGAAGAAGCTCTACAGGATTGTCCTGAGTTCAGCAGTAGCAGTCATTTTTCTCCTTCTTGGTAGTTGGTGCAGCACTGTGTTTTTGACTTTTGGCCTGGGAACAGCGCTGATAACACCGATGTTTTCAGTTACTGCTTAGTAATGTTTTGGTCTGACCAAGGACTTTTTGAGTCTCATGCTCTGCCAGAGAGGAGGGGAAGCCAGGAGGAAGCAGAGACAGGACACCTGACCCAAACTGACCAAAGAGGTATTCCATACCACAGCACGCCATGCCAGGAAGTGAAAAACGGAGGGCAGAGACCTGGAAGAGTGGGGTTCACTGCGGGGTTGGGCTGAGTATCAGGTGGTGAACAGTTGTATTATCTTTCCTGGTATTTCCCTTATCATTATTATAATTGGTGTTAGCAGTAGTGGTTTGTGTTATACCTTAGTTACTGGACTGTTCTTGTCTCAACCTGTGGGAATTACATTCTTTTGATTCTCCTTCCCATCCCCCCGGGAGATGGAGGGGAAGAAAGAGGGAGGAGTGAGTGAGCGAACTGCGTGAGGGACTTATACCATGACAAGGATTAACTGCACTCCTGTGTAAATAGGAGTAGCAACTTGGTACAGGTTAGAACAGCCCTTGGCTATTCTGCCAAAACATGGGAAACTAGAAGAAGGAAGAAGGTGTAGAAAGAAAACCAAGGAATGATGATTTAGAGAGAGATCCTATGGGTCAAAAGAGTAAAGAGAGCAGTTTAATATGTGATTATTATCTTTCTCCATTTGATTGAAGTGACTGTGTCTCAGAGTTAGAATAATTTTACTAGTTTTACTGCGTCCAAAAGCACATGTGGAAGAAGTTTTATGATCCGGAATTGGTTTTATTTTTCTTCCATTTTTTTTTAATTTCTGATTTTACCATTAAAAAAAAAAAAAAAAAAAAAATCTTGGTAGATTTCTGGGAATGACAGCGATGATGGTAAATGAACTCATGTTTTCTCATTATAGAAAACCAGGTCTGTAGCGTTTTCCCTTTCAAAATTAGATTTTTTCATCCGCGTTTAACCTGGAGGTAGGGATTCTTCACCCTGTTTTATATGGGAGTAAAACAAGGCAGAGACCAACTCTTTTAAATGCTGGGTGAACTGCAGGTACGGAGCAGTCTTAAAAACATATCCCCAGCTCCAAGCAGGAAAAATCTGACCAATAGCACCCCTTAAAAAGCAGCTTGTCAAGTAGTAACTTGCCTAAATGTCAATAAACCAGAACATGAACAAGCGGTCTGGCTGCAGTATCCCATGATCTAACCTCCTGCTCAGCTGCAACGTCAGCATGGTTGCGCCTTGTGCATGGTGTGCAGTGAGCCCTACATGGGGAATGCTGTGAGGCATTTGACCATCTTCCTCAGGCCAGCAGTTTCACCTTTGCTTATCAGATCACAAATACCATGAGATCCTTCATAAAAGCAGCGTTATAACGTTTCCAGAGAACCTTCTACAACCCATCATGATCGTGCAACCAGTGTTGTTGGTTGAGTAGTCTTAGGTGAAAGGCAACATCACTAGAAACTCCAAATTGTAGTAAATGTACCTAAATTGACATAAGGCTTTCAAATTAAAAGAAGATATCTTTTGCTCTAGACACACCCACGCACACATATACATGGCCAAAAATAATAGATGCTACCATTCTTTTCTGACCAGCTTTCTTTACCTCTTTAACTATAAGGTTGTCCGGGGTCTAAAGCCAAGAAATTCCTGCCTAAATGCCTATGCAATGTGCCTGCATTTCATAAAGTCTGAAAACTGTTATGTCAGCAGTTAGCCTGAGATAAATAGGAGGCCGGAGTTTTAGATCATGTTCCTAATCACTTACACACTGCAGCCAGTCACTGAATTGTCATGATCTGGAGATTGCTTTCACATTCTTGTGAAATTGTGCCCATGACACCAAGCTGTGTGGTTCGATTGATACGCTGGAGGGAAGGAATGCCATCCAGAGGGACCTTGACACGCTTGTGAGGAGGGCTGATGTCAACCTTATGACGTTTAACCATGCCAAGTGCAAGGTTCCACTCCTGGGTGGGGCAATCCCAGGCACAGCTCCAAGTTGGGAAGAGAAGAGATTGAGAGCAGCCCTGCGGAGAAGGACTTGGAGGTGTTTGTTGATGAGAAAATGAACATGAGCTGGCTTCAGTGTGCGCTCACGGCCCAGAAAGCCAACAGTATCCTGAGCTGCATCAAAAGGAGCATGACCAGCAGGTCAAGGGAGGTGATCCTGCCCCTCTACTCTGATCTCACGAGACCTCACTTGGAGTACTGTGTGCAGTTCTGGTGTCCTCAACATCAAAAGGACATGGAACTGTTGGAACAAGTCCAGAGGAGGCCACGAGGATGATCAGGGGACTGGAGCACCTCCCATATGAACAAAGGCTGAGAAAGTTGGGGCTGTTGAGCCTGGAGAAGAGAAGGCTGCGTGGAGACCTCATAGCAGCCTTCCAGTATCTGAAGGGGGCCTACAAGGATGTTGGGGATGGACTCTTCATTAGGGACTGTAGTGATAGGGCAAGGGGTAACGGATTCAAACTGAAACAGGGGAAGTTTAGATTGGCTATGAGGAAGAAATTCTTTCCTGTGAGGGTGGTGAGGCACTGGAATGGGTTGCCTAGGGAAGTGGTAAATGCTCCATCCCTGGCAGTGTTCAAGACCAGGTTGGAGAGAACCTTGGGCAACATGGTTTAGTGTGAGGTGTCTCTGGCATGGAAGGGTTTGGAACTAGATGGTCTTAAGGTCCTTTCCATCCCTAACTCTTGTATGATTCTATGATTCTGTCAGTAATGCTGGCATCCACATCTGAGCCAGTCTTCCTCAGCTGTCTTTATTGTCAGGTTGAGAATATAAAGTCAGTATTTGGGCATAATTCTTCACATCCTAAAGTAGTTGCAAAAATAAACTATTTAACCCCACTGCTTATCAATGGAGTCCAAAGAAACTAGTTCAGATGCAGAAGTCTACTTTAAAGATGCCCAAGCTAGTGCACATACTGTCTTATGGAAGGAAAAGTATTCCCTGCCTTTCTGAAGTCATTCAAATGATGATGTGTATAAGTTATTGAGAAGGGCCCTAATTACAGGAAGTAATGAGAAAATAACCTCCTGTCCTCTGGAAGCAGTGTGCAGAGAGACGGAGAGAGAAAAAAATTGTAAGAGTTGGAGAGAGAAACACAAATGAAGAACAAATCAGGCAGAACCTAATTCTTCAGCATCATAATTACAGCACTGTAAAAAAGTTGGGACTCCTAATTGCTGCTTTATGCACACTGGAATGTTACTGTCTTTAAGCAAATGATCATCAGTCCAAAATGCCATAGGTGACTTTGGAAAGAGACCTTGGAACAAGACTGACTATGCTCCTCCAAAGTGAATGCTATGCGCCCTGTACTAAGATCATGATTTTTCTCGCAGCTTGACCTTGCTGTTGCAGACATTGCCTAACATCAGCAGGAAAGGCAAAGTATTCCTGTGCCAAATATCCTCTGGCCTGGATACTACAGACAAATTTCCTAGGAGATGGAAGTAGCAACAAGCTAAATTAGGAAATGAGCACTTAAGTTTTCCAGTGCTTAGGCAACTGATGTAGCCTAAAGGTTATGGTATAGATGCCAGAGTAACTCTGCCAGTCACAAAGTGATAGTCATCAGTGCTTCTTCCAGGGCTTTTGAGCCTGTTGATTCATGTCAGGAATGCTCTCATGATGCCTGGCAGTCTGTCTTCTTCATGAGACCTAGGTGAAGGAGCAACTGATTGTTACATGTGAAGCTGTCTAGACACAAGCTAGTGTGGTTCTACCTTGTCTTGCCAGGAAAGAAGCTATTCTGGGCATGTGTAGTCTTAAGTACCTGGACAACTTAGATCAAAATAAGAGAGGTGAGGCTGAGTGACCCCTAGTGCTTGTAAGAAGTTTTAGGATGGCAATTTGGGATTTGGGAACACTAATTCCTTTCAGTCTCTTTACCTGATTGACTGCACGGAGACGGGCACCAGTCACCGCACTATCGTATACAACTGGCTTGTCTCTGATATCAATGGGAACATACTTATCTCAACATTGAGTGGTTTTGAAAAAGCCAAGCCCTTGTGTTTCGGCAGTAGAACACAAGGTAAATAAGATAATCATAGAGTCACAGAATGGTTTGTTTTGGAAAGGACCTTAGAGATCATCTAGTTCTAATGCCCCTGCCACAGGCACCTTCCACTAGAGCAGGTTGATCCAAGCCCTGTCCAACCTGGCTTTGAACACTTCCAGGGGTGGGACAGCCACGACTTCTTTAGGCAGCCTGTTCCATTGTCTTGCCATCTTAATAGTAAAGAATTTCTTCCTAATGTCTAATCTTAATCTCACCTCTTTCAGTTTAAAACCGTTCCTTCTTGTTGTATCACTACAGGCACTTGTAAAAAGTCTCCAGGTTTCCATGTAGGCAGCTCCTTTTAGGTGCTAGAAGCTGCTGTGAGGTCTCCCCTGAGCCTTCTCTTCTCCAGGAGGAATGTCTGGTTTGAACCTGCCTGACAGCCAGGAGATTGCAGAGGATGAACCACAGTGGACTTTAATCCAAAGATTAGAAAGAGACATGACCACTGTATATGCATGTAAATTCTCAATGTCCTCTATAACTACACATGTGCAAGGTTTTGATGCTTTCATTTGTCAAGCATCTGCTTTAGTTTGCAGCTGCCCTTGCAGTAGTAACAAACCTTTCTATGTCATTTTGTAGAAAGTGGGTCGTGCTGTTGTTTGAAGTGCATATGGATTTTTTGGGAGGCAGAAAGGGACAATTGTTGTGAGGTTTTGCAGGGGTTAGAGTGGGTTCTAGTGGTCGATAAAGTAATTTACTAGCATGTTTCACCTTCACCTTAGAAAAATTTCACCCCACCTTTCCAGTGAAGAGGAGAAATCCAAAGTCCAACATCACAGTGCCATAAAGGAGTAAAAGCAGGGTAAGTGGAATTTGTCAGCCTTTAGGTTGACTGTTCACTTTTATTTCTTGCACATGCCAAGTTGCCTGCATTCTGTATTTCCCACATATTTCTAGTTGTAGTGGAAGGGGCTGTGGCTGAGATCCAGACCTGATGGACTGTGAACCAGAACATGAGTGTGAGGACAGAGAAGAAAAACTCACAGCAGCTCCAAGCAGAGCTGGGGTCTAAGACCTGTCAAGATTAGGTAGAACGGTAAGAGGCATGGTTTCTGTACAGAATCAATTTATTCCAATAGAAAGAAGAAGTTCAGATCTAAAGAAATGAGACTGAAATTTTTATGCTTTGGAAAGCATCATTAGAGTTTTTTCCTCTATCCACACTGGGGCCTGAATATCTTTCATGGAAGCAAAAAAGTGCTTTTAAAGAGTGGTAGTTGAGGGTAGAAGCAAGAAGCAAGGAAGCAAAACATAGATAACGTTTTGGTTATCTACCAGAGTTAAGGTCACCTCACAAGAAATAACTGTGGTTCCAGTCACTTTGATGAAACTTTATGGAGCTGAAAGTGCTTGTTCCCTCTAACTGATGTCTTTTAAAAACATGCTGGGGTGGGAAAGAGGTGTAGGAAGTGGTGTGATTTCAGTGTTGCAGTAAATTACATAACAGGCCTTTTCAACCCGGCCCTTCAATATTTGCACATAAGGCTTAAAAGAAAAATACCCTAAATTACGTAACAAATCTGAAATATATTTCTTATATTAAATCTACAAAAACACACAGTTGTTGATTCCTCTGAAATAGCATGACAAGCACACATTTATGACACAATGTTCTTTGACCAATATGCTTAACATTCCCTAAAAGCTTTGTATTTTCTAGTGTTTTGATATTCAGGGTAGCATAATTTTTAAGACTTTATCGTGGATTTAAAGAGTTAAAGGATGAAGGACAGAAAAGAGCTGGGAGGTGGGGAAAGAAAGGCGGGAAAGAAAGGCAGGAAAGAAACCTGACATTATGATGAAATCTCATGATTCACATAACAGGTATATTCTGAAAATGCCCCAAACGTAATTAAAAAAATTAAAAATCTCAGAAGCTTGCAGTTCTTATCTTGAAAGTTATGCTCTTTTTATTGACCAGACAGGGTTCTCTCATAGAGAGAGATGAAGTTCCAATAAAACAAAATAAAATTGGAAACAAATACACAGTAGTGTTTTCAATTTCAAATGCAGGGAAATAAAATAGTGAATAAAAGATAAGGGGTTGGAACTAGGTGATCTTAAGGTCCTTTCCAACCCTAACTATTCTATGATTCCATGATTCTATGAAATAAAACACTGTCAACACAATTTTATTTTGTTTCTCTCTTTCAGTTTTTTTCTTAGCAAAATAAAGTCCAAACTTCCACCATAAGGTGTTCTAATGCTTGTAAATTGTTTGGGTGAGTGCTTCCCTCCTCCTGTTCAAATATTAACATACAAGGTGGCAAGGGAAGAAACATAACCCTCACATTTGGCTAGACTCAGGATATACATCATTATAAAGATGAATCCTAGTGGAGATTCCACCACCTACATTCAGTAGCTAAGTACAAAATAACCCAGTTAAACACAAAGAGTTAACATTCAGCCAGATTGTTTCCTGGATTTGGCTTGTTGGATGGCCAACAGAGTGATAACAGAATGAGGGAGGGAAGAGAGAGGTGATTGCTTCAGAGGGATGATGACCCTTTCTCCACCAGTATGGGTTTTGATGGTTTGAAGTGATATTGCAACTACCTAGGCACTTTCAACTGGTGGGAGAGAGGCAACTGAAGAGATGTTTTAGTTAGATGTTCTAAAGATATACTTGCACTGGGGGACCCAGCACTACCTCCCTATTCCTGGAACATGGCACAGGGCCACATTACAACCTGACTCAGCAGTGCACTGCCCTTCTCCTCCCCATGTCTGATTCCCAAGAGAAAGGAACTCTTCTATAGAGTGCACAACCAGTATCTATGGCCAGGACCTTGTTTTGAGCCATCAAGATCTGGTATCCTAAGGCATAATTTGACAATGTTCTTGCTGCCAACTTCAGCTATAGCTTGAAGCACCTCCTGGAGAAGCCCGCTCTCTGGGGTCAAGAATCCCTGTTAGCAATCTTATTTGACTGTTGTCTGTATTACCACATCATCTGTTTAAGGACTGTTGCAAGCAATGCAGTGTATTTTGACGTAGGAAAACTGATGTACACCTGGTTGTTCACCTCCCTATCAAGGAGGTCTCTTCAGCCCTAACAGATAGACCATCTCATCCCCTTCTCAGAAGGATTACCTAAATCTCAGGAGAACAGCAAAACTATCAGGCTGATACTCTTAGAGAGATGGTGCTGCTCCACTTTTCCGTCAGCACTGAACTATGCTTGAAGTGGAACATCTAGTCCCAGATTGTCATTTCTCTAGAGGCCACAATGCATGTGTGGAATTAACTATATAATTAGATTATCCGCCATCATGGGCCTGGCAGGATGAAATAGTTTGAGCATAAGTAAAACAGCTGTATTATGAGTTAGAAATAAGGTAACATTTTACAGACTTTTACGCTACAACAAAGAAAGATAAGTGTGACATGAAAGTAAAAGTCTTTTATCTGTGTATGTCTTTGAAAAGTCAGTCTACACAGGCTCAAAGCATCTGTTAATCAGATTACGGGCCATATCCTGCTCCCAAAACAGTTAATACCACAGCTCACATTGATTTCCTCAGGACAGAAACATGCCCTAAAGGAGCACTCTACTTCTTCATAGGCCTGCTTGTTGAAGAAACATTTGTACTACTCACAGAGGCAAAGCTATTTCCTGGAAGTAGAAACTCCTACCTCCACTCCTAACAACTCGGGCTATTTTAGGAACTGAAAAATTCCATCCAGCATTAGGATTCCTTTTTCAAAAACGTTTTGTTCATGTTTCTTATGCTGCTTCTGTGCCACCCATGAAGGTGCAGGAGCTGATTTTTGATTCACAGTATTGATTCACGCTTTCTCTGGATCTTTTTTTGCTTGACAGATCTTCTCTTTTCCACCCTTTCATATTAATTGTTGGTCCTGAGCTGCTGATTAAATGCATACAGGGAGGTGAAATATTTGTACCAATCTCCATAGAGGCAATGGGCACTGGGAATGCCTGTCCACATCAGACTGCAGGATCATAGCCAATGCTCACGTTGCTATATTATTCTGGCAGTGCTAAACTGCTTTTCAGTTTACACTTACACAGGGGAAGTTCAGGATGGATATAGGGAGGAAGTTCTTTACTGTGAGGGTGGTAAGGCACTGGAATGGGTTGCCCAAAAAAGTGGCAAATGCTCCATCCCTGGCAATGCTCAAGGCCAGGTTGGACACAGCCTTAGGAAACATGGTCTAGTGTGAGACACCCCTGCCCACGACAGGGGGATTGGAACTAAATGATATGAAGGCCTTTTCCAACCCTAGCTATTCTATGATTCTATGATTTTATAAATATTTCTTCAAGGTCATCCTTTATTTCAACACTTCTGGTTTAGTTCTGTTTACATGCCCTTGCATTGTATTAAAATCTTGCCCTTTCTTAAACAGCAATCAAAGAGAGGCAATTGCTGCTTATAGGAGAGTTACACAGTCTAAGTTACTTGTAGGGTTCTGTTAACGAGGTAACAGTAACATAACCTGCATCACCTTAGTGAAGAAAATCCTCAAAGTAGAGATTTGGATATTTCTTTGCAGAAAGCGTGATTTTGGGCTCCTCCATTATTTAATGTGGCTGTTAAGTCATTGTGAAAGGGGCATAGTTTCTTTCTGGTTTAGTCCCCAAAGTCTGATAATTGGGTGCTTTTGTGACACTGAAAATCAAGAGTGATGTTGGAAAATCTTGGCCACAGTGAATTGCACTCTGCGGCCTATTCATTTTCAGGGCAAGTATACAATGGTACAATGAGTGCTTTGCCATCTTGGAATATAGATTGCCTTCCAGCCTATCCAAAAGGCAGGTGTGTTAGCTGTTGCTCACAACGCTGCCCATTCTCCTGCCCACTGTGACTCAGAAAGGGGCACTTCTCCATTCCACTTGCACTAGGATCTTTGTTGTTATACTTTGGGCTGCCTCAAAAATACATCAGTAGTTAATTTTAAATCTATTAATTCCTACAGCTTGACAGCAGCAAACAAGTTTTCAAGAGCTTCCTGAGTGCAAAATCTGGACCAAAATCTCTATCTATATATTTTCATCAGCAGGAAGTACCTTTTGCAGACCTCACTTCTAGTCAGATAGAAACCACAGATTCTGCTTCTGTTGATAAACCCCCTACATTAAAGTTTTCAAACTTTAACAATTTTCAATTCCAAGCAGAAACCCTGACAATTTTTTTTCCCATGTGCTTCTCATTTTCCAAGAGAAATGCAATGCCCTCTCCCATTGCATATCAGTTTAACTCAGCCCGTAACAGCAGGGAAAACTTTCGGAAGCTCATTTTCCAGAATGCTTGTTGCTTTACATTGGCTAGGAACAACTTCCCCTGCATCTGTCCTGAAACTGCATGTACTTATAGGCCTCTACTGCATCAATTCCCAATCACACAGAAGCTTTAAACAAATTGCCTTCAGGCTGATCTGTTTCCACACCAGCCTCTTTCTACCTCCACTTGTGTTGTAGAGTCTCATGATTAACGTAAATGGGAACCAGGATAGTCATTAATGAAATTGAACTAGTTTCTGCTCCTGTCTCATACAGATGCCAGTCAAAGTATAGAATCATAGAACCATAGAATAGTTAGGGTTGGAAAGGACCTTAAGTTCCAACCCCTCTGCCATGGGCAGGGACACCTCACGCTAAACCATGACACCCAAGGCTCTGTCCAACCTGGCCTTGAACACCACCAGGGATGGAGCATTCACAACTTCCCTGAGCAACCCATTCCAGTGCCTCACCATCCTTACAGTAAAGAATTTCTTCCTCATTTCTATAGTGCCTGTATTCCCCTGGTACTTAAATATCAGCACTTTTTGAGTATTATTTGAGTATTAACCTTTATCTCTCTACAGGTGCTCTGTACTCCCTATGTAAAGATGTCTAAGAAGAAATTCACCATTCTCTTGGCAAGAAAGCCTTAAAGAAAACCTTGCTCTCTAGTTACTAAGCACTCATTTGAATAGGAAGAGTTCTATGTGTTAGCCCTTGTGCTGGAGACTGGGTTTTGCATATTGTTTAGTTACTGTTATATACCAAATCACCAGAAATCACCCTTAAAATATGCACTAGTGGCTACGCAGTTTTCTGATCACAGGCAAGCTAGGTAATTGCATACTCCCCATCCATTAACCCATAGGTTTCCAAGTAGAGTCTTTCCTTAAATTATGTGTGTATGGGTACACTGGAGAGAACAGTGAATCTGGTCTTCCATGTCCTGGACGAGTGATTTGACAAGAGCCTATTCTTTGTGGAGGTCCCATGAGGTATGTCCTTCCTTTTCTGTTTCAAATATTCTCTTGCTTTCCATTTAAAGCATCCAATTTGGGAATCTTGGAAACATAAAGGTTCTTCACAAAGATGAGCAAAAGGCTTGTGTCACATCCTAGCAGTTATGGTCTCAAACACTCCACAGTCACTTTCTCAGTACTTTTACATAAATACTTGTCACAAACTATTTTGAATGATGATGGGATGCGTGAAAAACTGTCTTCCTAAATCACTGTCTGACTACTGAAACTTGAAAGTTCTTCTTTCAGAACATTTCCTGGATGCTTCAACTTAGCTCCCGTGGTGGCAAATCTGATTTGTTTTTCCATAGCTCATTTACTAAACTTAACAAACAGAATAGAATTTTTGTGTCTTTCCTGTGTATACTGAAAGGTTTGAATTCCTTTCATGAATGTGTGAAAGTACCTACAAACAGTCCGAAATGTTCAAGGAGGGGACAAGAGAAGGTGATTTATTGGATGGACCAGGCTTATTTAGTTGCCTGTCTTTTTAGTATTGATGTATTTTAGGAGATCTACCCTTCTTAGACTCCTTCCATTGTCAGTCAAGCAAGACTCTTCCTGAGGGTGTTTGAGAGGCCGTTTGCTTTGCATGTTTTGAGTCACAGTTTGACAGTGGCAGCATGCATCTCCCATCCATAACCCTCCATACAATAGGGCAGGGTGGTAGGGAGTGTTAAAGGGGCTACATTGCCATCTGTAGGCATCTGATGCCCTGAGGAAGGTGGCTTTTCTTATTTTCTCATGTGACTCACTGAGCAGAGAGGATGGCAATGTGGGCTTTAATCTTTGCGCTGTTTGCTCAGACATACATGTTTTCCACTATTTCTTCAAATAAAGTGTTTAAGTTAAAGAACAGCACAAGAGAAGAGGGAGGGGTGTAATTCTGATGACTTTTGTGGTCAGTTGTGCACTGGCATTGAAAGGGAGTTGGCTGTGGAGCTGAGTTTTTTTGGGTGGCCTGACATTTGAGTTGTGATATGAGTTGAGGTAGATGCGGATGTTAATGTCACTCTATCTCATGATAATCTTGGTTTTGAGTGATTTTGTTGATAAGAGATGGGTGCCTTTGAGTAACCTTAGAACAAACTTCAAGTTAGGTTTATGTAATTTTACATAGGCTCATGTCTCTGACGCAGTTTTGTGGGAGAAAGCCAGAATTGTGTGTTCTGAACACTAAGTTCACAAACAGTGATTACAAGATGGGAATTGCAGTGATTGGTCTCTGGCTTGTCTGTATGCTGGCTGGGAAATACAGCCCAAAAGTTTCTTTTATGGCCTGGTGCAGAAAAACATTAATATCAACAGAAGCTGGAAAAAAGTATTTGGGTTGAGAGATTTAATAGCTTTGAACATGTTTCAAGTTGTGTTGGTGAGTTTATATAGCTTTCATTATTTGCACTTCTGTAAAAGCAAAGAAGTCCACTTTGGGGCCGCTGACTTCTTATTTTGTATACTGTGGGTGGTATTTATCTTCTTTGACTTTAGCTGTGTAAAGGTTAGGCATCAAAGCTTGCTCTGTAGTCAAATGAAGACAGGTATGCAACTTCAGAAGACAATCCATGCTGACTATTTTCGGGCAAGATTAATGGCCCTGCCGACATCCCATGCCTTTTCTCTATTTACAGTGCTGGTTGACCAGGTGATTCATGTAAACTGAAATTCAAATCATCTCAATTAGAAGACTGCAGCTGAACTAACCCCCTTCAATTCCCTTTGCAGTTCATGCAGAACACAAGTATTTTAGCCATGTCATGCCACTTATTTTGAGACATTTATTTCAGAAGATATCTGAATGAGATTCAGTCATAAAGAACTAGCTCAGGTGGAGGCATGGACTTTAGACTTTGACATTTACTCAGAGAAATCTTTTCTTAAATAACTAATTTTCTTCCCAATTAAAGAACTCAACTTGATCTTTTATGTAAATATAAACAAAGATTACAAAGTTACACCTAATCTGAGAATTAAAACAATGCAATGTCAGGCCAACTGTGGATTATCTGCCAGAACAGCTTGAGCACATGCTGAAAAGTGTATTTCAGCCCTTCGGTGAATCATTAAAGATCAGATGGGCTGTTACTTTTTTATGATGTAAGAACTTCTTTGGAAAAAAACCCTGCATTTTTGAACATAAATACTGAAGTAACATTGGAATTAGTGTCTTATTATCATATAGAAATAATTTTATGACAAGTACAGGAAATATGTCACATATCTTCAGCACTAGACCAGCCTTTAATCTTAAATTTAGCTTCCGTCTACACTACCCGATAATACCAGGAAGATATTTCTTTCTGTTGAGATGGGCTGGTAAGACACGGTGTTACTCTCAACAGTGAAAATTAAATATTTCTGTTTCCCTTTGTTGAAAGATGTGCATGTTATTTTGTTGTTGTTTATTTGTTTGGTTGCCTGGTTTTTCTCTGTTTTGAGAATCAAAAACCAATATGCAATCAATTTTTTCCATTTAGTGTTTTGGGTTTATTATTGATTTTTTTTGTGTGTGTGAACACTTTATAACTGCAAAAATAAAATTCCTCTAAGCTAATATTTTGTTATATGGCAAACATTGTACAAGCTCTTTTGCTTCTCTCTACCTAGGATATATCTGCTCCTGGCTGTACAGGATACTCTTTGGCTTGAAAGTTTGTATTTTAAGAATTCTGATAGACTTTTGCAGCACCACTCCATTTTTCTGAACAAGGGATTCATTTTGACAGTTTTAGGGAGGTGTATCAGTAATGGTGCTGGATTTTTGGAACAAATCCAGCACTTTCTTCAAAGTACTTGAAGATGCATTCACTTTCCTTTTTGTTTCCTGTAAGTCTGCTTGCAGATGAGGCTTCTTCCCTCCCTTTTGAATACAGGAATGAAAGGACTTGTTCCATATGCAAACAAACAGGAAAACTTCCTTCACAGTAATATTTGTAAATGTTGCTGCTTCATTTGCATCTATCCAGTCATATAGCCAAATAATTTTTTTTTACACTCATTATTTTTAAATCTGACCTAATAACTAAAGTAGTGTTCTATTTGATTTCTCAGGTAGTTGCAATTTACCTCCTTCAGCTGTATCAACCATTCTGGCATTTCATTTCTGGTGTAGTTTGCGATTTAAGGGGCAGGATCTGGAGCTTTACTTTTTCTTGTTTCTTTGTTTTAGAGGCGAAGAGTTGTTTGATTGTTTTTAATTTCTTTTTTTAATTCCTATAAATAGAAGTCTTACTGTTTGCCTACACACTCCTGGCACCTTTGAAGCAAGCATCAACCTTTACATTTTTAATAGAAAAGAGAATTGCTTTGGTAATGTACACGTGCAACTAAGGAACCGTTGTCTTAAAAATGCGTATAGAAGCAAAACCTAATCTTTCTCCTCACACTTTTGTCCTTTGACCTAGATCACTAAACACACCTTAAGGATTTAATCTTGCAAAAAGGAAATCATATCTTAACAATGGTCAACTGAGGTTAGACCCTTCATAGTCTTCTCTTTTTTTAATATCTCTGCATTGGTTTTCCTCTAGGCGTTTGTCCATTGGAA
Organism: Myiopsitta monachus; assembly: GCA_017639245.1. NCBI lineage: Eukaryota > Metazoa > Chordata > Aves > Psittaciformes > Psittacidae > Myiopsitta > Myiopsitta monachus. Next base: position 2,084,719 of record CM029920.1, on the reverse strand, counting down.
TGTTTTAGTAAAGGTTTGAATTGGCAGAAGTTCCCAGAATAACCTGTCAGTGGAACAATCAGTCTCAATTTGTCCTCAAAAAGATAAAAGTGTTCCCTCACTTTGGAACTGGAGGTATCAAAATATGAAAAAGTCAAGTGACTTATCAGTTCACCTAAGAGGTATTTTGAAGATTTCTGGAAGATTTTAGAAGACTAAATTTTTATGTCAGCTTTTTTGGCCAGGGAGATTTAAGCTGATCTTTTGGGTTACTAGAAATGTTATTTAAATGGTAGGGCTCTCTGCATTCATTTAAAATCTGCACAACACAAAACCAAAATATAAAGCATGATCTTGGACAAACTTGTAACTTACGTTATCTTCTAACAAACTTGTAAATACGACAAAACCACAACAAAGCAAGCATGGAGTGAGACATGTAAGAATTAATGTCCACTCTCATGTGTACAATGCTTTATAATATCATTGCAGCTATAACTGGGATGAGAGTGAGATGATAGTGACATCTAACCTATAATATTGCTTGCCTTTGGGTAAGAGAATTGCACAGGGGAGCTGCAGTATCCTGACCACAGGAAATCCATGACTGTTAATGACTGAGAAATTTTCAAAGCAGAAGGCTTCACAAAATGATCTAACTATAGTAAAAAATTACAAGCAGGAAATGAAGCCAATCGTCACTGACACAAACTTGGCCCTCTTGAATTCAATAGTCATCTTTCTGATGGTTTCACTGGGGGTAAGAAGTTCACCTTGAAGATGTCATGGAAAACATGGGCACTAGAGGTTGGAAACCAAAGAAAGAATATGGGAATGGGATGCCAACAAGCCAAGTGGGAACCTAGGTGGAGATCTGTAAGGAAGTGAGTACCCCATCCTTGTTTTAATCAATAAAATAATTTCTCATACTCATAGTTGGAAAGAGGAGATTTTAGAGTGACAGTGATATTCTAATTCCTTAAACATGATGCAAATAATAACAAAGACAATTTTTTTATTTCTTCTATTTCTAATATTAATTATATTTTCATTATTTGTAAGAGGAGTGAAAAGCACAGTTTATTCATGGCTCTAGTGCTTGTATATCAAAAGGAGCATGACCAGCAGGTCGAAGGAGGTGATCCTGCCTCTCTACTCTGATCTCGCGAGACCTCACTTGGAGTGTTGCCTGCAGTTCTGGTGTCCTCAACATCAAAAGGACATGGAACTGTTGGAACAAGTCCAAAGGAGGGCCACGAGGATGATCAGAGGATTGGAGCACCTCCCATACGGAGATAGGCTGAGAAAGTTGGGGCTGTTGAGCCTGGAGAAGAGAAGGCTGCATGGAGACCTCATAGCAGCCTTCCAGTATCTGAAGGGGGGCCTATAGGGATGCTGGGGATGGACTGTTCATTAGGGACAGTGGTGATAGGACAAGGGATAGCGGGTTCAAACTTAAATGGGAAGTTTAGATTGGCTATGAGGAAGAAATTCATTACTGTGAGGGTGGTGAGGCACTGGAGTGGGCTGCCCAGGGAAGCTGTGAATGCTCCATTGCTGGAGGTGTTCAAGGCTGGGTTGGACAGAGCCTTGGGCAACATGGTTTAGTGTGAGGTGTCCCTGCCCATGGCAAGGGGGTTGGAACTAGATGATCTTGAGGTCCTTTCCAACCCTAACTATTCTATGATTCTATGTGGCAATCATACTGCAGGGCTTGGGTACAAAATTTGCATTGTGAATGCCTGTTCCCATGGGAAACCTGCTGAGTACTGAACTCATTTCAGAGGTCTCCTCGTAGCTTTTGATAATTCATCCAGCTCAGCCAGAACCACCCCTCAATGTGCTGGATTCTTTATAAACCTTGCTTAAGTTTATGTGCTCTTCAGAATCTTTGTCTCATATCTTTTTGGTCTCTATTTTTAACTGGACAACTTCAACACCTGATACCACAGGTATGATCAGAACATATAAAGCCTAAAGTCACCTCGTACAATACTTCTCTGTATGCCTGACCAAATATTAATCCAGAGAAAGATACATGAATCCTATAGTATCATATCTGAAAAGCAAATTGTCTTCTTCTCATTATGTCTTCTCAAGATTTCTAACAGTTGATGTGGTCACCCTCTGAAACATGAGGTTCTCTGTCTCTCCCTGTCACAACTCTGGGTCATATAGAACACCATGTACCTTTTCTTTATCATGCTGTCTTTTTTTCTAGGGTTTGTTTCTCTGTGTGTGTAGATTTTTTTTGTTTGTTTGTTTATTTGGAGTTTTTTAACTATTATTTTATCTTGACTTTTGCCTTTTTGTTTTCACTGGATGTCCTTTTTCTTTGTTGCAGAAATAACCAGATTATCATTCTTTTCAGCTTGTAGGGTCTACTCCAAAGCCCATTTAAGTCAATAGTTTCTTTCCTCTGACATCAGTGCGCTCTGGATGAGGCCCAAAATGAATAGGATTTAACTCGGTTCGATAGGATGGGTATTAACTATACTGATTGCTACTGGAAACAAATTTATGAGCCTCTCACTCCAGGAGCCAACCACAATAATTTTAATTATACAACAGGAAGTATTTCTTCTGTAAAAACATTCCAACTACTTCCATTTCTTTTAAGCTACTTCAAAAGTGGGCAGAACTACAAAGTAGAATTAAAAACTCAGGATGGGGTGGAGGGGTATTTCCCTTCCTCTGAAATTCCTCCCCCATATATGCATACTGCTAAACCATCCCTAGCAGGGATTACTTTTATCTCCAGCTCATGAAGAAACTTCTGAAGAGCTTTTGCTTTTGTCCTTGGAAAGCACCACGTTGTGCAAAATGGCATGTGAAACGTTTTCTTGAAGAAGGAGCTCGAATGGCTCCCACCATGCACTTTCCTTCTCTTTCCTTTGCCAGTATCAAAGTTCCTGTTGTGCAGGATATAATATAGGATACAAGCATCTTTGTTCAAGCCTTTCAAAGTGAGCACCCGCTGAAGATCATCAAGCTACTGAAGATGTACGCAAACCTGCTCAATTGCATATCCTGCGTTATCAGGTGAGTATATACAGCAAATTTGTCCTTCATCTGTATGTAACTATGCCAGTACTTTTTATGGAACTTTTGTATCTTCTTGGAATCTTAGCAGCTTAGTGTCAATAGCCACACTGGTTTGATCTGAAGGTCTGTATTTTAACATGTAAGAGAAACGAAAGTGATAATTTTCCTCTATCAGCCAAACTGCATGTGTTTCTGTCAGTACTAACAGCTGCCATGGTTCCGTGTTTGGACAGAAGCTCAGGTTAGATTAACCTTAATTTAAGGTCGCTTAAATTTAATTTTAGTTATGACTGACATACCCTCCAAAAGATCACGCAGAGTATAATACTGCAAATCTCTGCCTCAGTTCCCTTCCTGCAAGATTGTGTTCCTGCTTTAGGCTGTATGTTAGGGTAAGGATTGCTTTGTCATTCAGGAGCTGATTCTACTTGTCACGGTCAGATTCCAGTCTCAGTTGGACTCTGAAACTCAGAAAGTTTCTATCCTTTTTTCTTTTGTGTGGTAGTCTCATGGCAAATGTATGTGAAGAGGAAAACAGGAAAGAGTTATTTCTTCCTCTCGCCTCTACCTGACTATGTTCATGCGTATTTGTATGTATAGAATAAGCAATAATGGCATTGAGGAGTATTCTCCTGAGATGTTTGGCTTGACTTCTCTCAGCAGACGATCAGAACTGTCAAAGCTCCATGGAGTACAGGTATTCCCATTAAATGGGAAATAAATCAACAAACCTTCTGTGAAGAGAATCCTGCTTCCTTGTACTCAGATAAGCCCATAACAGTGCTGTCGCCTTATCTTTCTTCTAATGATTTCAAATGATCAGACAGAATTTAAGCAAGGGAGCATGAGGAGGCAGGCAAGTCTGAGAATGAGGGGTTATCCCAATCTCTTCCCCATAACCCTGCTCCATGGGACTGCCTCACCTTTTGCTGTTGGTAGAAGGAACAACCAATTTACAAGGTAAGCACGGCACTGTTTCTACTGTTCTTTGCTTCAGAATGAAGCCCAGATCTAGAGGCAGCATGAGAAGCCACAGAGGCATCCATGCAATGTTAAAGGCTGCTGTAAGAGGCTAAAGTAGGAAGACTGGAAGAAGGAGCTAAGAGCTTGAGATGAAATGGCTGCACCATGAGGTTGGTAAATACTCCCTCTGTCTTTCCTCCTGTGAAACTAAAGTAGAGGCATCAAAATGGACTGGTGTGAAGGAAAACAGGATGCTATGAGTAAGTACAGGAATGTGCTGCTGCAGTTCTGGAAGTGGATATTTAACATGCATAAGCACAGAAGAGCCCGGTGACTTCCTAGAGTAACATAGGAAGAGAGGAAGACACAACCCAAGCATCTTGGCTCTTACGATACTGCTAGATGTGGCTAGTCATCCTGAACCCTCTCCCCTGCCAAAACAAACGGAGTGCTCTGACATCTTAAATATATTTTCCTATAAAGATAATATTTACCACAGATAAGTGTGCTATATGCATTATATATGAAGCTAGAACCATCAATAGACTATTCATGCTTTTCCTCCCCTTCCCTATGTGAGACAACTCTAAGAAAACAATCTTGAGGAAAATGAAAATTAAAAGAGATATAAGGACCACCTAATACAAGCACAGAGGTATTGGTTCAGGGAAAGGTTTTACCCCCAAGAAGCAGCTGTTGCCTGGCTTTCCATCAGAAAAATACTCCCACTTACAGCCTTTCCAGTTTTAGTCTTTGGGTTGTAATAAAGCTCTCTGCTGTTATCTTATTTTGCCAAATGCCTGCACTGTAATAGAAGGAAAGATCCACACCAGTGGGGATAGAGTGCAAGCTGGACTGAGTGGGGATGTTTTGTACAAGGAAAATAAATATAAGCATCCTCAGAAGGGAAAGATAGATAAGGGAATACATATTTTATGGAGGCCAAGAAGGTGAGCTTAGCTAGACCCAGGAGAGGGACTTTGCTCTTTCCTGTCTCATGCTCACTGCCTGCACATCAGATGCCAAGAGGAGGAGGATACAGCCATAACTTTCCCTGGAAATTCAATTGGAGCTGAAGCTCAGGGGGAATTTTTCATTTTCGACCAGATGTTTGGGTATCAGACCCACATATAAACCTAAGAAACCCTGTCAGCTCCGGTGCGCTCTAGGGTCTCCATTGCTCCCAACACCCTTATTAATATGGACTCTAGATAGAAGAAATACACAGACATTTTAAATGATATAAAATATAGAAATTTTAAATTATATAATAGCATTTTAAAGAGATGTTCCATGACGTAAATTAGACAAATATTTTCTGTTAGACATTAAATTTTGCTCTCAAACTATCAGAAACTTATTTATTTTCCAGCTCTAGTTTAGGATTAATAGTTGAAGATAAATAAAGTGTGATTTTGGAACCTAAATCTGAAACTGTAATTCCAGTAAATACTGCATGTCTGACCTTCAACCATATGATGCATAGGTCAGAGCATGTTTCAGGATCTTTTTAGCACAGAGGCTAGTGAAGATGGCATGCCTCACATCCATTCCGCATGAACCTCACCTTTCAAACCAGCTAACTAGCTCCTAAATAGCTAAATAGCAACAAAATAGCTTCCTGGAACTTGTCCCTGGCCTGTGCTGAGTCCCACATTGAGCCTGGTACTTGCTGGGGAAAACGTTAGCTGCCTGAGCCCTAAGCAGTGATTTTCTTAAAATGTGGTGGTGTGCACTGCACTCTTGATACAGGCATGTAGGACTCAACCATAACTAAGCTCAAATGAAATACAGGGTTGAGATTCAGTCTGGAATGGGGATGCTTTTTGATGTAGATAACTGGATATTGAGGATGTAGATGTGGAGTCTGGGGAGCAATTCAATTCATGAAATCTTGCTGTCTATTTTAGGGGGAGTTGACTACCTCTCTAGGCTCCCTTGAGCACACTAAGGGCCTGATTTGGCTGTCCACACAGATGTGTCTAGTGCTGCTTGGAGTTGCCTCAAAGCATCGCGCTTGGTCTCCAGCAGTTACTACAGAAAGGAACTTGTCTTCCATGTTCTTCTCACATCTGCCAAGTCAGTACCATAAGGAATAAGCCATACTTGGCAGGATGCTCGGTATCCTTAGTTAATACTTAGGACTAACACACAGGATGCTAGTTAGTACTTAGCAAGCACACTAAGAATCCTTAATTTATGCCTCAGTACACTGAGGCTTCTAAAATGCAGTAAATATCAGTGTGAGAAGAGCTGACCCTTATATACCTCTTGACTATAATGAGAGACTAGATTCCTTGCACACCTATAGATACTTCATATGGAAACCCACCTGTGGAAGTCTTATGCTTGAACTGAAACATACCCTATGGGCTGCTCTTCTTTGAAAACCTCTATCCTGAGCGTGCTTCCAGATTACATATAATGTGCTGGCTTCATTCTCAATGGAGGGGTTCTGCTTTCTGTTAATGATAGCAGCAATACTGTAACTTGGCAGAGTTGTTCTCCTTTGGGATTTGGAAGATCCTGTTTCAGTCTCCCTCCATTCCTAGGAATGTCCTGTCCCACTTCCATTCCCTCTGTGGCTCTCTCCCACCTATAAAAGTGAAGCAGAGGGCTTGCTGCACAGACTGCACACTTGCATGAGCAGGAATTGTCTCCATACCTTCTTGTGATGATCTCCCATTTAGTGTGGGAGGGAAAAACCCAAAACAAAAAAAGACTCCTTGAATCAGGACAAAGTACCTACTAGTTAGAGACAGATCTGTAGAAAATACTGCTCGAAGTTCGCTTGCACATTTGCAGTGGGTATGATGCGATGACAGCAAAGACAGAGGAGATAAAGAGCAGAGGAGCTGTGAAGGTGTAAGATTCAGGGGGACAACTCTGGGGTGGGTTGCTTTGCTGCCTGCTCCACTCTCATACTCTGACATCTCTTGGGATTCCCACCCTTAAAGTGGCACTAGAGCAAGGGCACTTTCCATGGCATCCTTACTCAAGCTCTGTTGCAGCACTCAGAGCTGGAAGCCAGGAGGACAGTTTCAGCAGCTCCTCATTGTTATGGATACGTTTTCATCCAATGACTTTGAATAAATATTCTTATTTCATGAATATTTTGGCAGTTTTTAATGTGTGCCAGGCCCTGTTTCTGAAGATCTGCTTCACTATTGTGCCAGGTCATCTCCTCACAGCTGGAGTTAAAGTCCATATCTGAGTTTCTCAGGTCAGAAGGCAAATAGAAATGGTAGTAATGTTAAATAGATTAATACCTCAGCTTCCTCTGGCTCAGAGGAAGCAAGGGGCTAGCAACTACAGTAGAGCAAATGAAAACTGTCTCAATTTGATAGCTTTCCCCTTCCCATTGGGAGCTGCAGTGCTGCACTGCCAACAGCAGATATTGTTTGGTGAGCATATAAACAGAGGGGCATCCTCCAGAGATCTGAAATACACTGCATCACCAGCACAACCCAGGGTTGTCTAGGGAAAAGCAAGAGATTCTCTGCTAGTTGGTTTAGTGTCAGTATAGCCAGTAAAATAACAGGATTTGCATGGAATTTTTTTGCAATGTATTTACACATTTTATAGTAAAACAAGCATTATTTGACATGGCTGGTGGAGTTTTTAAGTTCAGGCATTGGAAGAACCAATTTCTGCTGTTTATCTATAATGCCTCATATGGGATTTGGGTGAAGGGATTTCCCAGGCTCTGTCTGTTTAAGGGTTTTGAAAAACATGTCTTGACATTAACCCTGACATAAATGCTCCCTGTTAGGTTTTTCTGTTGTTTGGGGTATGCTCTGTCACAGTACTGAATTCCTCCCCTGGAGAAGTACATAGGTTAATATTTATACTCGGAGCTAATGGAAAAAAATAAGGGAAGGCATATATTTCTTTTTCATTTTTTGCTTTTGTGTGTCTGTAGAAAGTGAGGAAAAGGGTTTAATTTGAAGTTTTATCTAATGATAAATCAATTTAATAGAATTTTTTTTGGGGGGGGGGAAGTAATAAAAATGATATCAAAATTATTCATTTGAAACGTTTCAGTCCGGTTCATGTGTGGCTGGATAGTGATTGTCTCTTCTCTTCTTCCTAGCACAGTGACTGTCAGTAGTGCAGGTTAATGGGGTAATATCCCATGAGTGGCAGTACCAGGGATAAGTAAAAGCATTCCTAGCAAAGACAACCTCCAAACGAATCTATCCCATACCCCACACAACAGACTCCTCTCAGCTCCCTTCCCCCTTCAAACATGAACCATGCGCTCATCCTTAGTGCAAGTAATAGTAAGGCTTTGCAGTTTGCCCTGAAGGTCAACAGACCTCGGCTAGCTCAGGGAAAGAGATCAGACAACGTTAAAAGGAAAAAGTTGGCTTTACTTGCAACAGTGCTTCACTACTTAACAAACACAGCCCTGATCTTGCAGGGAGACCCTCGCAGGCAGACTGCAGAATTCAAGACCTAAATTAATATTTCAAATGAGCCAGACCCTTTCATTTTAATCAGAACCTCATTTTAATTAAGTTATTTTGCCAAGAATAAACAGTTCCTGAGTAATATTGTAACTTTTCCCCTCTCCACACGTACTTCAAAACTGTCAAGGTACACAGGGAAAATACTCATTAGACTTCTCAGTAAGTTACCATACAGCTTTTACACCATGACCTTATTCCAGTTTCTTCCCTCTCTTTGCTTTGACAATTTTAAACCCCAGCGACAGTTTATTCCAGGTTTTCATTTCTGACAATTCTGACAGCTTTGAACTCTGAGGAGGAAACCAAATCAGAGAAGGAAAGATAAAGGAAAAGAGAAAGAAAAATATTAAGAGAATAAAATAGAAGAGAGAGAAAACCTTTTGCTTAGAATAGGTCAGAAACCTCTTGGCACTGTCCACATTCTTCTCCAGCACCTTGGCTTCTTACTTCATGTCTGAAAGGGAACAGAAACAGCAGATAATCAACCAGCCCCGGTGCACTTTCACAATTTCTGTATAAAATTTCACTTAATGCAATTGTGGCGCCAGGGCTGGGCGTATGATGGTACCATTCAGAATATGTTTATATAACATGACTGCATGCCACTGCGATCCTTTAAATTCTTTTCTAAGAGCTTTAGTCACTCCAGGTTCACTCATCCAAAACCCTTTATAATCTCAAATATCTCTGTTACTTTCTCCTTTGAGCAGCAGGGCTGGAGACAGGGGGGAAGGGGAAGGGCGGAAAGAAGAGGGGAAATATGTAACTGATGTGGACACTGGGAAGGGTTAGTTCTTTTTTCCCATTATTTGGGCATATTATTCTTTAATATAAATTCACTGGGATGCTAGAAATTTTTGGGAATAAAAGAGTATACAGGGAGGATTTGAGAAATCCTGAAAAGTATTTGCTGTGTTTGTACCGTTAGTGCTGGATGCAGTGTAGGTATGAGCACATAGATGTGCCCTGGCTCCAAAGGGTTTGGGATCTTTACATGCAGCCATGGGGCAACCAAAGAGGGCAAAGAAGACGCAGTGGGATAGTGGCTCCTCATGGCTCCATGCAGCCTGTGTCAAATGGTATCTGCTTGTCACTTTCCACTCACTGCTATGACTTCTCTTCCAGCCTCTCCCTTTTTTCTTCTGTAGCTGTCCATGCACACCTTTGTGCATGTGGACGTGCTTAGGGGAAACACCCTGGAATCCTACTGCCACATATTTTTCTTTCAAATCCTTCCTGTTAATGTCCTATTTCATGATGTAATGAGAATACAAGCACCCCTCATAGTGGGGACTGCTGGTCTCAGTATGCCAGACAGAGTGACACCGCATCGTCGCTTTTTTATTTTCCCTTTCTTTCTCCATTCTTACTCTGTTCTTTGTCCATCTAGCGTCCCACAACGTATTTCTTGGTGATACCAGAGGGGCTATAATGGTGTATTACAGCTTGATGGTAAATAAAGTCATGTCAAGTAGACTTTTCTTAGGGAAAATTGTTCCTTATAAAGCATTTTTCTTAATATGCATGCTCTTCCAAGCCTATTAATACGATGCTTAAATGCATATTCCAGCTTTTGACTCAGCTTGCATAATTTCTTCACAGTTTGCTTTAAAACAATATTATTGCCAGACATGAAAATAAGTGTGTCTGTTTCCAGCAAGAACAATGACAGTCTTTCATTTGGATGGTACATTGCTCAGTCATTTTAACCTAGGCTTGGGGATTAAGGCTTGCAGTTTCTCGACATGTGTCAAAAAGTACATTAGGCAAGTGAAAGATATTACACTGTGGGGTATGTTACTTATTTGTATAAACAGTTCTTATAGCGACAGAAGTGCTGTATAAATAGGAGTTTTGCAGGGTATGCTGCTGTCATACATTATAAGAAAATTAATTTCTGAATGAGAAAATGGGGGGGGGTGTAGGAATGTGCTGTTGTGCAATCATGGCAAAGAAAAATAGCAAAGAATTGTTCTTTCAGAGTGGTACTGGTCATTTCTGTGGAGTTACTGATCAAGGGCAAAGGGAAAGGAGACCAATCCCATTACTCGCGTTGCAAGCCTTTCCCTTTGTTAATTCAGTCTGTTGGGACTCAGTTTATCCATCAAAACAACCTGGCTTCTCTTGAAGACGGCAAAATGCAAGTATCAAGAGTAAGATCATTGCATTGCCAAAGGGAAGGGAAACATGAGTGCTGGTGATTGTTGAGTCAAGGTTTTACTCTTTATGCAATGCAGAGCTTAATCTTATAACCCATAGTATACAGCTGCTAGCTGTGCTTGTGAGCACAAAGAGCTTTACACAACACATTTCACCAGCATTTTCAGGGCAAATAACTGCAGAGACTACATGTGTCAGGAAGGCATCAACATTTGAAGGTCACTTCTCTTTCTGTTAGCAGGCAAAAAGCTCCAGGCATTAACTTTTACTCAGTCTATCCTAAGGGAGGTATTAACTGCATCACAGTGCCTTTCCCCACATCCTTCCCAGCTCTACAGTCACAGGGCACCATGTGCTGATCGAGCACACACTTCACCTTAAAGCAGTTTTTTGTGTGGATTTCTGGCACAATAGCTCTTTCATTTCTGCTGGTCTAGTAGACACTTATTTCACACTGGGGCATGGATACCTCCCATGGAGGCAACACACAGTGGTATTTCCGTTAGGAGGACAGTTGCTACCCACTGCCTACAGAAAATGTAGCATATTCAGCCCTCCTTAAGATCTGCAGTATCTCCAGATTAAAAGCATAGTATGGAGCTATGTAACTGCTATCAGATGTTACAGGAGACTTATGGCTTTGTGTTTGTCACTAGGGTTGATCAGGACTTTGTGAAGAAAATCAAACTTTTAGTTAAAAAGAATAAATTCCCAAATGTTTTCAACTAAGAATTTGATATTTCCCTCCCCTCAAGCTGTCAATGTGCAGTCTGAAATGTTGAAAAGAGGGGGGGAAAGTATCCCCTGCTCTTCTAGCTTAATATGACATTTCTGTTTTAAATTTCTGCAAGAAAAATTTAGAAAAATAGAGAAAATATGAAAAAAATTATTTGAAAAGCATGATATTAACCAGAATTTGTTGCATATTTGCTGTTTGTTTGTTGTTTTGGAGTGGAGCAGGTTTTCTGGAATCTTAAAAACCATTGCAGGATATGGAACTATCATTTACACAACTCAATTTACCATGAGTCGTGGCATATTGGAATTGACTGGGAATCCTCCTTTGAATATCTGATTACCTGGATATGCTGTGAACACACTGAAAAATAATACGAACTTTAAATGCATGCCTTAATTCTTATCATAGTAGTGCAGGAAAAGAAAAATTATTTCCATGCTGTTTTCTTCATGGGCTTTTTACCAGCAAGTAAACACATCCAGTGATCATTCTGTGGATGTGTATGTTTTAACAGGCATTTTAATAAAGTAATGTAGAATATGCTTGCTGCCATTCATTAAGAGTTTGATATCAAAATGTCTTACAACCTGTCTAAATTCATAATAACTGCATACTTGTGAATATTTTAGCTTTGCCTACAACCACCTTGGAGGTTTATCACATTATGCATAGAAAAATATTGTGGGAAAGCACAATAAATATAATCTCAGCAGCTATTCCCTTCAAAGACTTTCAGTTTTATGCATCTTGAATTCTAAATAGGTTTATTGCCAATTATACATGATGATGAAGCAGTAATGCAGAGTATATGCCGTATTTAAGCAACTCACACCAGCAGATGCTCTTGTAAATATATTTTGCTTCAAACCAAGTAATCAGTATTGTGAAATCCCCTAAAAGCTTGCTGCTGCACTTTCTCAACTCAAAACTTGTAAGTATTCTTGCTCTTTGATGGGCAGCTTCTTATAAACTCTGTCCAAAAGCAACTGCAATACAAAGATGCTTGTTTACACCCAGTTTTGCCATATTGTAGTAATGATGGAGGTACATATGAAGCTCAGGACCAACTGTGACAACATCTTGCATCGGAACAAAATTTGCAATCGTAGTAATCACAGGCAATTAGGCTGGAGAGGACACTGGGAGGGTCATCCCGTGCAACCCATCCTTCCTTGTCCGGCTGACAAGTGCATAGGGCAACAGGTTACCTTTTTCAGCTATCTGTTTCACACAGCAGATGACTGATAACAGATTTCTTCCCTTCTCAACCTTAAGTAAGCCCCAAGTTTGCTATCTTTTCTTCAGTGGTATGCTATTTTTGTTGATCCTCCTCTAGATGTTCTCCTGTCTCACCTCTTTTTTTAACCATTTTCCTTAATATGAAGAACTGAATTTGAAATGAAGCCAAACAGAATCAAAAGGCTGTTTCATAGGTTTCATTTAAATACACAGTGCAAATAGAGGCAGAAAAATAAGTAAGTGTATAATACCTAAATTTATACATCTGGAAGGGGCACAGTGGCAAATTAAGGTCTTGGTCCTGCAGATGTAAATACTTTCAATTAAGTTCACCAACTGAGATGGCCTATGGGTTCTTTGGCTTGGTTAGCTCCAGGCATACACCTAAGTACTGCTGCAGGTTTGAAAAGTGAAAGACTTTTCCAGCCTTATACCAAAGTAAAGCTGTGAAAAGAATCCAGCACTGCCTAGTCTTAATTCAGTGCCTTAACTACTAAATCACAGTTTATTGTTTTCTCCTGTGAAAGGAATGTTTTCAGACCTTTCAGAATCAGAAAATATACACCTGTCCATTACAGAAGGTTCAGCTTGTTTTATCATAGCAATTTCATGGTTTGATTTCACTGTTGTTCTCAATGCTAGCAAAACAGAAACTGGCTCCCAGGTCTGCAATAATTTCAAATGCCTTTTTCCATTAGTATGTCTTCCTTTGTGACTTGGCCGAGGGGTCTCAAGGTCTGTATTTATAAACACCTCAAAAGGTTAAATGATTTTGAGGATTTTGGGAAAATTTTTACTTGACGCCTCACTACCTGTGGCTGTGCATCCAAGTCACACAATGCAAGCCCTACACTGCTGCTTGAGTCCCTTTAATTCATCCAGATTTCTTTTCACACTTTCACAAGACTTGGAAAACATTAGTCTAGATCTGTGGAAGCACAGGGCTTCCTATGCCACCGAGTGAATCTTAGAGAAATTTTGATTCTGAAAAACGTACATGGCCTTATCTAAATATCTGTTTTTCTAATTACAGAGAGGAATAGGGCAAATGTGCCAGAATCCAAAGTAACAACTGTCAGTTTTTCACATTAGAAATGTGAACAAAATTTTATGTGAAAATTTCAGCCCAAAGGTATAATTTGTTATTCACCCATCATTCAGCACTTTTGCCCTTACATTCCACTTTATGAACTTTATTTGACACTGTGCATATTAACACATCTGATGTTCATGTTCTTAATATCAAATAAACAATAATGAAAATTCAGTGCACATTTGAGAGCCTGTTTCCCATTCAGGAAAATCCTGGAAATGCCTTTAAGCCTATCCATATTAAAGGACAGTATATAAGCAAATAACTTTAATCTTGTACTAAGTATGTGCTCAAATAAATGAAGACGCCTTTCCAGCCTATATTTTTCACATTGCCTATAAGCGCATCCGAACTTCTCTAAGCTTCACTTATTGGCATAGGAAGGATCTTATTGTTACAAACCTGAAGTAGGAGGTCTAATAAAATTTCCTAATCTGATGAACCACATAAAAAGAACCAGAACAAATAATTTTATATCTCTACTGGGGGGAAAAACAGATGATGTGGCTTGAGGTTTGTTCCCCTATCTTTTATTAGGCTGTAACTTACACAAATTATATCAAGCTCTGCAATAAAATGAAGCTGGATTTATTTGTAGGCACAGATCTTCTTACAAAGATGTAATTTTTTAAATCCTGTAGGAAATAGAAGCTGTACATAAAATTGCACCAGATTTAGAAGAAAAGCAAATAGAATACAGATGATGCTATTACAATGTTTTAAGGTACATATTTATCACATGTTGTCATTTCCCTTACTGAAAGCACATTTTTCAGGTATTTCAATAGAAACAACATTTTTCATATAATCTAATAGCAACAAACTGCATAAGTGAAAGCACTATCTGAATATCCTCATAATGGGACAAATCAGTATGTAGAAAATAAAACATTCTAAAGAAGAAGGAAAAATAAGATTTTGGAAATAATCCAGGCTTAATGTTTCAGGCAGCAGACATTCTCTCACTGATGAATGGGTAGGAGGAAGTTTACCTAGCAGTAATCACTCGGCTCTGATTCATCTTGCTAAAGTTTAGGTGTCTAGGTATCTAAAAATTAGGTGCCTAGTCATGGCTAATTATCTATGTTCCTTCTGTAGTCAATAAAGAGAGATAAGCACCTCTGGAAGGTGATGAAGTCTGCCTATCTCAGGACATTTATCTCAGGATAAAACAAGTCTCTTTCTCTCCTGGTGCTTATTTCTGTCTGTTCATTGCAGAGGGAGCCTAGGGTGGTTAGTTAGATTAGATACCTGACTTGTAGGTAACTAAATTTAGGTGAGATGATTCTCTGCATAAGTAATTACTCTAAATAATATCTTGTTGATATTAGGGATAATTCCAACTGATATAAAGACATGATGTTTATCTGTACGTCCTATGTGAATTAACCAACAAAGTTATCCAAATGATAACAATGCTTTCCAGAAACAGAAATTCATGCTTGAATTTGTACTTCCCAGGTCATCCCTTCTACTGGCTGTGAACAGTAACATGTACCTCCCATCTTAATCTATTGTATACCAGTAAAATGAGCAATTCCCACAACCCAGAACTAGATGCATTTCCATTAGAAGGGAAATAACTGACTTATACCCCTACAAAACCAGCGGCACTTAAGCTCTCTGCCCATTGTTCAGAATGGAATTAATAGTCTTCTGGATTGTTGCGAACTCCAATATTCTGCTAAACTTCTCAGTAGCCTCTGATGAAAAATGCAACAGTACTCAAAGTGCAACACAGACCTGGTGGTGTTCTAGGCCAGGTTGGACAGAGCCTTGGGTGACATGGTCTAGTGTGAGGTGGCCCTGCCCATGGCAGGGGTGTTGGAACTTGATGATCTTGAGATCCTTTCCAACCCAAACCATTCTATGATTCTATGGTTCAGTTCTGCACACGGGTCACATTCTGGTCATCTTCCTGTATGCTGTGTGCTGTACGGTAAAGAAGAGGAGGCCACGCAAAGAGAAGCTCTCTCTCCAGCTCCCCAGCTCTTTAACAGAAAATATCCTACGGTCTGAAGCACTACCAACAATCCCTATGACACACTCCAAGGCACCCAACCTACACCCTTGGTGTCACAATGGTCAGCCTAGTGCAGAAACAACTGATTCTGACTATAGGATGTATAACCAAGCTGCAAAGGTGGGCCTGAAATGATTGATTTTAGGAACATAAGCAGATTTTTTGATACAAAGCTTGCTTCTTGTCATTAAACCCCATGAAGGCTTCAACAAAGTATTCCACCAATTTCGCAAAACTGGTACTCAGTCTGGGATGCAGTTGTTTAACACATGTCACAACTCAAAGTGTGAAGAAAAGAAAGGTTCAAAGATTTAATATCCTCTATGACATTTCCAAAAAAGGACTGGATAAGGAGTTTCTTTGGCCTCCTTGGCCATTCTATCACACAGAACCCAAACCTTAGGCATTGCTATTGATGGTCTTCAACTGCCAGGTTAATGGGAAGTCAAGAGCAGAGCAAACTTTTTAAGCTCACTTCTGGTCTCCACAGTTCAGACCCTAAATCCTGGTGCCAAGGAAACACCTCTGTTTAATGGGATGATTTAATCTTGAGTTATGTCCTGAGTCTGGTTATCCTATAGCCCATCAAATTCCAAGCTGATATTGTCTATGGATGTAAGACAAGTTTTGAAACAAGAGATGATGAAATTAACTGAGGAAAAAGGGAAGAAATACATCCCCTATCTTTCTGATGAACAGATCCTTTGGCTGGATGAAGTTTTATTGTGCCACAGAACTTGGGGCTTTTGTTTTTTATCCCCCAAGTCATACAAGTTAGTCTAACAGAAACTATATTCTCTCTCTGCAGAGCTTATCTTACTGTATGAAACTGTAGACATGCCTGTCTGAAAATAATTTGTTCTAGCAATGGATTATGAGGAATGAATTGGTAAATTCTCAGCCAGCTAATTCCTGAGTAGTGTTTTGGTATTGATTCTGTAACAGACATTACTTTGGTTTCTGCAGAATGACAAAGAAGTAGCTCATGGCTAGTTCTAATGGTGGATATGACTCTTTAAAAGGATAGTTAAATATTCTGTGGAAGAGATTTTGGGTGTGTGAGCATGTCTTTCACTCAGAAGGAGATTAAGTTATACAGAGTTAAACAATCTATTACTGCAAATACTTTGGGGCAGGGATAGTCTTTCTGCTCCAAGTTTAATGGCTTTGAGCAATAATCTTGTGACTCTTAGCAACTGCTGAAACACAAAAGGTAAATAATGGTGTTTATAGCAGGCTCATAGGCCTTTGTTCTACTTAGTAATTGTTTATTTAGGTGAATCCCATGTACTTCAGTGTTACTGCAGGCCACATTGTCACTTAGGTACATATTGCAGAACTGGCCCAGAAAAACCAGACAGTGCTACTTGTCATTGCTTTCTGTGGACCAAAAGAAAAGAAAAAAATCAACCTACAGGGCTATTATTCTGGCCTTTCTTTGATCACTGACTTCACTTAATTTAAAATTAAAGAAAGATCAGAAAGAATAAATGCATATTAAATTAATAGCACCTATTCAAAAGACTTGCATATTGCAGATAACAAAATAATGTTCATAGAAATGATAGAGATACAGAATAGGATGGAATTTCCCCTACTTGTTATCATTTTCAGATGTCCGTATTCATGCTCATTTAATCATTACCATAATCTGTATAGAAAAATGGCCATGACAATCTGTATCTCAATATTCGCACATACACATGTATATTAGTTAGAAAGGAAACACCAGACCAGGTTCTTTTCTCCCTTATCTAGGCATTATGTATACAGGATCGTTTGTCCAGGATGTGGACGACCAAATGCCACCTTTCTTTGTGCACAGGGTCTTCGACTTCCATCATCTTTTGTCCACAGGCATCGTCTAATCACCAGCTAGCAGGTTATAACAGAACTGGAACAAAGCAATGTGCTTTCTTCCTGTGGAGGCCAGGGTCGAGGGTTCATGCCATGGGAACCCTGTAATTGTATGAGTCTGTGGCCTGACTGTCATGATGTTCAAATAAAAGGAAATAGTATGAGTTTTGGTACCCCAATCAGTCTTATTTATCGCTCTTCAATTTATGGGGTAAGCTGTGGGATGAGCAAATGCTGGGGTGCCAGAACCAGAATCCTGTTTTTGAGAGCTGTAACTGCGGGGTGCTAGGAATGTCATCAGTTTTCTTTGTCATGATTCTTGAGTTGACCTGTGTAATTAGTACACAATCATACTGGTATCATTGATATGTTCTCCTCCCATGCATTGTTTTTATATCGTAGAATCGCAGACTGGTTTGGGTTGGCAGGTACCTTAAATATCTAGTTCCAACCCCCTTCCATGAGCAAGGACACCTTCTATTAGATCAGGTTGCTTCAAGCCCTGTCCAACCTGGCCTTGTACATTGCCAGGGATGGGGCAGCCACAGCTTCTCTCATCACCCTCACAAGGCAGAACTTCCTCATAAATATGTAATGTAAATCTCCCCTCTGTCAGTTTAAAGCCATTCCCCCTTGTCCTGTCGCTACATGCCCTTGTAAAAATTCTATCTCCAGACTTCTTACAGGCTTCCTTTAGGTACTGGAAGGCTGCTACTTCTTTAAATGCAGGAGTTGCAGAAACTTCCTGCAATGCTTCCCACATGCCTTTTACTTCCCAAGTAGTTATTTTTAAATCTGTAAGAAAAATCTAAAATATAACTTTAATGAAGAACCAGCAATTCTCCTACACATTGGCAGCATTTTCTGGATTTTGAACTATTTCTATCAGACTACCAGAACTGTTATTCTGGCTTCCTTTCTCACTGCCTTTGTTTTATATGGTATTTATAATTACTCATTTACACTAAGAGCAACTGCAAAGACCAACAACCAGAGTTCTTTACAAAGAGCATGTGTTCCTCCTGTCCCAGGAAGCAAAGACAAAAGACACAAGAAGAAAAACAAGTTCTACCTGTGTCTGCTTTATTGTGCTGTTCTCTATTGGATATTTTACCTGTTTCGTGACAAAATGTAGCACCTTGATCCCTTGGTAAATAGTCACCTCTCTTACATCTCTCCAAGTTTCTCATTTATCTGGATATGAGCTCCAGTATCAGCTTTCATTAGATCTTCTGAGATTAAGCTCACACAGTGGAGGAAAGTTATGGCATTTGCTGCATCACAGAAACAATCCTTCCATCACATTTCTTTAGAGCATGAAGTCCCAGACTATGTCACACACTTGGTGGTTTTACAGCCCACAGTCTCTTCTGTTGTGATCCTTCTTTTCCCAGATTGAGCCAGTGGATACTCACAGGCAGGGCTTCTGTGGAGCATGCTGGGTCTCAGGGTGATAAGAAAGCTGTTCACAGGACTGGAAACTGGTGGGGCAAAGGGTTGAACTTAAGTGGTGTGAGTAACTCAGCGCGCAAACTGGTGTGTCTGAGTACCCTTTAGATCAAATTCACACTTTGGATTCAAAGTGACTTGAGCTTCTTTGGTATTCCCAGCCCCAAAGCGTGCATCAAAAAATTACTTTTACCCCCCTGAGGTAGCGATATTTTGAGGTGTCATGTTAAAGATGTCAATGGAGGCTTTACTATTGAAGTAAACAAGACCAGGATCAAGGTTGTCATTTTGCCAGCAGTGATTTTGAAGGAGGGTGTTTCTTAAAGGTAGGTTGAGGTTCTGCACAGTTTCATGCTATATAAGCCTCCTTGATTAAGCTCTTTTCATTTTCAAATTACTTAATTACCATTCCTCTTGCTTTCAAATCAAAATGTGTAATAGCTTATCTCATTCATATGAGAAGGCTAGTAAAGGAGATAGCACCAGGAAATTAAAAAATAAAATAATGATAATGCCAGTCGGCCTCAAGAAGAGAATGAAAATTGACTCTTACTAGTGTTATGTATTAATTACACTTACCCTTATTTAATGTTCCCATTATATTATACAGAGCAGTGCTCAGTAGCCCCAGTGTAAATAAGTCTTGTCCACAGTGTCAGTTAAAGGTTCCTTTCTGCGCTCTGTCATCTTAAAGGAGCAAATTTCATTTATTCCTGATTTATGAAGTTATTTATGATATTCCTGTTCTTTGAATAGGATTCTATTCTTTCAAACAGCATAAATATTCATTTCTATGGGACAGATTTTCAGCAGACATAAGTTTCTGATCAATCTGGAATACGCACATAGGAAACTAAAGGGAGATTGATTCTAGTTTTAATGATTAAAAAACCCAGTGTTTTTTCAGAAGCGTATTGAGAAGGGCTTTGTTCCAAAGGCTGTTGAAAGTTTCTCAGTAGGTGCTGGGACACTGTGATATTTTCACATTAATTGTTTTGAACATTTTGAAGTGTAGTAAAACAGAGTTATTGTTTTGGCATAAGCATTGGGGCTGTTCAGCCTGGAGAAGAGAAGGCTGCGTGGAGACTTCAGAGCAGCCTTCCAGTATCTGGAAGGGCTATAGGGATGCTGGGGAGGGACTCTTCATTAGGGACTGTAGTGAGAGGACAAGGGGTGATGGTTTCAAACTTAAACGGGGGAAGTTTAGATTGGATATAAGGAAGAAGTTCTTTACTTGTGAGGGTGGTGAGGCACTGGAATGGGTTGACCAAGGAAGTTGTGAATGCTCCATTGCTGGTGGTGTTCAAGGCCAGGTTGGAAAGAGCCTTGGGTGTCATGGTTTAGTGTGAGGTGTCTCTGCCCATGGCAGGGGGGTTGGAACTGGATGATCTTAAGGTCCTCTCCAGCCCTAACTATTCTATGATTCTATGATTCCATTTTCTTCAGTGGAAAAAGCAGTCAGTTGTACCTAAATGATTAATAGTGCCACCTTCAGTCAGCCAAATTGTTCATTTGATTAAAAAAATGAATTTCGGTTAGTACTATAGTACTACATTTCAGTATTTTCTATGGATATGTCATTTCCAGAGAGCACTTTTTTTCCTATAAATTTTCTGCATATTTATTAAAGAGAGCACAAGTAAGAAAACTTACCATACTTGAAATAAATCTAGAGTGCATCATAGAATGACTGAAAGGTGCTGTGCAGTTCCTGATAGTTTTTTTAACATTTTGTTTTCTGGGTTTTGGTGGTTTTTTTAATTATTAAAAATATAATAAATATTATATTTATTTATTATTAATAATAATATAATAATGTTATTATTTTTTATTATTTGCTTTACCCCTCCCCCCTAAAAAAGCTTTCTAAAAATCATGTTTCACATATTGCAGGGAACTAGTCTACTATGCAGATATCCCAACTAACAAGAACTGTACCTATATTTACAGTACAGTACCTATACCTACAGTAAAGAAAGCATGCTATGAAGATAGGCTGAGAAAGTTGAGGCTGTTCAGCCTGGAGAAGAAAAGGCTGTGTGGAGAACTCATAGCAGCCTTCTGGTATCTGAACGGGGCCTATAGGGATGCTGGGGAGGGACTCTTCATTAGTGACTGTAGTGATAAGGGGTAATGGGTTAAAACTTGAACAGGGGAACTTTAGATTGGAGATATGGAAGAAGTTCTTTACTGTAAGGGTGGTGAGGCACTGGAATGGGTTGCCCAAGGAAGTTGTGAATGCTCCATCACTGGTGGTGTTCAAGGCCGGGTTGGATAGAGCCCTGGGTGACATGGTTTAGTGTGAGGTGTCCCTGCCCATGGCAAGGGGGTTGGAACTAGATGACCTTAAGGTCCTTTCCAGTCGTAACTATTTTATGATTCTATGATTCTGTGTAGAATAGCTGAGGTCTCCCATTATTCTCATAAACACTGGTGTGGTAGTGATCCACCACACTCTGTGAACACAGATCTTATCTACTTCAGTAAAATCAGATCAACCTTATTTAGTTTGCTAACTCTAGCAATTTTGTCACTTACTTGATAAAACCTCTTTATTTTTTATATATCTTCCCTAGTGAAAATACCCTGTAGACTTTCAAAAAAATTGATCAGCTCTTCTGTTACATCATTGTCCAGCTCTGATTTTTTGTTGTAGAATGGATTGTTCAAAGAATTAAACAGCTTAAGGCTATTTATACAATTCTAGCCATGTTGGTAGTCAGTGAGGTTGATTTTGGTTGCTGAATTCACATTTTTAGCAACTATTTCAAACTTTTTCCTCCAATGCCTAGAATATCTCTGTAACTATTTATTTCCACAATGATACTAGTTTTCCAGGGTGATTATGCAGATTCATGTCGAAAGAGCAGTAGGGATCAGAAGCTGGCCCATCGCTAGCATGAGCATCCCTTATCAATGTTAGTCTACTGAGCATCCTGCACTTTGTGTACATATTAGGAAGTTACAAGTCCACTGTAAATCTATATCCTGTTTGGGCCAGCCTTAAAAATCAATAGAGTTGGTGAAGTTCCTCTGTCTGTGACCTCCTAATACTGTAATTACAAAGTCAGAATAGATGTAATTGCTCTATAAAACTTCCACATACCATGGAAGTACATAATCACTGAGAATAAGATTGACAAGCTATACTTTGTGCATTACATGTGTTTTTTTCCTCGGGACAGTAAGGCTCCATTTAGGGTGTGTTGTGGCAGGAGGACTGGGTAATTTTTTCTTCCTGGAATGATGAAGTGCAAACAGTTCTCTCTTTCAGTACTGGAGGTTACAGGTGTGCCACCATGTTATCCACATCACTCTGCAGCATTCTTCACAGCTATCATCATGCCTGTAAAATAAACTAGGCTCTTGCTCATGCCTGAGTACATACACTGTTAAAAATTTACTGTCACCCCCTGATTTATGAACCTACTTTGTAAGGTTTTGAGCTTAGTAGCGGGTGACAAGTCTCTCTGAATACTTTCAGCTCTTTTCTCCCATACCGTGATAATGTGATGCATGTTGTTTCAAGAAGATCCTGGGCTCCTATGTCCGAGGACTAGTGATTAGGGCAGAGCCATGTCTAAGAAGTTTATTATGTGATGACTCTCAAATGGCTCAGAGATTCAGGATGAGGGCAGGTTTTGAATATTTATATTTAATACATTTAATGTTTAATATTTAATATTTAATACAGAGATTAGCTATATAAAAACTGGTTTGCCCCAGGTTTTCTTCAAACACTTCCTAATTTGTTTTATTATTTTTATGGACAGGTTTATTTCTCGCTAGTGCTGAATCACAAATGGATTTCTTTTGATATGTATGGGAGTTTTGTTGGAGACAAAATCTGGCTTAAAAAAGACATGCAGCAAATAGTTTGCAATGAATGCATAAAGCACTGGGAGAAGCTTCTGTTACTCTTTTTTGACAGACCAGATCAGTCATTGTCAAAGTCAACTTTCTGATAACTCACAGAAATCAGTCCTTCTCACTCAAGAGTTCTTTTTCATGATGCAGGTAAAGTCTTCCTATAAGGAGAACCTCACAAATACTTCAAATATAAAATAAACATATGCACTTGGTGGGATCCTGCATTAGGAAGATCCCCATTAGGAAGGGGGATCCCCAAGTGCCGTATGATGGATGTCCTTTTCTCCTGTATCACAGGACCAATGCACCACATGGCTGCTTAGAATATGTTCAGACAAGCCTCTAATGTGATGTGATGCGTTAGCTAAGTGTTTCCACCTTGTAGCTTTACACTCGGCTTCTTGCATAATTGAACAAGAAGAGAGGACAAGGCTTCTTTAGGAGAATGGGAGACTTGGTAGGTCCACCTTCCACTCCCTAAAGGGGATATGGAAAGATGAACACAAACTCTAACCAACTGTGTATTAAAAAAGGTCAAGAAGCAATGCAGATATTGCAAGAAAAGACATTTAAAACATAGAAGCAGCTAAACACTGGAACAGTTTACCTGGAGAAGCTGCTGGGTTTTACAAACCTTAATGGACAAGGCTCTGAGCAACCTGATCTACTACAGGAAATGCAATTAGAGATCTTCTAAGGTCATTTGCAGCTTGACTGTGATTTTATGCTGAGCAGTGTGGCATGTACAATAGCATCTATGTAGTACCACATGTTATTGCTAGAGCTCTTATCTGGGGAATGAAACCAATATCCAGTACTGCCAGAGACAAAAAGAAAAGTATAGCCAGATAAAAACTATAGACAGAAAAAACCGTGCAGTTATGTTGACATCTCTTACTACAGACCCAAACTCTACTTGATTTCTGCTAGATCCCCATTTGAGTCAGCTCTGTTGTAATATTTACAAATGTGACCTTTTAAGACAGATTTTGTAAGGACATGAGGACTCCGTGAACCTTTACTCTGGGCTTGTGAGATGCCCACAGTAACCTGCGAACTCTGGCAACTTCCAGCTCATTGGACAAATTCTGTAAGAGTTAAACTCCAAAAGGGAACTAATTTCGAGGCAATTTTCCCCTAAAGATAGATATCTGAATAGATAAAAGAGAACTAAATAATGCACTTTGTGGAGATCTGCAAATGAGAATCCACTTTTTATCTGCTTGTCTATCTATGTATCTATCTATTGCATACTTGTACGCTCCCTTCATTACGAATGAGCTTATGCATAGCACGCACCCAGAATACCAATTTATGCAGTTCACCTGATTTCCTTCTGTGGTTGCATTCCACCTGTAAGGATTAGGATCTTAAATACATATATAGGAAAGTGTGAGTCAATGAATATATTAAAACCATAGTTACAGAGAAGATAAAAAGGGCTCTCTTTCTGTCAAATACCTTCTAGCTCTTGTGTACTTATTTTCATATCTGAATCAGTTTCAGTAAAGTGTTCCAGCTTCAGATTTGTCGATATTGCACAATGAGTGAATCAAAATTAATTTTATTTCATTTTTTTTTTTTTCTGAGGCCTTGGCTCAGTTGTAATTCTATGCTAACTACTGTGGAACCATTATAAGCATTGTGTTTATTTATTGTATGATAATGTACAGTTATAAAGATATTAACAATATTATAACTTTAATAAAATAAGCAGTGCGATAAAGAAAATGGACTTGTAGCTGATTTGTCACTGTCTAGTGTTCATTAAATAAAACTTTATCCACACAACTCAGAACTTATCCTAACTTAAACCCTATGTCATCAAAACAATAATACCTTAGAGAAGGAAATCAAGAATGAGATACAAGCTGGACTCTGTGTCATTTAAATTTAAAATAATCCACAAATATTTCTTAGGATTAAGGGAGTTACACTGGAATGATCTCAGATGAGATTCTGACCTCAAAATTCCTCCAGTAAGCCTTGTGAGGGTGTGAGTAGAGATCTTATTTTGCAAAAAATATAAGTTGCTACTGATTTTTGAAGCTTATAGCAGAGTCTCAGCCATTTGCATCTTAAAAATCTGGACTAAATTGCCTTGGGAAAAATATCCTCAAATTTCAGGACAACTCACTTGTAAACTTGTAACTGTTGAAATTCCATGTGGATTGGAATGATAATAATGACAATATTAATCCTTGTGGGTGTTAACATCTTCAGGTTAAACCCTCATCCTGGTCTGGCCTTTACTGCTCTTTTGACTTATTTGTACTATTGAGGAGTCTCAGAAAGTCTAGTACAGCTGCGTAGATGGAGTTGAGGAGAACGGGAGATAAAGCAAGATTTCCTCCACATGGGTGTGATGGAAAGCAGATGTGGTATCTAAAAAGGGTCTTTTTTTTTGCAAGGAGTAAGGCTGGTGGGATGGAAAGAGACAGGCAAGAGGGGAAATTCAGAGCTTCAGTAAGAGTATGAAGAGCTTTGCAACTGCCTAAGCCTGATTTCACCAGGAAGAGGGGAGCAGCCACAGGGAGGGAGGGTGGGGAGCCTAACCTTAGTGGAGTAACATATTTCCCGTGTTTTTGCTGGCATTTGGCCCTTGGCAACTTTCCTGCCTGGTTGTCTGAGTCACAGCAGTTCAGCCTCTGTCCGGAACAACTCCAGCCAGGTCTGTTCTGATTGACCAAATGTCAATGATTTCCTTTATATTTTTTTGGTGTGCTTGTTTTGGTAACTTCTATTTGTGGAGGAAGTCTGGATCTGATAGATTTCCTGTTTCATTTCCTACCTGTGTTTTATGGGTGAACATCTTTCCTTGTTCTCAAGCAGCAAGACTCCAAGCAGTTTCCCTTATGAGATGATTTTTGCCATCCTTTTGAATTCCCAGCAGAGACACTAGGAAATACTTTTCTGTAGGTATGAAACAGTTTTGTCTGAAAGCACAGACCCTGTGCAAAAGAAAGAAAAAGAAAGGAAAAAGAAAGGAAAAAGAAAAGAAAGCAGAGAAGAAAAAAATACTTGAAAAGTTAATGAAATATAGTATGTTGGATACTAGCTTAGATTGGTTCTTGAATTAGTGGAATATATTTTGATAACAGTCATCTTACCCTTAGTCACGTGCATTGAACTTCTTCTCTGCAGTAAGTACTGGATAGAAAAAACAGCTACAAAATAGACAAGAACGGTATTATTTTTTAGAGAAATAAAGAAGCAGCAGTATTCGGAAAAAGACTGTTTTAAGTTTGGGTTCAATATTATATCTGGGTTATGGTTTGGTTTCAGATGAAATTTTCATAGAATCCCAGGCTGGTTTGTGTTGGAAGGGACCTTAAAGCTCATCCAGTTCCAACACCCTGCCATGGGAAGGGACATCTTCCACTAGAGCCGGTTGCTCCAAGTCCCTGTGTCCAACCTGGCCTTGAGCACTGCCAGGGATGGGGGAGCAACAGCTTCTCTCTGCAACCTGTGCAGTGTCTCACCATACTCACAAGGAAGAGCTTCTTCCTAATATCTAATCTAAATCTCCCTTTTTTCAGCCTAAAGCTACTCCACCCCGTCTTGTCACTACATGCTGTTGTAGAAAGTCCCTCTCCATCTTTCTTGTCAGTCTCTTTAGGCACTGGAAGCTGCTTTGAGGTCTCTCAGGAAACTTTTCTTCTCCAGAATGAACAACCCCAACTCTCTCAGCCTGTCTCCAAAGCAGAGATGCTCCAGCCCTCGGAGCATCTTTTTGGGCTCCTCTGGTCTTGCTTCAAGAGGTCCATACATCTCTTGTGCTGAGGACCCCAGAGCTGAATGCAGTACTTCATCTGGGGACTTGTGAGAGTGGAGTAGAGGAGAAGAATCACTTGAATTTCTGATTCCATGTCATTTGATGCAGCTCAGCATATGGCTGCCCTTCTGAGCTACATACACACACTGCTGGGTCATGTTGAGCTTCTTGTCAACCAGCACCCCAAGTCCTCTTCAAGAGTGCTCTCAATTCACTTTCTGCCCAACCTGTAATTATGCTTGGGATTGCCCTGACCCAGTTGCAGGACCTTGCACTTGGCCTTGTTGAACTTCATGAGGTTTGCACTGGTCCTCTTCTCCAGCCTGTCAAGGTCTCTCTGGATGACATCCCTTCCCTCACACAACTTGCTAAGTGTGTATTCAATCCCACCGTCATGTCACTGGCAAAGATGTTGAGCAGCACAGGTCCCAGTACTGACCCCTGAGGAACAGCATTTGTCACTTTATTTTAATGAATTTTCCCCACTGGTTCTTAGTTATTATCTTTAAATGGGCTGAGATCATCTAAAGCTTCTTGGCTGGTTTGTGGGTTTTCTTCTGTTGGTTGGGGTTTTTCTGAACTGTCTTTTGAAACCACAAAATAGCCTGAACTTCAATGATAAAAAAATTTGCAATTTATTTTTTAGTTTTATCCAACTGGAGAGCAGAAAGTTCGTTGTTTTGTACTCATAAGATGGGGGGAAGGCAGGCAGATCATTTGAAGAGGATGGATCTAATTCCATCCTTACCCCAATATAAATCCATTGTACTTATCCCTGTTTCGCATTGCTACGCATGAGATGAAATGAGATTCTTAATGCTCTGAGGAATATTTCTTATAATGAATCATAGGATGAAAACTTTCTCCTGTGTATTCAACAAGTGACTTTGTGGAGTTCACCCTGCACCCACTTAACTGAATCACTGTTTCCTTGGGTTAGTTTTTAACATATAGTTACATCTAAGTTTTAGTTTAATGTAGGCTTTAGAATGCTAAATTTATATTAATGGAAATATTCTCTTATATGACACCTCAGAATAGATTTTTAGCAACAGTTGTTATACATGAATGAAAACTGATGAGTTTTTCCCATGCAAATATATATTGTGGTACTCTTCAATTCTTTCTCTCAGTGTACTTTTTCTTACAGAAAAATACACATTTCAGGTACACTGATAAATTAAGTCATTATTAATAACTCAGAAAATTTTACTTCAAATCAACTAAGATATTTTTGAGCTATTGATATCAGAAAGAGACAATTTTTCCATCCATTTATTCCTGTCAGATCTATTCAGAGGAGCTATTTCATACTTCATAGCCAGAATAGCCATTGATTTCTTTCTGGTGTTCATGTGAAGTTCCTTTCATCACCAATGGGAGTTATATATTCACATTAAGTTGAGAATAGGCCCTGATTCGTAGCCATTTTTCTTCAACTATAACTGCAATATCAGAAATATACCAGATGTTTTTTATTTTCTTTGAAAAAATATATTTCATTGGAAATTCTGCATAGACTTTAATTACTATTCTTTAGAGCTTCTGGAAAAACTCTCCAGGGACCTTATTCATTATATTTTTCATAACAAGATAAAACCTTATTTTGGGCTAACTAGGCTCCCTCTTAGCTGCTAAGTTTTCCATTTCATCAGCTCTTTTCTTGGACACCAAAAATTTTGCCTGTGCAACACTACATCCTGTATCCATACCTGACCATTCAAGTCTTTACCCCAAATCTATGGAAAAGCTCCCACTTAACCCTGCTGACCTATGGATCAGCCCTGCAATAGACTTCACATCAAAATTCAAAGAATTTGGTGGTAGCGTGGATGTTCCGACTTTTCTGAGAATGAAGCAAACGGAAACCCCGCATCTAGATATTTATTTATTTTTGTCTCGTTGATTTTCTTACTTGTCAAGTCAGTTTTTCCATTGCTACAGTTTCCCCACACTTTATTCAATTCAGTCAAATTCAGCAATGCATTTGAAATTCTTTGTTTCATGTATTCCCACTACCAACCATATTGGGAATGTTGGCCTGCAACTAGCAAAATACTGAAGTATGAGCATACTTTCTTACAGTCTTTGACCTAGACCAGTAAGATCACCATTAATTCTGGGGGATAATATATTTACTTATGATTTGTAGCATTTTACTGGTTTTATTCCACTATTTTCTGTTCAAATTCCATTTTATTTTGATTTCTTTTTGTTTAAGTCTCTTCAACATACCAGTGTGATATTTAGACTTGCTTAGTAATATACTGCAGTATATAGATATGGTTATATAAATACATATTTATATATTTTAAATGTTATCTAGGGCACACAATAATCTGGATTTTAGAACATGCATGGTATAAGGAAGGAAGAAGGACTTCTGTGTTCTCTTCATTTCAGAACGTTACCATTTGCATTAAAGCAATATCCAGAGGCCTTCCTTAGTAGTCCAGTAAAGTTGAATTCTGCTTTATGGGTACTAGACAGTCCAAAGAGGTTAGAGTTTAATCAAAAAGCGTCTATAAAGTTTGCCATGAAAAAGTAAAGATGGTGATGGGTTGGATAGAGCCTTTCGTGTAATGGTTTAGTGGGAGATGTCCCTGCCCGTGGCAGGGGGGTTGGAGCTAGATGATCTTAAGGTCCTTTCCAACCCTAACTATTCTATGATTCTATGATGTTTGAAGAGGCTGCTCCATGGTCACAAAGGAATAGAACTGAAGAGCCAGATCAATTCTTTGATGTGCTGGTCCAGGGCTTTTCCAGTGGCTGATCATGCAGACACCAAGAGAAAGGAAGATTTTCAGTCCATATTTGAACTCATAAAGTGCCGTAACACTGTTCAAAAGGAAACCTCAGCAAAACTAGATATCAACACAAATCTCCACTTTATTTCATTGAGAGCTGTAATTAAATATTTATATAAATATATGCCTATATATATTACATATAAATGTACATATTTCTTTCCGGCTAAACCGATGAATGTGCTTTTCCTAATTTCACTGTTTTCGCTGTCATTTTTTCTGATTCTGCTCCATTGATTTTTAACTGGTTCTTTTCACATTTACATTTCCATTATTGCTTTTCAGAGAATCTGATAGGTTACAAATGTGGAAACATTCTGCAAATGAACTGCATAATCTGTGAATAAATTGCAGTTTCTTCAGAAAACACTAAATGAATCATCTAGAAAGACGTACAAGAGATTTCCTATTTTCATAGCCTGTATTTTTTACAAACTCATAAGTGTTTCACTCAGCAGACATAGATGACAGAATGGAATTGCAGCATTTTACTAAATCATTTTACCTCTATATATTTTGCTCTTAATTATAGGAATAAAAGATCATGGTGATTATTATCCTCATAAAAGGACCCATTTCTCTCCTGTCCTTTTAATTCCTTACTACAAATTCTTCCATCTTTTTTCAGCTAAGGTTTTTCCCAGTCTATCAATATGCTTTCTACAGAAGTGCATGGCAAGTGGCAAAATGCATTAGAGGTATTACTTTCATCAATTACTTAAATTCCCAAACACTAAACTTTTAAGAGTTTCATTTCCTTTGAGTTATGCAAAGCTTGGTCTATATCAGAATGCAGTGAAGACAAGCTAATAGCGCTGTGTTTACCTACTTCTATATCTCTGATTAATCACACAAAGCCCACGAATGATAATCAACTGTAAACATTACTAAAAGCTACTGTTTGGCACCATTGGTTTTAGCTGGGGGCACCAAAGGGAATGGAGAGTTGGTTTTGTTATTCATTAAAACATATACCAGAATTAGTTCAGCTTCTTCCAATCACTGATGATTAATGAAGCTGTATAAAATAATTTATTATATATGTGAACTCTTCTGTTTTCACATACAGCTCTTCAGTATCATGGGAGCAAGTGGTCAGCTTTTTAAGCTACCATTTTACCTATGTGTTTTCAGAATAGTACAGCATATATCTAGAAAATATATTGGAGAAGACCGCTTTGTATGCAAATATATATATACACGCAAAGCAAAATGCCATTTCCTATGTGTGTGAACACACAGTCGTATAAAAATCTTCCTTCTTATTGATTTTAAGAAGGCCTATGCTGTGTACAACTCCACTGAACTCCCAGTTTGGATCCACGGTCTCTGCCCATGTGAGAGGACATGTGCCTGCATGTTCCTGCCTGGTGAAAGCAATGGTATAATCCTGTGTGAATATGACCATTAAGATCTAATGAAAGTAAAAGTGATTGAGGGCTGTAGCTGTAAGACCTGAGGAGAAGTTTCAGGCTCTGCTCCACTGAGATCAAGGGTTCACACAATGCAGTTGAAATCCCTTCTGATGCTAATGTGTGTCCTGTGTTTGGGAGGGATACGTGATTGAAAATGAGCCTTAGACTTTTGAATGCATGCATAGGCTCTCAATACTTGATCAGAAATGGGTTTTGGGGAACCCTGGGACAGCACTTCAGATGTTTTTATAATGAGAGTGAGATCATGAGTCCAGTGAAGGGAACAACATAACCACCGCAGGGAAGTCTTATATTTCACCCAGCATAACTTGGTTTTTTTTTATCTTCCTTTCAAAAACATATGAAAGAACTTTCCTTCCATTCCCAATAGATCTGACCAGGTAAAGTATTATTTCTATCATCAGTGGGATGGAAAATTTGGGAAGTTATTTGCTAATGAATTACAGACTGTGAAGCATCTATATATGAGTCCCTTGAAAGCTAATTATATACACATATAGACATACACACAAATACTCTTTTTCTAGTATGTTCAAGAAATTTGGACTCAACTTCTTTTGAGCACTCAGGTGGTGTTTGAAAACATCAACTGGAATTTCCATTTTGATCCTATTTAGGATTCAGCCACCTGTACATGCATAAGCACAGAGACCACCTATGAAGCTCACCCAGCAAGATTTTATAATGAGGATCACTCATATTTTTTAGTGAAATTATGGTACATAGCATTTCTGCTAGAAACAGGTGTATTTACTCTATCTTTAATCAAATGACTACCCTCATATTCAACCAAAGAATGCCTCTGAGAAACAGAATGCTTTTTACAAAGCCCGAATAAATGATTTCTAAGAAAAAGAGACAAGAGAACAGATCTTCCCCCATAGCTGATCACAGTCCTTGGTCTCTCAGCTGATGCTGGTGATAAATTTGATGATAAAATCAGGAGGGACTTTCACAGGGGAACTTTACTTTTAAAGTAGCTATGTAAGACTCAAACTTCCTTACACTGCAGATCTGCTGATCCCTGTTGTCTCACTGTGGTTACATGTGCTGACTCCGGTTTCAGAAATAATTTCTTAATCACTTTTGGCTCATCTTGGTTTTTTGTATTGCAAAGCCAGTGCAGCTGTGGAAGGATGGACCAGATTCCATTCTCCCTCACACCTCATCAACATCAACACTAATTAAGTTCTAGGTTTGGGGCCAAGTTACACCCTGAGATACAAATGGCCTCCAGACTGGGGCAAGGACTTTTCTCGTTGCTTGTGCAGTGCCTGGTATGGTGTGGTTCGTGGATTATGTCTGAGATTCCCAGGGATTACTGTAGTAGAGATAATAAATATCAATGTTCCACCAGTTAAGTAAATTAAGGTAATTCATTCATGCATAGCAGTAGGGTTAGGGTCAGCTGATCTACTTTGTGTTTATGTGGTACAGTGCCTTCGCAGTCCTGGTCTTCTGACTGTTCAAAGTGGACAACATGGTAGAGCCCACTCTGATTTTCTCTTGTCCTCATGAAAAGAAATGCAAAGGGTACAGAGAAGTGGTTTGTGTTCACATGTCATTCTGTGAGTTGGGAAGTACTGTGAGGTCTCACAGCACCTTTTGTAGCTACTGAACCTCTTTGCTAAGAAGCTAATCCTTCCCTTTAACACATTCTGCTGCGAGCTGCTTCTTTCACTCTGCAAGGCTTCCTTCTTCAGCAAAGCAAATGACCTGCTCCATTAAATACTTCAGACCTGTGATACCTTTCAGGGTTTTGTTTAGTTCAAGCAGACAAGTCCTCATCCAAGTACAAACCTGGCTCTCCCTCTCTCTCTGTCTTTCCCTGCAGTGTTACTTGAGACTCCATTTTGAAATGCCGTAATAGCACGGAATAACTATTTAGTTGAACACAATCACACAATTGTGTGACAAGACAAATGTAATGTAGAGCACAGGAGAAATGTGATCCTAAACTCAGGGCATCCATTCTGCACCAGAACAGTTGAGAGTTATGTAGTTTTTGAAAGCCAGTCTCCTCTTGACAATTACCTTCAATTAATGGTACACTGCACTAAGCAGAAAATAAAAACTATGCCATTAAATCCTTCAGTGCAGGCTGGAAGAGTTCCAGGTTGGCTCTAAACTAGCCTGAAGAGCCTGTGTTCCTATTACATAGTTACAACTTTGCAGGCCTAAAAGTATAAGAATCAACAGGCATTTATGTTGTACCCTGCACTTGACAAGGCTTGTGGCTGAGAGTGTAAATCATGATGTAGCCAGAATATATGAAGGCTGTCTTGCACTGAAAATATAAGCCTGTCTGCAAACATGTTCTGTTACCTTAAAACCAACTATCTACTATACAGGTATTTCTTTCACTTTATACATATTTCTTAGAAATCCATTGAAAGAGTGAAACCGCACTTGTCTTTTGAAAAGTCTTTGCTATGAGCTTCACACTGGAATCCATGTACTTGCAACCAGGCCTTTTATTTATGTGTTCTCTGAGGAGAATGGCTTTGGGCAAGCTATGTGAATGACAGAGTGATCAGCCAGGACTGGTGTCCCAGAATGCACCAATCCACCTGTCCCAGCTCCATCCTAGAGCAAAAGGAGAGCTGGGATCTTTGGGAGTTCTTGTCACCTCCCAGCTGCCTCTTTTGATCTACCTCGGGTGGCCTTGGATGTGTGACCATTTTGATGCACTGAAAGGTCAAGAGGATTGGTTGTCCAAGATAAAGCTCATGTAAAGGTTATGAAGAGACAGTTGAGAGGTGAGAAACCATGCTCTGAAAAAAACGAAGCCCTTGATTTTAGTTGTCTCATTTGGCTTTAGGACTTACACCTCTAGGAAATAAAGTTTTTTCTAAGTTGCAACTTGGCAAAAAAGAAAAAATTAAGTATTTTCTTCCTAAAAAATAAAAATCGAATTTTCTTCAGTTTTCATCCAGAAAGTTTGGCTTTCAAAATCAGTCCAGTTTCTGGTTCGGTTTGTATTTGTTAGTTTTTAATTAGACTTTTCAATATGTTGAACAAATATAAACATTTTCCTCTGACATGTTTAGAGCAACTCTCTACTTAAATACCTTAAGCACCAAACGGGGGAGGCTGTTCCTGTTTGTCACTTGTGCTCAGCCTGATGATGAAGGTAGCTTTGACTCTCAGAGGTGCCTGCCTGGTGCTCAGAACCTTCCATTGCCACAGTCTAGAGCAGCTGTAGTATTCTTTGGGCTATGCGTTTTTGCACTGTGGCTGCAGTAAATATCTGTGAAAAACAAGGATGATAAGGTGTGAACCTCCCTGAGGTATTGCTGAGTCCTCCTCCATAAGTCACTGGGAGTGACTTGGAGCATGATGGGATACCAAGTCCTCCCCGAGACATGTGTTAACATCCAGAGAACACAGGATTGTTACCACAGCCCAACTCAGTGATCTGGTGCCTGTCCTCCCTCTGTAAAGCATATCTGAGACGTCCTCAGGGAAATGAAGTACATTTCTCTTGAGCATTTTTCCTGTGGGAACACAAAGTCCTTCAGATTCTCCCAGCAAGCAGTGTGAATTGTTCATAACAGGTATTCGTCTTAAGCTCCTGATGCATGCTTTCACTTTTTCCTTATTCTACTATGGCAACATTTCAGCTTTCCTTGTTTCTTTTTACCCGCCCATACAAGAGGTACAACAATTTCTCCTCATGTTTTGCCTGTGATGCCCAACCAGTAATTTTTGGCAGCTCTGAAGGGTGACCAGTACACTTCTTATCTCCCTGAGGCATTGTAAGGCTTTACTAACATCCCTCATAATTTTGTGATATTTGGAAATTAACCCTTTAAACAACAGTCTCTAGAATGACAGTTGTTTCATTGTACAATGTGAGTAGAGTTCCACTCTCTTGTTTCGCTAAAACTCTTTAGACAAACGTTACTTCAGGTTAACCTTTAATCATGAATACAACTTCATTTGGCCTCAAAATATCCAAGCTGTTTAGAGTTTTGCTTCCGAAACACACGATTATTCAGACCCAAAAAGAGAAAGATGTGCTCAGTGCACAAGATGTCAAACTGAGATTAAACCCACTAAGGTCTACAAAGCCTACTGCAAAAATGATAACTATCTTTGTCAAAATCCCAAGCAAAAACATGTACGTCAAGTGAGATTGTTGATAAAATATGAATATCAGGGTAAGACTAAGTTGTGGGTTAGTTTCAAAGAAGTTTTTTCCTCTGAGATGCAAAAATTATCTCAAATCTTACAACCCATTTCTGAACACTGCATTTATAAATTCTGATGACATGTGTAGTTTTCCTCTATGGCAACACATAACTGCAAAAGACCCGTTTATTAAAAAGTATCTTTGTATTTCTGTGGTTTACTGAGAGATCTGGGATACTAATTTTTTAATTCTACTTTGTCTGTCATATGTGTACCCAAAACCCTACATCTTTCTCACACTGGACATGTTTATTATGAAAGATAAAATCCTGGATGAAGCATTTTATTCCCACAGAGACATCATCTGCCACAGCATAATTAAAAGGGTTTTGTCTATATGATATTATGGGGATTTGTGTGTTTTGGAGAGCTGTTCAGAGCTACAGCTAGCACTATGGTCTCAGGGGATCCTTCTGTTAATTCCAGTCCAAGTTCTTCCCTGTTGCCAATTGTAACTGTTTATCAGAGATGTGGTAAGGTTTAATTTAAGTATTTCTCACAGGTTTATTTGTTAGGCGTTGCATGTGAACTCAAAGTTATACAACACGGAACATAGAAACAAGCATCAGTTTTTGCTTCATGGATAATTCAATTGGAGTCATTGAAGCTTGGTCTTTATTTATGGGAACAGATTGTACACCTGTATTGCAAAGTATAAAAAAACCACCTGATGATGACTAAATGGTTTTACCTTGGGAATAGCATAAACTGGAGAATTCACCCTGTAACTGTGTAAAAGTGAAATTTGTTTTAGATTCTTTTAGATCTTGATTCATAGACTTTGGGCAATAGAGATTCTATAGCATTATGGGATTAACTATGCTAAAATGCGATGTTCTAATCTGAGGTGAGTGGCACACTACAGTCAGGGTTAAAAAAACAGGCCAACTTTACCTTTCAGGCATTTGTTCTTGTTCTGTAGCTAAAGAGGTACTGTCATCATGATTGCCCTACCCAGGGTCAGTGGGTTCCACGGTTTAGTGTGAAGGCACTGAGATGCTTTCCATGTTCTCAGAGAAGATGGAATAAGACCACAACGTATTTCCTGTATGCAGTCAAATGTGTGTCTGCAGAGCCACATTTTGGCACTAACACATTTCCCTTGCCAGATTCCTACCACGTTCTCAAAATCCTGCAGTACTTCTTCTCCCCTAGAGATCTTCCTTGCCTTCTCCCTGCCATTTCTCCCAGATTTTAGTCTTCTAGATTCATTTGGATCCTTCTCTCTGTTTCTTCGTCACTCTGAATTGGCCTTCTGTATGTCTAGTAATCATCAGCAGTAATTAATGAAATTGAGGTATGCATGATACTCAGGCAAGTATGGACACTTAGATTCCCTCTCCTCTAAGGGTCCTTATGTAATTTGGATTTTCACCATGACTTCAGGTTCCCACTTTGGATCAATGCATAGCTCTTTACCAAATTAACGCTGAATAATTAATCAATAGTAAGAATCCTTGTATGGAGGCAGATGAATTAGGCAATGGTGTAAATTTGGTTTTGGACTTGCATATCCATTGCAAGTATGCCAATTTTTATTCCTTGAACAGGTTCAGACCTCATTTAAATCAATCCACTTCTGAACTGTACAGGACTTTTTACATGAACAAAACCCAAACCAATGATAATTCCAAGATTTGTCTTATGTGACAGAAAGACAGCCCCAGATCAGCTATTTTGATGATTCATCTATGAATTGTACAAGTGTCAACACATCCTATCATTATGATTTCCCCACTCCCACCTGCTTCTTTGCTTCACCCACTTGTTACATCTTGCCTTGTAGATTGCAAGCTGTTTGGGTCCCATGTATTGTTTACTCTGTGCATGTTGTACAATGTCTAAGTACAACCCAATTTAGGCTCCTAGCCTCTTCTGTGAAAAGTTAGAAGTGTAATGAGCATCAGAGATAAGCAGAGGCAATAGTAAGGTACTGATCAGTTTTAGGATAGGAAGCCTTAAAGTATATTTTATCTTTTAATAATGATATACTTAATGTGTGATAATGTGATAATAATAATAACAGTGTGAAATCTGATTGGAAAGTAGACACCTGCTGTTTTTTCTGCAAAGTAGTTAAATGAGGTCAGCCCTTTAAGCTTTCTCCCCTCCCTTCCCTGCAGCCAAGGGTTGACCTTGCCTTGCTTAACATGAGACAAAATGGCAGAGTCTGGTCCTACCGGTGGTGGGAAAATAAGCATGTGTTGTGTATTCTATTCACTGGTAACAATGCTGCAGTGTTTCAAGGAAGGAATCGTAGACTCATAGAATGATTTGGGTTGAGAAGGACCTTAAAGATCATCCAACCCCCACAGCATGGGCATGGACACTTTCCACTAGACCAGATTGTTCAAGGCCCTGTTCAATCTGGCCATGAACACTGCCAAGGATGGGGCAGGGAACACTGCAGGATTGGAACAGAAGGCCATCAGTTGTTTCCTTGGTTTGATATTCCATGGACTTCACAACACAGGCTGACTTTCAAGATGAGTTCATTTATGGTTTTCTTTCCTGCTTATTGTGAGGAATTCACAACCCATTGCAAAGGTACCACAGAAGACATATCTGCTAAGAGGTGAAGATCCCAGCTTGAGCTGAATTCAAGCCGTTGCCCAAGAATATATGGGCTCATCTGCCTGTTGAGCTGGTCCCCTCCACCATGTATCTGTTTGAACAAGAGTGTTGTTAACTGTTTGGCAATAGGGTATTTAGCAGGTGCTAGTCATAAATCAAAGCATTATCATTAATAATCAGAGTGAGACAATGGATAGAATGGGAAATTAATCACAAGTGACAGGTGAAGTACCTCAGTGCAAGATGAGCTTTTCTGCGTACTGAAAAGGAGAATTTTTTTTGGTAGCCTTCACAAAGGGAACAAGGGATTTAATACTCAGTTACAGCATATCCCCATTCTCTCTGCTGTTTAAAGGGAATGGTATATGATGGTTCTATTGCCAAATAGTGAAAACTTCAGAGTGGTATATAAAGTGTCCTCATACAATCTTACAACAGGTAGACAGGGCTACTATTTCCTGAAAAATTGGGATTTTAAGTTTCCAGTTGTCATGGTTTAAGCCCAGCTGTGGCTCACTCAGTTTGCTCCTCACTTCCCCCTCTTTCCTCCTCTCCCCCCCCACTCCTGGGAGGATGAGGA
This sequence comes from Myiopsitta monachus, assembly GCA_017639245.1. Taxonomy (NCBI): domain Eukaryota; kingdom Metazoa; phylum Chordata; class Aves; order Psittaciformes; family Psittacidae; genus Myiopsitta; species Myiopsitta monachus. Next base: position 2,046,464 of record CM029920.1, on the reverse strand, counting down.
GGAGAATCTAAAGAATGTAACTCCCACGGGTTGAGATAAGAACAGTCCAGTAACTAAGGTATAACACAAACCACTGCTGCTACAACCAATAATAATAATGATAAGGGAAACAACAAGGGAAGAGAATACAACTGCTTACCACCCCACAACCGATATCAAGCCCGACCCAGCAGTCAACCCCCCTCTTCTGTGTCCCTGCCTTTAGTTTTTACATCCTGGGAATGACATGCTGTGGTATGAAATGTTTCTTCGGCTAGTTTGGGTCAGGTGTCCTGTCTCTGCTTCCTCCCAGCTTCCCCTACTCCCTGGGAGAGCATGAGACTCAGAGAGTCCTTGGTCAGATGAGACATTTGGGCAGTAGCTAAAAACATCGGTGTTATCAGGGTTGTTCCCAGGCTGAAAGTCAAAAACACAGCGCTGCACCAGCTACCAAGAAGAATCAAAATGACTGCTACTGCTGAACCCAGGCCACCAGTGCTTGGCAACGTGATTTGAGTAATTTCAGGACTCATTGTGTCCAAAAAAAATTACTGTAATTATCACCCTTCTCCTTCTTGCATGGGCCCCTCAATGGGTACCAAGAAAACTGCAGTGATTAAAGAGGCAGAGTAATAACTTTGATTTAGTCTGATTAATAAAGCCGATTGAAACCTAAGCAATTCAAACAAAAGTCCTTCTCAATATATCAACAAGTTGGATTTATGTCACCAATACAGCCACTTTTTGTTACCCTCTCTCCTGATATGGAAAATGGTTCATTTTTTCATTATGAGAGTTATCACCTGAGTATCATGCTGCGCTAATTGAAGCTTACCTTTATGTTAGAAAATCTACAAGACAAGGCACAGAGATAGTGCATGTGTCTTTCAATAGCTGCTGTCTTGATGCTTTTTCTTAACCAAAGCCTATTTTACTCCTGAGTGACATAAACTCACACAGAATGAAACTGAATCAACACATATTCACATTAAGTCACAGATTGTACATTTGAACAAGAAATTTCCAGTATAATTTTCACCCCTCCAATGCATAAACAATGATGAATCTGTTACTGGTAAAATATTAGTACAGGAATCATTATTCCCTCCGTTTTCAGCTCAGGGGAGTATGAAGGTCTCTGGTGTGTATTGTAGGATGCTTATGAGAATGGCAGCTGCAAATGTAAAAGCATGAAAGAAGTGATGGTGGTTAGCAAAAGACTTAGAAGATCTGGTAGCTCTTTAGCAAGCCATCAACTGGGAAGAGCTGAGCCATATACAATTAACACACTTGATTTTAAACATCTCAGCATTCTAAGCTTACATCTCTTTAAAATGCAAACCAAATACTGGCTGACACCAAAACAGGAAGGTACTGCATTCTTTTTGAGGTCTGTTGAAGGAGAGCCCTGAACTAGCTTATTCTCCAGCATGTAAGACCTCTCTCTTTTTGCTGCCATTTTCTCGGATAATGGGAGTTATCTGGAGCAGAGGATTTCTTCCTTTTGCCCACACAACCACCTGTGGCATTTTCTACTGCAACATGTAAGAAATGTATTTTCCTCATGTTAAAGGAACATACAGTTTGAAAATGTATAGATCACAGTCATTCTCAGCAGACACTTTTCCAAGGTAGACTCCTACTTGGCTTAGTACGCTGTGTAGATTTGTCCAGCCTCAGCTGATCATAGTGTTATCTTTCTACAACTGTAGGGTAGAGGATGCTCCAGCTGCAAACACTTACCTTGTTATCACCTCTAGGCTACATTACATCTAATGATAGTCAGAGATAAGTTTAACTTGTTAGAGCAATCAACATGCAGCCTAAGAAGCGCTGAGACCATATTATACCATGCCTTCATGCTTAATGTCCGGTGACAAACACATTGAAAGGATTGTTTACTGTTTCCTGGATTACAAAACCCCTGTGTATCTCTGGGCAAATTCTCTAAACTGTGGAGCAGAAACCGGATATTGCAAGACTCTTCAGGAGGATACTGCAGGATTCTTTTGGGTTGCATTTTGCAGGGAATGGGGAAAAACTGTAGTGATTACAGTTCCAAACTTCAGTAGAAGTTCAGCGAAGTCTAAGTGTGTACAGATCTCTTTCAACAGCTACCTTTTTAGCGAGACAGATGGGTAATTTCTTAAGGAGCAAACCTCTCCATAATCTGATCCTATTGAGAAATTGCCACCAGAAGTCAGAGAGGACCTTGGTTCCCATTAGAAATCAGGATACACATTAGAAACTGATAAAGTGATTCCAGATTTTAAGGGTATGAGTGCTTAAAAAATGTTCACAGTACTACAGTTTTAGAGTTACATTCAATAATTATAACAACAGTAACTAGCAACTCATCCAGGCAGATTTGATTTTGAGATACTGCTTTGTTTTAAAACACTCAGTTGTGTTTGTTTCAATGACACAGAATTTGAGGCTCATGAAAACATTCAAAAATAAGGCACATTCCTTAACAGCGATAAGATTACACTTGAGGTTGCTGAGAGTGGGAAAAGTGCCTGTTGAAATATAAAATGCCTTTAAGTCAACTAGGAATACCCTGCTGAAAAAGAAAATCAAAGACTGGGACAGGGCAATGTACTGTCATTTTCTGTTAAGGAGCTCATTTTTTGACTCCTTTTAAAATCATTAGGAATTACTTCAGGCACAATTTAATAATCTACATCAGTGTCCCAGGAGTTCAGATTGCAGATGATATTATGGCAAAAACGTCTCGAAAGAAATAAACCTCAGTAAACCCAGAAATGTTACCTTTTCATCAAATTCCTGAATAATTCAAGAGCTGTAACATCCGATTTTTAACTTTACTTAAATAGGGATATTCTTCCTCTTAAATGACAGCACTAGTTTAGCATAAGGCATATGCAGTGGAACAGAATTAGGTTAAGATTAGGTGTTATGTAAGAAATTGTGTAATATAACTCTTTCACATGTGATTGTGCAATTGTTGGTATTAATTTTAAGCAATTATCCATGTTCTTTAGATACTGTTGTTCCCATCCTACCTCCCTGATTCTGTGAGTTGCATTCTGAAACCTTTGTATGGGGGAGAGAGGTAGGGAACTTGGGGTGGCAATGATGGAGAGAACTCCTGCCACGTTTCACAGCCAAGATCCACAGCTCTTGTCAAATTCACGCTGTTGCCCAATGGATGTGGGTTGAGTGATCCTGCATTAGCAGCCCTGCCTGACTTCCTTCCATATCCAAGAAACTGGCTTAGTTTGGTAACTCCTGTCCTATGCACAGGTTGTCCCTCAGCTGTGATGCTGTCATAGATGACAGAAGTGGCTCGAGAGCCACATGTTGGACATCCCTCTCTGCTATTTCATGGACTAAATGCATAAAAACGAGCCAGGTTTATTCCACCAGAGATCAACTGCACATAAAGGAAGGATCTGAGATAGCCTGGAGATGTTTTTACACTTTTTTTCTGTTAACTTTTAGCATAATGACAGTGGCAATGGGATCTGTAGGTCTTTTAAGAATTCAACTAAGTGGTGTAGCACATTTATTGGTTAGGTAGCAAATAATAGAAGTTTATAGTGAGATAGGATAGCTGGGGATAAAGGCTGGGAGGTATAAAGGGAGAGTTGCATTGACATTTTGTTTGACAAAGCCTGCTTCTCAGGTTTCTGAAAGGTGATCAGAATACTGACCCATGGGAAATGCTATTCCATTGCTGACTTCCTGAAGTGTCACTCAAAATGGATAGGACTCATCTGAACAAATATCGACGGTGACAATGAAGGCGTCTGCGCATTTGCATGTAGTTCCAGTTTCTTTTTATGGTCAGGGGAAATCTGGTTGATGTACCCTGTGAAACCCAGAGCACCATTCATCACATTCTCAAATATTCTTCTCATTGAGGTCAGATGAATCATGCCTAGAAGTGCCTGCTTTTCACCCCTAACTGTAAAGAGAGGTGGAGAGGAAAAGTTCAGTTAAAGATGTCAGAAATGCACATGTATGCCTGAAATTTTCTGAAATGAATCATATTCTAGTTTTCTATTCCTCAGTGTCTCATGTGTAAAGAGGAGACATTAGCTTAGCCTTATTACTATAAGGTTCACTACTTGGAAAATACTAGATTTCTTGTTGTTGTTACGAAAGCACAGTTTACACAATAGCCTATGCATTTTACAGATCTAATGGCAAGTGAAATGATGTGCTACTAGGCAAACAAAAACCCCTTCTAAGCTTATGGACACAAAATTTCCTCCCAGTTGATCTTATCTCTTTTCAAATTATATGAGATTATATCTTACCAGGAGAGCAGGCTGGTTAAGTGTAGAACCGAGTCTGATGACACACCAGTTTTACTGCACTTGGGTTCAAAGATTTGAATGAAAATTCTGCTGGTATGATATCGCCACATCACTAGAGCTACGTGAACTTTCATGTTTTCATTCTGTCTATCTCTGGAGACACCATGAAGCCTACTTGTGAGCTTGTTTAGTATCAAAATATTGCCAAGTTTGGAAGGGCAGAGAGAAATAAAGAAAGAGAGCAAAAGAAATAATGAACATTATACCTGTAAATCATAGAATCATAGAATAGGTAGGGTTGGAAAGGACCTTAAGACCATCTAGTTCCAACCCCCTTGCCACAGGGGTTGCCACCTCACACTAAACCATGCCACCCAAGACTCTGTCTAACCCAGCCTTGAACTCCACCAGCGATGGAGCATTCATAGCTTCCCTGGGCAACCCATTCCAGTGCCTCACCACCCTCACAGTAAAGAAATTCTTCCTTATATCCAATCTAAACTTATCCTGTTTAAGTTTGAACCCGTTACCCCTTGTCCTCTCACTACAATCCCTCATGAAAATTCGCTCTCCAGCATCCCTATAGGCCCCCTTCAGATATTGGAAGGTTACTCTGAGGTCTCCACACAGCCTTCTCCTCTCCAGGCTGAACAGCTCCAACTTTCTCATGTAAAATTGTTGTTATTGAGAGTAAGCAAACAATGTCAAAACCACATTCTCCCATCTCCCTCTGTCTTATGTAATGCCTTGATAGAATCCCAAAAAACTTTGCACCCCAAATACTTTCACATGCCTCTATAGTGCTCTCTAAAACATTCATAGAATCATGGAATCATAGAATAGTTTGGGTTAGAAAGGATCTTAAGATCATCTAGTTCCAACGCCCCTGCTATGGTCAGGGATGCCTCCCACTAAACCATGTCACCCAAGGCTCTGTCCAGCCTGGACTTGAACACTGCCAGCGATGGGGCATTCACAACTTCCCTGGGCAACCCATTCCAGTGTCTCACCACCCTTACAGTAAAGAACTTCTTCCTTATATCCAATCTAAACTTCCCCTGCTTAAGTTTTAACCCGCTTTGACTTGTCCTATCAGTACAGTCCCTAATTCGGAACATATCTTTATAACTCCAGTGAAAAAACACCACTCTGAGGGGTTGTGCAATAGCAACTGCACAATTTCTATCCCTTTTAACTGAAATATTGGATAATAGTAGCATTTAGACTAGACAAATATTCATTGTAGGTCCCATTCAGCTGAACTATTCTATTCCATTATTAAGCATTTTATTCCAGTAATTAATTTTATACCTTAAGGCCATTGATGCCACACTGAACCCAATAAAGACCTGAGCTGCACTTGGAAGTAGCTGGTTCAGCCAAGACAGGACAAAATCCAAGTAGTGGAAAAATGCAAGCAAATGGTTTGTGTTCAAAAATCCAAAAATGTTTAATACCTCTCAAGCAAGATAAAAAGAAGCTAACAAGAAAAAAATTAAAAAATCACAAACAAAATAAAACAAACAAACCAAAACATAAAAAGAAAAATCTGTTTTACACAAGATTATATCACTCAGCTCTTCTGATTTGTGTGCCACTTTCGTAGCATCAACAATGACCTATTTCGAGGAGACCAGTTTACTGAAAACTGCAAAATTCAAGGAGAATCAGATTTTATAGCTGTACTGACGCTCGGGTTATCAATGCATTGAGCTATTGATGTGCACTTTAACTCCAGGAACATAAAGCATGCCAAAGCAATATTACATGTGAGAGTTATTCCATAGCATGTGGAATGTAAATCTATCCATATCTCTCTGCATGAAGAACACTAATTAATTGTGCAATGAGAATGCCATTTTCAGCTTACAGCGCAAGCTGGGAGAAACTGCCAGTGATCCTTCTGGCTTTAATAAATGGGTCTTCAGTTCAAGGGAAGAGAAATGAATTTAGTTATTAAATTGGAGGATTTTTTTGATCATTATGCTATTGAGCTACAGGTACAACTTGCAGCCTTTATATTAGAGCAGTGAAAGTGTGAATGCCTCTTTCAGCACTAGTATTCTGATTTGGTTTGCTTTGGTTTAGAAGACTCTGCAAATTCAGGTTCAGATTGTTGCAGAGAAGGGAGCAATACACTGCATGTGTTTGGGACACATAGTACCAGAATAAACATACTTTCCTCCCCATAACTAGCTGAATCCAATTTAACCAATACACTAATTTACATGCATTTGAACCAAAATGGCCTGATCCTGTTGCTTCTACTTAAAACCTTTCTTTCCCACTGCCATTTCCTTTGGTTTGTGAAAACCCAGGGTCAGCAAATCCTGTGCTTGTTACTGTAGATCATGATGATGAGAAAAGTAAAGATTATATCGATCTCAAAGAATATCGAGACTCTGTGATCTTGTAACAGAGTGTGACCTAGAGATACAGTCTGTTAGAAATAGAGAACAAGAGTGCACATGCTTAAATCTTATGAAAATGGGTCTTCACAATTAATGCAGCAATTCCGAATTTTATATACAAGAACTACAAACTCCAAGGTCATTTATTAGTTTGAAAAACTGGCTACATATCTTTCTTAGAACAGCAGCTTTAATGAACTCTCAACACTGCAGCCTAATTTCATCATGTGTTAGTGTGTCTCATTGAAGAGAAATCATGTTGATGTTTGGTTGATCTTTAAAATCTAGAGATAAGAAATTCTTTGTCAATGTCAATAATGGTACAGTGAAATAAACTGTATACATGCACTGATAGCACTTGCATTTATAGGGGGAGCTGCTTAGGAATTTTTCCAATAGGATATTTTTCTGTGCAGAAAGTGTCAATAAATGTTTTTCTTTTTTCTTTTTTCTTTTTTTTTTTTTCTGAGAAGTTATTTTCATCTTAGGAATCATTAATCTAAGGGAAGATGGGGTAGGACAAAGAGAATAATGATCGCATTATTAACAACAGAAAACTGGGAAGAAACTTGCTTGAGTCTGTTCTGAATCACACAGTGATATAGTTTTCTAAAATCAGAATAACACTAAGCACAAGTCTTTCAGTAGCATTTTAGAACAGAAACAGAAACTGGAGATTTCTGTTCTGGAAAAAAAACACACATAATGATTTCCCAATGCTTTTTATATTACATTAGCTAGAGGGACTTCCTATAAGTACACACTCATGTGAACATGGATAGATAAAAGCATCCTGGATATAAACCATGTAGACGACGTCTTCAGCGATATGGTTTAGTGGTAGTCTTTGCAGTTCAGGGGTAATGGTTGGCCCTGATGATCTTAAAGGTCTTTTCCAGCCTCATCAATTCTATGATTCTGTGATATGGTTATACTCCACAACTAATGTAGAGCCAGGCATAAGTCTCCTGGGAAGCTGGAAGGCAATCAAAGATCTTATAAAATCCACTTCTCCTGCCCTTTAACAGCCTCTTCTGTAATCATGCTGACCTTCCTTGTCCCCCATCCAGGTGTAAATCCCTCAGCGAAGTCCTTCCTTGAGTTATCAAGGACCTTCACCCACTTTTATTGACTTTTGAGTCCACCATTTGGGAAGGGATATGGGGCACTGGAGGAAGGGCATCTAATCTTGAGAAGAGTTCCAAATGCTGAGTGTGTTGCCTATTTAGTGGATTTGTCAGTGCAGTAGAGGACTGTGTGACACACATGAAATTTATATGAAACATACATTTCTGGTAGTTTTTTACCTTTCATTTATGGACTTTCTAATCTCTGAGTTAAATCTGCTATTTTTTCACAGGGGTAATAAGCTGAAACCACACAAACTTGCAGATGCCACTAGTATCTGCATTGTATTCCACAAATTGATGCTATCCTGTAGTATCTGGGAAAAAAGTAAGGAATGAATAAAGTGAATTTATGGGTTTCTACTGTCCAGTGGTAGGCCATGCTTAATTCACATTAAAGGTAGTGCCTATGAGCTTTTTTTTCCCAATCTTTTCTGCTCAGATCCATGAGGGAGCAATTCCACATCTCAAGAGGGAAAGGACTTACTTCAAAGAGCCTAGTTCTTACATTGACTTTGCCCTCTCTGCAGCTATCTGGGTAAAACCAAAGTGCTTTTGTATTTAGGATGACAGCAATAATAATAATAATAACAATAATAATAAATCTAATCGTAGAGGTGCTGAAGGCACCATGCAAGCCACAAACAGGCAGGCTTTCCAGCATACTCACCCATCCTTTTCTTCCTGTGATTTGGGTGCTTCCCTCCCATTATGCATGTCACCACAGCATTTACAGGGATGTGAAGTGCAGGTGCCTCAATGAGTTTGAGCCATTACTTCAGTGACGGGGCATTTTAATTAGAGGCACAGTCTTGTTAAATAAATAAATAAATAAATAAAGGATAAAATCATTGTCTTACCCATTACAAATTCCTAAAAATCATCCATATCTATTTTCATGCCCTTAAACATCAGTGCAGAAAAATACCAAAAGGCAGTTAAAAATCAAAATTATCTTTTAAACTTTTTCAAAACATTCAAGATATTTCTCTAGACCGTGCGTGAGAATGTTACTGTCCTGGGTTCAGTAGTAGCAGTCATTTTTCTCCTTCTTGGTAGCTGGTGCAGCGCTGTGGTTTTGATTTTGGGCCTGGGAACAGCGCTGATAACACCAGTGTTTTCACTTACTGCTTGGTAATGTTTTGGTCTGACCACGAACTTTCTGCATCTCATGCTATGCCAGGGAGGAGGGGAAGCCGGGAGGAAGCAGAGACAGGACACCTGACCCAAACTGACCAAAGAGGTTATTCCATACCACAGCACGTCATGCCCAGGATGTAAAAAGGGAAAGCAGAGACCCGGAAGGGTGTGGTGGTGCAGTGGGGGGTTCGCTGCTTGGGGGGTGCACTGGCTGTGTCAGGCTTGGTGAGCAGTTGTATTCTCTTTCCTTGTATTTTTCTTATTATTATTACTGGCGGCAGCAGTAGTGATTTGTGTTATACCTTAGTTACTAAACTGCTCTTATCTCAACCTGTGGGAGTTGCATTCTTTCGATTCTCCTCCCCATCCCCCCGGGACTGGGGGAAGAAAAGAGAGAGGAGTGAGTGAGTGAGCGACTTCGTGAGTTATTAGCCTGGGTGAGGCTTAAACCATGAAAGTTACTAAAGTTTTTTCCTTTGCTTCGGAAGTTTTACATTCACATAATCCTATAAATGTTATTTCCTTGTTGCATATTAACAAAATATTCCCATATTTCAGGAAGAACAATTAATTCTGGTATTTAAAAGAGAAAAAAAATACCTTCTGTAGTTGGAGGCTTTTAAAACTGGTAGAGATTTAAAAGCCATGATACTACATGTGCAAACATTTTTGAAGGCCAATATCCAACTGATTAGATCTCTGAAAACCTAATTAACTAATTTTCTTGAAACTCCTCAGCAAATTGAAGTATTATCCAAGGTTTAAAGCTAAAAATCTGAGGAAGGTTTCATTTGTTTAAAAAAAAAAAGCCAAATTATTAACACTTAACAGAGCTTGTTAATTATTTCTGTACAGAACTGTCAGATCCGTTAATGAATTATAGAAAGCAGTCAGTGTTTTAAAGTAAGTCAATATAAATTTAGATTATCTGAGTTGATTCTTACTCTGTGCACCCTTATTTGAAAATACAGGAACATTGCTGCTTCACTTGAGTTAGTCGTGCTTCACAAATGCATCACAACCATAAAAATAATAGAAGGGTTGAAGCTAAGCATGCTAACATGGGTTCATAAGTCTGAATTTCATAATGTAAGTAGAGCAGCTAATGACATTTGCAGTGCATTTCTTGAAAACGAGCACAGCCTGCTTTGAAAAGAAAAAAAAATCAGAAGTTGAATGTTATATGTGAAATGTCAGAAATTTGGCTTTGTATTTCCAGGGTCTGATGGCTTATATTGCTGTTGCTTCTTAGATGCAAGCTACCCTGATACAGAGGGAAAGGAGAAACTATCAGAATTCTTGCATTTCAGCACTGCAATGTATCCAGTCATCAACCAGAATCAGTTTGTTCATCCTAGGAAATAACTACAGTGAAAAGCAGTATTGCAGAGGGCAGGGAACTTTTTAAAGATTCACCAAAAAGTTCAAGTTCACATAAATATGTAAAAATGTTTGTTCTGTAGCTGGCCACAAATAAAAACAACAACAATTGTATTTATTGGTCTCTTCTTCAGTTTCCCTCATCAGGAATTCAGTCTCGTTAGACTCAGGAGGTGTCCAAGTCCTTGGGGTAATTCATTCATTTTACATGAATTGTGTTGATTTTTGCTGTTACTGTCTCAGATTTTTTTGTTTGTGATATAATTCCTTTGTAACAATACTTCTTTTAAACAGATTTCTGTAAGATTTTTTTCTGGGAGAATTTATTGATACTTTTTAAGCATGCACAACAGTCTGTTCTTTTTCTAGATGCAAGCAAGAAAAACTACTGTGAAATGTGATAGCAAACCCTAACAAAACCAGAAACCCCATCTTGCCCGCCGTGAAAATAGCAATGGAATATTTAAGAAAACATTTGTCAGGGGAGGCAGAGTGAAATACCTTCCTTATAAAATGTGATTTTGCTTGTACAAGGGCCAATCCGTTTCATTTGTTGATGTTCACATTAGGATCCATTTGATTTAACCGTATCTTCACTTTGGAGGAAAAAATGCAATGCATTATTAATGCCTCATGGTATATGAGAAGTAAGTATATGAGTCAATATTGTTCCAGTGCTGTGCATTATTAAGAATAACTTAAAGTATGTCAGCACAGCACATGAAGCTAAATAGACTAATAATGCATTCTACGGGTAGACATTCATCTACCAAGGAGTCATGCATTATGTGCTGGCACCAACACAAGATAAGCATTTTGATTTGTGTATTTTCAAGATCGCATTTTTACTGAAAAAAGAAACAGCTTCTTCAGTTTCTCCAAAATTCACCCTCTTTTTTATTAATGGGGCACAGCCAGGTCTACTTTTGCTCAAAATTCAGGTGGGTTACTGGGGAGTTTTTGGTTTGATTTTTCAAGATCTAATTATTAAGGAGATGAGATGATAAGTGAAGCTCATAGTTAAATATTCCCCTCAAGTGTCTACAAGTTAATCACAGAAATTTTGTAGTAGCTCATGAGCACTGGGACATAAAACAGACTAGGAACTAAAATAAAAGTGATGGCTCAGGTTTTAGCCCAAATTAAAAGACACGCTGAAAGAAAGCGACAGAGCACCAAACAAGAAATGCTGATAATGCTTTTTAAGCACAGATCACTGTAAAAATGTAGTTTCTTTTTAAATTGTCATCAGCTCTCATTCAGCAAAATTTGTCTCCAGTAAAGTTTTGGAAAATAATAATATGACATTCCATTACTATTAAGTCTCAATTCCACAGATCACATCTGTTTAGGTTACAAGTTAAAACTAGGTTATCATGCTCAGGTTTTTGTTTTCTGTCTTGAGTATCATTCATCGTCAATAAGAGAGATATAATAACTGAAAATTATCCTACAGTTCCGTTCCTGATATCTGAGCCAAAAGCTGAGTTCTCTCCCCAGAGCTAACAGTACTAAAATGCAGTTAAAATGATCAAGTAAGAGTCAAATACACAAAGAGAAAGGTTTATTAAAGAAGGAGGTGCCAGACTTTGATGGACTTGTATGTTAAACAGCATGCTTTACTCTGCAGGCAGCATTATAAAACCAAAGAGGAATATCTCCTCTTTTGTAGATTTTTTAGTAGATAGGTTTAGAGCCATTAAAGTTAAATTTTAAGCATGTTGGGCCCATATTTTCTCAAGCACCAGGTAATCCCCAGGACTGTATTCATTTCCATAGCCTCTAAACTGCAGATACTATAGGAAAGGGGTTACCACTGTGTAGCTTCTGACAGACATGCAGCCAAACGTGATTCCCAAGCCAGGGTCTGTCCCTGTCTTTCTATGCCTGGTAGATAGATGAGCCCTGTTTGAACTGTTCCTTTCCCACACTAAGTAAGAAGGATCTGGGGAAACACCAGCATCTCTGTCCTGCAAACTGTACCCATGGCTTCAGCTCAGCCACATATGGGGTGTTGAGACAGATGGTGAAAAAAAGTCGATAAAAAACAATTTCATGCATGAAAATTATAGAATTTATGTATTTAACCTGTGTTTTAGTGCCTTTAGCGTCTGAATAACTTCTTCAATAGATGCCCACCATCTCATTTTGTTTTGTCATTAAGCAGCCTTGGAAACAGCACAATGCTGGTAATGGGAGCCTGAAATGCTATCAGGATATATATTATGACTGTTTTCCGGACCTAAAATCAAGTTAATAAAGAGGAACTTGACAAAACAATTGGGCACTCCCTGATAGAGGAAAACACAGGATGAAGCTGGTGCATTATTTTAGCAGAGCATACTCTTGCATAAGTATTTAATGATTCATGTATATTGCTTAAATATGAGCTACATGCAAGCAAAAAACAAGAAATCACGTGAGATTATCTCTGGCTTTTTTGTTTCAATGTACGAGTAAACAATGAAAAGAGTTGTTATGTATATAATTTTAGGTTTTATTTTTTCCTGATTTTTCATATATGCAACTAATAGGTGGCTGGTAGAGAATGCAAAGAATTAATACCAAAATCAAACTCAAGCAATAAAAAGACAAATATCGAAAATTCATTATTTTAAAAATATTTCTTGGCATGCCACTGACTAATAATCTCATGAACATTTTTGTTATATCTTTGTGACAAATCCCATGTTTCATTTTTCAATTAAAATGCTCCAAAAGCGCTACAGAAAAGACGCACTGAAGCCCCGTAACTTCCAGGAAAAAAACAGACCTAATCTTTCTAATTTTTCTTAAGTTGAAAAGTATAGGCAGAAAACTCTTGTATTAAAACAAAATCTAAAATCACTCAAATTAAATTATGCCTGAAATTTCCCTTCTACTAATAAAAAAAGCATAAAGAACAAAATCAGCATTGTAAAAACACTTTAGTAAGTTAATCTAATTATGTTCAATAAAAACAAAGTAAGCATTGTAAATCTGCCCTGAAATACCAGTTTACTTGTATGTATTATTTTACAAGGCACTTACTTTATAATTTAGGTAAACTTTGCAAAACTGCTTCAGCATGTTTGATTATTTTGTGTTTGTTTTTTTTTTAATATATAAAGAAGAATTTTCCCTTTTGAGTATGTCTTGAGACACATTCTTATAAAATATATTAGAGAGTACAGGAGACTAGTTATCTTGCTATATTTAATTGGACAACCTTAAACTGTAAGCTCTGGTTTTGCAAGAAGAAAAACAGATCTCCTGCCATCATGTGGAATGTAGAAGTATCTCCTTTTTGAAATGATCTGATGTTTGGAAAATCACAAAAGTAAATACATTGTGGCAGAGACATTATTTTGTGTCTTATTCGAAAACTGAATGATGGTGACAGAACATAAGTGTATTGGGGGTAGTGTCCTAGTCCATCTTCAAAGAAACACCCACTGTGACTGCAGTGGGGGAGCTCTGCATATGAAGCTATGATAAAGTGGACGCATTTCTTTTAATTCCTGATTTCAGGATGTCGTGGTTTAAGCTGTAAATTTCACTTCTCCCTCCCTTTCTCCCCCCCCCCCCCCCTCCGATGGAGGGGGAAATGGGGAGAAGAACTGAAAGAATGTAACTCCCACGGGCTGAGATAAGAACAGTCCAGTAACTGAGATATAGAACAAATCACTACTGCTATCACCAATAATAATAATAATGACAAGGGAAAAGGATACAACTGCTCACTGCCTGACCGAGCTGAGAGAGAGAGAGAGAGAGAGAAACTTCCAGGTTCCTGCCCCCAGTATTTTGCATCCTGGGCATGACGTGCTGTGGCATGGAATAGCTCTTTGGTCAGTTTGTGTCAAGCGCCCTGTCTCTGCTTCCTCCCGGCTCCCCCTCCTCCCTGGCATAGCATGAGACTCAAAGTCCTTGGCCAGACCAAAACATTGCCAAGCAGTAACTGAAAACACTGGTGTTATCAGCACTGCTCCCAGGCACGAAATTAAAAACACAGTGCTGCACCAGCTACCAAGAGGGAGAAAAATGACTGCTGCTGCTGAACCCATGGCACAGGAATGTTGAATTACATGAAGATTTTGAGAATCCTCCCCACAGGACTGTGTCTGTATTATAGAATCATAGAATCATAGAATAGTTAGGGTTGGAAAGGACCTTAAGATCACCCAGTTCCAAAGCCCTGCCATGGGCAGGAGCACCTCACACTAAACCATGACACCCAAGGCTCTGTCCAACCCAGCCTTGAACACCGCCAGGGGTGGAGCATTCACAACTTCCCTGAGCAATCAATTCCAGTGCCTCACCACCCTCACAGGAAAGAATTTCTTCCTCATAGCCAATCTAAACTTCCCGTTTAAGTTACAGCCCTTTACCCCTTGTCCATTGCCCCTTGTCTTATCACTGCAGTCCCTAACGAAGAGTCCCTCCCCAGCATCCTTATAGGCCCCCTTCAGATACTGGAAGGCTGCTATGAGGTCTCCATGCAGCCTTCTCTTCTCCAGGCTCAACAGCCCCAACTTTCTCAGCCTATTTTCATACGGGAGGTGCTCCAGTCCCCTGATCATCCTCGTGGCCTCCTCTGGACTTGTTCCAACAGTTCCATGTCCTTTTGATGTTGAGGACACCAGAACTGCACACAATACTGCAAGTGAGGTCTCACAAGAGCAGAGTAGAGAGGCAGGATCACCTCCCTCGACCTGCTGGTCACGCTCCTTTGGATGCAGCCCAGGGTACAGTTGGCTTTCTGGGCTGCGAGCGCACACTGCAGCTGGCTCATGTTCATTTTCTCATCAACCAACACCCCCAAGTCCTTCTCTGCAGGGCTGCTCTGAATCTCTTCCCAACTTGGAGCTGTGCCTGGGAGTGCTCCAACCCAGCTGTAGGACCTTGCACTTGGCATGGTTAAACTTCATCAGGTTGGCATCAGCCCTCCTCACAAGCGTGTCAAGGTCCCTCTGGATGGCATTCCTTCCCTCCAGCGTACCGACCAAACCACACAGTTTGGTGTCATCGGCAAACTTCCTGAGGCTGCAGTCAATCCCACTGTCCATGTCAATGACAAAGATGTTGAAGAAAATCGATAGCAACACCGATGCCTGAGGGACGCCACTCGTTACTGGTCTCCAGCTGGACATTGAGTCATTGAGTACAACTCTGTGCGTGCGGCCATCCAGCCAGTTCTTTATCCACTGTGTGTTCCACTTATCAAATTGATGGCTCTCCAATTTAGAGACAAGGAGAAAAGGGAGAGACAGTGCAAGATTTTAAAAAGCTATGGTGAGGCACTGGAATGGGTTGCCCAGGGAGCTTGTGAATGCTTCATCTCTGGTGGTGTTTGGGGTCAGGTTGGATGGAGCCTTGGGTGACCTGGTTTGGTGTGGGTTGTCCCTGCCCATGGCAGGGCTTTGGAATTGGATGATCCTGGGGCCTTTTCCAACCCTGGCTATTCTATGAGCCTATGACTCTATGTGCTTACAGTAATATGCCCACACTTAGGAGTCTAATCTTGCATGGGACATCCTGCTCCATGTGAGACATGCAAAGACGTCTTGCAGTGTGAATTGTCATGTGCTTTTGTTTGGAGTTTTAAGTTCAGTTTGATGTCTGCTAGTGGGGCATTTTTTGCATCCAGGAGTGATGGTTCTCTTTTTCAGTTTATGTGGAAGAATTTCTCTTTGTTGTCAATCCTTTATCTACATTTTCACTGAAATACAGTGTTGCCTGTACTGGACTTTATATACCACAATATAACAGTTAGTTAGAAAAGTTTTTTGTCTAAGTCTTATTCCACTAAAATGGGGAAAAAAAACCCACAATTTAAAATTGGAATAAATGAGTGGCTTAAAGCATTTCTTTAAAGGCTCTTCGTGTTTTCCAGTTTAGGTTATTCGCTCATGAAAGTTATTGAATTCTTAACATATATATTATTCATTCAACGTAGCTTTGATCTGCTTTTCACATCCAAAATAAAGTGTGAGATGATTGCATCAAAAGGAGCGTGACCAGCAGGTCGAAGGAGGTGATCCTGCCTCTCTACTCTGCTCTCATGAGACCTCACTTGCAGTATTGTGTGCAGTTCTGGTGTCCTCAACATCAAAAGGACACGGAACTGTTGGAACAAGTCCAGAGGAGGCCACGAGGATGATCAGGGACTGGAGCACCTCCCGTATGAAAATAGGCTGAGAAAGTTGGGGCTGTTGAGCCTGGAGAAGAGAAGGCTGCATGGAGACCTCATAGCAGCCTTCCAGTATCTGAAGGGGGCCTATAAGGATGCTGGGGAGGGACTCTTCATTAGGGACTGCAGTGATAAGACAAGGGGTAATGGATTCAAACTGAAACAGGGGAAGTTCAGACTGGCTATGAGGAAGAAATTCTTTCCTGTGAGGGTGGTGAGGCCCTGGAATGGGTTGCCCAGGGAAGTTGTGAATGCTCCACCCCTGGCGGTGTTCAAGGCCGGGTTGGACAGAGCCTTGGGTGTCATAGTTTAGTGTGAGGTGTCCCTGCCCATGGCAGGGGGGTTGGAACTGGATGATCTTAAGGTCCTTTTCAGCCCTGACTATTCTATGATTCTATGATTTTATGTCGTGTGGGACAGTGTCAAAGACTTTGCACAAGTCCAGGTAGATGACATCAACTGCTCTATCCCTCTCCATCAGTTCCATAGCCCCATCATAGAAGGCCACCAGATTGGTCAGGCAGGATTTCCCCTCAGTGAAGCCATGCTGGCTGTCACCAAGCGCCTTGTTGTTTTTCATGTGCCTCAGCACGCCTTCCAGGAGAATCCGCTCCAAGATTTTGCCAGGCACAGAGGTGAGGCTGACAGCTCTGTAATTCCCTGCTCATCCATTTTCCCCTTCTTGAAAATGGGGATTATATTTCCCTTTTTGCAGTCGTCGGGAACTTCACCTGACTGCAATGATTTTTCAAATATGATGGACAGTGGCTTAGCAACTTCATTCTCCAGATATTTCTTTGATTTCTATGAAGTTATATCAGGAGGAGGTTTGTTTTATGCCACTTTTTCATTATAGATATCAGACTTTTGAAAACACGCCAGGCCTGATACTTATCTACTGGTGTCACTTACACCATTTTAAATCCAGAGAGCAGAATGAAGCCAAACTTGCTTGTAGAATATCTTGACCAAATTCCAGAACCTTTATGCATGCAGAATGTACATCTACCCAAATTTTGATGCGAGAACCACCATACTTTTAAAGGAAATGCACATCTCCTGGCCATACAATTCAAGGCAGATGGACATTTGTGTCCAAAAGGAATGCAGGTCTTTAGTGCGGATAGATGGGTCTTGATGGGAAAAAAAAAAAACCAAACCAAAAATAGCATATCTCTTGTTATCAGGCCATTCACAGAAACACAGGTTGGCTGAGGTTAGAAAAGGTCTCTGGAAATCACCACATCCAACTACACTCTCAGATAAGATCAACTACAGCAAATTGCTGAGGCCTATGTCTAATCAGGGCTTGAATATCTCCAAAGATGGAGATTCCACACACATCGGATCCCTTTTGACCTCGATCTGTTTTGACTTTGAGTGACCTTAACCCAAATTTTTAATCTTTCTGCTGGTGTTTGTCTTTTTGTAGGCCCCTAGAGATGTCCTGAATTATGGCAGATTTCTCTGCATACAGTTTTACTCTGGCCAGTGTTTTAGCCAAGATAGTTTTTAGCTTAGTTTTAGTTTTCAGTGCTGGGATATTCTCACCACTATTTATCATTTTATTCTTTCGCATCACTCTCTGTGGTACTTTCTTCATTCCATCTGAAGTCAGTTATGTTTTTGCTGGCAGTACCTCACCCTTCTTGATTTTCTCAGATGGGTCAAAAGGGTCTTTGCTCAAGGTGAAGGTGATGCATGAATCCTTCTGGGTATAAAAACAGTTGATAAAATGGGAATATTGGTTTCCAGCTGTTCCTGAAATTTCCCATTATATCCTTCATTAAAGCTGACACTCAAGAGAGCAACTGTTTAAAAATCAGCATATGGAGATGTGTTTGTTGTTAGGTCAAATTGCACACCTAGATGTTGGAAAGCAGAAGATATCCTCATTCTTACATCTCTTTTTGCACTGGTCACTTGAGCCTTTCTGCTGTGAAACTGTACTTTATGGAAGGCTGACTAGGTATGGATTTCATCAGATAAGATGATTTTCAAAATGTCTTAAAATGTCCAAACTGTGGGTTGCCTCATCTTTGAAAAACAGGCAGACTGGATTGCTGCTCATTGTAGTGATTTTCAGTTTCCTATGACCCAGTTATGATGGAATCCTACCTCTTGGCTATCATCAAAGAAAACACACTCACTTTACAGAGCAATAAAGGAAATTTTCATTTTCCTTAGAAATGTCAATCCCTTTTAGACTAAATTCTGGAAAGACATCGCAGGAATTATAATTGCTGTCAGATATAATGAGAAAGTTATTTCTAAATTTTACAGTAATTCCCACAGCATATTTAGTGTCTGAAACACTTTGAATCTCCCTTGTTTTCTTCTCTTCCTTCAGGAAGGTTTGATTTCTCTTTGTAATGACTGACATATGAGTGCTGTTATGTTTTAATATATAGATTTTATGCACTTCTGGGATAATGTTCTTTGAAAATATGGTCAATATTTAATAGAGTTAATTTCTTAATTTATTGACATAATCTCTTTTATTTCCCCTGGCCAAGTGCAGTTGGCCAAGTTGTGTAGGGTGAATGTGAAATCTTTTAAAAATCAGTAAGTTTTGTCTGAGGAAAGTTGGAAAAAGATGTAATCCATTGTGTTTCTCCAGTAATGGCTTTCCCATGGGATAAGCACTGAACTAAAAAGCTGTATTCAGCCACAGAAGAACGTGTTTAGCATTAGGTAGTAAATAGTCCTTGCAGTTCACAGGCATCCCCTGTCCCCATGGGTTTCCAGCTGTAACTGCCTATAATACTTCTGCATTCCAAACTGTGGCTTGGAGGGTAATGGGGTTAGTGCAACATTAAAGTTTTCTAGAGGCATGTTTATTTGTCATGCATCATATTGAATACCTTTCAATACAATTTAACATTGGACCAATTTTCTTGGCCATGTTGTAATGTTTGCTTGCTGCTTTTGTGGCCCTTGTACCATTCATTCAATGGTAACAATGATTTTATAGGTGTAGTCTAAAGACTCTTTTAGCTATGCTGCTTTAGCTTTCTTCTCTCAAAAATTTGATGATTCTTAGTTCATGGGATTGCTGTAAAGTCTAAATCAGCTGTTGTACTTGGCTTAGACTCCAGCCTGAGAAGCGTCCTTGAAGAAGTCATCTATTTCTTCTTTTTCTATAATGCTGTTAGTGCTATATAATATGGTAATTCATAGGTCAGATCATGAACTCTTTACTCATGCAAAATTTAAATTGACTTAACTTCTGTGGTTAAGACTGAATATCAAAAATACGGGATTATTTGGACTTGTTATTTACAGTGAGAAACACAGTACACATTTAGCTGTGTGTGCTTCTTTAACAGAACCTTGTGAATTCTTATCTATTTTCATGTGTATGCTTATTTATTTCAAACTGTTTATACAAGATAACTAAAATGAATAAGAAAGAAAAAAAAATCTTGTATGTGTTTAAATACCCCAATGTGATGCATTGGCTTTTTACAAATACAAACAATAGAATGAATATGTAGACTTCCTATTACAAGTTCAAGTGGAAAAGCAACACAAGACCAAATTAATCAGGTCTAAAACTCTTTCTGCAATATCTTGCCAGACATATGAGGCTCCTTATAGCCGATGTCAATGGTATTCTAAAGTTTTAAAATCAATAAACAGGCTGTAAAACTGCATCTGCAATCAGGATAAGGAACACAAACATTTACAGAGTAACATGCAAACATAACAAAATACTGCAGCTGGCTAAAATTGAATGAGAATCTGTGTTCAGATGCCGTTATTTTTAAATGCATGTTTCACTTGGAATCTCAGCTGAGATAAAATGTAGACAGCGCCACGTTAAATTGATATTACCAACTGCCTGAAGATATCTCCAGATTAACCCAACTATCCACAGCCCATCTATAGTAAAAAATAAATTAAAACTAAGCTATGCAATTCAGGCTTTTTCGTCTTTTTCTTTGGTATTCTACATCATTGTCAAAACATTCAGAGATAGAGTTTATCATTGCAGAGAGCTGGATATTACTTAGAAAAGCTTCAACATCAGCACCAGGAAGTTCCCAGGTAAGCATGTGTCTTAAAAGGTCTCTATGTGTTGCAGCAAGTCACTGCAAGTGAAATGCTTTGGAGCTCTCTAGCAGGTGTTTCGGGAACATATTGTTATTTAACTTAGAGCTGCTGCTTGGTAATCTGGCCAGCTTGCTCACATATTCTGTAATCTATGACTGATCTCTCCAGAGCTGTGGGGAATAACCCACAGCAGTGTGAGTTAAAAAAACAAGAACGATAAAAAGAGATAGGGGGGCGGAAAAATATCAAAACACCGCAAATCAAAACCCCAGCAAAAATCAACAAAAAATTGGAATGGCAAAGTGAGTGCGAGGAATGAGGTGGGTGATGTGTTCTTTGACATAACGCAGTAAGGATGAACAACAGGTATACCTCTGCAAAAACGAGCTGACAAAGAATTGGGGAAACAGTGACACTTTGAGGTACAGAGGCATTTTTTAGAGCAAGATTTAGCTTTTCTTGCTTGGGGACACATCTGTGGCATTCAGTTCTTAGAAGTAAATACTGAGTTGGACCAAAAAGAAAATTGAAGAGTGTTTCAGTCTGCAATGTGCTGTAAATAGGTTTTTCAGCATAATTTGTATTGTAGTTTGTGTTTTGTCTTAAAGTCAGAGCTTGTGGAAGCATGTGATTATGGAAGGAACTGAGATTTCAGTACAATGAAAAGAACAAATCCCTGAAGTGAAGGGTAGGTTTGGTTTTTCAGATCCTTGCTTTTCCACATACATGATCCTTCCGCAAGCTGTTTTTCCTTTCTGGGCTTCAGTTCCAAATCTGTGAAATGGGAACGAATGTACTTGATTTCCTCATAGGAGCGATGTGAAGAAAAATACATTCAAAACTTGCAGCCCTCCAGTAATCTATTGCATACCTGACTACCATAAAAAAATTATTAATACAGGACAAATGAAATAAAGCTTGATGATGTGCCTGTACCTGAACACCCCTAAGGGTACAATAACCAAAAGCCAAATGTAGGAAATAAGTTGATGTCAATCTCACACATTCTTGGAACTGGATGTTGGGGTTTTTTTTGACATTAATGTTTGACAGGATTGCCATCAAGAATTGTGTATAAGGTGTATCTACATGTTAGTTGCACATATTGTGTTGAGATATATGGTAGGCTTAAGCAGGCTGGTGATCTGACAACTCTAACATAGAGCTTTGAGCAGGTTTGAGTAGGTTATTTCCTGGGTGAAGAATTGTGAGAAAACATTTCTTTGGTAGTAAAAGCACAAAAGAAAATAGGGTTTCTCAATACTACCATGCTTCTTGTAAGAAAGTCTTTGGTACAGGTTGTTTCCAAACCTGTTTTGCATATTTCAGTAATATGCCATAGCTATAAGCAATAGAGAGTGTCAGATACAGGGAAGGAAAAGTGCAACAGTGTGAGTGACAGGGAGAGAGGAAAGAAAGAGAGGAGAAAAGATGTATTTCAGGGATGAATTGAAATATATTTTTAGAGTTAGCAGGGGACGAAGCAAGGGTACTGTTGATGGTAGCCATTTCAGAACAAAACACTTCTTCTGCTGTAACTACTGGGAATTGCCAGTTGAGGAGCTAATGACACATTTGGATGGATGAGCAAGGAGTGTGGAAAGGATACGATATGAGGCAGAGAAGGAGCAAACCTGAGAAGTTTAATGCAGTGGTCTGGATTTACCCCACTTACACTGAGGTTTAATTTAGGTTTCTTGTGGTTCCTTCTGTTGTACCCACTGAGTTATCCACAGGAAGGGAGACACCCATGTTTCCATACTAGCGATATAAGAGTAAAAAAGGCCTACAGAGCCTGATCTTGTTCACTTCACTGTTAGCCCTGTTACGACCTGATGACCTCCGGAATTCTCTTCTAACCTACATTTCTCTGTGGTCTCATAATTCTTCAAACTGCCATTTGGATGTAGCAACTCTCTCCATTGAGTGCCCAGAAATCTAAAGAGGAATACTTTCCTGCAGATGCTTCTGGTACATTCCAAGCTACAGGATGGAATTCGGACCAAGGAAAAGGGATATTTTCACAATGAGTAAGGAATGGCGGCACATAGGTGGAGTACTCAGATGAACATTATCACTCTAGAATGCAAGACATTCAATCACCTTAGAAGCATATAAGATGTGATTTTATTAGGGTAGAATTTCTTCCAGAAACTTAGATTAATCTCAGTCACAAGCACTTTGTGAAGATGTCTAAGCTGCCCTGTGTGCTTTTCTTCAGAAAATGTTGATATCCATTTAATCTTACAGGAGCTACTTCAGTGCAGATACCAATTATCAACCAGGACATGTCAGTGCTAATGCATCTTTAGGACAAGATGAAACCATGTTATTTGCTAGTTACATTAGAAAAGAAATGGCAGAGGCATACTGACTTTTTTGGAACTAAAATTCAAAATTTTCCATGGAACAGAAATAGAAAAATAAAATATTTATTTCTGAAAATGCCATTGGAAGTAGAGATTTGGGAATTTCTCACTGGGTGAGAATTGAAGTTTACTACACAGTCTTTATCTTGTTTAATATAACTGGTGACTAATAAAACTTATCTTGTTTAATAAAGGATGAACTAATTATCGCTATACATGTTTAATCCTTTTTAAAACCTGCTAAGCTCTTAGACTTGCAGTTATCATGTGGCAATCAGTTCCACAGGTCAATTATCCATTGTGAAAAAATGTCTTCCCTTTCATCCTCTCTAAATGTCTTGCCATCCAGTTCCATTGGATGTTTCATTATTCTTGTAATATGAAACGGTGTAATTGGGAACAACCAATTTAATGATCTCTATCACATCCCTCATGTTTGTTTATCCTCTTTCTTTCCTAATCTATGTTTTATTAAGAGCACTTTTTCTGTGCATCAAACAGTTTCCACTACCTGTTGCCAACCCTTGCTTTGTGCTGTTTTGACAATGGCAAGAAGTTAGGTTCAGAATTCTACCATTTTTCTCACCGTTTTAATGATAATCACATAAATTGCAAGGCTGAATCTGTTACTGTCATTGACTAGTCTTGCAAATGTTGCAGCAGTTATAATTAATGGTTTTACTCGCTGTCCTAAGTTGCTTAGCTCATATGCAGCAATTATTATTAATAAATCACTATGTATGTACAGTTACATTAGAGAATTGTTATTATTTCCTTTTTCTAATTAAGAGGAAATAATTCAGGTAGTGATGTATTAGCCACCAGAGATGCAGAAAGACTAGAACACTACCGTGCTCATTGTTGCAGTAAATGGCTGCTGACTGGTGTATGCAGTTTCAAAGGGAGTCTATATTCTCCCTAGGCAAACTCACAGAGGAAGGCATGCATCTTCTAGAATTAGTTTCACAAACCCTGTGCATCATGCTCAGCATATCTGTTAGATATGGGATTAGAACCCGTTTTCCCATTCTGCCTATGTCTAGGGTTTTTATCTCTTCCATAAGCACAATGAATATTTCATTAAATTGGAATAGATTAACTGGAAAAGATTATGAGACCCACAATCTCCTGGACCATCTCTTGGTGGTTAGGGCATTCTCTTGGGAGGCAGAGAAATAGAGATGTGGTTTCAAATCCCCTCAGGAACAAGAGAAACTCACACCTGGGACTGCCCTATTCCAGGTGAAGTGGAGACTTTTGAATAAAAAGGAGACAGTGAAAGGGTTATAAATCTCCATTTCTTGGATATGTTTCTCTGTGCTCAGAGAATGTTTCTGGCTTAGGTCCTGTGGGCCAGATAGGCAGGGAAACCACCTAGTTTGCAAATTCAATCCATTCTGGAATGAGAATAGGTGTGGAACACCTTGGCAATGACAAGACTGTTGCACAAATGCAAAGGATTTTACTGGAAGAATGGTAGCTGTGGTAACTCGGTTGGTCTGGAGATATAATGAAAGATGAGGTTTGTGGACAGCCAGTATCTTTAATTAGAGCAATTGCTATCACTGGAAAAAAGAGATAATAAGTGTTTTAGGCAAACAAGCCCCCAACCTTTTTTTTTCCAGGCTTGTAATAAACCAGGAACATTTAATGCAAATTACAAACTGAGTGATTATTTAAAATTTAATAACTTCTACTAAGTAAATTAGTCCAGAGGAAAGGTAGGAACTGATGGAAACTTAGGTGTCTACCAGGCTAGGTAAAATTAAGCAATTTTTAGGGTCTAAAACATGACCTTTGGCTCCTGTAAAGTTTTTCAATGTCTGTGGTTTTGACTTTTTAACACTATTTTTTCGGCAAAAGCATTGCAGGAATCAGTAGCTGCAACCAGGCTAAAGAACATTAGTCAGTGTTGTTCAGAGTTCCCATCCTCCATGAGGGAAGCATTAGGGACTACACAGAGAAGGATGACGGTTAGAAGCAGATGGTGAGTAAACTGTTAAGAGTCCAACTTCATTAGCATTGCTTTGATAGATTAATGGTGCCCTGAAATCCTGCCAGGTAAGCTGTTGCCAAAGGTGCCATCTGCATGGAAAAGCATACACATCAAGACATTCAGCAGAAAAAAAAAAGTAGAAGAAGGAAAAAAAAGAACAACCAGCACCATCAGTCACACCCCAAGTTATTTCCACCCACCATGTGCTGATGGATAACCAAAAAGCCAATAGTAATTATAAAAATGCTGAATTACATTAAAAAAGAAAAATGACACCTGAATGTCATGCTCTGTACTCTCAGGCAGTGGGTCTTCTCAAAATTAATCTAATCACGTCTTCTATTATTATTATATTGTCATCAGCAACATCAGCATAATTTTACTTATCATTTTTTACCATCGCTGGCAAGGTGGATGCACCTTGAAGGCCAATTGTTGTATGACTTTGCATTTCAGTGGTAAGAGGTAAACCCTGCCCCAGAAAGTTTGGCAAAGCTTTTCTTAGTTTCAGCTGCAACTGAAATTGTTCCTCTTTAGTTCCAGTTCGAGCCAATAACTGTTTCATAATCATTTTGTTAACACTGAACTAGTTTGATATGGGGCACAATCAGAAACTTAAACACATAGAAAGGGGAGAGCTTTGGGTGGGGAAGAGATGACTAAGGTATCAGCTGGAGAGATGTTGAACCTCCATCTCCAGTTCCCCTGACAGATCCGCTGTGTTTGTTGTAAAAGGAGCTTTTTCCTAGCTACATGCATCTGTCTGAGGAGATTGAAAGTTTGGCGCGGCATTGGATTAGGAACATGAGTGGGATCATGGGCAAGTACGAGATGTCAATTGAAAGAGCTAAATATCTCACAGTTCTCCCTTCCTCATTCACTCCACCTGCAAATATATCTGTTCCTAAACATGATTCATTTCTGTTTAACAAGATACAACGAGATTATTGCAGGGACCTCACCAGGCTTGCAATGCATTATCTCTGATAACAAGAATCAGAGATCCAGCCTCTTCCCAATGGAGCCAATTTGTAGAGCACTCGCAGCACGACCAAAAAGCCTTTGGGCTACTTGAGTCTAACCTAGGGTCTGTAAAGCTGCCCAGCCCTGTGGTATGGAAAAAAGGACTGATGTTGTATGCTCTGATATCTTGTGTGGAAAAGATGGGAAATGCAGAGGGACAGAAAAGCTGCAGTGTGACAGCTGGGCCTTGAAGACACAGTTCTGCTGCCTAGACACAGGCATCTACCACTATTTGAAATGCACTAGGTTGTACAAGGTGGGTAGCATATTTTGACTTCAGGCACAGATACCCAAGTTAGGTGTCTCTATTCAGATGTCTGTATCAGCTGGTGTTTAAACTCCTATTTTTGTCCATGTGAGAGTGATTCGATTGACCAAATATAAGAATGTGATATAAGCAACCCAGCTGCCCAATCATGGGCTGGCATTTGTTATGCCTTAGTGTATCAGGAAGGGCCTAAGAAGTCCTCCTATAAGACCCAGGTCAATATGCAAGACCTATAAACATGTCTCAGATATGCCATGGTGTCTCAAATGGCACTAAATTCCTGTGTGGGCAACTGAGCCAAGTTGATGTTCACATAATTATACCCTAAATTTAGGTGTCTGAACCTGGAGCTGAAACATCTCATGAGGCCTCATGCTGAACAGACCTCTGACAGATGACTATAGATTTTTAGGTGAGAAAAAACCCAACAACAAAACCAAACCAAACCCAGACTTAATATTAGTAGTACGTTTCTGTCAGGCAAGTAGTACAAAAGGGGAAATATTGCTCAAATCTCCTGAATTTTGGTCCAAACAGGCTAATGTAACAAAAACGTATGCCAACCTTGTATGAAATGCTGTGGAATTCAACACAAACCCAACCTACATTCCAATAACGTCTGAGCAAAATTTCACTCGATGGCAACAGACAGAAAGAGCAGATGAAAAGGGAGATAACAGAAAAGGAGGGTGGTAATATTGATGGCATATAATTATCTGTAATACTAGGAAAGGCTGGGCAGGTGGGGCAGTCTCCATTACAAATGTTGGCTGTGTTCAACATGTTGGTGAAGTCTGAGTCACTTGCACAATGTTGACTGTGACTCCAAGTCAGTTTAGACCAAGCTTAGTTGCATTCAAGGCCTAGCTCTTGATTCTCTACCTTGCTTAAGAATGCTCTTAGATCGCATCAAACCTGGTTAAATCCATGTATTAACCATAATTAGCTATCATGAAGCTAAATACAGTTAATGTGTTGTGGTCAAAATCTCTGCAGATACAGTCAGATTTACAAAAAATTTCCAAGGAAAGAAAACACACACAGTGCCCAAAGCTCATGTTAATGTTGATTCACAGCATACTGATTTTCCAAGGAAGCAATAAATCTGCTGTGGATTTAACTATTTATTCTGACCTATCCTTAAGAAACATAAGAAAGAATTGAATGGAATTAACTATACTACAGTAACTATATTCCATTACATTTCAGCAATGTTTTTGCTTTCATGCTAAATTTACAATGTCTGTAATTTTTTTCAACGTATTTTTAATATGGACTAGGCTAAACTAAGTCTAGCTTTGCAATTTGCATACTATATAGTTTGGCTATAGAAAGTCAATATAGTTGTTTGTATATTTTTGCCTGTTATGGTTCTTTTTACTGTTAGAACATAATTTCCGCAAGTACTCAAGTTAGTTTCCTAGCAGACTCCCTGAACCTTACTGCTGCTGTGAAATTGCATAGAAAAAATATAGATTCCTTAAACACAAAAGACAAAGGGGAACTGAGGAGATGAATCTGATATTCTTTATAACCCAGGCTATGAATATGAAATATGAATATGAAGTAGCCTTGGCTATTTTTACACTGGGACTTAAAGGTGGGCATGATTTTTAACTGCTGCAGTTGGTCCTATTTGTATCTGTCCATGAGTCACTTTTTTCCCAATCCTCAACACTGTTTCAGGGAGATCTCAGCTGCTTACAGAGATGCTGTTTGTGGCCTGGCTTATTTAAAGAACATGAAGGCACTGCTGGTTTATGTTAATGTGCTCTACAGTATATTGTGGTGGAGTATGAATAGCTGGTTCCCAGAGGGTAACCTCAAAGAGTGATGGGGAGAAGAGAAGGATGGTAGGAACCACCATATCTGTCCTAAACCAAGACATTGCCATTTGTGAGCCAGAGCTGTGAACTGCCAAAAGGGCTTGCTCCCTTCAGGAAAAGGTAGCCGTTTGGATGAAATGTTCCCAGGTCTGTTGGACCCTGTAAAAGAAGATACACCAGATGAACATCAGAAAAATAAAATTCTCTGCATCACTTTAACAGCCTAATCTGCCTTATTAAGCCCTATATATTTTCTGTTCGATTAAATCTCCATTGAACTAAGGTCTATATTGAAAAGAACGTCAAAATACTGATGCATATCAGATTATATGATATTATATATATCAGATACCATGTGCACTGTACTGCTTTACGTTTCAGTAACTACTTCGTGGTCTCCCAGGATATCACATATCCAGTATTTTCAGTATTCGAATATTCTTTTATACCCTCTGGATTAAGGAGAAAACCTTTTTTTGTAAATTACTTGGGGGTTCATCTTTCTGCTGCTTCTTTTCCACATGGTTTTGATGAGAATAGCTTACTGTACCTCCACCTTTTATTTATTTTCAATCTCTGAAGCACAGGCTAAGGAGTGTCCACACCCAAACAACAGTGACTAAGGCCTTGAAATAACATGAGGCATCTTTAACTTATTCTCCAAACGTGTAGCAATCAGTGAGGTGCTGCCTGAAGAAACTGGGTGAGACAATTTCCCAAGTAATGAATTAATAAATGTTGCAACGCTTGTTAGTGCCAGCCAAATTCTCAACTTGACGTGCTAGAACGTGATCAGAGCTCTCCTTCTTAGGCACCTTCACCTTTGCTAGGCAAGATGCTCCCATTGATTCAACTAATACTAAAAAGGAGAATTTGGTATCTGAAATATGTTTTAAAATACTCAGGAGGAAGTTCACAGAGCAATAACTGGAATAATATGCCAGGATTAAACTGAGGCTGTGTGATATAATTCGAATACATGCTTTTTTCCAAGAAGAGCAGGACTTCGTGTCAGCCCTACGCCAGCTGGCATTGGGAACTACTTAACCACATAACCATTTACCCTCACCACAAGCAACATCAGAAACCACTATGTCAGTTTATCAGGAGTTATGTTTTAGCCTCCTATAATACAGAATGACATACAACTCAAATCCACAATTGCATGATCAAAGTTTAGCTATCTTAAACTTGGATATTTAGTCTAAACTAGGTATTCAAAGTGCCTCTAGAGGTGAGAGAGAGCCACCTTGCTGGATATCCAGATGGTGACTTCAGATGGGCTTAATAGTCTTGGAGGCGCCATGCGCCTTGAAAGACAAGAAAGGAACCATAACCAAGTAGTTATGGCTGAATGCCTAACATTCAGGTGACCAAAGGCCAGTGGAGTGTATCCCTCATAACAGCTCAGAGATTCCATTTGCTTGATTTTAAAACTGATCTAAGGGAAGCTCATGAAGGTGATTATGAACCATCATCTGTTAAAGTTTGAAACAAGTGCAGTCCGGTAATGAGAATGCTCCCTTCCCTTAAATGAAACACAAACACACAGGGAAATGAGCCCTTACAGGAAGCTTAGGGAAACATTTTGATAGAGAAATAAAGACATGACACCCACTAGCTTAAGAAAATTCATCATTTTACGAGACTGCATATTTTGGAGCCTGCATGGGACAGGCTGAGTGAATAAATTGCACCAGAGTATGGTTCAGAGGAGGATCCCTCAATGTGGATAAGAACATCTTTACTGTCTTAGAGTGCCTGATCTTCACAGGGGACTAGTGGCCTCTGTGAATAGCTCCTTCACCCATGTGAGCCCATAAGGTACAAATTCTGAAAAATGAAATGTGAACAGGGATCTTTTGAGTTTCTAACCAGGTTCTGGAGATCAAGGCCTAGGAGATTGTGATTTTCACTCATCATCTTCCCAGTGGGACTTATGTACTTGATCCTTTTTAGAAATCTATTCCACTGGACTTGAACTACCAAAACACTGAACTACATACATATTTTTTACAAGAGACCATTGACTTCCCCATACTATTTGCATTTCATGTCAAGAATACGTTTAAGGGCCCTTCCTGTCTTGGAGTCTGCAAAATCTATATCCAGAAGCCAACTTTTCAACAGCAGCCTGTCATATGGGAAGGGGGAAGGCTCCAGCTCTGGGGGTCCAAATTTATCCCATTATATGTCAGAGGTCTTCTCACTTGCAAAGCAAAGTGCATAATACCCAGGAACGGAAGGCCCTTGTCATGCCTAATATTTTATCTTCTCTATATTTAAGAAAGGGGTATTAGTCCTTACTTCTTAACCTCAGATGGTTGTTGTGAAGATTAATTAGTTAATGCTTTTACAGCACAGTGAAAATGTAAAGTGCTACTACATAGAAGTATTATTAAGTGCCTGCAGGGTCTTGCTATCTAATGTGCTGAATGAGAGAGGCTCTGAACCATGGAGATTAAGCAATTTTAAAATAGTTCTTTTCAAATTGAATGATTTTTAACTCTTTAGTTGTTACTAATATGTTCTCAACAGGGGTTGGAAATATTTACCCCTTTCATTGTCTTTTTCTATTTTCTCTAACAGTCACTTTTAGATAAACATACATGTCCTAAGGTTTTATCTGCATACATAGTTGTATTGGCTTGGATAAAGGTGTGATTTTACACCAATTTCTTTTATCCTAATCCTTTTATTTCATTTTTAAATTAAGCTTATTTCAGTTCGGCATAAGCTGATTCAGAACAAGTTGACGATAAACTGAGATAAGCCCCTCTAAAACTGAAATTAGTGTGTCCACATTGGGATTTGCTCTAGTTTAACCAAAGCTACTGAATGTGCATGCAAGTTATAGTGGCATAAGGTAGAAAATGAATTTACAGCTTGCAAATGATTAAACAGTACCTACTAGTGCACTTAACCCCAAGCACCTGCTCTCCAAAAACATTAAATTTCATTGAGAGAGCTACTTCCAATTACTTCCCTCTAACACAGGGTGAAAACATGCACATACTAAGTACTCTGAAGCAGTCAGGACTTGGTATATGTCCAATGTGAACTGGGGAAAGAGGGAAGATATTTGGGCAAAGACTACCCCTTAGCTTGGACTGAAGTCCTCTACCTTGCAGGAATGACAGAGAGAATGGAGGGAAGGTTGTTACCATCCAGTCTGACAGCGTGTGTCTAACTGTTAATAAACTGCAAATTCACCTTTCTTGTTCAATCTTATTTATGTGCCTGTATGCTGCTTTGGCTGACTTACATCCATGCAAATGTGTGCATAGACACGCTCGGAATTGCTGCTGTCCCAATGAGTCACTATTACCCTAATCAAAATGGTGGCATTCAACACTGCTTTTGTCTTAACACATGTAATTGCACAACTGGTAGATTGATGGGTGGTTGATAGAAACTCAAATGTATGCAGGGGTGTTAACAGAAAGGGACAGAATGTGGTTTGCTCTGTTACAGGAACAAGAAAAATTAAGCAAAGTAAAAGATATACTAAAGGAAAATAAAAGCTAGAAGGAAAAAAAATAGTAACAGAGAAAAAAGTCCTTCTGATCCTTGTGCCAATACTCACATTAAAAAAAAAGATACTATGGATAAAATTAGAGAAAACAATAAAATTTCAATTGCATCTCTAATATTTGGTAATACTGGGTCAAAATATTTGACATAAAACACTTCTAAGGTATCAAAATTGCTATGACATATGGAAGATCTACATTTTTCAACAACATATATTTTTACTTCTCCTTATGTGACTCAGATTTTTAGTTACCTGGTTGTTGTCAAGCACTCATGAATGTGATTAGCAAAATAAATAAGTGTATTAAGTGTTTTCTCTTTCACTTAAATTTTTATTTCATTCAAAACAGACAGATGCTTTTGTAAAATCAAAACCTAAATTTAGGCTCCTAAACCCTTATTTAGAAACTTAAGTGAGAACGTTATTTAACAAAGATCATAAGCACATGTTTAAATTGATCCTGGTTCAGGAATGCGCTTAAGTGTATGCTTTAATCTGATTAAATATGTGTTTAATGTTAAACACATGTTGAAATGCTTTGCTGAATTGTAGCCTGATTTTCAAAAGTGTTAAGTACCTTGAACATCTCATTAAGGTCAAGAAAAGCTGCATGTGTTCATGCTCTTACCCATCGAGGCATTTTCTTACATGTTTAAATTCAGATTTAGGAGCCTAGCCATATTTTTTTTTCCAGTAAAATTTTGGAACCAGTGTTGCTGAAGATAAACACAGGAACATCTGGAGTCATACCTTATCTGAACTATCTACCCCTAATGAGTTTCCAAAGTTGGACTGAAGGACTGAAAGCTTCAGCACAGACTTGGTTTGTTTGGTTTGGTTTTGTTTTGTTGTTTTTAAAGTGCAATTTTTACTGCTCTCTGTTTCCATTTAGAAATGCTCTGCTCTTTCCAGTCCCAGCCAGCACCAAGAAGTGAAAAGGTGTGCAAAAAGAAGTATTACTCCTAACATTATTTATTACGTGCTGACAGCAATGCATAATTCAGTAAAAGACACAAGTGAAGGCAGACCCTTCTTTGCAGATCTTACTCACAGGTAGTCTGGATTAATTTCAAGTTCCAGATGGCTTTTCAGGGTGGGTTTAATTTTATCTGAAATAGGTCTCTTTTTTTTAAGAAAAACCAAAAAGATAATTTAGGATTTGAAATATATCCCCAAGCCCCATTCTAAGATATTAAAGGCCTTCTTTAAAACTTCT
Source organism: Myiopsitta monachus (assembly GCA_017639245.1). Taxonomy (NCBI): domain Eukaryota; kingdom Metazoa; phylum Chordata; class Aves; order Psittaciformes; family Psittacidae; genus Myiopsitta; species Myiopsitta monachus. The sequence continues at coordinate 2,013,680 of CM029920.1, read as the reverse complement.
AAAATTCTTCTCAGTCCTTTTCCTCTTTTTGTCATTGTCCTTAAGAATAAACAGTGGTTTTTAAACAGCTTCTCACTGTATAAATAAGTATTTGTAGACTTTTAAATTTTTTTCCTTCATAAAGAACTTTCCAATTGTCTTCACCCACATATTTTGATTTACATCAATAGCAGCTTTTCTCTTGACTAAGAAAAGCTTTAGATCTAACCTAAAAGCCTTTCTGCAGCTGAGCTTTGCTAAGGGGTGGTAAGCCTGCTCTCACCTGCTTATATATTCATTGTTTTCTTCCCGCCCCCTCCATTGCAGTGCTAAGAAGGTATTTCAGGCTTCTCATCCCCAATGTACACACAAAAACTGCTGTCAGGACAGCTGCTGCCTGATCAGGTTTTGTTAAGGTGTTCTGGAGGAGAAATACCTCTTGTTTTTAAGCAAACCTGAGACTGTGGGAATGTCGTTGTTTAAGACTGGACTTAAACCACGACAGGGAGGTAGTGGCACTATGGTCATACTGCAGCTCTACAAGTGTGTGAAACCCAACTATACACAAGCAACCAGGAACTGCTATAATTATAGTATATGTGACATTACCTGCACCCAACCTGACAAAACCTGTGCAACAAGGCTCACCCCAGTCCCACTACATGCTTGTCTCTACTACAGCCACACAACGTCCACATTTTTTCCGATATCCTCCATGTTATTGTGTGACCTCTCTTTTAGAGCAGGAGCCAATATGGGACATGCTCCTTCTTCCTTCTAATGAAAGCAAGATCTTCTGCCTTATGTTAATGTTGGAACAAAGTGGAGCTGTTCTCTGAGGAGGGAGAACATAACTCTTCAGAAGAGAAGAGCTGGGGTGGAAAGTCATATAGGAGGACCTTCACTCCATTGTGGAGTGGCAAAGAGATTCCACAGGGAAGAAATGAGTCCTAATGACCTGTTGTGCTAATGACTCCAAAATGGAATGACTTCTTCCAGGGACAAGTCCTGCCCCTTCCCAAAACAACTTTGTAGATCAGCTACAAAGCTCAGATTTACCCTAAAGCGTTCCCCTCTGTCCCCCTAACCCCAAATACATGGGCTTTTTTGTACAAAACGTGGAAGCATGCTGTGATATTTGTCAATATTGTGATACTTTTTTGTATTTTAATTAAAAAATATTTCAAATTATATTTTGAATCATAGAATCATAGAACAGTTAGGGTTGGAAAGGACCTTAAGATCATCTAGCTCCAACCCCCCTGCCATGGGCAGGGACACCTCACTAAACCATGCCACCCAGGGCTCTGTCCAACCCGGCCTTGAACACCGCCAGCAAAGGAGCATTCACAACTTCCCTGGGCAACCCATTCCAGTGCCTCACCACCCTCACAGGAAAGAATTTCTTCCTTACATCCAACCTAAACTTCCCCTGTTTCAGTTTGAACCCGTTACCCCTTGTTCTGTCACTACAGTCCCTAATGAAGGGTCCCTCCCCAGCATCCCTATAGGCCCCCTTCAGATACTGGAAGGTTGCTATGAGGTCTCCACGCAGCCTTCTCTTCTCCAGGCTGAACAGCCCCAACTCTCTCATACTATCTTCCTACGGGAGGTGCTCCAGACCCCTGATCAACATCGTGGCCCTCAAATTTTATATATTAGGTAAATATTTTATATTTACCTAATCCATCATGTGGTCTTGACTGTGCAAAAGAGATGGCAAAGTTTTAGGGTGTGGGGAGGTGGTGACAAGCATTTGGAAGCAAACTGGCATTGGTATCTGTTTTATTCTGGTCCAGTGCAGGCAGAACATGAGATCTGGTTGTAGTCTTTTGAGCAAGCTACTATAGCCTTCAGTCTGGTCTTGTGTAACATTAACTATCTAAAATACAGCTTGTTTAGTTGTTTAGGCTCCCTCTACAGATAGTGAAGAGCATCCATATGGTGATTCATCCCAGAATCATGAAGTGATTGGTTCACTTACTTCACGAAGTCCATAAACACACATTTTGGCTACAGGGGGGATTTAGACAATTACCTATATTAAGCATACTTTTTTAGATGCCTAATGTAAGATAAAGCTATCTCAAAACCTTTATCAAGAATACTGAACTATCAGATCAGCGGAAGAATTGCTTTGGTACCTTTACTCCACCTCAGCTGATTCACAAACTTGTTTCCTTATCCGGACTTGTTTTATGTGTTCTAGAGTAATGATAATCATGATAATTCTTTAGGGAGATTAAGTAATCCTCACAGTCACCGTGTGTAATAAGTAACTGTAGATATCTCTGTTTTACAGATGAGGAAATAGCGAGAGTTTAAGTGGCTTGCTCTATCTAATTTAATCTTGTTTGAATTAATCTAATCTGTGTTTTATAAATAAGTCACCCAGTCACTGTGATATGTAGGTAATAGACAGTCATGACAGTAGTGAAGACAGTATGCAGGAATTCCTAACTCCCAGGCCTATATTTGTCCCTCAAAACCATTGCCTGGAGAAATAAGACATAGCAGCAAATGATCTTAAAGTTTTCCATTAAATATTTCTAGGTCATGTATTATAACATAATCGAAGGTCCAAAACCAAAGCACTTCCTTTTTTTTATCTGAATGAATTGGGATAAGGTTTGTTGCTGCACAGAATAGCTTGGTATATGAGAAAATGGATGAGAGGTGACATTTATGTTATTCCTTTGGAGCACTATCTGGGAGAAGAGAAGACATAGAACCCTTTGAGAACAAGGCGATATGATGTCAGCCTTAACTCCTTCCCCTAGGAGTTAAAGGGATATTAAAATTAATACAGAAATACTATTTTTTTAATTTTTTTTTACTACTTTGTTATTTTTTAATAACTTTTTTTTTTTTTTAACAGATTGTTTCTAATCAGATAGCTTACTACTAAAAATCAAAATCTGTTTGTGAGATGGGCTCGATGGGCAGTACCCTTATTGGGGAAAAGGAGTTCAGATCTATAGCTCATTTTCGATTTACACAAGTGAAAGGATGAGGTCCACTCTAACTGAGTTGCTGCTTGCTGGAGCTTGAAGGATGAAGGTTCAATTCCCCTTCCTAGCTCAGATACAATGCAGATATGAATGAATGTTTAACCTTGAGCATACTTGCTATCTCTGGGAAAAATCTGTTGTCTTTGGGTTTTTTAAGTGGTTGGTTAAGGTTGGTGTTGTTTTTATGGAAATGGGAAAAGGTTTTGGAATGTTACAAAGACCATGGAGAGGGAAAGAACTGTTTTATTCAATTTATTCAGCTGGTAACACAGACCTGATAGAGCTGCATTGGAAGGGAGCACATTATAGTACAGTTGTGGGACTGACTTCTGGGGGACACTCAAATTATAGGGTGCATTTGCAGAGTGAATTGAAGTTTCCAATCTTTTCCATGAGCAAATTATCTCCATTCTGAAATGAATGATTTCTTCCCTGTTCATTTTCACTGCAGATACAGTCAGTGCGGCCTTCTGTGATTAGCTCTATCTCAGAAGTACGGGGCAATCACTTCTCCACAGAAACATGTTCTACCTCTTTCAAAGCCTCTGGTTAAATTTTTATCTAAGTCATCAGATTTAGCAATTTGTAACTGATCTAATCTCTTTGCAAAATCCTTGCTCACCGAAACTGTATCCAACAGCTCTTCATTGTAAACCTTGTTGTTCATATAAAAGTAGAACCACAAATTATGTCAGTGTCTTTTCTTTATTCTCTCTCATTTTTTTTTAAACTTCTCATGACCTATCGCCCTTTCTATTAACCCAAATCAAACAGATTTGCAGATTTGCTTAACAATAGCACTTTATGAATCATATCACCAATTGCCAGCTATCATACTGCAAAACAGCTTATAATGTATAATTAATGTTATAGGCGAGTAATGAATTACATCATCGTCACTGTCTACCACGTTATTAAAAGGAAAGATTTAAGTAATCACAACTACCTTTCTATTTTCTTCCCTCCTTCCCCCATAGTACTGTAAGAAGAAAAGGAAATTCCAACTGCGTATGTCAGCTGGTATTTCCATCAAACAACATGATACATCAAAATGATAGCTGTAATCATTTACACTGGAAAAACCTAAGACAGATAGGTGATTAGGTTAAGACTTTCTGTAACTTAGCATATTTGCTGTCATCAAGTGCATTCAAACAAGCAATTTGCTGAGATCAAGAATATCTATGAGCAGAAGGAACAAATATTTCAGTTAAAAAGGCACATTTGCCTACCCTACAATTTGGAAAATTATTAGAATTCACCTCAAGGCTCCCACTGGACAGTATGCAGTAGCTGTTTTCCAAGAAGCTAAGATAATGTTCATACCTTCAGGTTCAAGTCCTAATTTTTTTACAAGTTAAGCAATGTGTTTGAGCAGCCTGTTTCACTTCTTCGGCACCAAATTCTCGCTTATATTGTGTGTTTTGGCTTTTTTTCTTTTTCATTTTTGTTTCTCACTTTTGTCAGTTTTGGCTACTAATTCTGCCCAGATCTGATCGTCAACATAGTGATCTTTCAGCTCAAGTTTCACTGTAAATAATGATGCTTTTGTAGAAAGCTTCTCTCCTCACAATCCCCACATGGAAGGCATGGTTCACTCTGTCCCACCAGGATGGAAGTCACCGAAAGTTCTACCAAAGCTGTTAATACATTCCTAACAGGTGATTGAGGAGAATCATGTCACTACAGCCTTACATAATACATGTAGTAGGTCAGACAAAGAGTGCTTGCCAAGCAGCTTCACTGACCTATTTGCCCATTTCAATCTAGCCAATGGAAGATCAACTACTAAAGCTAATGAAAGCACAGCCCAACAGCCATTCTCACTGACCCTTAGGGAGGACCCAGAAACTCACCTTTTTCAACACAGAAGTTGAATAAACATTTACATATAACAGAATCAGGATGTTTTCACTATTTTGTATGGTCTCAAGTCTCATAATGAGGAATTTTCAAAATCTTTATTTGCCCAATATCCCTCAGATTTGACAATGTACGTATCTTGCAGGTGGGAGAATAAATGTCTTCTGAATAGAAGTCCCTATCAGACAAGGGTATTGAAATAAAAGAATCATAGAATAGTTTGGGTTGGAAGGGACCTTCAAAGGTCATTTAGTCCCACCCCTCTGAAATAAGGTTTTCTGCTTTGCTCGCAAACGTTTTTAATACAAAATTATCCTTACCTCTATCAAGTTTATCACTAATATTTTTTTCAAGTATTTTAAAACAAATAACAATCTCTTTAATGGCCACATTTTAACTTATTTAAACAAATTAATTTTAAGTTTTTTAAAACAAATGAGAGAAGCTGAGGAGTTTTTAGGTTTTTAATATCAGTGCTTTAATTTGTTCCCCTTCATTTCTCCCCCATTCTTAATTTTTTCCTTCTCAGTAATTTTCCTTTTCTCTTTATTTCTACTTGGTAATGGAAAAAACCCAAATAACAGAAACTCTGGATGAGACTTATGCCGTGATGCTGAATTAATCGCTGTAGTCTCCCTCTTTTGAGTCAAATAACCTGCAGAAGGAAGATCCTCTGATTTAGCTGCTACCACTTCCAAAGATGCCAATAACTGTCCTTTGAATATACAGTATGCCTATGGCAACTGGTTCATACTCATACATTAAAGTGCAAATACATGAAGTTAAATGATAAGAATACTACCCAGGAATGAAAACTTTAAATAAATTTGATATTCTTTGTCTTTTGATACTTTTCTCCCCCATCTTTTGCAAGCCAAAGTATAAATGGGGGAAAAAATGAGGGAAAAATATGAAAAATTACCAGCATTCAGATTGTTAAAGAAAAGATGAAAGCCACACTTATGAAGATTTTCATTACTAGCTACACTTTTAAAAATACTAATAACAATGAAGAAGTAAATCAGGCCCTGTCACAAAGCTAGTCAGCATGTAAGCATCAATTCAACAAGGCACAATAGAGGTGACTGATTTCTGCACATTAACCAGCAGTTCAAACCATCAATCAAAAGGAGGGAGAAGTGAGCTCATTTCTTCCCTGAGTTTAAGAAGATTTGTACATAGAAAAGTCATTTTCCACAAGTTTATATTGACAAGATGGAAGAAAAACATCAAGAAAATGAAAAATGGGATCTTAACTTGGTCTTACAGCAGTGTCCTGCTGAGAAGGAGCAGCTCTAGATTCTGACCTCTGTTCCCAGGCTTGTTTATGTATTTTGCATTAGACAGTCACTGAATAAAACAAACATGGGAGCTGTGCCAGGGTTGTCCACACCCATGCAGTTGCAGAATTGGACCTCAGTCTTTCCCACAGATATGGCTTGTCATGTCATTCCATCTATCTCCTATAGCGTTAGTCTCTTCTTTTTCTCAATACAATTTAAAGCAATACAAGTAAGTTTTGGGTTCATTTGGGTTTTGTTGGTTTGTTGGTTTTTGGTTTTGGTTTTTGTTTGTTTGTTTGTTTGTTTGTTTTTGTGATGTTATGTAAATTCTTTTCCCATTGGTAGTATTTCATATATTTTGTTAATATTGCTTCCATTCCCTGGGTTATTTGTCAGATACATTTTCCTCTTAACCTACTGAGAAATTTGTTATTATATGAAATTAAAATCCCCAAAAAATCAAACTAACTCTAGTGACATTTGCCTTTAAGAAAGGCCTTCCACATGCTACCAAACTGCATTTTAATATTTTTAATTGAATTTAAATAGCATTTCTGGTATCGGTCAATGTACAATTGAGTTGCCTGTTAGGGAAAAAAAAAAATCAAACTGGTATAGGTGTCAATTTTGAAGTAATAATTATAGGTTTATGCGGTAAAGTATTTATTATATTATCAAATTAATACACATTTTGGCATGTCAGGGTCTGTGGGTAATTATAGTTTAGCACTGTGGTAATAATTTGTGTGATTTATGTTACCTATGGAGCATTATTGAAAGCCAAAAAGCTGTCTGGCATAATTACTGTTAGGAGGTAAGATCAACAGATATCCCTAGCCAAAAGAAAACAGCCCTAAGGGTAATAGACTCAAACAAGCAGAAGTCACCTCAGGTATTTGCTTTGCAGCTTACTTTTTCTCACTTGAGACATGGCCCACCCACTATTCTAGGCTACATTAACAAGAATTGGTTGCCTTTCTGTTGTTGCTTTGCATTGACCTTGAAGTTTTCATTTTAAAAATGAGATACAAGAAAGTGGTAGTGGGGGACCTTTTGCAAGGCCTAATTCTTTGGAAATGTGAAGGAAAGCATTTGCCATGAGATGAAGACGGGTGAATTCTGATTGATTCTCTTATTTCCATTGATTTGGACACAGAAAATGTATTTTATTTGGTGACTGTGCTCTTGCTTTTATTATTTTTTGTTCTATGTGCTGTGCAACCACAGAACAAAATCTTTGCATGAAAAGTCTACACAAAGCTGATTCAACATAGTTAAAGTTTATTGCAGTTAAATCAGATTGATAAATGACTTAGCAGCTGAGTTGAAATAGGCTGAAAGTTGTGGTTTCTACCCCACTACCCCAGTTTGTGTTTATTTATGCAAATAAATGCATAAAAATGCAAAGAGTACCCTCATTTCATTTCAAAGCTCAGACCTATCCTGGCAAATACTTAGCACTGTTAGTTTGGGGGTTCTTTCTGAAATAGCCTTCTAGCAATTTTATGTAAATAGCGATATCTCAAGAACAATCTAAAAATCTGGCCAATAAGATCATGATCACACTGTCCAGACAAAACTGCAAACTTGCCTTGCTTTTCTCTCTTCTCCATTCTCAGCATCACCCTTACAAACGAAAAATGCATGCCTGGTATTGTGTTCTGTGAAGGTTACAGGCTCAAGCCTCAGCTGAGGAAGATTATGAACAAAAAGCAAGATCCACAAAGGTATTTAAATACATAATTCTAATTAATTAATTTATATGTGCCCAATCCCCACAACATTTATGGAGGTACTCAAATTTCACTGGCCGTGTGATCTTCCTGAAGTCAAAGACTCACGTGCCAAAACAGAGGTCTGTGTGTTGTGGTTCAGTAAAGAGATATCAAATGGAAAGTGTCCTGCCAGCAAGTTCCTCTTTTATTAAAGTACAGAATATCAGCAAACTCTGCCTGAATCTTGTGGGGAAGAAGGTATTTTTTCCTTCCTATTCTTGTACTACCTTATTTCCATAACACTGTCCTACCTAGAGAGAAATGTAGCAAAGAAATCCCAAATACCCATTGAGCTTTTCTGCATTTTCCCTGTCAGCACAATTTGTCTGTGAAAATGCTTGAACTAAGTCTGAGAAGACGTTGTATGTGTGGGATTCATCTCATCTAACGTTATGTATTAAAAAGTTCAATGTCTAAATCTGAGCTAGGCTCACTTCAGAGTCAACAGACACAGGTGGGCACCTCCAGGGAGTGAGTCATCCAATCTATCTCAGACAACTGTGATGGGATAAGGTGAATCATACTCTGGAGGTGCCCATTTCTCTCCACGAAGGGAGCTTGGGGTGACAAGCTCAGACTTAGCTGTTTAGCTTTAAGACGTCCAAGTTAGGGCAGATGAATTTTACCTCAAAGCTTGGAGTGTTTTCCTGAAACTCAAACCAACCTTTTGAAGTTCCCTCTTCATCCTTACAGAATACAGGTGTGCCAATATCCAATTTCTCATGTTTTTAATTCTATAGGAAAAGTTATGTGTGTCTTTATGTGTATGTACGCGTATGTATATACTTAATGGCTACACTGTCAAGTTGACCCTCAGCAAATAATTAAAATGCATTCTAATCCTGCTGCATAATGTTTTTGTTGGCAGGTACCCCAGAGAAAGTACTCTCTTACAAGGAGGCAGCAGGTGAATTTCTGACCACTGTATCATTATTACACAACAAGTGGGAGCTTAAATAGCTTATAGGCCATCCTACAGCTTGATAAGGCTACTTTGTAGAATGGGACCAATTAATATAAAACCTCCTTCACTTGGGCAACTATTATGCCTTTATCTCCATTTGTCTCCTCCAACTACCTCATATGATGAATGTCATTAGCTATTGTCAATGCTTATGCAATATTGCTGGGTATGGTCCTAAATGCCAGCTGCCTAACTGAAGCTAGAAAGAGTGGAATCAGTTCTTAAATGCATATTCACATGGTATCAGATGTCAATACCTTCAGATAAACTTGAGAGATAGAGCTGCAAATGGTCTGATGAAGCAGAAATTCATTTGTACTATCAAGAAATCTGAATGGTTCAACAAGCAAGCTCTTAGTCTCATTTTCTTTTCCATGGTGGTTAAATATCCTTCCCATGTGTCTTCCTTGCCTTGAGGATGCAGAAACCTGAGTGCAGCAATTGCTTGGCTAAGGAATAATGCCAAAGTGACAAAGCACATGAAACTGAAAGAGTCAAGGCAGTAAGCCATTTCACAAGCCCAGCAAATCTGGATGGTTCATGCAACAACATGGAGCAGGCTGGTTGGTTAGGGTCCTTTTCAATTAAAAAAAACCCCAAATAGTCAATCATCTCAGACAAAGAATCCCGTCAGTCTTTGTCATGATAATGTTTAATGAAGCACACAATTACAATGTTAGCAGCGATATTGCCTAGGCATGAGGCATGATGAGGTGATCTCAAAACAGGTAAGAAAATCCTGCTCCCTAATATCTGAGCTCAGGTGCTCTTCTAACACTCCCTGTCTCTTTTGGGAGATAGAATGAATAACTTAACCTTGTTTCCTCAAGTAATAATAATAATGATATGCATAATAGGAATAATAGTTGTCTCACCTGCCTGACAGGGAGAAGGTGCTGTGAGAATTAATTAGTTTGTGAAGCACTTTGAAGAGAAGTGCTACGTTATTAATAAGTAAAACCCACTGCACTTAGATACAACTTGCAAGTAATTGTATTATATTACAGTGCTTAGATAACCCACAGATAGTTGCCTTAGAAATAGCAATAGACGGTAGAGAGCTGGAGGGACAGATAACCACCAGATTTCTTGTGTTTTTATTTTGCGTCACAATTTTTACTGGCTTAATGATATTTAGCTTCTAAAATATGTTTGAGTAATGGAAATTATTACCTGCATTTTAAAGATGTCATGGGAGAAAGGAAAAGCAATGAAGTATGGTGAATAAACACTGCCCACAAGTGAAAACAAAATGACCTCTCCAGGGCCTCTTCCAACCCCGTGATGTGTAATCTTTGAAGATAGCTCATTAACCTCAATTCAGTTCATCCAGCACAGCTCTGCTCACTGAACTTGCCTACCATGAATTGTAGTACAATTCAGGGATGAATGAACGAAGATGTTCACTAAAGAGCAACAATGTGAATGTGTGAAAAGCGGCAAGAGCAGTCACCTCTCAAAAGTAATTAAGACAGTGAGTAAGGAAGCTTAGTATCTTCTGGGTCAGCGATATGATCATGTGAGGTGGATTGTTGAGCTGGCAGTGGGAGCTGAAGGGGTATTTTAAATCTGTAAGCCTGACAAAAAGTTTTGGGGGCAAAATTTATAAATACGTGAAAATAGAAGAGTTAATGTAGGATTGCTTACACCTACCTTAGACTGTCAGAGGGTTCATTGGTCTGTAAAGGAATAAAAGGAGGTAGAATGTTAACATATCAGAAGAGGAAAGTAAGGTGGATGATGGTGGTGAAGGCTTCTGATTCCAGCCAGGCAGCCTGATCCTTGCTTGTGAATAAGGAGGTCTTGCTCCTAAAAATCAGGAGAGAAGTAGAGCTTCTGAGGACACCCACCTCAGCAGCACTGGCAGCCCCCAGAAGAGGGCGGTGGTATGTGCAAACAATGACCACTTAATTTCCTTCGAAAACTGGGAGATTGGAGGTTATAAAAATTAACTGAAAGTCATTTCTATTCCATTCTTTGCTGAATATGGGGGTGTAGCTGCCATAGATGTTAATGACAGATCACGTGCATTGAAAGAAGCACATACTCTTTTGTGAAGACAAGATGAAAGCCTTTTATAACTATGACCTACTGGTGAAAAAGGCATACATTCAGATGAAACCTATGAGTTTATATTGATGGGTAAGATTCATTTTTTTTTTAATACAATACATTTTGTTAAGAAGAAGGATTAAAGTATTTGCCAAAATGATTTGTGTTGACAAAATGGCTTAGTACATTTGGCAGATTTATTTTATGAAGCAGAATAAATTAAGGTGTCTCGTAAAAAATGTGGGTTATATCCAGTGAAACAATTTCAAGTATTTCAGAAACTCTATTTTTATTCACTTTGCAAACGTGCTTAGTTGAACTGCCAGTCACTGTTACATTTCCATTTCCAAGCAATTAATTAAAATCCCAAATCAGGTTTTTTCTTGATCATGCCAGCAGGAGTTGGTTGCCATGGTAATAGGACGATCAGTAGCATTTGGGAGGGAGGAGAGGAAGAAAAAAACGTTCTGCATTTGGGCTTGTATTATTGAAACATAAGTGCAGGTCTGGAGGAGCGTGTTGGCTCATTTGTGCAAGCCTGTGGCCCCAGTGGTAACAACTGGAAGTGAGTGAAGGTTCTCAGGATTACATTATTGTCAAGGATATCATTTGGTCCAATGTAGAAATCATTAGTAAAGCCTTTTCAGCCCTACTATCTATAGGTTGAAGCCATGAATGCAGCTGATCACAGAGAGTTTCAGCAGTGCTAAGGAGGATTTTTCTATCTATAACTGCCCACATTTGCAGAGAGCTATTAAATATAATGGTTTTTCTCCCCGACACACCTGCAAACCTTTACATTTGAAGCTCATTTTCAGACAATACTCTAGACCCATGGCGGTTTGTAAGAGCTGTTGCATTATGTGAGTTTAATAAAGTACTGATGGCGGAGCCAGGGTGGCAAAGTTTAGTGGGTTGGTGTCAGGGATAGGCAAATAGGGGAAGGTCAAGATCATGCAAACGGGGAAGGAGGAGAGGGAGAACAAGTGCTTCTCTGAAGTGATATGATATCACATGTTCTTCTTCATTACTGCTGTTAACGATTCTTCTCTTTAGGTCAGAGTCAGCAGTGGAGAACTGAGAAGTTCTTGCCTCTAAATCGCCCTTATGGCTGTGCGTAGTCCCCTCTAGTGTGAGCTATTTTAACAAAGTTAATGGTAATTTTGTTGCTCTTACACCATCACTTAGTTGAGTGTGGGATAAACAGCATGAACATAGTGATCACAAGCATTAGGGGAAAATGGAATTTACCTTGTGCACTATCTGAAAAGGAACCAACTACAGTCAAACAGGCCATACCCTGCACCGGCATAACTGTTCACACATCCACGTTGTGAAGTGGGCCTAGAGATGGCAGCGGGGTTGGAATTTGATGGTCTTAAGGTCTTTTCCAACCCTAACAATTCTGTGATTCTATGCCTCCAACTTATATAAAACACCAGCATTTCACTTTTCCTCTTCAAAGCAGATCAGTTCTAAATGTGAGCAGCTTCAATATGTGGCCTTACAGTGTCACAGAGGTGGGAGCACGGCACAAGTGAGAAAGAGAAAATTTGGTGAAGGATGAAAAGAGTTGAGTACTAACACAGAAGACTTGTGAATCCAGAGCCTCGGTTGAAAGGTGGCAGTCAGCAGGACACCAAGTCATGGAGCTAGAACTCTCTTCTGTCCCTTCTACTATATTGACCAACACAGTTCATTTCAAGCATGCTCTGGACTGATTTATGCATGGCTGTGTGGTGCCTAAAGCTCCTTTGCAGCATCAAGGACACAGACATGGAAAAAAACATGCCAGCAGACTTCAGTATTGCCATTGTTCGGCTGCTGACGGTGTGGCAAAGCAGCATAGTGACAGAGAGATTCCCTGGATCATTGGGCTGTATTAATGCAGAGGAGCACAGTGCTCCACATATGGTGCTTGTTAAACCTCCCATGAAATCAGGAGATTGGTAACAGAATTACGACATGCTTAGGGTTATAGGTCACTCGCCAAATTTCATCATTATGTATTAGCTGGGAATTAATCTGAAAATAATTAGGAAAGAATCCAGATATTAAAAAGGAAAGATTTTGAGAACATTAGAATTTCACTTCTTACTGCAGCACAATATTCTTGTGTGAGAGTCTGAAAACACTGCCCAATGGTCTAACACTTTTTCTGGAGAGGAGAGTGACTCTAATAAAGCTCTTTGACAAGGTCCTTGCTCAGTTGTCTCTTCAGAAAAGCCTCACCTGGCCCTGAGGTTTGTTACTTGCCTTGTACTTGTACTATCAAGGTAGGAGCTCAGTGTGGTTGGGATCTGAATGAGTTCAGATGGAGTTAAAAAGGCCAACAAGGGATTTATTGATTTGGATATATCAATTTGCACTAGTCCAAACAAGTTTAGTTCAGGGTCCCACAAACTCCAAGGGTTGCAAGGAAAAAGTTGAGCTTTTGATCTTCTACATAGTAGGATGTACTATAATGTAATGGTTATGGGGTTTTTCTAGCATCTCAAAATGGGGGGGAGGAGATTTGAGAATAATTGTCCACTTTATCTTTTCTACTCTGAAAAACTTTGCAAAACTTTAATTGTATAATAACTCTTATCATTATACGCTGACCTCCTTTCTGCTTTTTTCCCTAACATTTATCTAACTATTTCCTGACCCTAGATACTCATCTCACATTCACCCCTCTATGAATAGACATCTGAAATTTAGGGGGTCTGATGTGTAAACTAAGATACTTGAAATAGATAAAACAACTCACAACTTTACATCCTTGTTGCAACCTTCCTAGAACATTTCAGAAACAAAGTGTGCATTAAGGTTCCTCAAAATAAGTGTCCAGTGCCATTTGAAAGCTCCCCCTTAAATCTGAGATATTCACATAGGGCTGGTAGGTGGGATACAGGACTTGCAAAAGATGCCTCCTTTGGAGAGTTAATTAGAGGCCAGGGAAATACTGGACACCAAGTACACCTCATATGGTATTTGACACTCTAAGGTGTGTAAATCAGACTGTGGATGACTAGATTAGACCAAATGCACAGTTCTTAGATTGCCAAAATTTGATGAACTGAGCCTCACCGTTACTATCTTCCACACAAGGGGTATGTGATCTGGGTATTTTTAAGACATCGAATTTCACTGACAATCTGAGGTTAGCAGACTATAATAATCATTAACTGAACAAAGCTGGAATTTCACTACATTGATATCTCCAAGCCAGTGATATCAACATCTATCTACATGTTCTTGGGGTTTAATATTTTGTTTTCCAGTTTTACACAAAATCTTTCTTTCACTTTCCAGAAAGTAAAGCAAATAGATTACTGGGTATAATATATATGTGCTTTTGGAGTATTTAATATGTTCACATATTATTACATTTATAATGTTAAGTTTGTCTTTATGTATACAGTGAAACAATCATGTAAGATCTGTTGTACTGCAGCTTTTAGTCTGCATTTTTCCCCTGGGAGAGGCTACAGCCAATTATTTCAGTTATAAATTCTGAAACTGACTCCAAGTATGTGCTAAATGTCAGCATCTTTAATATAAGGATAATGGGGATGGACTCTTCATTAGAAACTGTAGTGATAGGGCAAGGGATAAAGAGTTAAAACTTAAACAGGGGAAATTTAAATTGGATATAAGGAAGAAGTTCTTTACTGTAAGGGTGGTGAGGCACTGGAATGAGTTGCCCAGGGAAGCTGCGAATGCTGCATCCCTGGCGATGTTCAAGGCCAGGCTGGACAGAGCCTTGGGTGACATGGTTTAGTGTGAGGTGTCCCTGCCCATGGCAGGGGGGTTGGAAATGGACGATCTTAAGGTCCTTTCCAACCCTAACTATTCTATGATTCTATGATTCTATGATATGCATACTTGTACATACATACATAGTACATATGCTGTCTTTATAGTTACGCATTATGTCAACCAGCACACTAAATTGAAAACATGTTTTTAAAATAGCTTAAACAATAATAGAATAAAAGGTCTTGCAGGCAAACATTCAGAAAATAAAGTATTGCAAAATTAGAAATACAAGATTGTTGTTTTATGAAAAAGAACATTTATGGAGACGTTAACTCAAGAATCAGGATCAAGTAACACAGCTCTGTATTTTTATTACATAGTCGACATAGTCTTCAATCTGTAGACAGGCTTCTTTGAAAGTGACTGTCTTGTTTTTATTCCTAATAGGAGTTAAGCCAACATCCACTCAGACGACATGGAGGCCAACCATCCTGTCAGACAGTTGGAAGATGCACTGTGAGAAAATGATTGCATCCTTTCTTGAAACATCAATTCCACCCATCACTGTGGGGCTCCTAGCCATTGCGGAAATCCTATACAGAATTGTTTGGAGAAGACAATTTTCTTAATCTCTACTGAAGAGCAAACTTTTAGAGTGGAAGAAAAAATAAAATATAATAACCTGTCCTAAAATAATAAAAGCAAACCTCCACTGTGTCCATGTTTGAGATCCTAGTGAATTTGAACAGCAGATGATATTTGAAGACTGTGTTATTTTATGACAGAAATCATTTGGCATAAAAATAATCTTAATGACAGATGAAACTTTTGAGAGGGCTTGTTTTAAAGTTCACAGAGTCCAAAAGTTTCTTTTACATCTGAGAAATGAATGCTGTGATTTTTGCGGAGAGTGTGCTGTATTTTTTAATACATAAGCAAATATTTAATTCATTCTAAATGTCAAATATAACTCCCCCCAAACCAGGAGCCACAACTACTTTTTCCACATTTGAAAGCTTCAGTTTGCCCCCCGCTGCCCCATCACATACAGATTACATGAAGTTTTACCCCTAAGGCTAGAATAAACCCCCTCTATTTAACATTCCAGTGGTTTGAACTACTCGATGTTTCTCACAGGATTTCACAGGAGCAACTGAGGTTTCTCTCACTTTTGTGGCTGAATACTTAGTGGCTTTGTCAAGAGAATGAATTTCAAAGTGCACCATTTCAAACTGCCCTCAATACACCTGGCACAGACTTACCAGGGAATCAGAGGGGCTTTTGCATCCATCATTGCTAGCAAACTTAGAGGCCCTGTCTGATTCCAGCACGGTGGATGTGCAGCTTTCCATGAGGCTGGAGCCACATCTATCTAAACAAACCCATAAGTTCATAGAATTTTGATTTAAAAGTACAATATGAGCCTTATAAATTTCACATTTATAAGACCATGTGCACAAACTCTGTTAAATTGGATAAAATATTTTTACTGGCCTTTACATTTTATGTGCTCAGGAAATGAACACCAATGAATGTATCTGTCTGTCTCCTCTGATAGACTTTGAAATCACTAACCACTTTCAATCAAGCTTGTTGTAGAGGAAAAGAAAAAAAGACTAAAAATATTTAGTCACGGTAAGATTTGTAAATACTAATATTTATATGTATATGTATTTGTAAATATGTAACTGCAGTAAAAAGAGTGTTGCTATAGGAAGAACCTTAGCTACAAGCTCAGACATAAGGAAGTTTGATTAAGTTCTGTAAACTAAATTATCTAGCATCATTTGAAATGCTCAGGAGTATTCAAGACTTTAATGTGGGGATGACAGATACAACACAGGACCTACAGTGGACTTTTCTAGAGCAGTACAAGTGGACCTGATGGGATAACCTAAGACACCTCAAATAGCACTATACATCAACATATAGGAGCTGATTTGGGCCCTAATGTCTTTCCAGTGATGAAATTCTAACAATCCCAACTCTAAATGCAAGTGCTTTAAATGTGTAGCTGAATTCCACCCTACCTAGCTGTCCAGAATCAATTTAGATATCAACATTATAATGTAGATTGATCTCAAAGGCCCCAAGTTTGCTAGAATTCACTAGCATGTCTTCTAGTCTACATAATATGGAGTAAGTGAAAGCAGTTGTACAGCATGAAAGCTTTGTCAATATAGCAAGAAGTCTGTTGGTTTAAAAACTGTGCCTCAAAGCTTTTACTATATTTGTTTTTAAAAAAGCATGATCATTCAATGAGAAAAGAAAGAGGATATTGTTTGGTTTTAAGTGATAAATTATTTAAATTATAATATTGTTCATGACCCTAAAAAGTTTTGGGTGCAGTAGGATTTAATGGTGGGATCCTAGATTAGTTGTTTATCAAAGAGATCTGATCTTGTTTTGTCACTTAGCCTCCCCAAAAATATGGCTCCATATCTCTGTATCTGCTTATCCTCTTGGCTTTTATCCTCTTGTATTTCATTTATTTACTTCATACCTGGAAAATAAACTTTCTAGAGTTCTTCTTTTTGCTGAGGATCAGAGGATATTACTTCGGACCTCTAGCTTCTGGTGTACTCTAAATAATATGACAACTAATATTTTGCTTCTCTTTTCTACCTTATTCCTAGATGTCCCCAGTCCTGTAATGATGCCAATCATTAGAAATGTGTTAAAATAGGAAATCTAGATCATTTTTTTTGAATTCTGCTTAACTGGGAGGTCTGGGTAATCTGATTCAAAATCCTTTTTTGTTATCAGCTTTCTCTTTTGTTCTAAAAAAGGCTTAATGGAAAAAAGACTAATAAGCAAAATACCTTCATTATTTTACATGTGCCTAAGTACCTCCTGCAAGTTCATGGAGAACACTTTAAAAATTCAGAATTCAGGTTGTCTTTCGTTTCAGATACTGGTCTTCTCTGTCACTGCTCATGATCAAAGTATGAACAGTGAAATACGGGCTACAATGCTTTTGTCTACATGAAGAGTCTACTTCAATGAAAACATTCAGTACTGACTTGCGAGGTCAAACCACTGAGAAGTTTTAGAAAGAAATAAATAGCAGGGTTTTTTTTTCATAAGGTTGACATGAGTCTCTTTTAAAGCTTTTTGAAGGTTTGTTTAGGACCACCTATCCCCAAATACCTCAAAGTATAAAGACATTGACACCACCCATAGCCAGACAGATGTTTGTGGTTTAAACATAAAATGGACATGTGCATGATTTTTTCTGTGATGATTGGGCTGTCAAGCCCAAAGACAAAGCCTGGAACGTATGTACTGGATATCTTTATCAATGTCCTCTAATACTGTTTTACTGACATATGGATAAAAATGAACTTTCTATGGATTAGTCAACATGGATTAAAAGACACATCACTTATTAATCCTGCATCAGAAGAGAGGCAGTGAAAAGCTGAAGAATTTTTTACTGTTGATGCAATCTTATATGTGAATATGTTCAAACACAGAACAGTCCCGAGTACCAGCATTTTTTTTCCCTACTGTTCATCCAAATACTGCTGCTAGTCAGGCTGAAATCATCCTTGGAGAGTCTTTTGCTATTCTGCTATTGCTCCTGCTCAACAACAGCTATTTTCCAGCAAGAACTGTAAAACAGCAGACTTTTAACACATCAATAGGCCAGTACTGGTCTGAGGAAAAAGAGTAGTGGTCGCCCAGAGTGTTTCTAGAAGTCCAAATGACCAAAAATTGATTGTAGGCATTCACATAGGCAGACTTGATCAAACAGATGCCAGAAGATATTTGCTCACTAAGATGGAGATAGAGAATAATTTCTCACTGGAGAATTTACAGCAGTACTTTAACTAAGCTACCCAAGTCATTGCAAGGTGGTTAATTCTTACAGTAGGCAGAAGATAAAGGAATAGCTTACTCAGCTATGGCAAGGCAAGATTGATAGAAATAAAGTTTGAGATGACAACCTGAAAATGAAGTTCATCTAAAAAGGGAAGTGCCTCAAAAGACTGAAATTTCTTATGTTCTCAATAATAGAAGCTATTAACAAAGCATTTTTTAAGAGTATTTTATCTGGTGTATCATGGAATAAAGATCTAGATATAAGCAGTAATTAAAGATCTACTTTGATTTTGATAATCCTTTTTAATTGCTTTTTTAATTGTGGTGAAATTTTAAAACATTTCTGTGAAGTGCTCTGTGGAAAAAACGCCGATGTAAAGAGATTAACTAATCAAGATCGCTCTATTCTATTTGAATAACTAGAAAGGAACTTTGAGTGTGTAAGTGTAAAATAAATCTTCTAACTAATGTATGGCTCCATGTAATCTCATCTCACCTTCTGGGAACAATGTATAACAAATTAAGCTTGGATCATGAAATGTCATACAAATCTGGCAGTGCGATTTTGTTTGAAGGGAAGAACTACTATTCTCTTAGTCCTTAACAGCCATAGAAAATTTCAATTACGTGAGCATCTTAACAAATTCTACCTCCAGGGTATAGAGGAATTTTTAGTTTTCTTTAACCAACTACAGTGTCCCAATGAACATTGCCTGGTTTAACTATCTTGAGTCATACCTATCTGCAGCTCACCTAGCCTCTTGGATAACAAAACAGCCTTGACAGAATTTTTGATCTCGAAGTAAAATATTAATAGATTACTATCTCATGTGGCATAGTAAACTTCCTCAAAATGTGCAGTAAAATAAGGGTATTGTAATAACAGTAAACAATCTTGTTTCATCTGCTTCAAAATTTGATGAACCGGATATGGGTATACCCCTTGAAGTTGAACATATTTAAACTATTAAGAAGGGGATAAATAAAATTACACTGAGAAAAATTCCTAACGGAATGCAGAGTGAAGCAAATTGAAAATTTGTACAAAAGAAATTGGAGGGAGGATGAAGCAGAGGAAGCAGAAGGGAAAAAATTGTAGTGCAGAAATGTGCACAATATATACCAGATACAGGGACCAAGACCTTATTTTGCACCTGAGTATTCTATTGCTTTCACATAGGAATGATTTCATGAAAAGATCTTGCAGTTGTGTAAGTGGGATGTACTTTTTTAAAATAGTTAGTTCTTGGCATCAGTGAGGGAGACATAATTTCAGTCAGAGGAAAATACGTCAAATCTATATCTGAACTGCTCTTCCATGTTGCAGATGAGTGTTATCATGTTTCACTACCCTTTTCAGAGAAGGTCTGACATATGAGTTATGTCATATGAATCTCAGTTTTCCAGCTTACCTGCAATAAAGTGGAAATCACAACCCTGCTGTCATGCTGTTTGGTGGCCAGAAGATGCTCAGATACTGCGTTGTGCTGAGCTGCCCTAGCTAGCTATAACTTCAGTTCAAACCTGTGACAGGAATATTTCCAAATCATTCTCAAACCTATTTAATTCATAAGAAAGCATTATTCCATGCATGTCCTGTCAATACAGCAAAGAAGCCACTGAGATCATGCATCCCTGCCTGTCTTCCTTGATTCCAAAAGAATATGTTTGATGAGTAGATTGGACTACACTGTTAATGGTCACAAAAGATGATCTCCTATTTGAATACTGTCTGTAGATTTATAATAAAAACAATTGCGGGGTTCTGCAAGTAAGTAAACTTCAACCAAACTTCAAATACCATCATTATTTAAAGTATCAACACACATTTTTAATTTCCATTGGTAAAATCAGGAAGTTTTCGTTATTAATTAAGCAGCTAATTTTCTATTGCTGTATGAAACAGGGAGAAGCAGCTAATTGCATTTGAGATTCCCTTCAGCATAATTAGATCTAGGCAAACAGATAATCCCCTTGACACCAATGGCATACATCAGACTCTTTTCGAAGCAGTCATTTCGTTCGGGGGTATCACACCTGTAGCAATTAGGAAAATGCATCTCATTCCCCTAGGGAATTATTTGGGTAACACATGGAATTACCTTGAAAAATGGACAAAATGAAAGACCACTTGTAAAAATAATAGAACATTTGCGATAATTAGTGACCATTTTTATTTTTTTTTTAATTTTGAAATATGAGCTCAAAGTTCAATGACAAAAATTATGATTAGACTATATTATTCAGGAAGAAAAAATTTAAATCAATGGACACAACTGCATTTGGTAACTCCATTTTAAGTAGTTCTTCAAACTGAAAATAGATTCACAAAGTGAAGTTCATATAAAATTCACTTTTAAAATAAATACTCTTTCTGACAACATGAACAGTTGAATTTTAATGTTCTTGAATAAAAAGTGTTTTTCTTCTTTTTTAAAATGGCTTTTAATTTTTACTTTCTTGTCATTATGCGTACTGCAATGTGCAGTATAATATAGAGTTTAAAGAATCAAATTTTGATCATCTTAAAATTAATGTTTGCAGACAGCTCTTCTTTCCACTTCAGAAGAAGCCATTTCTTCCCTATAAAAAAAAAAAAATCATCAATCTTCACCATTTCAAGTTAAAATACCTGTGGGTGGGTGTATGCATGCTTGAGGGATATAAAGAGATGGATAAACAAG